>OZ004698.1:27920352-28520352 GCA_963924545.1 Pogonocherus hispidulus | reverse complement strand
AAACCTTTTTTGTGGATTTTGTGAATTTTTTAAGTTTTACTAATGATTGGGTAGTTTCATCCCCTTAGACCCTGAATTTTTTCAAATCTGTAATACTGTAGCTTGGAACTGGTCTTCTGAACTACCCAGCCAGACATGAAAGTGTTAAAATCTTTTTTGTGGATTTTGTGAATTTTTAAATTTTACGAATGATTGGGTAGTTTCATCCCCTTAGACCCTGAATTTTTTCAAATCTGAAATACTGTAGTTTTGTAATGGTCCTCTGAACTACCCAGCCAGACATGAAAGTGTTAAAAACTTTTTTGTGGATTTTGTGAATTTTTAAAATTTTACTAATGATTGGGTAGTTTCATCCCCTTAGACCCTGAATTTTTTCAAATCTGTAATACTGTAGGTTAGAAGTGGTCTTCTGAACTACCCAGTCAAACATGAAAGTGTTAAAAACTTTTTTGTGGATTTTGTGAATTTTTTAATTTTTACTAATGATTGGGTAGTTTCATCCCCTTAGACCCTGAATTTTTTCAAATCTGTAGTACTGTAGCTTGGAACTGGTCTTCTGAAGTACCCAGCCAGACATGAAAGTGTAAAAAATTTTTTTGTGGATTTTGTGATTTTTTTAAATTTTACGAATGATTGGGTTGTTTCATCCCCTTAGACTCTGAATTTTTTCAAATCTGAAATACTGTAGTTTCGTAATGGTCTTCTGAACTACCCAACCAAACATGAAAGTGTTGAAAACTTTTTTGTGGATTTTGTGAATTTTTTAAGTTTTACGAATGATTGGGTAGTTTCATCCCCTCAGACTCTGAATTTTTTCAAATCTGAAATACTGTAGTTTCGTAATGGTCTTCTGAACTACCCAACCAAACATGAAAGTGTTAAAAACTTTTTTGTGGATTTTATGAATTTTTTAAGTTTTACGAATGATTGGGTAGTTTCATCCCCTCAGACTCTGAATTTTTTCAAATCTGTAATACTGTAGGTTAGAACTGGTCTTCTGAACTGCCCAGCCAAACATGAAAGTGTTAAAACCTTTTTTGTGGATTTTGTGAATTTTTTAAGTTTTACTAATGATTGGGTAGTTTCATCCCCTTAGACCCTGAATTTTTTCAAATCTGTAATACTGTAGCTTGGAACTGGTCTTCTGAACTACCCAGCCAGACATGAAAGTGTTAAAAACTTTTTTGTGGATTTTGTGAATTTTTTAAGTTTTACTAATGATTGGGTAGTTTCATCCCCTTAGACCCTGAATTTTTTCAAATCTGTAGTACTGTAGCTTGGAACTGGTCTTCTGAACTACCCAGCCAAACATGAAAGTGTTAAAAACTTTTTTGTGGATTTTGTGAATTTTTAAAATTTTACTAATGATTGGGTAGTTTCATCCCCTTAGACCCTGAATTTTTTCAAATCTGTAATACTGTAACTTGGAACTTATCTTCTGAACTACCCAGCCAGACATGAAAGTGTTAAAAACTTTTTTGTGGATTTTGTGAATTTTTTAAGTTTTACTAATGATTGGGTAGTTTCATCCCCTTAGACCCTGAATTTTTTCAAATCTGTAGTACTGTAGCTTGAAACTGGTCTTCTGAACTACCCAGCCAGACATGAAAGTGTTAAAAACTTTTTTGTGGATTTTGTGAATTTTTTAAATTTTACGAATGATTGGGTAGTTTCATCCCCTTAGACTCTGAATTTTTTCAAATCTGTAATGCTGTAGCTTGGAACTGGTCTTCTGAACTACCCAACCAGACATGAAAGTGTTAAAAACTTTTTTGTGGATTTTGTGAATTTTTAAATTTTACGAATGATTGGGTAGTTTCATCCCCTTAGACCCTGAATTTTTTCAAATCTGAAATACTGTAGTTTTGTAATGGTCCTCTGAACTACCCAGCCAGACATGAAAGTGTTAAAAACTTTTTTGTGAATTTTGTGAATTTTTTAAGTTTTACTAATGATTGGGTAGTTTCATCCCCTCAGACTCTGAATTTTTTCAAATCTGAAATACTATAGTTTCGTAATGGTACTCTGCACTACCCAGCCAAACATGAAAGTGTTAAAAACTTATTTGTGGATTTTGTGAATTTTTTAAGTTTTACGAATGATTGGGTAGTTTCATCCCCTTACACCCTGAATTTTTTCAAATCTGTATTACTGTAGCTTGGAACTGGTCTTCTGAACTACCCAGCCAGACATGAAAGTGTTAAAAACTTTTTTGTGGATTTTGTGAATTTTTTAAGTTTTACTAATGATTGGGTAGTTTCATCCCCTTAGACCCTGAATTTTTTCAAATCTGTAATACTGTAGCTTGGAATTGGTCTTCTGAACTACCCAGCCAGACATGAAAGTGTTAAAAACTTTTTTGTGGGATTTTGTGAATTTTTTAAGTTTTACTAATGATTGGGTTGTTTCATCCCCTTAGACCCTGAATTTTTTTCAAATCTGTAATACTGTAGCTTGGAACTGGTCTTCTGAACTACCCAACCAGACATGAAAGTGTTAAAAACTTTTTTGTGGATTTTGTGAATTTTTTAAGTTTTACTAATGATTGGGTAGTTTCATCCCCTTAAACCCTGAATTTTTTCAAATCTGTAATACTGTAGCTTGGAACTGGTCTTCTGAACTACCCAGCCAGACATGAAAGTATTAAAAACTTTTTTGTGGATTTTGTAAATTTTTTAAGTTTTACTAATGATTGGGTAGTTTCATCCCCTTAGACCCTGAATTTTTTTCAAATCTGTAATACTGTAGCTTGGAACTGGTCTTCTGAACTACCCAGCCAGACATGAAAGTGTTAAAAACTTTTTTGTGGATTTTTTTAAGTTTTACGAATGATTGGGTAGTTTCATCCCCTTAGACTCTGAATTTTTTCAAATCTGAAAAAATGTAGTTTCGTATAGGTCTTCTGAACTACTCAGCCAGACATGAAAGTGTTAAAATCTTTTTTGTGGATTTTGTGAATTTTTTAAGTTTTACGAATGATTGGGTAGTTTCATCCCCTTAGACCCTGAATTTTTTCAAATATGAAATACTGTAATTTTGTAATGGTCCTCTGAACTACCCAGCCAGACATGAAAGTGTTAAAAACTTTTTTGTGGATTTTGTGAATTTTTTAAGTTTTACGAATGATTGGGTAGTTTCATCCCCTTAGACCCTGAATTTTTTCAAATCTGAAATACTGTAGTTTTGCAATGGTCCTCTAAACTACCCAGCCAGACATGAAAGTGTTAAAAACTTTTTTGTGGATTTTGTGAATTTTTTAAATTTTACGAATGATTGGGTAGTTTCATCCCCTTAGACTCTGAATTTTTTCAAATCTGTAATACTGTAGCTTGGAACTAGTCTTCTGAACTACCCAGCCAGACATGAAAGTGTTAAAAACTTTTTTGTGGATTTTGTGAATTTTTAAAATTTTACTAATGATTGGATAGTTTCATCCCCTTAGACCCTGAATTTTTTCAAATCTGAAATACTGTAGTTTTGTAATGGTCCTCTGAACTACCCAGCCAGACATGAAAGTGTTAAAAACTTTTTTGTGGATTTTGTGAATTTTTTAAGTTTTACTAATGATTGGGTAGTTTCCTCCCCTTAGACCCTGAATTTTTTCAAATCTGAAATACTGTAGCTTGGAACTGGTCTTCTGAACTACCCAGCCAGACATGAAAGTGTTAAAAACTTTTTTGTGGATTTTGTGAATTTTTTAAGTTTTACGAATGATTGGGTAGTTTCATCCCCTTAGACCCTGAATTTTTTCAAATCTGAAATACTGTAGTTTTGCAATGGTCCTCTGAACTACCCAGCCAGACATGAAAGTGTTAAAAACTTTTTTGTGGATTTTGTGAATTTTTTAAGTTTTACGAATGATTGGGTAGTTTCATCCCCTTAGACTCTGAATTTTTTCAAATCTGTAATACTGTAGCTTGGAACTAGTCTTCTGAACTACCCAGCCAGACATGAAAGTGTTAAAAACTTTTTTGTGGATTTTGTGAATTTTTAAAATTTTACTAATGATTGGGTAGTTTCATCCCCTTAGACCCTGAATTTTTTCAAATCTGAAATACTGTAGTTTTGTAATGGTCCTCTGAACTACCCAGCCAGACATGAAAGTGTTAAAAACTTTTTTGTGGATTTTGTGAATTTTTAAAATTTTACTAATGATTGGGTAGTTTCATCCCCTTAGACCCTGAATTTTTTCAAATCTGAAATACTGTAGTTTTGCAATGGTCCTCTGAACTACCCAGCCAGACATGAAAGTGTTAAAAACTTTTTTGTGGATTTTGTGAATTTTTTAAGTTTTACTAATGATTGGGTAGTTTCATCCCCTTAGACCCTGAATTTTTTCAAATCTGAAATACTGTAGCTTGGAACTGGTCTTCTGAACTACCCAGCCAGACATGAAAGTGTTAAAAACTTTTTTGTGGATTTTGTGAATTTTTTAAGTTTTACTAATGATTGGGTAGTTTCATCCCCTTAGACCCTGAATTTTTTCAAATCTGTAATACTGTAGCTTGGAACTGGTCTTCTGAACTACCCAGCCAGACATGAAAGTGTTAAAAACTTTTTTGTGGATTTTGTGAATTTTTTAAATTTTACGAATGATTGGGTAGTTTCATCACCTTAGACCCTGAATTTTTTCAAATCTGTAATACTGTAGCTTGAAACTGGTCTTCTGAACTACCCAGCCAGACATGAAAGTGTTAAAAACTTTTTTGTGGATTTTGTGAATTTTTTAAATTTTACGAATGATTGGGTAGTTTCATCCCCTTAGACTCTAAATTTTTTCAAATCTGAAATACTGTAGCTTGGAACTGGTCTTCTGAACTACCCAGCCAGACATGAAAGTGTTAAAAACTTTTTTGTGGATTTTGTGAATTTTTAAATTTTACGAATGATTGGATAGTTTCATCCCCTTAGACCCTGAATTTTTTCAAATCCGAAATACTGTGGTTTTGCAATGGTCCTCTGAACTACCCAGCCAGACATGAAAGTGTTAAAAACTTTTTTGTGGATTTTGTGAATTTTTAAAATTTTACTAATGATTGGGTAGTTTCATCCCCTTAAACCCTGAATTTTTTCAAATCTGAAATACTGTAGTTTTGTAATGGTCCTCTGAACTACCCAGCCAGACATGAAAGTGTTAAAAACTTTTTTGTGGATTTTGTGAATTTTTAAAATTTTACTAATGATTGGGTAGTTTCATCCCCTTAGACCCTGAATTTTTTCAAATCTGAAATACTGTAGTTTTGCAATGGTCCTCTGAACTACCCAGCCAGACATGAAAGTGTTAAAAACTTTTTTGTGGATTTTGTGAATTTTTTAAGTTTTACTAATGATTGGGTAGTTTCATCCCCTTAGACCCTGAATTTTTTCAAATCTGAAATACTGTAGCTTGGAACTGGTCTTCTGAACTACCCAGCCAGACATGAAAGTGTTAAAAACTTTTTTGTGGATTTTGTGAATTTTTTAAGTTTTACTAATGATTGGGTAGTTTCATCCCCTTAGACCCTGAATTTTTTCAAATCTGAAATACTGTAGTTTTGCAATGGTCCTCTGAACTACCCAGCCAGACATGAAAGTGTTAAAAACTTTTTTGTGGATTTTGTGAATTTTTTAAGTTTTACTAATGATTGGGTAGTTTCATCCCCTTAGACCCTGAATTTTTTCAAATCTGAAATACTGTAGCTTGGAACTGGTCTTCTGAACTACCCAGCCAGACATGAAAGTGTTAAAAACTTTTTTGTGGATTTTGTGAATTTTTTAAGTTTTACGAATGATTGGGTAGTTTCATCACCTTAGACCCTGAATTTTTTCAAATCTGTAATACTGTAGCTTGAAACTGGTCTTCTGAACTACCCAGCCAGACATGAAAGTGTTAAAAACTTTTTTGTGGATTTTGTGAATTTTTTAAATTTTACGAATGATTGGGTAGTTTCATCCCCTTAGACTCTGAATTTTTTCAAATCTGAAATACTGTAGCTTGGAACTGGTCTTCTGAACTACCCAGCCAGACATGAAAGTGTTAAAAACTTTTTTGTGGATTTTGTGAATTTTTAAATTTTACGAATGATTGGATAGTTTCATCCCCTTAGACCCTGAATTTTTTCAAATCCGAAATACTGTGGTTTTGCAATGGTCCTCTGAACTACCCAGCCAGACATGAAAGTGTTAAAAACTTTTTTGTGGATTTTGTGAATTTTTCAAATTTTACTAATGATTGGGTAGTTTCATCCCCTTAGACCCTGAATTTTTTCAAATCTGAAATACTGTAGTTTTGTAATGGTCCTCTGAACTACCCAGCCAGACATGAAAGTGTTAAAAACTTTTTTGTGGATTTTGTGAATTTTTAAAATTTTACTAATGATTGGGTAGTTTCATCCTCTTAGACTCTGAATTTTTTCAAATCTGAAATATTGTAGTTTTGCAATGGTCCTCTGAACTAGCCAGCCAGACATGAAAGTGTTAAAAACTATTTTGTGAATTTTGTGAATTTTTTAAGTTTTACTAATGATTGGGTAGTTTCATCCCCTCAGACTCTGAATTTTTTCAAATCTGAAATACTATAGTTTCGTAATGGTACTCTGCACTACCCAGCCAAACATGAAAGTGTTAAAAACTTTTTTGTGGATTTTGTGAATTTTTTAAGTTTTACGAATGATTGGGTAGTTTCATCCCCTTACACCCTGAATTTTTTCAATTCTGAAAAAATGTAGTTTCGTATAGGTCTTCTGAACTACTCAGCCAGACATGAAAGTGTTAAAATCTTTTTTGTGGATTTTGTGAATTTTTTAAATTTTACGAATTATTGGGTAGTTTCATCCCCTTAGACCCTGAATTTTTTCAAATCTGAAATACTGTAATTTTGTAATGGTCCTCTGAACTACCCAGCCAAACATGAAAGTGTTAAAAACTTTTTTGTGGATTTTGTGAATTTTTTAAGTTTTACTAATAATTGGGTAGTTTCATCCCCTTAGACCCTGAATTTTTTCAAATCTGTAATACTGTAGGATAGAACTGGTCTTCTGAAATACCCAGCCAAACATGAAAGTGTTAAAAACTTTTTTGTGGATTTTGTGAATTTTTTAAGTTTTACTAATGATTGGGTAGTTTCATCCCCTTATACCCTGAATTTTTTCAAATCTGTAATACTGTAGCTTGGAACTGGTCTTCTGAACTACCCAGCCAGACATGAAAGTGTTAAAACCTTTTTTGTGGATTTTGTGAATTTTTTAAGTTTTACTAATGATTGGGTAGTTTCATCCCCTTAGACCCTGAATTTTTTCAAATCTGTAATACTGTAGCTTGGAACTGGTCTTCTGAACTACCCAGCCAGACATGAAAGTGTTAAAATCTTTTTTGTGGATTTTGTGAATTTTTAAATTTTACGAATGATTGGGTAGTTTCATCCCCTTAGACCCTGAATTTTTTCAAATCTGAAATACTGTAGTTTTGTAATGGTCCTCTGAACTACCCAGCCAGACATGAAAGTGTTAAAAACTTTTTTGTGGATTTTGTGAATTTTTAAAATTTTACTAATGATTGGGTAGTTTCATCCCCTTAGACCCTGAATTTTTTCAAATCTGTAATACTGTAGCTTGGAACTGGTCTTCTGAAGTACCCAGCCAGACATGAAAGTGTAAAAAATTTTTTTGTGGATTTTGTGATTTTTTTAAATTTTACGAATGATTGGGTTGTTTCATCCCCTTAGACTCTGAATTTTTTCAAATCTGAAATACTGTAGTTTCGTAATGGTCTTCTGAACTACCCAACCAAACATGAAAGTGTTGAAAACTTTTTTGTGGATTTTGTGAATTTTTTAAGTTTTACGAATGATTGGGTAGTTTCATCCCCTCAGACTCTGAATTTTTTCAAATCTGAAATACTGTAGTTTCGTAATGGTCTTCTGAACTACCCAACCAAACATGAAAGTGTTAAAAACTTTTTTGTGGATTTTATGAATTTTTTAAGTTTTACGAATGATTGGGTAGTTTCATCCCCTCAGACTCTGAATTTTTTCAAATCTGTAATACTGTAGGTTAGAACTGGTCTTCTGAACTGCCCAGCCAAACATGAAAGTGTTAAAACCTTTTTTGTGGATTTTGTGAATTTTTTAAGTTTTACTAATGATTGGGTAGTTTCATCCCCTTAGACCCTGAATTTTTTCAAATCTGTAATACTGTAGCTTGGAACTGGTCTTCTGAACTACCCAGCCAGACATGAAAGTGTTAAAAACTTTTTTGTGGATTTTGTGAATTTTTTAAGTTTTACTAATGATTGGGTAGTTTCATCCCCTTAGACCCTGAATTTTTTCAAATCTGTAGTACTGTAGCTTGGAACTGGTCTTCTGAACTACCCAGCCAAACATGAAAGTGTTAAAAACTTTTTTGTGGATTTTGTGAATTTTTAAAATTTTACTAATGATTGGGTAGTTTCATCCCCTTAGACCCTGAATTTTTTCAAATCTGTAATACTGTAGCTTGGAACTTATCTTCTGAACTACCCAGCCAGACATGAAAGTGTTAAAAACTTTTTTGTGGATTTTGTGAATTTTTTAAGTTTTACTAATGATTGGGTAGTTTCATCCCCTTAGACCCTGAATTTTTTCAAATCTGTAGTACTGTAGCTTGAAACTGGTCTTCTGAACTACCCAGCCAGACATGAAAGTGTTAAAAACTTTTTTGTGGATTTTGTGAATTTTTTAAATTTTACGAATGATTGGGTAGTTTCATCCCCTTAGACTCTGAATTTTTTCAAATCTGTAATGCTGTAGCTTGGAACTGGTCTTCTGAACTACCCAACCAGACATGAAAGTGTTAAAAACTTTTTTGTGGATTTTGTGAATTTTTAAATTTTACGAATGATTGGGTAGTTTCATCCCCTTAGACCCTGAATTTTTTCAAATCTGAAATACTGTAGTTTTGTAATGGTCCTCTGAACTACCCAGCCAGACATGAAAGTGTTAAAAACTTTTTTGTGAATTTTGTGAATTTTTTAAGTTTTACTAATGATTGGGTAGTTTCATCCCCTCAGACTCTGAATTTTTTCAAATCTGAAATACTATAGTTTCGTAATGGTACTCTGCACTACCCAGCCAAACATGAAAGTGTTAAAAACTTTTTTGTGGATTTTGTGAATTTTTTAAGTTTTACGAATGATTGGGTAGTTTCATCCCCTTACACCCTGAATTTTTTCAAATCTGTATTACTGTAGCTTGGAACTGGTCTTCTGAACTACCCAGCCAGACATGAAAGTGTTAAAAACTTTTTTGTGGATTTTGTGAATTTTTTAAGTTTTACTAATTATTGGGTAGTTTCATCCCCTTAGATCCTGAATTTTTTCAAATCTGAAATACTGTAGTCTTGTAATGGTCCTCTGAACTACCCAGCCAGACATGAAAGTGTTAAAAACTTTTTTGTGGATTTTGTGAATTTTTTAAGTTTTACTAATGATTGGGTAGTTTCATCCCCTTAGACCCTGAATTTTTTCAAATCTGTAATACTGTAGGTTAGAAGTGGTCTTCTGAACTACCCAGTCAAACATGAAAGTGTTAAAAACTTTTTTGTGGATTTTGTAAATTTTTTAAGTTTTACTAATGATTGGGTAGTTTCATCCCCTTAGACCCTGAATTTTTTTCAAATCTGTAATACTGTAGCTTGGAACTGGTCTTCTGAACTACCCAGCCAGACATGAAAGTGTTAAAAACTTTTTTGTGGATTTTGTGAATTTTTTAAGTTTTACTAATGATTGGGTAGTTTCATCCCCTTACACCCTGAATTTTTTCAAATCTGTAATACTGTAGCTTGGAACTGGTCTTCTGAACTACCCAGCCAGACATGAAAGTGTTAAAAACTTTTTTGTGGATTTTGTGAATTTTTTAAGTTTTACTAATGATTGGGTAGTTTCATCCCCTTACACCCTGAATTTTTTCAAATCTGTAATACTGTAGCTTGGAACTGGTCTTCTGAACTACCCAGCCAGACATGAAAGTGTTAAAAACTTTTTTGTGGGATTTCGTGAATTTTTTAAGTTTTACTAATGATTGGGTACTTTCATCCCCTTAGACCCTGAATTTTTTTCAAATCTGTAATACTGTAGCTTGGAACTGGTCTTCTGAACTACCCAGCCAGACATGAAAGTGTTAAAAACTTTTTTGTGGATTTTGTAAATTTTTTAAATTTTACTAATGATTGGGTAGTTTCATCCCCTTAGACCCTGAATTTTTTTCAAATCTGTAATACTGTAGCTTGGAACTGGTCTTCTGAACTACCCAGCCAGACATGAAAGTGTTAAAAACTTTTTTGTGGATTTAGTTAAGTTTTACGAATGATTGGGTAGTTTCATCCCCTTAGACTCTGAATTTTTTCAAATCTGAAAAAACGTAGTTTCGTATAGGTCTTCTGAACTACTCAGCCAGACATGAAAGTGTTAAAATCTTTTTTGTGGATTTTGTGAATTTTTTAAGTTTTACGAATGATTGGGTAGTTTCATCCCCTTAGACCCTGAATTTTTTCAAATCTGAAATACTGTAATTTTGTAATGGTCCTCTGAACTACCCAGCCAGACATGAAAGTGTTAAAAACTTTTTTGTGGATTTTGTGAATTTTTTAAGTTTTACGAATTATTGGGTAGTTTCATCCCCTTAGACCCTGAATTTTTTCAAATCTGTAATACTGTAGCTTGGAACTGGTCTTCTGAACTACCCAGCCAGACATGAAAGTGTTAAAAACTTTTTTGTGGATTTTGTGAATTTTTTAAGTTTTACTAATGATTGGGTAGTTTCATCCCCTTAGACCCTGAATTTTTTCAAATCTGTAATACTGTAGCTTGGAACTGGTCTTCTGAACTACCCAGCCAGACATGAAAGTGTTAAAAACTTTTTTGTGGGATTTCGTGAATTTTTTAAGTTTTACTAATGATTGGGTACTTTCATCCCCTTAGACCCTGAATTTTTTTCAAATCTGTAATACTGTAGCTTGGAACTGGTCTTCTGAACTACCCAGCCAGACATGAAAGTGTTAAAAACTTTTTTGTGGATTTTGTAAATTTTTTAAATTTTACTAATGATTGGGTAGTTTCATCCCCTTAGACCCTGAATTTTTTTCAAATCTGTAATACTGTAGCTTGGAACTGGTCTTCTGAACTGCCCAGCCAGACATGAAAGTGTTAAAAACTTTTTTGTGGATTTTTTTAAGTTTTACGAATGTTTGGGTAGTTTCATCCCCTTAGACTCTGAATTTTTTCAAATCTGAAAAAATGTAGTTTCGTATAGGTCTTCTGAACTACTCAGCCAGACATGAAAGTGTTAAAATCTTTTTTGTGGATTTTGTGAATTTTTTAAGTTTTACGAATGATTGGGTAGTTTCATCTCCTTAGACCCTGAATTTTTTCAAATCTGAAATACTGTAATTTTGTAATGGTCCTCTGAACTACCCAGCCAGACATGAAAGTGTTAAAAACTTTTTTGTGGATTTTGTAAATTTTTTAAGTTTTACTAATGATTGGGTAGTTTCATCCCCTTAGACCCTGAATTTTTTCAAATCTGAAATACTGTAGCTTGGAACTGGTCTTCTGAACTACCCAGCCAGACATGAAAGTGTTAAAAACTTTTTTGTGGGATTTCGTGAATTTTTTAAGTTTTACTAATGATTGGGTACTTTCATCCCCTTAGACCCTGAATTTTTTTCAAATCTGTAATACTGTAGCTTGGAACTGGTCTTCTGAACTACCCAGCCAGACATGAAAGTGTTAAAAACTTTTTTGTGGATTTTGTAAATTTTTTAAATTTTACTAATGATTGGGTAGTTTCATCCCCTTAGACCCTGAATTTTTTTCAAATCTGTAATACTGTAGCTTGGAACTGGTCTTCTGAACTACCCAGCCAGACATGAAAGTGTTAAAAACTTTTTTGTGGATTTTTTTAAGTTTTACGAATGATTGGGTAGTTTCATCCCCTTAGACTCTGAATTTTTTCAAATCTGAAAAAATGTAGTTTCGTATAGGTCTTCTGAACTACTCAGCCAGACATGAAAGTGTTAAAATCTTTTTTGTGGATTTTGTGAATTTTTTAAGTTTTACGAATGATTGGGTAGTTTCATCCCCTTAGACCCTGAATTTTTTCAAATCTGAAATACTGTAATTTTGTAATGGTCCTCTGAACTACCCAGCCAGACATGAAAGTGTTAAAAACTTTTTTGTGGATTTTGTGAATTTTTTAAGTTTTACGAATGATTGGGTAGTTTCATCCCCTTAGACCCTGAATTTTTTCAAATCTGAAATACTGTAATTTTGTAATGGTCCTCTGAACTACCCAGCCAGACATGAAAGTGTTAAAAACTTTTTTGTGGATTTTGTAAATTTTTTAAGTTTTACTAATGATTGGGTAGTTTCATCCCCTTAGACCCTGAATTTTTTCAAATCTGAAATACTGTAGCTTGGAACTGGTCTTCTGAACTACCCAGCCAGACATGAAAGTGTTAAAAACTTTTTTGTGGATTTTGTGAATTTTTTAAGTTTTACTAATGATTGGGTAGTTTCATCCCCTTAGACCCTGAATTTTTTCAAATCTGTAATACTGTAGCTTGGAACTGGTCTTCTGAACTACCCAGCCAGACATGAAAGTGTTAAAAACTTTTTTGTGGATTTTGTGAATTTTTTAAGTTTTACTAATGATTGGGTAGTTTCATCCCCTTAGACCCTGAATTTTTTCAAATCTGTAATACTGTAGGTTAGAAGTGGTCTTCTGAACTACCCAGTCAAACATGAAAGTGTTAAAAACTTTTTTGTGGATTTTGTAAATTTTTTAAGTTTTACTAATGATTGGGTAGTTTCATCCCCTTAGACCCTGAATTTTTTCAAATCTGAAATACTGTAGTTTTATAATGGTCCTCTGAACTACCCAGCCAGACATGAAAGTATTAAAAACTTTTTTGTGGATTTTGTGAATTTTTTAAGTTTTACTAATGATTGGGTAGTTTCCTCCCCTTAGACCCTGAATTTTTTCAAATCTGAAATACTGTAGCTTGGAACTAGTCTTCTGAACTACCCAGCCAGACATGAAAGTGTTAAAAACTTTTTTGTGGATTTTGTGAATTTTTAAAATTTTACTAATGATTGGATAGTTTCATCCCCTTAGACCCTGAATTTTTTCAAATCTGAAATACTGTAGTTTTATAATGGTCCTCTGAACTACCCAGCCAGACATGAAAGTATTAAAAACTTTTTTGTGGATTTTGTGAATTTTTTAAGTTTTACTAATGATTGGGTAGTTTCCTCCCCTTAGACCCTGAATTTTTTCAAATCTGAAATACTGTAGCTTGGAACTGGTCTTCTGAACTACCCAGCCAGACATGAAAGTGTTAAAAACTTTTTTGTGGATTTTGTGAATTTTTTAAGTTTTACGAATGATTGGGTAGTTTCATCCCCTTAGACCCTGAATTTTTTCAAATCTGAAATACTGTAGTTTTGCAATGGTCCTCTGAACTACCCAGCCAGACATGAAAGTGTTAAAAACTTTTTTGTGGATTTTGTGAATTTTTAAAATTTTACTAATGATTGGGTAGTTTCATCCCCTTAGACCCTGAATTTTTTCAAATCTGAAATACTGTAGTTTTGCAATGGTCCTCTGAACTACCCAGCCAGACATGAAAGTGTTAAAAACTTTTTTGTGGATTTTGTGAATTTTTTAAGTTTTACTAATGATTGGGTAGTTTCATCCCCTTAGACCCTGAATTTTTTCAAATCTGAAATACTGTAGCTTGGAACTGGTCTTCTGAACTACCCAGCCAGACATGAAAGTGTTAAAAACTTTTTTGTGGATTTTGTGAATTTTTTAAGTTTTACTAATGATTGGGTAGTTTCATCCCCTTAGACCCTGAATTTTTTCAAATCTGTAATACTGTAGCTTGGAACTGGTCTTCTGAACTACCCAGCCAGACATGAAAGTGTTAAAAACTTTTTTGTGGATTTTGTGAATTTTTTAAATTTTACGAATGATTGGGTAGTTTCATCACCTTAGACCCTGAATTTTTTCAAATCTGTAATACTGTAGCTTGAAACTGGTCTTCTGAACTACCCAGCCAGACATGAAAGTGTTAAAAACTTTTTTGTGGATTTTGTGAATTTTTTAAATTTTACGAATGATTGGGTAGTTTCATCCCCTTAGACTCTGAATTTTTTCAAATCTGAAATACTGTAGCTTGGAACTGGTCTTCTGAACTACCCAGCCAGACATGAAAGTGTTAAAAACTTTTTTGTGGATTTTGTGAATTTTTAAATTTTACGAATGATTGGATAGTTTCATCCCCTTAGACCCTGAATTTTTTCAATTTTTTCAAATCCGAAATACTGTGGTTTTGCAATGGTCCTCTGAACTACCCAGCCAGACATGAAAGTGTTAAAAACTTTTTTGTGGATTTTGTGAATTTTTAAAATTTTACTAATGATTGGGTAGTTTCATCCCCTTAAACCCTGAATTTTTTCAAATCTGAAATACTGTAGTTTTGTAATGGTCCTCTGAACTACCCAGCCAGACATGAAAGTGTTAAAAACTTTTTTGTGGATTTTGTGAATTTTTAAAATTTTACTAATGATTGGGTAGTTTCATCCCCTTAGACCCTGAATTTTTTCAAATCTGAAATACTGTAGTTTTGCAATGGTCCTCTGAACTACCCAGCCAGACATGAAAGTGTTAAAAACTTTTTTGTGGATTTTGTGAATTTTTTAAGTTTTACTAATGATTGGGTAGTTTCATCCCCTTAGACCCTGAATTTTTTCAAATCTGAAATACTGTAGCTTGGAACTGGTCTTCTGAACTACCCAGCCAGACATGAAAGTGTTAAAAACTTTTTTGTGGATTTTGTGAATTTTTTAAGTTTTACTAATGATTGGGTAGTTTCATCCCCTTAGACCCTGAATTTTTTCAAATCTGAAATACTGTAGTTTTGCAATGGTCCTCTGAACTACCCAGCCAGACATGAAAGTGTTAAAAACTTTTTTGTGGATTTTGTGAATTTTTTAAGTTTTACTAATGATTGGGTAGTTTCATCCCCTTAGACCCTGAATTTTTTCAAATCTGAAATACTGTAGCTTGGAACTGGTCTTCTGAACTACCCAGCCAGACATGAAAGTGTTAAAAACTTTTTTGTGGATTTTGTGAATTTTTTAAATTTTACGAATGATTGGGTAGTTTCATCACCTTAGACCCTGAATTTTTTCAAATCTGTAATACTGTAGCTTGAAACTGGTCTTCTGAACTACCCAGCCAGACATGAAAGTGTTAAAAACTTTTTTGTGGATTTTGTGAATTTTTTAAATTTTACGAATGATTGGGTAGTTTCATCCCCTTAGACTCTGAATTTTTTCAAATCTGAAATACTGTAGCTTGGAACTGGTCTTCTGAACTACCCAGCCAGACATGAAAGTGTTAAAAACTTTTTTGTGGATTTTGTGAATTTTTAAATTTTACGAATGATTGGATAGTTTCATCCCCTTAGACCCTGAATTTTTTCAAATCCGAAATACTGTGGTTTTGCAATGGTCCTCTGAACTACCCAGCCAGACATGAAAGTGTTAAAAACTTTTTTGTGGATTTTGTGAATTTTTCAAATTTTACTAATGATTGGGTAGTTTCATCCCCTTAGACCCTGAATTTTTTCAAATCTGAAATACTGTAGTTTTGTAATGGTCCTCTGAACTACCCAGCCAGACATGAAAGTGTTAAAAACTTTTTTGTGGATTTTGTGAATTTTTAAAATTTTACTAATGATTGGGTAGTTTCATCCCCTTAGACTCTGAATTTTTTCAAATCTGAAATATTGTAGTTTTGCAATGGTCCTCTGAACTAGCCAGCCAGACATGAAAGTGTTAAAAACTATTTTGTGAATTTTGTGAATTTTTTAAGTTTTACTAATGATTGGGTAGTTTCATCCCCTCAGACTCTGAATTTTTTCAAATCTGAAATACTATAGTTTCGTAATGGTACTCTGCACTACCCAGCCAAACATGAAAGTGTTAAAAACTTTTTTGTGGATTTTGTGAATTTTTTAAGTTTTACGAATGATTGGGTAGTTTCATCCCCTTACACCCTGAATTTTTTCAAATCTGAAAAAATGTAGTTTCGTATAGGTCTTCTGAACTACTCAGCCAGACATGAAAGTGTTAAAATCTTTTTTGTGGATTTTGTGAATTTTTTAAATTTTACGAATTATTGGGTAGTTTCATCCCCTTAGACCCTGAATTTTTTCAAATCTGAAATACTGTAATTTTGTAATGGTCCTCTGAACTACCCAGCCAAACATGAAAGTGTTAAAAACTTTTTTGTGGATTTTGTGAATTTTTTAAGTTTTACTAATAATTGGGTAGTTTCATCCCCTTAGACCCTGAATTTTTTCAAATCTGTAATACTGTAGGTTAGAACTGGTCTTCTGAAATACCCAGCCAAACATGAAAGTGTTAAAACCTTTTTTGTGGATTTTGTGAATTTTTTTAAGTTTTACTAATGATTGGGTAGTTTCATCCCCTTATACCCTGAATTTTTTCAAATCTGTAATACTGTAGCTTGGAACTGGTCTTCTGAACTACCCAGCCAGACATGAAAGTGTTAAAACCTTTTTTGTGGATTTTGTGAATTTTTTAAGTTTTACTAATGATTGGGTAGTTTCATCCCCTTAGACCCTGAATTTTTTCAAATCTGTAATACTGTAGCTTGGAACTGGTCTTCTGAACTACCCAGCCAGACATGAAAGTGTTAAAATCTTTTTTGTGGATTTTGTGAATTTTTAAATTTTACGAATGATTGGGTAGTTTCATCCCCTTAGACCCTGAATTTTTTCAAATCTGAAATACTGTAGTTTTGTAATGGTCCTCTGAACTACCCAGCCAGACATGAAAGTGTTAAAAACTTTTTTGTGGATTTTGTGAATTTTTAAAATTTTACTAATGATTGGGTAGTTTCATCCCCTTAGACCCTGAATTTTTTCAAATCTGTAATACTGTAGGTTAGAAGTGGTCTTCTGAACTACCCAGTCAAACATGAAAGTGTTAAAAACTTTTTTGTGGATTTTGTGAATTTTTTAATTTTTACTAATGATTGGGTAGTTTCATCCCCTTAGACCCTGAATTTTTTCAAATCTGTAGTACTGTAGCTTGGAACTGGTCTTCTGAAGTACCCAGCCAGACATGAAAGTGTAAAAAATTTTTTTGTGGATTTTGTGATTTTTTTAAATTTTACGAATGATTGGGTTGTTTCATCCCCTTAGACTCTGAATTTTTTCAAATCTGAAATACTGTAGTTTCGTAATGGTCTTCTGAACTACCCAACCAAACATGAAAGTGTTGAAAACTTTTTTGTGGATTTTGTGAATTTTTTAAGTTTTACGAATGATTGGGTAGTTTCATCCCCTCAGACTCTGAATTTTTTCAAATCTGAAATACTGTAGTTTCGTAATGGTCTTCTGAACTACCCAACCAAACATGAAAGTGTTAAAAACTTTTTTGTGGATTTTATGAATTTTTTAAGTTTTACGAATGATTGGGTAGTTTCATCCCCTCAGACTCTGAATTTTTTCAAATCTGTAATACTGTAGGTTAGAACTGGTCTTCTGAACTGCCCAGCCAAACATGAAAGTGTTAAAACCTTTTTTGTGGATTTTGTGAATTTTTTAAGTTTTACTAATGATTGGGTAGTTTCATCCCCTTAGACCCTGAATTTTTTCAAATCTGTAATACTGTAGCTTGGAACTGGTCTTCTGAACTACCCAGCCAGACATGAAAGTGTTAAAAACTTTTTTGTGGATTTTGTGAATTTTTTAAGTTTTACTAATGATTGGGTAGTTTCATCCCCTTAGACCCTGAATTTTTTCAAATCTGTAGTACTGTAGCTTGGAACTGGTCTTCTGAACTACCCAGCCAAACATGAAAGTGTTAAAAACTTTTTTGTGGATTTTGTGAATTTTTAAAATTTTACTAATGATTGGGTAGTTTCATCCCCTTAGACCCTGAATTTTTTCAAATCTGTAATACTGTAACTTGGAACTTATCTTCTGAACTACCCAGCCAGACATGAAAGTGTTAAAAACTTTTTTGTGGATTTTGTGAATTTTTTAAGTTTTACTAATGATTGGGTAGTTTCATCCCCTTAGACCCTGAATTTTTTCAAATCTGTAGTACTGTAGCTTGAAACTGGTCTTCTGAACTACCCAGCCAGACATGAAAGTGTTAAAAACTTTTTTGTGGATTTTGTGAATTTTTTAAATTTTACGAATGATTGGGTAGTTTCATCCCCTTAGACTCTGAATTTTTTCAAATCTGTAATGCTGTAGCTTGGAACTGGTCTTCTGAACTACCCAACCAGACATGAAAGTGTTAAAAACTTTTTTGTGGATTTTGTGAATTTTTAAATTTTACGAATGATTGGGTAGTTTCATCCCCTTAGACCCTGAATTTTTTCAAATCTGAAATACTGTAGTTTTGTAATGGTCCTCTGAACTACCCAGCCAGACATGAAAGTGTTAAAAACTTTTTTGTGAATTTTGTGAATTTTTTAAGTTTTACTAATGATTGGGTAGTTTCATCCCCTCAGACTCTGAATTTTTTCAAATCTGAAATACTATAGTTTCGTAATGGTACTCTGCACTACCCAGCCAAACATGAAAGTGTTAAAAACTTATTTGTGGATTTTGTGAATTTTTTAAGTTTTACGAATGATTGGGTAGTTTCATCCCCTTACACCCTGAATTTTTTCAAATCTGTATTACTGTAGCTTGGAACTGGTCTTCTGAACTACCCAGCCAGACATGAAAGTGTTAAAAACTTTTTTGTGGATTTTGTGAATTTTTTAAGTTTTACTAATGATTGGGTAGTTTCATCCCCTTAGATCCTGAATTTTTTCAAATCTGAAATACTGTAGTCTTGTAATGGTCCTCTGAACTACCCAGCCAGACATGAAAGTGTTAAAAACTTTTTTGTGGATTTTGTGAATTTTTTAAGTTTTACTAATGATTGGGTAGTTTCATCCCCTTAGACCCTGAATTTTTTCAAATCGGTAATACTGTAGGTTAGAAGTGGTCTTCTGAACTACCCAGTCAAACATGAAAGTGTTAAAAACTTTTTTGTGGATTTTGTAAATTTTTTAAGTTTTACTAATGATTGGGTAGTTTCATCCCCTTAGACCCTGAATTTTTTTCAAATCTGTAATACTGTAGCTTGGAACTGGTCTTCTGAACTACCCAGCCAGACATGAAAGTGTTAAAAACTTTTTTGTGGATTTTGTGAATTTTTTAAGTTTTACTAATGATTGGGTAGTTTCATCCCCTTACACCCTGAATTTTTTCAAATCTGTAATACTGTAGCTTGGAACTGGTCTTCTGAACTACCCAGCCAGACATGAAAGTGTTAAAAACTTTTTTGTGGATTTTGTGAATTTTTTAAGTTTTACTAATGATTGGGTAGTTTCATCCCCTTACACCCTGAATTTTTTCAAATCTGTAATACTGTAGCTTGGAACTGGTCTTCTGAACTACCCAGCCAGACATGAAAGTGTTAAAAACTTTTTTGTGGGATTTCGTGAATTTTTTAAGTTTTACTAATGATTGGGTACTTTCATCCCCTTAGACCCTGAATTTTTTTCAAATCTGTAATACTGTAGCTTGGAACTGGTCTTCTGAACTACCCAGCCAGACATGAAAGTGTTAAAAACTTTTTTGTGGATTTTGTAAATTTTTTAAATTTTACTAATGATTGGGTAGTTTCATCCCCTTAGACCCTGAATTTTTTTCAAATCTGTAATACTGTAGCTTGGAACTGGTCTTCTGAACTACCCAGCCAGACATGAAAGTGTTAAAAACTTTTTTGTGGATTTTTTTAAGTTTTACGAATGATTGGGTAGTTTCATCCCCTTAGACTCTGAATTTTTTCAAATCTGAAAAAATGTAGTTTCGTATAGGTCTTCTGAACTACTCAGCCAGACATGAAAGTGTTAAAATCTTTTTTGTGGATTTTGTGAATTTTTTAAGTTTTACGAATGATTGGGTAGTTTCATCCCCTTAGACCCTGAATTTTTTCAAATCTGAAATACTGTAATTTTGTAATGGTCCTCTGAACTACCCAGCCAGACATGAAAGTGTTAAAAACTTTTTTGTGGATTTTGTGAATTTTTTAAGTTTTACGAATTATTGGGTAGTTTCATCCCCTTAGACCCTGAATTTTTTCAAATCTGTAATACTGTAGCTTGGAACTGGTCTTCTGAACTACCCAGCCAGACATGAAAGTGTTAAAAACTTTTTTGTGGATTTTGTGAATTTTTTAAGTTTTACTAATGATTGGGTAGTTTCATCCCCTTAGACCCTGAATTTTTTCAAATCTGTAATACTGTAGCTTGGAACTGGTCTTCTGAACTACCCAGCCAGACATGAAAGTGTTAAAAACTTTTTTGTGGGATTTCGTGAATTTTTTAAGTTTTACTAATGATTGGGTACTTTCATCCCCTTAGACCCTGAATTTTTTTCAAATCTGTAATACTGTAGCTTGGAACTGGTCTTCTGAACTACCCAGCCAGACATGAAAGTGTTAAAAACTTTTTTGTGGATTTTGTAAATTTTTTAAATTTTACTAATGATTGGGTAGTTTCATCCCCTTAGACCCTGAATTTTTTTCAAATCTGTAATACTGTAGCTTGGAACTGGTCTTCTGAACTACCCAGCCAGACATGAAAGTGTTAAAAACTTTTTTGTGGATTTTGTGAATTTTTAAATTTTACGAATGATTGGATAGTTTCATCCCCTTAGACCCTGAATTTTTTCAAATCCGAAATACTGTGGTTTTGCAATGGTCCTCTGAACTACCCAGCCAGACATGAAAGTGTTAAAAACTTTTTTGTGGATTTTGTGAATTTTTCAAATTTTACTAATGATTGGGTAGTTTCATCCCCTTAGACCCTGAATTTTTTCAAATCTGAAATACTGTAGTTTTGTAATGGTCCTCTGAACTACCCAGCCAGACATGAAAGTGTTAAAAACTTTTTTGTGGATTTTGTGAATTTTTAAAATTTTACTAATGATTGGGTAGTTTCATCCCCTTAGACTCTGAATTTTTTCAAATCTGAAATATTGTAGTTTTGCAATGGTCCTCTGAACTAGCCAGCCAGACATGAAAGTGTTAAAAACTATTTTGTGAATTTTGTGAATTTTTTAAGTTTTACTAATGATTGGGTAGTTTCATCCCCTCAGACTCTGAATTTTTTCAAATCTGAAATACTATAGTTTCGTAATGGTACTCTGCACTACCCAGCCAAACATGAAAGTGTTAAAAACTTTTTTGTGGATTTTGTGAATTTTTTAAGTTTTACGAATGATTGGGTAGTTTCATCCCCTTACACCCTGAATTTTTTCAAATCTGAAAAAATGTAGTTTCGTATAGGTCTTCTGAACTACTCAGCCAGACATGAAAGTGTTAAAATCTTTTTTGTGGATTTTGTGAATTTTTTAAATTTTACGAATTATTGGGTAGTTTCATCCCCTTAGACCCTGAATTTTTTCAAATCTGAAATACTGTAATTTTGTAATGGTCCTCTGAACTACCCAGCCAAACATGAAAGTGTTAAAAACTTTTTTGTGGATTTTGTGAATTTTTTAAGTTTTACTAATAATTGGGTAGTTTCATCCCCTTAGACCCTGAATTTTTTCAAATCTGTAATACTGTAGGTTAGAACTGGTCTTCTGAAATACCCAGCCAAACATGAAAGTGTTAAAACCTTTTTTGTGGATTTTGTGAATTTTTTTAAGTTTTACTAATGATTGGGTAGTTTCATCCCCTTAGACCCTGAATTTTTTCAAATCTGTAATACTGTAGCTTGGAACTGGTCTTCTGAACTACCCAGCCAGACATGAAAGTGTTAAAATCTTTTTTGTGGATTTTGTGAATTTTTAAATTTTACGAATGATTGGGTAGTTTCATCCCCTTAGACCCTGAATTTTTTCAAATCTGAAATACTGTAGTTTTGTAATGGTCCTCTGAACTACCCAGCCAGACATGAAAGTGTTAAAAACTTTTTTGTGGATTTTGTGAATTTTTTAAGTTTTACTAATGATTGGGTAGTTTCATCCCCTTACACCCTGAATTTTTTCAAATCTGTAATACTGTAGCTTGGAACTGGTCTTCTGAACTACCCAGCCAGACATGAAAGTGTTAAAAACTTTTTTGTGGGATTTCGTGAATTTTTTAAGTTTTACTAATGATTGGGTACTTTCATCCCCTTAGACCCTGAATTTTTTTCAAATCTGTAATACTGTAGCTTGGAACTGGTCTTCTGAACTACCCAGCCAGACATGAAAGTGTTAAAAACTTTTTTGTGGATTTTGTAAATTTTTTAAATTTTACTAATGATTGGGTAGTTTCATCCCCTTAGACCCTGAATTTTTTTCAAATCTGTAATACTGTAGCTTGGAACTGGTCTTCTGAACTACCCAGCCAGACATGAAAGTGTTAAAAACTTTTTTGTGGATTTTTTTAAGTTTTACGAATGATTGGGTAGTTTCATCCCCTTAGACTCTGAATTTTTTCAAATCTGAAAAAATGTAGTTTCGTATAGGTCTTCTGAACTACTCAGCCAGACATGAAAGTGTTAAAATCTTTTTTGTGGATTTTGTGAATTTTTTAAGTTTTACGAATGATTGGGTAGTTTCATCCCCTTAGACCCTGAATTTTTTCAAATCTGAAATACTGTAATTTTGTAATGGTCCTCTGAACTACCCAGCCAGACATGAAAGTGTTAAAAACTTTTTTGTGGATTTTGTGAATTTTTTAAGTTTTACGAATTATTGGGTAGTTTCATCCCCTTAGACCCTGAATTTTTTCAAATCTGTAATACTGTAGCTTGGAACTGGTCTTCTGAACTACCCAGCCAGACATGAAAGTGTTAAAAACTTTTTTGTGGATTTTGTGAATTTTTTAAGTTTTACTAATGATTGGGTAGTTTCATCCCCTTAGACCCTGAATTTTTTCAAATCTGTAATACTGTAGCTTGGAACTGGTCTTCTGAACTACCCAGCCAGACATGAAAGTGTTAAAAACTTTTTTGTGGGATTTCGTGAATTTTTTAAGTTTTACTAATGATTGGGTACTTTCATCCCCTTAGACCCTGAATTTTTTTCAAATCTGTAATACTGTAGCTTGGAACTGGTCTTCTGAACTACCCAGCCAGACATGAAAGTGTTAAAAACTTTTTTGTGGATTTTGTAAATTTTTTAAATTTTACTAATGATTGGGTAGTTTCATCCCCTTAGACCCTGAATTTTTTTCAAATCTGTAATACTGTAGCTTGGAACTGGTCTTCTGAACTACCCAGCCAGACATGAAAGTGTTAAAAACTTTTTTGTGGATTTTGTGAATTTTTAAATTTTACGAATGATTGGATAGTTTCATCCCCTTAGACCCTGAATTTTTTCAAATCCGAAATACTGTGGTTTTGCAATGGTCCTCTGAACTACCCAGCCAGACATGAAAGTGTTAAAAACTTTTTTGTGGATTTTGTGAATTTTTCAAATTTTACTAATGATTGGGTAGTTTCATCCCCTTAGACCCTGAATTTTTTCAAATCTGAAATACTGTAGTTTTGTAATGGTCCTCTGAACTACCCAGCCAGACATGAAAGTGTTAAAAACTTTTTTGTGGATTTTGTGAATTTTTAAAATTTTACTAATGATTGGGTAGTTTCATCCCCTTAGACTCTGAATTTTTTCAAATCTGAAATATTGTAGTTTTGCAATGGTCCTCTGAACTAGCCAGCCAGACATGAAAGTGTTAAAAACTATTTTGTGAATTTTGTGAATTTTTTAAGTTTTACTAATGATTGGGTAGTTTCATCCCCTCAGACTCTGAATTTTTTCAAATCTGAAATACTATAGTTTCGTAATGGTACTCTGCACTACCCAGCCAAACATGAAAGTGTTAAAAACTTTTTTGTGGATTTTGTGAATTTTTTAAGTTTTACGAATGATTGGGTAGTTTCATCCCCTTACACCCTGAATTTTTTCAAATCTGAAAAAATGTAGTTTCGTATAGGTCTTCTGAACTACTCAGCCAGACATGAAAGTGTTAAAATCTTTTTTGTGGATTTTGTGAATTTTTTAAATTTTACGAATTATTGGGTAGTTTCATCCCCTTAGACCCTGAATTTTTTCAAATCTGAAATACTGTAATTTTGTAATGGTCCTCTGAACTACCCAGCCAAACATGAAAGTGTTAAAAACTTTTTTGTGGATTTTGTGAATTTTTTAAGTTTTACTAATAATTGGGTAGTTTCATCCCCTTAGACCCTGAATTTTTTCAAATCTGTAATACTGTAGGTTAGAACTGGTCTTCTGAAATACCCAGCCAAACATGAAAGTGTTAAAACCTTTTTTGTGGATTTTGTGAATTTTTTTAAGTTTTACTAATGATTGGGTAGTTTCATCCCCTTAGACCCTGAATTTTTTCAAATCTGTAATACTGTAGCTTGGAACTGGTCTTCTGAACTACCCAGCCAGACATGAAAGTGTTAAAATCTTTTTTGTGGATTTTGTGAATTTTTAAATTTTACGAATGATTGGGTAGTTTCATCCCCTTAGACCCTGAATTTTTTCAAATCTGAAATACTGTAGTTTTGTAATGGTCCTCTGAACTACCCAGCCAGACATGAAAGTGTTAAAAACTTTTTTGTGGATTTTGTGAATTTTTAAAATTTTACTAATGATTGGGTAGTTTCATCCCCTTAGACCCTGAATTTTTTCAAATCTGTAATACTGTAGGTTAGAAGTGGTCTTCTGAACTACCCAGTCAAACATGAAAGTGTTAAAAACTTTTTTGTGGATTTTGTGAATTTTTTAATTTTTACTAATGATTGGGTAGTTTCATCCCCTTAGACCCTGAATTTTTTCAAATCTGTAGTACTGTAGCTTGGAACTGGTCTTCTGAAGTACCCAGCCAGACATGAAAGTGTAAAAAATTTTTTTGTGGATTTTGTGATTTTTTTAAATTTTACGAATGATTGGGTTGTTTCATCCCCTTAGACTCTGAATTTTTTCAAATCTGAAATACTGTAGTTTCGTAATGGTCTTCTGAACTACCCAACCAAACATGAAAGTGTTGAAAACTTTTTTGTGGATTTTGTGAATTTTTTAAGTTTTACGAATGATTGGGTAGTTTCATCCCCTCAGACTCTGAATTTTTTCAAATCTGAAATACTGTAGTTTCGTAATGGTCTTCTGAACTACCCAACCAAACATGAAAGTGTTAAAAACTTTTTTGTGGATTTTATGAATTTTTTAAGTTTTACGAATGATTGGGTAGTTTCATCCCCTCAGACTCTGAATTTTTTCAAATCTGTAATACTGTAGGTTAGAACTGGTCTTCTGAACTGCCCAGCCAAACATGAAAGTGTTAAAACCTTTTTTGTGGATTTTGTGAATTTTTTAAGTTTTACTAATGATTGGGTAGTTTCATCCCCTTAGACCCTGAATTTTTTCAAATCTGTAATACTGTAGCTTGGAACTGGTCTTCTGAACTACCCAGCCAGACATGAAAGTGTTAAAAACTTTTTTGTGGATTTTGTGAATTTTTTAAGTTTTACTAATGATTGGGTAGTTTCATCCCCTTAGACCCTGAATTTTTTCAAATCTGTAGTACTGTAGCTTGGAACTGGTCTTCTGAACTACCCAGCCAAACATGAAAGTGTTAAAAACTTTTTTGTGGATTTTGTGAATTTTTAAAATTTTACTAATGATTGGGTAGTTTCATCCCCTTAGACCCTGAATTTTTTCAAATCTGTAATACTGTAACTTGGAACTTATCTTCTGAACTACCCAGCCAGACATGAAAGTGTTAAAAACTTTTTTGTGGATTTTGTGAATTTTTTAAGTTTTACTAATGATTGGGTAGTTTCATCCCCTTAGACCCTGAATTTTTTCAAATCTGTAGTACTGTAGCTTGAAACTGGTCTTCTGAACTACCCAGCCAGACATGAAAGTGTTAAAAACTTTTTTGTGGATTTTGTGAATTTTTTAAATTTTACGAATGATTGGGTAGTTTCATCCCCTTAGACTCTGAATTTTTTCAAATCTGTAATGCTGTAGCTTGGAACTGGTCTTCTGAACTACCCAACCAGACATGAAAGTGTTAAAAACTTTTTTGTGGATTTTGTGAATTTTTAAATTTTACGAATGATTGGGTAGTTTCATCCCCTTAGACCCTGAATTTTTTCAAATCTGAAATACTGTAGTTTTGTAATGGTCCTCTGAACTACCCAGCCAGACATGAAAGTGTTAAAAACTTTTTTGTGAATTTTGTGAATTTTTTAAGTTTTACTAATGATTGGGTAGTTTCATCCCCTCAGACTCTGAATTTTTTCAAATCTGAAATACTATAGTTTCGTAATGGTACTCTGCACTACCCAGCCAAACATGAAAGTGTTAAAAACTTATTTGTGGATTTTGTGAATTTTTTAAGTTTTACGAATGATTGGGTAGTTTCATCCCCTTACACCCTGAATTTTTTCAAATCTGTATTACTGTAGCTTGGAACTGGTCTTCTGAACTACCCAGCCAGACATGAAAGTGTTAAAAACTTTTTTGTGGATTTTGTGAATTTTTTAAGTTTTACTAATGATTGGGTAGTTTCATCCCCTTAGATCCTGAATTTTTTCAAATCTGAAATACTGTAGTCTTGTAATGGTCCTCTGAACTACCCAGCCAGACATGAAAGTGTTAAAAACTTTTTTGTGGATTTTGTGAATTTTTTAAGTTTTACTAATGATTGGGTAGTTTCATCCCCTTAGACCCTGAATTTTTTCAAATCTGTAATACTGTAGGTTAGAAGTGGTCTTCTGAACTACCCAGTCAAACATGAAAGTGTTAAAAACTTTTTTGTGGATTTTGTAAATTTTTTAAGTTTTACTAATGATTGGGTAGTTTCATCCCCTTAGACCCTGAATTTTTTTCAAATCTGTAATACTGTAGCTTGGAACTGGTCTTCTGAACTACCCAGCCAGACATGAAAGTGTTAAAAACTTTTTTGTGGATTTTGTGAATTTTTTAAGTTTTACTAATGATTGGGTAGTTTCATCCCCTTACACCCTGAATTTTTTCAAATCTGTAATACTGTAGCTTGGAACTGGTCTTCTGAACTACCCAGCCAGACATGAAAGTGTTAAAAACTTTTTTGTGGATTTTGTGAATTTTTTAAGTTTTACTAATGATTGGGTAGTTTCATCCCCTTACACCCTGAATTTTTTCAAATCTGTAATACTGTAGCTTGGAACTGGTCTTCTGAACTACCCAGCCAGACATGAAAGTGTTAAAAACTTTTTTGTGGGATTTCGTGAATTTTTTAAGTTTTACTAATGATTGGGTACTTTCATCCCCTTAGACCCTGAATTTTTTTCAAATCTGTAATACTGTAGCTTGGAACTGGTCTTCTGAACTACCCAGCCAGACATGAAAGTGTTAAAAACTTTTTTGTGGATTTTGTAAATTTTTTAAATTTTACTAATGATTGGGTAGTTTCATCCCCTTAGACCCTGAATTTTTTTCAAATCTGTAATACTGTAGCTTGGACTGAACTACTCAGCCAGACATGAAAGTGTTAAAATCTTTTTTGTGGATTTTGTGAATTTTTTAAGTTTTACGAATGATTGGGTAGTTTCATCCCCTTAGACCCTGAATTTTTTCAAATCTGAAATACTGTAATTTTGATATGGTCCTCTGAACTACCCAGCCAGACATGAAAGTGTTAAAAACTTTTTTGTGGATTTTGTGAATTTTTTAAGTTTTACGAATTATTGGGTAGTTTCATCCCCTTAGACCCTGAATTTTTTCAAATCTGTAATACTGTAGGTTAGAAGTGGCCTTCTGAACTACCCAGTCAAACATGAAAGTGTTAAAAACTTTTTTGTGGATTTTGTGAATTTTTTAAGTTTTACTAATGATTGGGTAGTTTCATCCCCTTAGACCCTGAATTTTTTCAAATCTGTAGTACTGTAGCTTGAAACTGGTCTTTTGAACTACCCAGCCAGACATGAAAGTGTTAAAAACTTTTTTGTGGATTTTGTGAATTTTTAAATTTTACGAATGATTGGATAGTTTCATCCCCTTAGACCCTGAATTTTTTCAAATCTGAAATACTGTAGTTTTGTAATGGTCCTCTGAACTACCCAGCCAGACATGAAAGTGTTAAAAACTTTTTTGTGGATTTTGTGAATTTTTAAAATTTTACTAATGATTGGGTAGTTTCATGCCCTTAGACCCTGAATTTTTTCAAATCTGAAATATTGTAGTTTTGCAATGGTCCTCTGAACTAGCCAGCCAGACATGAAAGTGTTAAAAACTTTTTTGTGAATTTTGTGAATTTTTTAAGTTTTACTAATGATTGGGTAGTTTCATCCCCTTAGACCCTGAATTTTTTCAAATCTGTAGTACTGTAGCTTGAAACTGGTCTTCTGAACTACCCAGCCAGACATGAAAGTGTTAAAAACTTTTTTGTGGATTTTGTGAATTTTTTAAATTTTACGAATGATTGGGTAGTTTCATTCCCTTAGACTCTGAATTTTTTCAAATCTGAAATACTGTAGCTTGGAACTGGTCTTCTGAACTACCCAGCCAGACATGAAAGTGTTAAAAACTTTTTTGTGGATTTTGTGAATTTTTTAAGTTTTACTAATGATTGGGTAGTTTCATCCCCTTAGATCCTGAATTTTTTCAAATCTGAAATACTGTAGTCTTGTAATGGTCCTCTGAACTACCCAGCCAGACATGAAAGTGTTAAAAACTTTTTTGTGGATTTTGTGAATTTTTTAAGTTTTACTAATGATTAGGTAGTTTCATCCCCTTAGACCCTGAATTTTTTCAAATCTGTAATACTGTAGGTTAGAAGTGGTCTTCTGAACTACCCAGTCAAACATGAAAGTGTTAAAAATTTTTTGTGGATTTTGTAAATTTTTTAAGTTTTACTAATGATTGGGTAGTTTCATCCCCTTAGACCCTGAATTTTTTTCAAATCTGTAATACTGTAGCTTGGAACTGGTCTTCTGAACTACCCAGCCAGACATGAAAGTGTTAAAAACTTTTTTGTGGATTTTGTGAATTTTTTAAGTTTTACTAATGATTGGGTAGTTTCATCCCCTTACACCCTGAATTTTTTCAAATCTGTAATACTGTAGCTTGGAACTGGTCTTCTGAACTACCCAGCCAGACATGAAAGTGTTAAAAACTTTTTTGTGGGATTTTGTGAATTTTTTAAGTTTTACTAATGATTGGGTAGTTTCATCCCCTTAGACCCTGAATTTTTTCAAATCTGAAATACTGTAGTTTTGTAATGGTCCTCTGAACTACCCAGCCAGACATGAAAGTGTTAAAAACTTTTTTGTGGATTTTGTGAATTTTTTAAGTTTTACGTATGATTGGGTAGTTTCATCCCCTTAGACCCTGAATTTTTTCAAATCTGAAATACTGTAGTCTTGTAATGGTCCTCTGAACTACCCAGCCAGACATGAAAGTGTTAAAAACTTTTTTGTGGATTTTGTGAATTTTTTAAGTTTTACTAATGATTGGGTAGTTTCATCCCCTTAGATCCTGAATTTTTTCAAATCTGAAATACTGTAGTCTTGTAATGGTCCTCTGAACTACCCAGCCAGACATGAAAGTGTTAAAAACTTTTTTGTGGATTTTGTGAATTTTTTAAGTTTTACTAATGATTGGGTAGTTTCATCCCCTTAGACCCTGAATTTTTTCAAATCTGTAATACTGTAGGTTAGAAGTGGTCTTCTGAACTACCCAGTCAAACATGAAAGTGTTAAAAATTTTTTGTGGATTTTGTAAATTTTTTAAGTTTTACTAATGATTGGGTAGTTTCACCCCCTTAGAACCTGAATTTTTTTCAAATCTGTAATACTGTAGCTTGGAACTGGTCTTCTGACCTACCCAGCCGGACATGAAAGTGTTAAAAACTTTTTTGTGGATTTTGTGAATTTTTTAAGTTATACTAATGATTGGGTAGTTTCATCCCCTTACACCCTGAATTTTTTCAAATCTGTAATACTGTAGCTTGGAACTGGTCTTCTGAACTACCCAGCCAGACATGAAAGTGTTAAAAACTTTTTTGTGGGATTTTGTGAATTTTTTAAGTTTTACTAATGATTGGGTAGTTTCATCCCCTTAGACCCTGAATTTTTTCAAATCTGTAATACTGTAGGTTAGAAGTGGCCTTCTGAACTACCCAGTCAAACATTAAAGTGTTAAAAACTTTTTTGTGGATTTTGTGAATTTTTAAGTTTTACTAATGATTGGGTAGTTTCATCCCCTTAGACCCTGAATTTTTTCAAATCTGTAGTACTGTAGCTTGGAACTGGTCTTCTGAACTACCCAGCCAAACATGAAAGTGTTAAAAACTTTTTTGTGGATTTTGTGAATTTTTAAAATTTTACTAATGATTGGGTAGTTTCATCCCCTTAGACCCTGAATTTTTTCAAATCTGTAATACTGTAGCTTGGAACTTATCTTCTGAACTACCCAGCCAGACATGAAAGTGTTAAAAACTTTTTTGTGGATTTTGTGAATTTTTTAAGTTTTACTAATGATTGGGTAGTTTCATCCCCTTAGACCCTGAATTTTTTCAAATCTGTAGTACTGTAGCTTGAAACTGGTCTTCTGAACTACCCAGCCAAACATGAAAGTGTTAAAAACTTTTTTGTGGATTTTGTGAATTTTTAAAATTTTACTAATGATTGGGTAGTTTCATCCCCTTAGACCCTGAATTTTTTCAAATCTGTAATACTGTAGCTTGGAACTTATCTTCTGAACTACCCAGCCAGACATGAAAGTGTTAAAAACTTTTTTGTGGATTTTGTGAATTTTTTAAGTTTTACTAATGATTGGGTAGTTTCATCCCCTTAGACCCTGAATTTTTTCAAATCTGTAGTACTGTAGCTTGAAACTGGTCTTCTGAACTACCCAGCCAGACATGAAAGTGTTAAAAACTTTTTTGTGGATTTTGTGAATTTTTTAAATTTTACGAATGATTGGGTAGTTTCATCCCCTTAGACTCTGAATTTTTTCAAATCTGTAATGCTGTAGCTTGGAACTGGTCTTCTGAACTACCCAACCAGACATGAAAGTGTTAAAAACTTTTTTGTGGATTTTGTGAATTTTTAAATTTTACGAATGATTGGGTAGTTTCATCCCCTCAGACTCTGAATTTTTTCAAATCTGAAATACTATAGTTTCGTAATGGTACTCTGCACTACCCAGCCAAACATGAAAGTGTTAAAAACTTTTTTGTGGATTTTGTGAATTTTTTAAGTTTTACGAATGATTGGGTAGTTTCATCCCCTTACACCCTGAATTTTTTCAAATCTGTATTACTGTAGCTTGGAACTGGTCTTCTGAACTACCCAGCCAGACATGAAAGTGTTAAAAACTTTTTTGTGGATTTTGTGAATTTTTTAAGTTTTACTAATGATTGGGTAGTTTCATCCCCTTAGATCCTGAATTTTTTCAAATCTGAAATACTGTAGTCTTGTAATGGTCCTCTGAACTACCCAGCCAGACATGAAAGTGTTAAAAACTTTTTTGTGGATTTTGTGAATTTTTTAAGTTTTACTAATGATTGGGTAGTTTCATCCCCTTAGACCCTGAATTTTTTCAAATCTGTAATACTGTAGGTTAGAAGTGGTCTTCTGAACTACCCAGTCAAACATGAAAGTGTTAAAAACTTTTTTGTGGATTTTGTAAATTTTTTAAGTTTTACTAATGATTGGGTAGTTTCATCCCCTTAGACCCTGAATTTTTTTCAAATCTGTAATACTGTAGCTTGGAACTGGTCTTCTGAACTACCCAGCCAGACATGAAAGTGTTAAAAACTTTTTTGTGGATTTTGTGAATTTTTTAAGTTTTACTAATGATTGGGTAGTTTCATCCCCTTACACCCTGAATTTTTTCAAATCTGTAATACTGTAGCTTGGAACTGGTCTTCCAAACTACCCAGCCAGACATGAAAGTGTTAAAAACTTTTTTGTGGATTTTGTGAATTTTTTAAGTTTTACTAATGATTGGGTACTTTCATCCCCTTAGACCCTGAATTTTTTTCAAATCTGTAATACTGTAGCTTGGAACTGGTCTTCTGAACTACCCAGCCAGACATGAAAGTGTTAAAAACTTTTTTGTGGATTTTGTAAATTTTTTAAATTTTACTAATGATTGGGTAGTTTCATCCCCTTAGACCCTGAATTTTTTTCAAATCTGTAATACTGTAGCTTGGAACTGGTCTTCTGAACTACCCAGCCAGACATGAAAGTGTTAAAAACTTTTTTGTGGATTTTGTGAATTTTTTAAATTTTACGAATGATTGGGTAGTTTCATTCCCTTAGACTCTGAATTTTTTCAAATCTGAAATACTGTAGCTTGGAACTGGTCTTCTGAACTACCCAGCCAGACATGAAAGTGTTAAAAACTTTTTTGTGGATTTTGTGAATTTTTTAAGTTTTACTAATGATTGGGTAGTTTCATCCCCTTAGATCCTGAATTTTTTCAAATCTGAAATACTGTAGTCTTGTAATGGTCCTCTGAACTACCCAGCCAGACATGAAAGTGTTAAAAACTTTTTTGTGGATTTTGTGAATTTTTTAAGTTTTACTAATGATTAGGTAGTTTCATCCCCTTAGACCCTGAATTTTTTCAAATCTGTAATACTGTAGGTTAGAAGTGGTCTTCTGAACTACCCAGTCAAACATGAAAGTGTTAAAAATTTTTTGTGGATTTTGTAAATTTTTTAAGTTTTACTAATGATTGGGTAGTTTCATCCCCTTAGACCCTGAATTTTTTTCAAATCTGTAATACTGTAGCTTGGAACTGGTCTTCTGAACTACCCAGCCAGACATGAAAGTGTTAAAAACTTTTTTGTGGATTTTGTGAATTTTTTAAGTTTTACTAATGATTGGGTAGTTTCATCCCCTTACACCCTGAATTTTTTCAAATCTGTAATACTGTAGCTTGGAACTGGTCTTCTGAACTACCCAGCCAGACATGAAAGTGTTAAAAACTTTTTTGTGGGATTTTGTGAATTTTTTAAGTTTTACTAATGATTGGGTAGTTTCATCCCCTTAGACCCTGAATTTTTTCAAATCTGAAATACTGTAGTTTTGTAATGGTCCTCTGAACTACCCAGCCAGACATGAAAGTGTTAAAAACTTTTTTGTGGATTTTGTGAATTTTTTAAGTTTTACGTATGATTGGGTAGTTTCATCCCCTTAGACCCTGAATTTTTTCAAATCTGAAATACTGTAGTCTTGTAATGGTCCTCTGAACTACCCAGCCAGACATGAAAGTGTTAAAAACTTTTTTGTGGATTTTGTGAATTTTTTAAGTTTTACTAATGATTGGGTAGTTTCATCCCCTTAGATCCTGAATTTTTTCAAATCTGAAATACTGTAGTCTTGTAATGGTCCTCTGAACTACCCAGCCAGACATGAAAGTGTTAAAAACTTTTTTGTGGATTTTGTGAATTTTTTAAGTTTTACTAATGATTGGGTAGTTTCATCCCCTTAGACCCTGAATTTTTTCAAATCTGTAATACTGTAGGTTAGAAGTGGTCTTCTGAACTACCCAGTCAAACATGAAAGTGTTAAAAATTTTTTGTGGATTTTGTAAATTTTTTAAGTTTTACTAATGATTGGGAAGTTTCACCCCCTTAGAACCTGAATTTTTTTCAAATCTGTAATACTGTAGCTTGGAACTGGTCTTCTGACCTACCCAGCCGGACATGAAAGTGTTAAAAACTTTTTTGTGGATTTTGTGAATTTTTTAAGTTATACTAATGATTGGGTAGTTTCATCCCCTTACACCCTGAATTTTTTCAAATCTGTAATACTGTAGCTTGGAACTGGTCTTCTGAACTACCCAGCCAGACATGAAAGTGTTAAAAACTTTTTTGTGGGATTTTGTGAATTTTTTAAGTTTTACTAATGATTGGGTAGTTTCATCCCCTTAGACCCTGAATTTTTTCAAATCTGTAATACTGTAGGTTAGAAGTGGCCTTCTGAACTACCCAGTCAAACATTAAAGTGTTAAAAACTTTTTTGTGGATTTTGTGAATTTTTAAGTTTTACTAATGATTGGGTAGTTTCATCCCCTTAGACCCTGAATTTTTTCAAATCTGTAGTACTGTAGCTTGGAACTGGTCTTCTGAACTACCCAGCCAAACATGAAAGTGTTAAAAACTTTTTTGTGGATTTTGTGAATTTTTAAAATTTTACTAATGATTGGGTAGTTTCATCCCCTTAGACCCTGAATTTTTTCAAATCTGTAATACTGTAGCTTGGAACTTATCTTCTGAACTACCCAGCCAGACATGAAAGTGTTAAAAACTTTTTTGTGGATTTTGTGAATTTTTTAAGTTTTACTAATGATTGGGTAGTTTCATCCCCTTAGACCCTGAATTTTTTCAAATCTGTAGTACTGTAGCTTGAAACTGGTCTTCTGAACTACCCAGCCAAACATGAAAGTGTTAAAAACTTTTTTGTGGATTTTGTGAATTTTTAAAATTTTACTAATGATTGGGTAGTTTCATCCCCTTAGACCCTGAATTTTTTCAAATCTGTAATACTGTAGCTTGGAACTTATCTTCTGAACTACCCAGCCAGACATGAAAGTGTTAAAAACTTTTTTGTGGATTTTGTGAATTTTTTAAGTTTTACTAATGATTGGGTAGTTTCATCCCCTTAGACCCTGAATTTTTTCAAATCTGTAGTACTGTAGCTTGAAACTGGTCTTCTGAACTACCCAGCCAGACATGAAAGTGTTAAAAACTTTTTTGTGGATTTTGTGAATTTTTTAAATTTTACGAATGATTGGGTAGTTTCATCCCCTTAGACTCTGAATTTTTTCAAATCTGTAATGCTGTAGCTTGGAACTGGTCTTCTGAACTACCCAACCAGACATGAAAGTGTTAAAAACTTTTTTGTGGATTTTGTGAATTTTTAAATTTTACGAATGATTGGGTAGTTTCATCCCCTCAGACTCTGAATTTTTTCAAATCTGAAATACTATAGTTTCGTAATGGTACTCTGCACTACCCAGCCAAACATGAAAGTGTTAAAAACTTTTTTGTGGATTTTGTGAATTTTTTAAGTTTTACGAATGATTGGGTAGTTTCATCCCCTTACACCCTGAATTTTTTCAAATCTGTATTACTGTAGCTTGGAACTGGTCTTCTGAACTACCCAGCCAGACATGAAAGTGTTAAAAACTTTTTTGTGGATTTTGTGAATTTTTTAAGTTTTACTAATGATTGGGTAGTTTCATCCCCTTAGATCCTGAATTTTTTCAAATCTGAAATACTGTAGTCTTGTAATGGTCCTCTGAACTACCCAGCCAGACATGAAAGTGTTAAAAACTTTTTTGTGGATTTTGTGAATTTTTTAAGTTTTACTAATGATTGGGTAGTTTCATCCCCTTAGACCCTGAATTTTTTCAAATCTGTAATACTGTAGGTTAGAAGTGGTCTTCTGAACTACCCAGTCAAACATGAAAGTGTTAAAAACTTTTTTGTGGATTTTGTAAATTTTTTAAGTTTTACTAATGATTGGGTAGTTTCATCCCCTTAGACCCTGAATTTTTTTCAAATCTGTAATACTGTAGCTTGGAACTGGTCTTCTGAACTACCCAGCCAGACATGAAAGTGTTAAAAACTTTTTTGTGGATTTTGTGAATTTTTTAAGTTTTACTAATGATTGGGTAGTTTCATCCCCTTACACCCTGAATTTTTTCAAATCTGTAATACTGTAGCTTGGAACTGGTCTTCCAAACTACCCAGCCAGACATGAAAGTGTTAAAAACTTTTTTGTGGATTTTGTGAATTTTTTAAGTTTTACTAATGATTGGGTACTTTCATCCCCTTAGACCCTGAATTTTTTTCAAATCTGTAATACTGTAGCTTGGAACTGGTCTTCTGAACTACCCAGCCAGACATGAAAGTGTTAAAAACTTTTTTGTGGATTTTGTAAATTTTTTAAATTTTACTAATGATTGGGTAGTTTCATCCCCTTAGACCCTGAATTTTTTTCAAATCTGTAATACTGTAGCTTGGAACTGGTCTTCTGAACTACCCAGCCAGACATGAAAGTGTTAAAAACTTTTTTGTGGATTTTGTGAATTTTTAAAATTTTACTAATGATTGGGTAGTTTAATCCCCTTAGACCCTGAATTTTTTCAAATCTGTAATACTGTAGCTTGGAACTTATCTTCTGAACTACCCAGCCAGACATGAAAGTGTTAAAAACTTTTTTGTGGATTTTGTGAATTTTTTAAGTTTTACTAATGATTGGGTAGTTTCATCCCCTTAGACCCTGAATTTTTTCAAATCTGTAGTACTGTAGCTTGAAACTGGTCTTCTGAACTACCCAGCCAGACATGAAAGTGTTAAAAACTTTTTTGTGGATTTTGTGAATTTTTTAAATTTTACGAATGATTGGGTAGTTTCATCCCCTTAGACTCTGAATTTTTTCAAATCTGTAATGCTGTAGCTTGGAACTGGTCTTCTGAACTACCCAACCAGACATGAAAGTGTTAAAAACTTTTTTGTGGATTTTGTGAATTTTTAAATTTTACGATTGATTGGGTAGTTTCATCCCCTTAGACCCTGAATTTTTTCAAATCTGAAATACTGTAGTTTTGTAATGGTCCTCTGAACTACCCAGCCAGACATGAAAGTGTTAAAAACTTTTTTGTGAATTTTGTGAATTTTTAAAATTTTACTAATGATTGGGTAGTTTCATCCCCTCAGACTCTGAATTTTTTCAAATCTGAAATACTATAGTTTCGTAATGGTACTCTGCACTACCCAGCCAAACATGAAAGTGTTAAAAACTTTTTTGTGGATTTTGTGAATTTTTTAAGTTTTACGAATGATTGGGTAGTTTCATCCCCTTACACCCTGAATTCTTTCAAATCTGTATTACTGTAGCTTGGAACTGGTCTTCTGAACTACCCAGCCAGACATGAAAGTGTTAAAAACTTTTTTGTGGATTTTGTGAATTTTTTAAGTTTTACTAATGATTGGGTAGTTTCATCCCCTTAGATCCTGAATTTTTTCAAATCTGAAATACTGTAGTCTTGTAATGGTCCTCTGAACTACCCAGCCAGACATGAAAGTGTTAAAAACTTTTTTGTGGATTTTGTGAATTTTTTAAGTTTTACTAATGATTGTGTAGTTTCATCCCCTTAGACCCTGAATATTTTCAAATCTGTAATACTGTAGGTTAGAAGTGGTCTTCTGAACTACCCAGTCAAACATGAAAGTGTTAAAAACTTTTTTGTGGATTTTGTAAATTTTTTAAGTTTTACTAATGATTGGGTAGTTTCATCCCCTTAGACCCTGAATTTTTTTCAAATCTGTAATACTGTAGCTTGGAACTGGTCTTCTGAACTACCCAGCCAGACATGAGAGTGTTAAAAACTTTTTTGTGGATTTTGTGAATTTTTTAAGTTTTACTAATGATTGGGTAGTTTAATCCCCTTACACCCTGAATTTTTTCAAATCTGTAATACTGTAGCTTGGAACTGGTCTTCTGAAATACCCAGCCAGACATGAAAGTGTTAAAAACTTTTTTGTGGATTTTGTGAATTTTTTAAGTTTTACTAATGATTGGGTAGTTTCATCCCCTTACACCCTGAATTTTTTCAAATCTGTAATACTGTAGCTTGGAACTGGTCTTCTGAACTACCCAGCCAGACATGAAAGTGTTAAAAACTTTTTTGTGGGATTTCGTGAATTTTTTAAGTTTTACTAATGATTGGGTACTTTCATCCCCTTAGACCCTGAATTTTTTTCAAATCTGTAATACTGTAGCTTGGAACTGGTCTTCTGAACTACCCAGCCAGACATGAAAGTGTTAAAAACTTTTTTGTGGATTTTTTTAAGTTTTACGAATGATTGGGTAGTTTCATCCCCTTAGACTCTGAATTTTTTCAAATCTGAAAAAATGTAGTTTCGTATAGGTCTTCTGAACTACTCAGCCAGACATGAAAGTGTTAAAATCTTTTTTGTGGATTTTGTGAATTTTTTAAGTTTTACGAATGATTGGGTAGTTTCATCCCCTTAGACCCTGAATTTTTTCAAATCTGAAATACTGTAATTTTGATATGGTCCTCTGAACTACCCAGCCAGACATGAAAGTGTTAAAAACTTTTTTGTGGATTTTGTGAATTTTTTAAGTTTTACGAATTATTGGGTAGTTTCATCCCCTTAGACCCTGAATTTTTTCAAATCTGTAATACTGTAGGTTAGAAGTAGCCTTCTGAACTACCCAGTCAAACATGAAAGTGTTAAAAACTTTTTTGTGGATTTTGTGAATTTTTTAAGTTTTACTAATGATTGGGTAGTTTCATCCCCTTAGACCCTGAATTTTTTCAAATCTGTAGTACTGTAGCTTGAAACTGGTCTTTTGAACTACCCAGCCAGACATGAAAGTGTTAAAAACTTTTTTGTGGATTTTGTGAATTTTTAAATTTTACGAATGATTGGATAGTTTCATCCCCTTAGACCCTGAATTTTTTCAAATCTGAAATACTGTAGTTTTGTAATGGTCCTCTGAACTACCCAGCCAGACATGAAAGTGTTAAAAACTTTTTTGTGGATTTTGTGAATTTTTAAAATTTTACTAATGATTGGGTAGTTTCATGCCCTTAGACCCTGAATTTTTTCAAATCTGAAATATTGTAGTTTTGCAATGGTCCTCTGAACTAGCCAGCCAGACATGAAAGTGTTAAAAACTTTTTTGTGAATTTTGTGAATTTTTTAAGTTTTACTAATGATTGGGTAGTTTCATCCCCTTAGACCCTGAATTTTTTCAAATCTGTAGTACTGTAGCTTGAAACTGGTCTTCTGAACTACCCAGCCAGACATGAAAGTGTTAAAAACTTTTTTGTGGATTTTGTGAATTTTTTAAATTTTACGAATGATTGGGTAGTTTCATTCCCTTAGACTCTGAATTTTTTCAAATCTGAAATACTGTAGCTTGGAACTGGTCTTCTGAACTACCCAGCCAGACATGAAAGTGTTAAAAACTTTTTTGTGGATTTTGTGAATTTTTTAAGTTTTACTAATGATTGGGTAGTTTCATCCCCTTAGATCCTGAATTTTTTCAAATCTGAAATACTGTAGTCTTGTAATGGTCCTCTGAACTACCCAGCCAGACATGAAAGTGTTAAAAACTTTTTTGTGGATTTTGTGAATTTTTTAAGTTTTACTAATGATTAGGTAGTTTCATCCCCTTAGACCCTGAATTTTTTCAAATCTGTAATACTGTAGGTTAGAAGTGGTCTTCTGAACTACCCAGTCAAACATGAAAGTGTTAAAAATTTTTTGTGGATTTTGTAAATTTTTTAAGTTTTACTAATGATTGGGTAGTTTCATCCCCTTAGACCCTGAATTTTTTTCAAATCTGTAATACTGTAGCTTGGAACTGGTCTTCTGAACTACCCAGCCAGACATGAAAGTGTTAAAAACTTTTTTGTGGATTTTGTGAATTTTTTAAGTTTTACTAATGATTGGGTAGTTTCATCCCCTTACACCCTGAATTTTTTCAAATCTGTAATACTGTAGCTTGGAACTGGTCTTCTGAACTACCCAGCCAGACATGAAAGTGTTAAAAACTTTTTTGTGGGATTTTGTGAATTTTTTAAGTTTTACTAATGATTGGGTAGTTTCATCCCCTTAGACCCTGAATTTTTTCAAATCTGAAATACTGTAGTTTTGTAATGGTCCTCTGAACTACCCAGCCAGACATGAAAGTGTTAAAAACTTTTTTGTGGATTTTGTGAATTTTTTAAGTTTTACGTATGATTGGGTAGTTTCATCCCCTTAGACCCTGAATTTTTTCAAATCTGAAATACTGTAGTCTTGTAATGGTCCTCTGAACTACCCAGCCAGACATGAAAGTGTTAAAAACTTTTTTGTGGATTTTGTGAATTTTTTAAGTTTTACTAATGATTGGGTAGTTTCATCCCCTTAGATCCTGAATTTTTTCAAATCTGAAATACTGTAGTCTTGTAATGGTCCTCTGAACTACCCAGCCAGACATGAAAGTGTTAAAAACTTTTTTGTGGATTTTGTGAATTTTTTAAGTTTTACTAATGATTGGGTAGTTTCATCCCCTTAGACCCTGAATTTTTTCAAATCTGTAATACTGTAGGTTAGAAGTGGTCTTCTGAACTACCCAGTCAAACATGAAAGTGTTAAAAATTTTTTGTGGATTTTGTAAATTTTTTAAGTTTTACTAATGATTGGGTAGTTTCACCCCCTTAGAACCTGAATTTTTTTCAAATCTGTAATACTGTAGCTTGGAACTGGTCTTCTGACCTACCCAGCCGGACATGAAAGTGTTAAAAACTTTTTTGTGGATTTTGTGAATTTTTTAAGTTATACTAATGATTGGGTAGTTTCATCCCCTTACACCCTGAATTTTTTCAAATCTGTAATACTGTAGCTTGGAACTGGTCTTCTGAACTACCCAGCCAGACATGAAAGTGTTAAAAACTTTTTTGTGGGATTTTGTGAATTTTTTAAGTTTTACTAATGATTGGGTAGTTTCATCCCCTTAGACCCTGAATTTTTTCAAATCTGTAATACTGTAGGTTAGAAGTGGCCTTCTGAACTACCCAGTCAAACATTAAAGTGTTAAAAACTTTTTTGTGGATTTTGTGAATTTTTAAGTTTTACTAATGATTGGGTAGTTTCATCCCCTTAGACCCTGAATTTTTTCAAATCTGTAGTACTGTAGCTTGGAACTGGTCTTCTGAACTACCCAGCCAAACATGAAAGTGTTAAAAACTTTTTTGTGGATTTTGTGAATTTTTAAAATTTTACTAATGATTGGGTAGTTTCATCCCCTTAGACCCTGAATTTTTTCAAATCTGTAATACTGTAGCTTGGAACTTATCTTCTGAACTACCCAGCCAGACATGAAAGTGTTAAAAACTTTTTTGTGGATTTTGTGAATTTTTTAAGTTTTACTAATGATTGGGTAGTTTCATCCCCTTAGACCCTGAATTTTTTCAAATCTGTAGTACTGTAGCTTGAAACTGGTCTTCTGAACTACCCAGCCAAACATGAAAGTGTTAAAAACTTTTTTGTGGATTTTGTGAATTTTTAAAATTTTACTAATGATTGGGTAGTTTCATCCCCTTAGACCCTGAATTTTTTCAAATCTGTAATACTGTAGCTTGGAACTTATCTTCTGAACTACCCAGCCAGACATGAAAGTGTTAAAAACTTTTTTGTGGATTTTGTGAATTTTTTAAGTTTTACTAATGATTGGGTAGTTTCATCCCCTTAGACCCTGAATTTTTTCAAATCTGTAGTACTGTAGCTTGAAACTGGTCTTCTGAACTACCCAGCCAGACATGAAAGTGTTAAAAACTTTTTTGTGGATTTTGTGAATTTTTTAAATTTTACGAATGATTGGGTAGTTTCATCCCCTTAGACTCTGAATTTTTTCAAATCTGTAATGCTGTAGCTTGGAACTGGTCTTCTGAACTACCCAACCAGACATGAAAGTGTTAAAAACTTTTTTGTGGATTTTGTGAATTTTTAAATTTTACGAATGATTGGGTAGTTTCATCCCCTCAGACTCTGAATTTTTTCAAATCTGAAATACTATAGTTTCGTAATGGTACTCTGCACTACCCAGCCAAACATGAAAGTGTTAAAAACTTTTTTGTGGATTTTGTGAATTTTTTAAGTTTTACGAATGATTGGGTAGTTTCATCCCCTTACACCCTGAATTTTTTCAAATCTGTATTACTGTAGCTTGGAACTGGTCTTCTGAACTACCCAGCCAGACATGAAAGTGTTAAAAACTTTTTTGTGGATTTTGTGAATTTTTTAAGTTTTACTAATGATTGGGTAGTTTCATCCCCTTAGATCCTGAATTTTTTCAAATCTGAAATACTGTAGTCTTGTAATGGTCCTCTGAACTACCCAGCCAGACATGAAAGTGTTAAAAACTTTTTTGTGGATTTTGTGAATTTTTTAAGTTTTACTAATGATTGGGTAGTTTCATCCCCTTAGACCCTGAATTTTTTCAAATCTGTAATACTGTAGGTTAGAAGTGGTCTTCTGAACTACCCAGTCAAACATGAAAGTGTTAAAAACTTTTTTGTGGATTTTGTAAATTTTTTAAGTTTTACTAATGATTGGGTAGTTTCATCCCCTTAGACCCTGAATTTTTTTCAAATCTGTAATACTGTAGCTTGGAACTGGTCTTCTGAACTACCCAGCCAGACATGAAAGTGTTAAAAACTTTTTTGTGGATTTTGTGAATTTTTTAAGTTTTACTAATGATTGGGTAGTTTCATCCCCTTACACCCTGAATTTTTTCAAATCTGTAATACTGTAGCTTGGAACTGGTCTTCCAAACTACCCAGCCAGACATGAAAGTGTTAAAAACTTTTTTGTGGATTTTGTGAATTTTTTAAGTTTTACTAATGATTGGGTACTTTCATCCCCTTAGACCCTGAATTTTTTTCAAATCTGTAATACTGTAGCTTGGAACTGGTCTTCTGAACTACCCAGCCAGACATGAAAGTGTTAAAAACTTTTTTGTGGATTTTGTAAATTTTTTAAATTTTACTAATGATTGGGTAGTTTCATCCCCTTAGACCCTGAATTTTTTTCAAATCTGTAATACTGTAGCTTGGAACTGGTCTTCTGAACTACCCAGCCAGACATGAAAGTGTTAAAAACTTTTTTGTGGATTTTTTTAAGTTTTACGAATGATTGGGTAGTTTCATCCCCTTAGACTCTGAATTTTTTCAAATCTGAAAAAATGTAGTTTCGTATAGGTCTTCTGAACTACTCAGCCAGACATGAAAGTGTTAAAATCTTTTTTGTGGATTTTGTGAATTTTTTAAGTTTTACGAATGATTGGGTAGTTTCATCCCCTTAGACCCTGAATTTTTTCAAATCTGAAATACTGTAATTTTGTAATGGTCCTCTGAACTACCCAGCCAGACATGAAAGTGTTAAAAACTTTTTTGTGGATTTTGTGAATTTTTTAAGTTTTACGAATGATTGGGTAGTTTCATCCCCTTAGACCCTGAATTTTTTCAAATCTGAAATACTGTAATTTTGTAATGGTCCTCTGAACTACCCAGCCAGACATGAAAGTGTTAAAAACTTTTTTGTGGATTTTGTGAATTTTTTAAGTTTTACGAATTATTGGGTAGTTTCATCCCCTTAGACCCTGAATTTTTTCAAATCTGTAGTACTGTAGCTTGAAACTGGTCTTCTGAACTACCCAGCCAGACATGAAAGTGTTAAAAACTTTTTTGTGGATTTTGTGAATTTTTAAATTTTACGAATGATTGGATAGTTTCATCCCCTTAGACCCTGAATTTTTTCAAATCTGAAATACTGTAGTTTTGTAATGGTCCTCTGAAGTACCCAGCCAGACATGAAAGTGTTAAAAACTTTTTTGTGGATTTTGTGTATTTTTAAAATTTTACTAATGATTGGGTAGTTTCATCCCCTTAGACCCTGAATTTTTTCAAATCTGAAATATTGTAGTTTTGCAATGGTCCTCTGAACTAGCCAGCCAGACATGAAAGTGTTAAAAACTTTTTTGTGAATTTTGTGAATTTTTTAAGTTTTACTAATGATTGGGTAGTTTCATCCCCTTAGACCCTGAATTTTTTCAAATCTGTAGTACTGTAGCTTGAAACTGGTCTTCTGAACTACCCAGCCAGACATGAAAGTGTTAAAAACTTTTTTGTGGATTTTGTGAATTTTTTAAATTTTAAGAATGATTGGGTAGTTTCATTCCCTTAGACTCTGAATTTTTTCAAATCTGAAATACTGTAGCTTGGAACTGGTCTTCTGAACTACCCAGCCAGACATGAAAGTGTTAAAAACTTTTTTGTGGATTTTGTGAATTTTTAAATTTAAGAATGATTGGATAGTTTCATCCCCTTAGACCCTGAATTTTTTCAAATCTGAAATACTGTAGTTTTGTAATGGTCCTCTGAACTACCCAGCCAGACATGAAAGTGTTAAAAACTTTTTTGTGGATTTTGTGAATTTTTAAAATTTTACTAATGATTGGGTAGTTTCATCCCCTTAGACCCTGAATTTTTTCAAATCTGAAATACTGTAGTTTTGTAATGGTTTTCTGAACTACCCAGCCAGACATGAAAGTGTTAAAAACTTTTTTGTGGATTTTGTGAATTTTTAAAATTTTACTAATGATTGGGTAGTTTCATCCCCTTAGACCCTGATTTTTTTCAAATCTGAAATACTGTAGTTTTGCAATGGTCCTCTGAACTACCCAGCCAGACATGAAAGTGTTAAAAACTTTTTTGTGGATTTTGTGAATTTTTAAAATTTTACTAATGATTGGGTAGTTTCATCCCCTTAGACCCTGAATTTTTTCAAATCTGAAATACTGTAGTTTTGTAATGGTTTTCTGAACTACCCAGCCAGACATGAAAGTGTTAAAAACTTTTTTGTGGATTTTGTGAATTTTTAAAATTTTACTAATGATTGGGTAGTTTCATCCCCTTAGACCCTGAATTTTTTCAAATCTGAAATACTGTAGTTTTGTAATGGTTTTCTGAACTACCCAGCCAGACATGAAAGTGTTAAAAACTTTTTTGTGGATTTTGTGAATTTTTAAAATTTTACTAATGATTGGGTAGTTTCATCCCCTTAGACCCTGATTTTTTTCAAATCTGAAATACTGTAGTTTTGCAATGGTCCTCTGAACTACCCAGCCAGACATGAAAGTGTTAAAAACTTTTTTGTGGATTTTGTGAATGTTTTAAGTTTTACTAATGATTGGCTAGTTTCATCCCCTTAGACCCTGAATTTTTTCAAATTTGTAATACTGTAGGTTAGAAGTGGCCTTCTGAACTACCCAGTCAAACATGAAAGTGTTAAAAACTTTTTTGTGGATTTTGTGAATTTTTAAAATTTTACTAATGATTGGGTAGTTTCATCCCCTTAGACCCTGAATTTTTTCAAATCTGAAATACTGTAGTTTTGCAATGGTCCTCTGAACTAGCCAGCCAGACATGAAAGTGTTAAAAACTTTTTTGTGAATTTTGTGAATTTTTTAAGTTTTACTAATGATTGGGTAGTTTCATCCCCTCAGACTCTGAATTTTTTCAAATCTGAAATACTATAGTTTTGTAATGGTACTCTGCACTACCCAGCCAAACATGAAAGTGTTAAAAACTTTTTTGTGGATTTTGTGAATTTTTTAAGTTTTACGAATGATTGGGTAGTTTCATCCCCTTAGACCCTGAATTTTTTCAAATCTGTAATACTGTAGGTTAGAAGTGGTCTTCTGAACTACCCAGTCAAACATGAAAGTGTTAAAAACTTTTTTGTAGATTTTGTAAATTTTTTAAGTTTTACTAATGATTGGGTAGTTTCATCCCCTTAGACCCTGAATTTTTTTCAAATCTGTAATACTGTAGCTTGGAACTGGTCTTCTGAACTACCCAGCCAGACATGAAAGTGTTAAAAACTTTTTTGTGGATTTTTTTAAGTTTTACGAATGATTGGGTAGTTTCATCCCCTTACACCCTGAATTTTTTTCAATTCTGTAATACTGTAGCTTGGAACTGGTCTTCTGAACTACCCAGCCAGACATGAAAGTGTTAAAAACTTTTTTGTGGATTTTGTGAATTTTTTAAGTTTTACTAATGATTGGGTAGTTTCATCCCCTTAAACCCTGAATTTTTTCAAATCTGTAATACTGTAGTTTTGTAATGGTTTTCTGAACTACCCAGCCAGACATGAAAGTGTTAAAAACTTTTTTGTGGATTTTGTGAATTTTTAAAATTTTACTAATGATTGGGTAGTTTCATCCCCTTAGACCCTGATTTTTTTCAAATCTGAAATACTGTAGTTTTGCAATGGTCCTCTGAACTACCCAGCCAGACATGAAAGTGTTAAAAACTTTTTTGTGGATTTTGTGAATTTTTAAAATTTTACTAATGATTGGGTAGTTTCATCCCCTTAGACCCTGAATTTTTTCAAATCTGAAATACTGTAGTTTTGTAATGGTTTTCTGAACTACCCAGCCAGACATGAAAGTGTTAAAAACTTTTTTGTGGATTTTGTGAATTTTTAAAATTTTACTAATGATTGGGTAGTTTCATCCCCTTAGACCCTGAATTTTTTCAAATCTGAAATACTGTAGTTTTGTAATGGTTTTCTGAACTACCCAGCCAGACATGAAAGTGTTAAAAACTTTTTTGTGGATTTTGTGAATTTTTAAAATTTTACTAATGATTGGGTAGTTTCATCCCCTTAGACCCTGATTTTTTTCAAATCTGAAATACTGTAGTTTTGCAATGGTCCTCTGAACTACCCAGCCAGACATGAAAGTGTTAAAAACTTTTTTGTGGATTTTGTGAATGTTTTAAGTTTTACTAATGATTGGCTAGTTTCATCCCCTTAGACCCTGAATTTTTTCAAATTTGTAATACTGTAGGTTAGAAGTGGCCTTCTGAACTACCCAGTCAAACATGAAAGTGTTAAAAACTTTTTTGTGGATTTTGTGAATTTTTAAAATTTTACTAATGATTGGGTAGTTTCATCCCCTTAGACCCTGAATTTTTTCAAATCTGAAATACTGTAGTTTTGCAATGGTCCTCTGAACTAGCCAGCCAGACATGAAAGTGTTAAAAACTTTTTTGTGAATTTTGTGAATTTTTTAAGTTTTACTAATGATTGGGTAGTTTCATCCCCTCAGACTCTGAATTTTTTCAAATCTGAAATACTATAGTTTTGTAATGGTACTCTGCACTACCCAGCCAAACATGAAAGTGTTAAAAACTTTTTTGTGGATTTTGTGAATTTTTTAAGTTTTACGAATGATTGGGTAGTTTCATCCCCTTAGACCCTGAATTTTTTCAAATCTGTAATACTGTAGGTTAGAAGTGGTCTTCTGAACTACCCAGTCAAACATGAAAGTGTTAAAAACTTTTTTGTAGATTTTGTAAATTTTTTAAGTTTTACTAATGATTGGGTAGTTTCATCCCCTTAGACCCTGAATTTTTTTCAAATCTGTAATACTGTAGCTTGGAACTGGTCTTCTGAACTACCCAGCCAGACATGAAAGTGTTAAAAACTTTTTTGTGGATTTTTTTAAGTTTTACGAATGATTGGGTAGTTTCATCCCCTTACACCCTGAATTTTTTTCAATTCTGTAATACTGTAGCTTGGAACTGGTCTTCTGAACTACCCAGCCAGACATGAAAGTGTTAAAAACTTTTTTGTGGATTTTGTGAATTTTTTAAGTTTTACTAATGATTGGGTAGTTTCATCCCCTTAAACCCTGAATTTTTTCAAATCTGTAATACTGTAGCTTGGAACTGGTCTTCTGAACTACCCAGCCAGACATGAAAGTGTTAAAAACTTTTTTGTGGATTTTGTGAATTTTTTAAGTTTTACGAATGATTGGGTAGTTTCATCTCCTTACACCCTGAATTTTTTTCAAATCTGTAAAACTGTAGCTTGGAACTGGTCTTCTGAACTACCCAGCCAGACATGAAAGTGTTAAAAACTTTTTTGTGGATTTTGTGAATTTTTTAAATTTTACGAATGATTGGGTAGTTTCATCACCTTAGACCCTGAATTTTTTCAAATCTGTAATACTGTAGCTTGAAACTGGTCTTCTGAACTACCCAGCCAGACATGAAAGTGTTAAAAACTTTTTTGTGGATTTTGTGAATTTTTTAAATTTTACGAATGATTGGGTAGTTTCATCCCCTTAGACTCTGAATTTTTTCAAATCTGAAATACTGTAGCTTGGAACTGGTCTTCTGAACTACCCAGCCAGACATGAAAGTGTTAAAAACTTTTTTGTGGATTTTGTGAATTTTTAAATTTTACGAATGATTGGATAGTTTCATCCCCTTAGACCCTGAATTTTTTCAAATCCGAAATACTGTGGTTTTGCAATGGTCCTCTGAACTACCCAGCCAGACATGAAAGTGTTAAAAACTTTTTTGTGGATTTTGTGAATTTTTCAAATTTTACTAATGATTGGGTAGTTTCATCCCCTTAGACCCTGAATTTTTTCAAATCTGAAATACTGTAGTTTTGTAATGGTCCTCTGAACTACCCAGCCAGACATGAAAGTGTTAAAAACTTTTTTGTGGATTTTGTGAATTTTTAAAATTTTACTAATGATTGGGTAGTTTCATCCCCTTAGACTCTGAATTTTTTCAAATCTGAAATATTGTAGTTTTGCAATGGTCCTCTGAACTAGCCAGCCAGACATGAAAGTGTTAAAAACTTTTTTGTGAATTTTGTGAATTTTTTAAGTTTTACTAATGATTGGGTAGTTTCATCCCCTCAGACTCTGAATTTTTTCAAATCTGAAATACTATAGTTTCGTAATGGTACTCTGCACTACCCAGCCAAACATGAAAGTGTTAAAAACTTTTTTGTGGATTTTGTGAATTTTTTAAGTTTTACGAATGATTGGGTAGTTTCATCCCCTTACACCCTGAATTTTTTCAAATCTGAAAAAATGTAGTTTCGTATAGGTCTTCTGAACTACTCAGCCAGACATGAAAGTGTTAAAATCTTTTTTGTGGATTTTGTGAATTTTTTAAGTTTTACGAATGATTGGGTAGTTTCATCCCCTTAGACCCTGAATTTTTTCAAATCTGAAATACTGTAATTTTGTAATGGTCCTCTGAACTACCCAGCCAAACATGAAAGTGTTAAAAACTTTTTTGTGGATTTTGTGAATTTTTTAAGTTTTACTAATAATTGGGTAGTTTCATCCCCTTAGACCCTGAATTTTTTCAAATCTGTAATACTGTAGGTTAGAACTGGTCTTCTGAAATACCCAGCCAAACATGAAAGTGTTAAAACCTTTTTTGTGGATTTTGTGAATTTTTTTAAGTTTTACTAATGATTGGGTAGTTTCATCCCCTTAGACCCTGAATTTTTTCAAATCTGTAATACTGTAGCTTGGAACTGGTCTTCTGAACTACCCAGCCAGACATGAAAGTGTTAAAACCTTTTTTGTGGATTTTGTGAATTTTTTAAGTTTTACTAATGATTGGGTAGTTTCATCCCCTTAGACCCTGAATTTTTTCAAATCTGTAATACTGTAGCTTGGAACTGGTCTTCTGAACTACCCAGCCAGACATGAAAGTGTTAAAATCTTTTTTGTGGATTTTGTGAATTTTTTAAGTTTTACGAATGATTGGGTAGTTTCATCCCCTTAGACCCTGAATTTTTTCAAATCTGAAATACTGTAATTTTGTAATGGTCCTCTGAACTACCCAGCCAAACATGAAAGTGTTAAAAACTTTTTTGTGGATTTTGTGAATTTTTTAAGTTTTACTAATAATTGGGTAGTTTCATCCCCTTAGACCCTGAATTTTTTCAAATCTGTAATACTGTAGGTTAGAACTGGTCTTCTGAACTACCCAGCCAAACATGAAAGTGTTAAAACCTTTTTTGTGGATTTTGTGAATTTTTTTAAGTTTTACTAATGATTGGGTAGTTTCATCCCCTTAGACCCTGAATTTTTTCAAATCTGTAATACTGTAGCTTGGAACTGGTCTTCTGAACTACCCAGCCAGACATGAAAGTGTTAAAACCTTTTTTGTGGATTTTGTGAATTTTTTAAGTTTTACTAATGATTGGGTAGTTTCATCCCCTTAGACCCTGAATTTTTTCAAATCTGTAATACTGTAGCTTGGAACTGGTCTTCTGAACTACCCAGCCAGACATGAAAGTGTTAAAAACTTTTTTGTGGATTTTGTGAATTTTTTAAGTTTTACTAATGATTGGGTAGTTTCATCCCCTTAGACCCTGAATTTTTTCAAATCTGTAGTACTGTAGCTTGGAACTGGTCTTCTGAACTACCCAGCCAAACATGAAAGTGTTAAAAACTTTTTTGTGGATTTTGTGAATTTTTTTAGTTTTACTAATGATTGGGTAGTTTCATCCCCTTAGACCCTGAATTTTTTCAAATCTGTAGTACTGTAGCTTGAAACTGGTCTTCTGAACTACCCAGCCAGACATGAAAGTGTTAAAAACTTTTTTGTGGATTTTGTGACTTTTTTAAATTTTACGAATGATTGGGTAGTTTCATCCCCTTAGACTCTGAATTTTTTCAAATCTGTAATGCTGTAGCTTGGAACTGGTCTTCTGAACTACCCAACCAGACATGAAAGTGTTAAAAACTTTTTTGTGGATTTTGTGAATTTTTAAATTTTACGAATGATTGGGTAGTTTCATCCCCTTAGACCCTGAATTTTTTCAAATCTGAAATACTGTAGTTTTGTAATGGTCCTCTGAACTACCCAGCCAGACATGAAAGTTTTAAAAACTTTTTTGTGAATTTTGTGAATTTTTTAAGTTTTACTAATGATTGGGTAGTTTCATCCCCTCAGACTCTGAATTTTTTCAAATCTGAAGTACTATAGTTTCGTAATGGTACTCTGCACTACCCAGCCAAACATGAAAGTGTTAAAAACTTTTTTGTGGATTTTGTGAATTTTTTAAATTTTACGAATGATTGGGTAGTTTCATCCCCTTACACCCTGAATTTTTTCAAATCTGTATTACTGTAGCTTGGAACTGGTCTTCTGAACTACCCAGCCAGACATGAAAGTGTTAAAAACTTTTTTGTGGATTTTGTGAATTTTTAAATTTTACGAATGATTGGGTAGTTTCATCCCCTTAGACTGTGAATTTTTTCAAATCTGAAAAAATGTAGTTTCGTACAGGTCTTCTGAACTACTCAGCCAGACATGAAAGTGTTAAAACCTTTTTTGTGGATTTTGTGAATTTTTTAAGTTTTACTAATGATTGGGTAGTTTCATCCCCTTAGACCCTGAATTTTTTCAAATCTGTAATACTGTAGCTTGGAACTGGTCTTCTGAACTACCCAGCCAGACATGAAAGTGTTAAAAACTTTTTTGTGGATTTTGTGAATTTTTTAAGTTTTACTAATGATTGGGTAGTTTCATCCCCTTAGACCCTGAATTTTTTCAAATCTGTAGTACTGTAGCTTGGAACTGGTCTTCTGAACTACCCAGCCAAACATGAAAGTGTTAAAAACTTTTTTGTGGATTTTGTGAATTTGTTAAGTTTTACTAATGATTGGGTAGTTTCATCCCCTTAGACCCTGAATTTTTTCAAATCTGTAGTACTGTAGCTTGAAACTGGTCTTCTGAACTACCCAGCCAGACATGAAAGTGTTAAAAACTTTTTTGTGGATTTTGTGAATTTTTTAAGTTTTACGAATGATTGGGTAGTTTCATCCCCTTACACTCTGAATTTTTTCAAATCTGAAATACTGTAGTTTCGTATAGGTCTTCTGAACTACTCAGCCAGACATGAAAGTGTCAAAAACTTTTTTGTGGATTTTTTTAAGTTTTACGAATGATTGGGTAGTTTCATCCCCTTAGACTCTGAATTTTTTCAAATCTGAAATACCGTAGTTTCGTATACGTCTTCTGAACTACTCAGCCAGACATGAAAGTGTTAAAAACTTTTTTGTGGATTTTGTGAATTTTTTAAGTTTTACTAATGATTGGGTAGTTTCATCCCCTTAGACCCTGAATTCTTTCAAATCTGTAATACTGTAGGTTAGAAGTGGCCTTCTGAACTACCCAGTCAAACATGAAAGTGTTAAAAACTTTTTTGTGGATTTTGTGAATTTTTTAAGTTTTACTAATGATTGGGTAGTTTCATCCCCTTAGACCCTGAATTTTTTCAAATCTGTAATACTGTAGGTTAGAAGTGGCCTTCTGAACTACCCAGTCAAACATGAAAGTGTTAAAAACTTTTTTGTGGATTTAGTGAATTTTTTAAATTTTACGAATGATTGGATAGTTTCATCCCCTTAGACCCTGAATTTTTTCAAATCTGAAATACTGTAGTTTTGTAATGGTCCTCTGAACTACCCAGCCAGACATGAAAGTGTTAAAAACTTTTTTGTGGATTTTGTGAATTTTTAAAATTTTACTAATGATTGGGTAGTTTCATCCCCTTAGACCCTGAATTTTTTCAAATCTGAAATACTGTAGTTTTGCAATGGTCCTCTGAACTACCCAGCCAGACATGAAAGTGTTAAAAACTTTTTTGTGGATTTTGTGAATTTTTTAAGTTTTACTAATGATTGGGTAGTTTCATCCCCTTAGACTCTGAATTTTTTCAAATCTGAAATACTGTAGCTTGGAACTGGTCTTCTGAACTACCCAGCCAGACATGAAAGTGTTAAAAACTTTTTTGTGGATTTTGTGAATTTTTAAATTTTACGAATGATTGGGTAGTTTCATCCCCTTAGACCCTGAATTTTTTCAAATCTGAAATACTGTAGTTTTGTAATGGTCCTCTGAACTACCCAGCCAGACATGAAAGTGTTAAAAACTTTTTTGTGGATTTTGTGAATTTTTAAAATTTTACTAATGATTGGGTAGTTTCATCCTCTTAGACCCTGAATTTTTTCAAATCTGTAATACTGTAGGCTAGAAGTGGTCTTCTGAACTACCCAGTCAAACATGAAAGTGTTAAAAACTTTTTTGTGGATTTTGTGAATTTTTTAATTTTTACTAATGATTGGGTAGTTTCATCCCCTTAGACCCTGAATTTTTTCAAATCTGAAATACTGTAGTTTTGTAATGGTCCTCTGAACTACCCAGCCAGACATGAAAGTGTTAAAAACTTTTTTGTGGATTTTGTGAATTTTTAAAATTTTACTAATGATTGGGTAGTTTCATCCCCTTAGACCCTGAATTTTTTCAAATCTGTAATACTGTAGGCTAGAAGTGGTCTTCTGAACTACCCAGTCAAACATGAAAGTGTTAAAAACTTTTTTGTGGATTTTGTGAATTTTTTAATTTTTACTAATGATTGGGTAGTTTCATCCCCTTAGACCCTGAATTTTTTCAAATCTGTAGTACTGTAGCTTGGAACTGGTCTTCTGAAGTACCCAGCCAGACATGAAAGTGTAAAAAATTTTTTTGTGGATTTTGTGATTTTTTTAAATTTTACGAATGATTGGGTAGTTTCATCCCCTTAGACTCTGAATTTTTTCAAATCTGAAATACTGTAGTTTCGTAATGGTCTTCTGAACTACCCAACCAAACATGAAAGTGTTAAAAACTTTTTTGTGGATTTTGTGAATTTTTTAAGTTTTACGAATGATTTGGTAGTTTCATCCCCTTACACCCTGAATTTTTTCAAATCTGTAATACTGTAGCTTGGAACTGGTCTTCTGAAGTACCCAGCCAGACATGAAAGTGTAAAAAATTTTTTTGTGGATTTTGTGATTTTTTTAAATTTTACGAATGATTGGGTAGTTTCATCCCCTTAGACTCTGAATTTTTTCAAATCTGAAATACTGTAGTTTCGTAATGGTCTTCTGAACTACCCAACCAAACATGAAAGTGTTAAAACCTTTTTTGTGGATTTTGTGAATTTTTTAAGTTTTACGAATGATTTGGTAGTTTCATCCCCTTACACCCTGAATTTTTTCAAATCTGTAATACTGTAGCTTGGAACTGGACTTCTGAACTACCCAGCCAGACATGAAAGTGTTAAAAACTTTTTTGTGGATTTTTTTAAGTTTTACGAATGATTGGGTAGTTTCATCCCCTTGGACTCTGAATTTTTTCAAATCTGAAAAAATGTAGTTTCGTATAGGTCTTCTGAACTACTCAGCCAGACATGAAAGTGTTAAAAACTTTTTTGTGGATTTTGTGAATTTTTTAAGTTTTACGAATGATTGGGTAGTTTCATCCCCTTACACTCTGAATTTTTTCAAATCTGAAATACTGTAGTTTCGTATAGGTCTTCTGAACTACTCAGCCAGACATGAAAGTGTCAAAAACTTTTTTGTGGATTTTTTTAAGTTTTACGAATGATTGGGTAGTTTCATCCCCTTGGACTCTGAATTTTTTCAAATCTGAAATACTGTAGTTTCGTATAGGTCTTCTGAACTACTCAGCCAGACATGAAAGTGTTAAAAACTTTTTTGTGGATTTTGTGATTTTTTTAAGTTTTACGAATGATTGGGTAGTTTCATCCCCTTAGACTCTGAATTTTTTCAAATCTGAAATACCGTAGTTTCGTATACGTCTTCTGAACTACTCAGCCAGACATGAAAGTGTTAAAAACTTTTTTGTGGATTTTGTGAATTTTTTAAGTTTTACTAATGATTGGGTAGTTTCATCCCCTTAGACCCTGAATTCTTTCAAATCTGTAATACTGTAGCTTGCAACTGGTCTTCTGAACTACCCAGCCAGACATGAAAGTGTTAAAAACTTTTTTGTGGATGTTGTGAATTTTTTAAGTTTTACGAATGATTGGGTAGTTTCATCCCCTCAGACTCTGAATTTTTTCAAATCTGAAATACTGTAGTTTCGTAATGGTCCTCTGAACTACCCAGCCAAACATGAAAGTGTTAAAAACTTTTTTGTGGATTTTGTGAATTTTTTGAGTTTTAGGAATGATTGGGTAGTTTCATCCCCTTACACCCTGAATTTTTTCAAATCTGTAATACTGTAGGTTAGAAGTGGTCTTCTGAACTACCCAGTCAAACATGAAAGTGTTAAAAACTTTTTTGTGGATTTTGTGAATTTTTTAATTTTTACTAATGATTGGGTAGTTTCATCCCCTTAGACCCTGAATTTTTTCAAATCTGAAATACTGTAGTTTTGTAATGGTCCTCTGAACTACCCAGCCAGACATGAAAGTGTTAAAAACTTTTTTGTGGATTTTGTGAATTTTTTAACTTTTACTAATGATTGGGTAGTTTCATCCCCTCAGACTCTGAATTTTTTCAAATCTGAAATACTGTAGTTTCGTAATGGTCCTCTGAACTACCCAGCCAAACATGAAAGTGTTAAAAACTTTTTTGTGGATTTTGTGAATTTTTTAAGTTTTACTAATGATTGTATAGTTTCATCCCCTTAGACCCTGAATTTTTTCAAATCTGTAATACTGTAGGTTAGAGCTGGTCTTCTGAACTACTCAGCCAGACATGAAAGTGTTAAAAACTTTTTTGTGGATTTTGTGAATTTTTTAAATTTTACGAATGATTGGGTAGTTTCACCCCTTAGACTCTGAATTTTTTCAAATCTGAAATACTGTAGCTTGGAACTGGTCTTCTGAACTACCCAGCCAGACATGAAAGTGTTAAAAACTTTTTTGTGGATTTTGTGAATTTTTTAAGTTTTACTAATGATTGGGTAGTTTCATCCCCTTAGACCCTGAATTTTTTCAAATCTGAAATACTGTAGTTTTGTAATGGTCCTCTGAACTACCCAGCCAGACATGAAAGTGTTAAAAAATTTTTTGTGGATTTTGTGAATTTTTAAAATTTTACTAATGATTGGGTAGTTTCATCCCCTTAGACCCTGAATTTTTTCAAATCTGTAATACTGTAGGTTAGAAGTGGTCTTCTGAACTACCCAGTCAAACATGAAAGTGTTAAAAACTTTTTTGTGGATTTTGTGAATTTTTTAATTTTTACTAATGATTGGGTAGTTTCATCCCCTTAGACCCTGAATTTTTTCAAATCTGTAGTACTGTAGCTTGGAACTGGTCTTCTGAAGTACCCAGCCAGACATAAAAGTGTAAAAAATTTTTTTGTGGATTTTGTGATTTTTTTAAATTTTACGAATGATTGGGTAGTTTCATCCCCTTAGACTCTGAATTTTTTCAAATCTGAAATACTGTAGTTTCGTAATGGTCTTCTGAACTACCCAACCAAACATGAAAGTGTTGAAAACTTTTTTGTGGATTTTGTGAATTTTTTAAGTTTTACGAATGATTGGGTAGTTTCATCCCCTCAGACTCTGAATTTTTTCAAATCTGAAATACTGTAGTTTCGTAATGGTCTTCTGAACTACCCAACCAAACATGAAAGTGTTAAAAACTTTTTTGTGGATTTTATGAATTTTTTAAGTTTTACGAATGATTGGGTAGTTTGATCCCCTCAGACTCTGAATTTTTTCAAATCTGTAATACTGTAGGTTAGAACTGGTCTTCTGAACTGCCCAGCCAAACATGAAAGTGTTAAAACCTTTTTTGTGGATTTTGTGAATTTTTTAAGTTTTACTAATGATTGGGTAGTTTCATCCCCTTAGACCCTGAATTTTTTCAAATCTGTAATACTGTAGCTTGGAACTGGTCTTCTGAACTACCCAGCCAGACATGAAAGTGTTAAAAACTTTTTTGTGGATTTTGTGAATTTTTTAAGTTTTACTAATGATTGGGTAGTTTCATCCCCTTAGACCCTGAATTTTTTGAAATCTGTAGTACTGTAGCTTGGAACTGGTCTTCTGAACTACCCAGCCAAACATGAAAGTGTTAAAAACTTTTTTGTGGATTTTGTGAATTTTTAAAATTTTACTAATGATTGGGTAGTTTAATCCCCTTAGACCCTGAATTTTTTCAAATCTGTAATACTGTAGCTTGGAACTTATCTTCTGAACTACCCAGCCAGACATGAAAGTGTTAAAAACTTTTTTGTGGATTTTGTGAATTTTTTAAGTTTTACTAATGATTGGGTAGTTTCATCCCCTTAGACCCTGAATTTTTTCAAATCTGTAGTACTGTAGCTTGAAACTGGTCTTCTGAACTACCCAGCCAGACATGAAAGTGTTAAAAACTTTTTTGTGGATTTTGTGAATTTTTTAAATTTTACGAATGATTGGGTAGTTTCATCCCCTTAGACTCTGAATTTTTTCAAATCTGTAATGCTGTAGCTTGGAACTGGTCTTCTGAACTACCCAACCAGACATGAAAGTGTTAAAAACTTTTTTGTGGATTTTGTGAATTTTTAAATTTTACGATTGATTGGGTAGTTTCATCCCCTTAGACCCTGAATTTTTTCAAATCTGAAATACTGTAGTTTTGTAATGGTCCTCTGAACTACCCAGCCAGACATGAAAGTGTTAAAAACTTTTTTGTGAATTTTGTGAATTTTTAAAATTTTACTAATGATTGGGTAGTTTCATCCCCTCAGACTCTGAATTTTTTCAAATCTGAAATACTATAGTTTCGTAATGGTACTCTGCACTACCCAGCCAAACATGAAAGTGTTAAAAACTTTTTTGTGGATTTTGTGAATTTTTTAAGTTTTACGAATGATTGGGTAGTTTCATCCCCTTACACCCTGAATTCTTTCAAATCTGTATTACTGTAGCTTGGAACTGGTCTTCTGAACTACCCAGCCAGACATGAAAGTGTTAAAAACTTTTTTGTGGATTTTGTGAATTTTTTAAGTTTTACTAATGATTGGGTAGTTTCATCCCCTTAGATCCTGAATTTTTTCAAATCTGAAATACTGTAGTCTTGTAATGGTCCTCTGAACTACCCAGCCAGACATGAAAGTGTTAAAAACTTTTTTGTGGATTTTGTGAATTTTTTAAGTTTTACTAATGATTGTGTAGTTTCATCCCCTTAGACCCTGAATATTTTCAAATCTGTAATACTGTAGGTTAGAAGTGGTCTTCTGAACTACCCAGTCAAACATGAAAGTGTTAAAAACTTTTTTGTGGATTTTGTAAATTTTTTAAGTTTTACTAATGATTGGGTAGTTTCATCCCCTTAGACCCTGAATTTTTTTCAAATCTGTAATACTGTAGCTTGGAACTGGTCTTCTGAACTACCCAGCCAGACATGAGAGTGTTAAAAACTTTTTTGTGGATTTTGTGAATTTTTTAAGTTTTACTAATGATTGGGTAGTTTAATCCCCTTACACCCTGAATTTTTTCAAATCTGTAATACTGTAGCTTGGAACTGGTCTTCTGAAATACCCAGCCAGACATGAAAGTGTTAAAAACTTTTTTGTGGATTTTGTGAATTTTTTAAGTTTTACTAATGATTGGGTAGTTTCATCCCCTTACACCCTGAATTTTTTCAAATCTGTAATACTGTAGCTTGGAACTGGTCTTCTGAACTACCCAGCCAGACATGAAAGTGTTAAAAACTTTTTTGTGGGATTTCGTGAATTTTTTAAGTTTTACTAATGATTGGGTACTTTCATCCCCTTAGACCCTGAATTTTTTTCAAATCTGTAATACTGTAGCTTGGAACTGGTCTTCTGAACTACCCAGCCAGACATGAAAGTGTTAAAAACTTTTTTGTGGATTTTTTTAAGTTTTACGAATGATTGGGTAGTTTCATCCCCTTAGACTCTGAATTTTTTCAAATCTGAAAAAATGTAGTTTCGTATAGGTCTTCTGAACTACTCAGCCAGACATGAAAGTGTTAAAATCTTTTTTGTGGATTTTGTGAATTTTTTAAGTTTTACGAATGATTGGGTAGTTTCATCCCCTTAGACCCTGAATTTTTTCAAATCTGAAATACTGTAATTTTGATATGGTCCTCTGAACTACCCAGCCAGACATGAAAGTGTTAAAAACTTTTTTGTGGATTTTGTGAATTTTTTAAGTTTTACGAATTATTGGGTAGTTTCATCCCCTTAGACCCTGAATTTTTTCAAATCTGTAATACTGTAGGTTAGAAGTGGCCTTCTGAACTACCCAGTCAAACATGAAAGTGTTAAAAACTTTTTTGTGGATTTTGTGAATTTTTTAAGTTTTACTAATGATTGGGTAGTTTCATCCCCTTAGACCCTGAATTTTTTCAAATCTGTAGTACTGTAGCTTGAAACTGGTCTTTTGAACTACCCAGCCAGACATGAAAGTGTTAAAAACTTTTTTGTGGATTTTGTGAATTTTTAAATTTTACGAATGATTGGATAGTTTCATCCCCTTAGACCCTGAATTTTTTCAAATCTGAAATACTGTAGTTTTGTAATGGTCCTCTGAACTACCCAGCCAGACATGAAAGTGTTAAAAACTTTTTTGTGGATTTTGTGAATTTTTAAAATTTTACTAATGATTGGGTAGTTTCATGCCCTTAGACCCTGAATTTTTTCAAATCTGAAATATTGTAGTTTTGCAATGGTCCTCTGAACTAGCCAGCCAGACATGAAAGTGTTAAAAACTTTTTTGTGAATTTTGTGAATTTTTTAAGTTTTACTAATGATTGGGTAGTTTCATCCCCTTAGACCCTGAATTTTTTCAAATCTGTAGTACTGTAGCTTGAAACTGGTCTTCTGAACTACCCAGCCAGACATGAAAGTGTTAAAAACTTTTTTGTGGATTTTGTGAATTTTTTAAATTTTACGAATGATTGGGTAGTTTCATTCCCTTAGACTCTGAATTTTTTCAAATCTGAAATACTGTAGCTTGGAACTGGTCTTCTGAACTACCCAGCCAGACATGAAAGTGTTAAAAACTTTTTTGTGGATTTTGTGAATTTTTTAAGTTTTACTAATGATTGGGTAGTTTCATCCCCTTAGATCCTGAATTTTTTCAAATCTGAAATACTGTAGTCTTGTAATGGTCCTCTGAACTACCCAGCCAGACATGAAAGTGTTAAAAACTTTTTTGTGGATTTTGTGAATTTTTTAAGTTTTACTAATGATTAGGTAGTTTCATCCCCTTAGACCCTGAATTTTTTCAAATCTGTAATACTGTAGGTTAGAAGTGGTCTTCTGAACTACCCAGTCAAACATGAAAGTGTTAAAAATTTTTTGTGGATTTTGTAAATTTTTTAAGTTTTACTAATGATTGGGTAGTTTCATCCCCTTAGACCCTGAATTTTTTTCAAATCTGTAATACTGTAGCTTGGAACTGGTCTTCTGAACTACCCAGCCAGACATGAAAGTGTTAAAAACTTTTTTGTGGATTTTGTGAATTTTTTAAGTTTTACTAATGATTGGGTAGTTTCATCCCCTTACACCCTGAATTTTTTCAAATCTGTAATACTGTAGCTTGGAACTGGTCTTCTGAACTACCCAGCCAGACATGAAAGTGTTAAAAACTTTTTTGTGGGATTTTGTGAATTTTTTAAGTTTTACTAATGATTGGGTAGTTTCATCCCCTTAGACCCTGAATTTTTTCAAATCTGAAATACTGTAGTTTTGTAATGGTCCTCTGAACTACCCAGCCAGACATGAAAGTGTTAAAAACTTTTTTGTGGATTTTGTGAATTTTTTAAGTTTTACGTATGATTGGGTAGTTTCATCCCCTTAGACCCTGAATTTTTTCAAATCTGAAATACTGTAGTCTTGTAATGGTCCTCTGAACTACCCAGCCAGACATGAAAGTGTTAAAAACTTTTTTGTGGATTTTGTGAATTTTTTAAGTTTTACTAATGATTGGGTAGTTTCATCCCCTTAGATCCTGAATTTTTTCAAATCTGAAATACTGTAGTCTTGTAATGGTCCTCTGAACTACCCAGCCAGACATGAAAGTGTTAAAAACTTTTTTGTGGATTTTGTGAATTTTTTAAGTTTTACTAATGATTGGGTAGTTTCATCCCCTTAGACCCTGAATTTTTTCAAATCTGTAATACTGTAGGTTAGAAGTGGTCTTCTGAACTACCCAGTCAAACATGAAAGTGTTAAAAATTTTTTGTGGATTTTGTAAATTTTTTAAGTTTTACTAATGATTGGGTAGTTTCACCCCCTTAGACCCTGAATTTTTTTCAAATCTGTAATACTGTAGCTTGGAACTGGTCTTCTGACCTACCCAGCCGGACATGAAAGTGTTAAAAACTTTTTTGTGGATTTTGTGAATTTTTTAAGTTATACTAATGATTGGGTAGTTTCATCCCCTTACACCCTGAATTTTTTCAAATCTGTAATACTGTAGCTTGGAACTGGTCTTCTGAACTACCCAGCCAGACATGAAAGTGTTAAAAACTTTTTTGTGGGATTTTGTGAATTTTTTAAGTTTTACTAATGATTGGGTAGTTTCATCCCCTTAGACCCTGAATTTTTTCAAATCTGTAATACTGTAGGTTAGAAGTGGCCTTCTGAACTACCCAGTCAAACATTAAAGTGTTAAAAACTTTTTTGTGGATTTTGTGAATTTTTAAGTTTTACTAATGATTGGGTAGTTTCATCCCCTTAGACCCTGAATTTTTTCAAATCTGTAGTACTGTAGCTTGGAACTGGTCTTCTGAACTACCCAGCCAAACATGAAAGTGTTAAAAACTTTTTTGTGGATTTTGTGAATTTTTAAAATTTTACTAATGATTGGGTAGTTTCATCCCCTTAGACCCTGAATTTTTTCAAATCTGTAATACTGTAGCTTGGAACTTATCTTCTGAACTACCCAGCCAGACATGAAAGTGTTAAAAACTTTTTTGTGGATTTTGTGAATTTTTTAAGTTTTACTAATGATTGGGTAGTTTCATCCCCTTAGACCCTGAATTTTTTCAAATCTGTAGTACTGTAGCTTGAAACTGGTCTTCTGAACTACCCAGCCAAACATGAAAGTGTTAAAAACTTTTTTGTGGATTTTGTGAATTTTTAAAATTTTACTAATGATTGGGTAGTTTCATCCCCTTAGACCCTGAATTTTTTCAAATCTGTAATACTGTAGCTTGGAACTTATCTTCTGAACTACCCAGCCAGACATGAAAGTGTTAAAAACTTTTTTGTGGATTTTGTGAATTTTTTAAGTTTTACTAATGATTGGGTAGTTTCATCCCCTTAGACCCTGAATTTTTTCAAATCTGTAGTACTGTAGCTTGAAACTGGTCTTCTGAACTACCCAGCCAGACATGAAAGTGTTAAAAACTTTTTTGTGGATTTTGTGAATTTTTTAAATTTTACGAATGATTGGGTAGTTTCATCCCCTTAGACTCTGAATTTTTTCAAATCTGTAATGCTGTAGCTTGGAACTGGTCTTCTGAACTACCCAACCAGACATGAAAGTGTTAAAAACTTTTTTGTGGATTTTGTGAATTTTTAAATTTTACGAATGATTGGGTAGTTTCATCCCCTCAGACTCTGAATTTTTTCAAATCTGAAATACTATAGTTTCGTAATGGTACTCTGCACTACCCAGCCAAACATGAAAGTGTTAAAAACTTTTTTGTGGATTTTGTGAATTTTTTAAGTTTTACGAATGATTGGGTAGTTTCATCCCCTTACACCCTGAATTTTTTCAAATCTGTATTACTGTAGCTTGGAACTGGTCTTCTGAACTACCCAGCCAGACATGAAAGTGTTAAAAACTTTTTTGTGGATTTTGTGAATTTTTTAAGTTTTACTAATGATTGGGTAGTTTCATCCCCTTAGATCCTGAATTTTTTCAAATCTGAAATACTGTAGTCTTGTAATGGTCCTCTGAACTACCCAGCCAGACATGAAAGTGTTAAAAACTTTTTTGTGGATTTTGTGAATTTTTTAAGTTTTACTAATGATTGGGTAGTTTCATCCCCTTAGACCCTGAATTTTTTCAAATCTGTAATACTGTAGGTTAGAAGTGGTCTTCTGAACTACCCAGTCAAACATGAAAGTGTTAAAAACTTTTTTGTGGATTTTGTAAATTTTTTAAGTTTTACTAATGATTGGGTAGTTTCATCCCCTTAGACCCTGAATTTTTTTCAAATCTGTAATACTGTAGCTTGGAACTGGTCTTCTGAACTACCCAGCCAGACATGAAAGTGTTAAAAACTTTTTTGTGGATTTTGTGAATTTTTTAAGTTTTACTAATGATTGGGTAGTTTCATCCCCTTACACCCTGAATTTTTTCAAATCTGTAATACTGTAGCTTGGAACTGGTCTTCCAAACTACCCAGCCAGACATGAAAGTGTTAAAAACTTTTTTGTGGATTTTGTGAATTTTTTAAGTTTTACTAATGATTGGGTACTTTCATCCCCTTAGACCCTGAATTTTTTTCAAATCTGTAATACTGTAGCTTGGAACTGGTCTTCTGAACTACCCAGCCAGACATGAAAGTGTTAAAAACTTTTTTGTGGATTTTGTAAATTTTTTAAATTTTACTAATGATTGGGTAGTTTCATCCCCTTAGACCCTGAATTTTTTTCAAATCTGTAATACTGTAGCTTGGAACTGGTCTTCTGAACTACCCAGCCAGACATGAAAGTGTTAAAAACTTTTTTGTGGATTTTTTTAAGTTTTACGAATGATTGGGTAGTTTCATCCCCTTAGACTCTGAATTTTTTCAAATCTGAAAAAATGTAGTTTCGTATAGGTCTTCTGAACTACTCAGCCAGACATGAAAGTGTTAAAATCTTTTTTGTGGATTTTGTGAATTTTTTAAGTTTTACGAATGATTGGGTAGTTTCATCCCCTTAGACCCTGAATTTTTTCAAATCTGAAATACTGTAATTTTGTAATGGTCCTCTGAACTACCCAGCCAGACATGAAAGTGTTAAAAACTTTTTTGTGGATTTTGTGAATTTTTTAAGTTTTACGAATGATTGGGTAGTTTCATCCCCTTAGACCCTGAATTTTTTCAAATCTGAAATACTGTAATTTTGTAATGGTCCTCTGAACTACCCAGCCAGACATGAAAGTGTTAAAAACTTTTTTGTGGATTTTGTGAATTTTTTAAGTTTTACGAATTATTGGGTAGTTTCATCCCCTTAGACCCTGAATTTTTTCAAATCTGTAGTACTGTAGCTTGAAACTGGTCTTCTGAACTACCCAGCCAGACATGAAAGTGTTAAAAACTTTTTTGTGGATTTTGTGAATTTTTAAATTTTACGAATGATTGGATAGTTTCATCCCCTTAGACCCTGAATTTTTTCAAATCTGAAATACTGTAGTTTTGTAATGGTCCTCTGAAGTACCCAGCCAGACATGAAAGTGTTAAAAACTTTTTTGTGGATTTTGTGTATTTTTAAAATTTTACTAATGATTGGGTAGTTTCATCCCCTTAGACCCTGAATTTTTTCAAATCTGAAATATTGTAGTTTTGCAATGGTCCTCTGAACTAGCCAGCCAGACATGAAAGTGTTAAAAACTTTTTTGTGAATTTTGTGAATTTTTTAAGTTTTACTAATGATTGGGTAGTTTCATCCCCTTAGACCCTGAATTTTTTCAAATCTGTAGTACTGTAGCTTGAAACTGGTCTTCTGAACTACCCAGCCAGACATGAAAGTGTTAAAAACTTTTTTGTGGATTTTGTGAATTTTTTAAATTTTAAGAATGATTGGGTAGTTTCATTCCCTTAGACTCTGAATTTTTTCAAATCTGAAATACTGTAGCTTGGAACTGGTCTTCTGAACTACCCAGCCAGACATGAAAGTGTTAAAAACTTTTTTGTGGATTTTGTGAATTTTTAAATTTAAGAATGATTGGATAGTTTCATCCCCTTAGACCCTGAATTTTTTCAAATCTGAAATACTGTAGTTTTGTAATGGTCCTCTGAACTACCCAGCCAGACATGAAAGTGTTAAAAACTTTTTTGTGGATTTTGTGAATTTTTAAAATTTTACTAATGATTGGGTAGTTTCATCCCCTTAGACCCTGAATTTTTTCAAATCTGAAATACTGTAGTTTTGTAATGGTTTTCTGAACTACCCAGCCAGACATGAAAGTGTTAAAAACTTTTTTGTGGATTTTGTGAATTTTTAAAATTTTACTAATGATTGGGTAGTTTCATCCCCTTAGACCCTGATTTTTTTCAAATCTGAAATACTGTAGTTTTGCAATGGTCCTCTGAACTACCCAGCCAGACATGAAAGTGTTAAAAACTTTTTTGTGGATTTTGTGAATTTTTAAAATTTTACTAATGATTGGGTAGTTTCATCCCCTTAGACCCTGAATTTTTTCAAATCTGAAATACTGTAGTTTTGTAATGGTTTTCTGAACTACCCAGCCAGACATGAAAGTGTTAAAAACTTTTTTGTGGATTTTGTGAATTTTTAAAATTTTACTAATGATTGGGTAGTTTCATCCCCTTAGACCCTGAATTTTTTCAAATCTGAAATACTGTAGTTTTGTAATGGTTTTCTGAACTACCCAGCCAGACATGAAAGTGTTAAAAACTTTTTTGTGGATTTTGTGAATTTTTAAAATTTTACTAATGATTGGGTAGTTTCATCCCCTTAGACCCTGATTTTTTTCAAATCTGAAATACTGTAGTTTTGCAATGGTCCTCTGAACTACCCAGCCAGACATGAAAGTGTTAAAAACTTTTTTGTGGATTTTGTGAATGTTTTAAGTTTTACTAATGATTGGCTAGTTTCATCCCCTTAGACCCTGAATTTTTTCAAATTTGTAATACTGTAGGTTAGAAGTGGCCTTCTGAACTACCCAGTCAAACATGAAAGTGTTAAAAACTTTTTTGTGGATTTTGTGAATTTTTAAAATTTTACTAATGATTGGGTAGTTTCATCCCCTTAGACCCTGAATTTTTTCAAATCTGAAATACTGTAGTTTTGCAATGGTCCTCTGAACTAGCCAGCCAGACATGAAAGTGTTAAAAACTTTTTTGTGAATTTTGTGAATTTTTTAAGTTTTACTAATGATTGGGTAGTTTCATCCCCTCAGACTCTGAATTTTTTCAAATCTGAAATACTATAGTTTTGTAATGGTACTCTGCACTACCCAGCCAAACATGAAAGTGTTAAAAACTTTTTTGTGGATTTTGTGAATTTTTTAAGTTTTACGAATGATTGGGTAGTTTCATCCCCTTAGACCCTGAATTTTTTCAAATCTGTAATACTGTAGGTTAGAAGTGGTCTTCTGAACTACCCAGTCAAACATGAAAGTGTTAAAAACTTTTTTGTAGATTTTGTAAATTTTTTAAGTTTTACTAATGATTGGGTAGTTTCATCCCCTTAGACCCTGAATTTTTTTCAAATCTGTAATACTGTAGCTTGGAACTGGTCTTCTGAACTACCCAGCCAGACATGAAAGTGTTAAAAACTTTTTTGTGGATTTTTTTAAGTTTTACGAATGATTGGGTAGTTTCATCCCCTTACACCCTGAATTTTTTTCAATTCTGTAATACTGTAGCTTGGAACTGGTCTTCTGAACTACCCAGCCAGACATGAAAGTGTTAAAAACTTTTTTGTGGATTTTGTGAATTTTTTAAGTTTTACTAATGATTGGGTAGTTTCATCCCCTTAAACCCTGAATTTTTTCAAATCTGTAATACTGTAGTTTTGTAATGGTTTTCTGAACTACCCAGCCAGACATGAAAGTGTTAAAAACTTTTTTGTGGATTTTGTGAATTTTTAAAATTTTACTAATGATTGGGTAGTTTCATCCCCTTAGACCCTGATTTTTTTCAAATCTGAAATACTGTAGTTTTGCAATGGTCCTCTGAACTACCCAGCCAGACATGAAAGTGTTAAAAACTTTTTTGTGGATTTTGTGAATTTTTAAAATTTTACTAATGATTGGGTAGTTTCATCCCCTTAGACCCTGAATTTTTTCAAATCTGAAATACTGTAGTTTTGTAATGGTTTTCTGAACTACCCAGCCAGACATGAAAGTGTTAAAAACTTTTTTGTGGATTTTGTGAATTTTTAAAATTTTACTAATGATTGGGTAGTTTCATCCCCTTAGACCCTGAATTTTTTCAAATCTGAAATACTGTAGTTTTGTAATGGTTTTCTGAACTACCCAGCCAGACATGAAAGTGTTAAAAACTTTTTTGTGGATTTTGTGAATTTTTAAAATTTTACTAATGATTGGGTAGTTTCATCCCCTTAGACCCTGATTTTTTTCAAATCTGAAATACTGTAGTTTTGCAATGGTCCTCTGAACTACCCAGCCAGACATGAAAGTGTTAAAAACTTTTTTGTGGATTTTGTGAATGTTTTAAGTTTTACTAATGATTGGCTAGTTTCATCCCCTTAGACCCTGAATTTTTTCAAATTTGTAATACTGTAGGTTAGAAGTGGCCTTCTGAACTACCCAGTCAAACATGAAAGTGTTAAAAACTTTTTTGTGGATTTTGTGAATTTTTAAAATTTTACTAATGATTGGGTAGTTTCATCCCCTTAGACCCTGAATTTTTTCAAATCTGAAATACTGTAGTTTTGCAATGGTCCTCTGAACTAGCCAGCCAGACATGAAAGTGTTAAAAACTTTTTTGTGAATTTTGTGAATTTTTTAAGTTTTACTAATGATTGGGTAGTTTCATCCCCTCAGACTCTGAATTTTTTCAAATCTGAAATACTATAGTTTTGTAATGGTACTCTGCACTACCCAGCCAAACATGAAAGTGTTAAAAACTTTTTTGTGGATTTTGTGAATTTTTTAAGTTTTACGAATGATTGGGTAGTTTCATCCCCTTAGACCCTGAATTTTTTCAAATCTGTAATACTGTAGGTTAGAAGTGGTCTTCTGAACTACCCAGTCAAACATGAAAGTGTTAAAAACTTTTTTGTAGATTTTGTAAATTTTTTAAGTTTTACTAATGATTGGGTAGTTTCATCCCCTTAGACCCTGAATTTTTTTCAAATCTGTAATACTGTAGCTTGGAACTGGTCTTCTGAACTACCCAGCCAGACATGAAAGTGTTAAAAACTTTTTTGTGGATTTTTTTAAGTTTTACGAATGATTGGGTAGTTTCATCCCCTTACACCCTGAATTTTTTTCAATTCTGTAATACTGTAGCTTGGAACTGGTCTTCTGAACTACCCAGCCAGACATGAAAGTGTTAAAAACTTTTTTGTGGATTTTGTGAATTTTTTAAGTTTTACTAATGATTGGGTAGTTTCATCCCCTTAAACCCTGAATTTTTTCAAATCTGTAATACTGTAGCTTGGAACTGGTCTTCTGAACTACCCAGCCAGACATGAAAGTGTTAAAAACTTTTTTGTGGATTTTGTGAATTTTTTAAGTTTTACGAATGATTGGGTAGTTTCATCTCCTTACACCCTGAATTTTTTTCAAATCTGTAAAACTGTAGCTTGGAACTGGTCTTCTGAACTACCCAGCCAGACATGAAAGTGTTAAAAACTTTTTTGTGGATTTTGTGAATTTTTTAAGTTTTACTAATGATTGGGTAGTTTCATCCCCTTAGACCCTGAATTTTTTCAAATCTGTAATACTGTAGCTTGGAACTGGTCTTCTGAACTACCCAGCCAGACATGAAAGTGTTAAAAACTTTTTTGTGGATTTTGTGAATTTTTTAAGTTTTACGAATGATTGGGTAGTTTCATCCCCTTAGACCCTGAATTTTTTCAAATCTGAAATACTGTAGTTTTGTAATGGTTTTCTGAACTACCCAGCCAGACATGAAAGTGTTAAAAACTTTTTTGTGGATTTTGTGAATTTTTAAAATTTTACTAATGATTGGGTAGTTTCATCCCCTTAGACCCTGAATTTTTTCAAATCTGAAATACTGTAGTTTTGTAATGGTTTTCTGAACTACCCAGCCAGACATGAAAGTGTTAAAAACTTTTTTGTGGATTTTGTGAATTTTTAAAATTTTACTAATGATTGGGTAGTTTCATCCCCTTAGACCCTGATTTTTTTCAAATCTGAAATACTGTAGTTTTGCAATGGTCCTCTGAACTACCCAGCCAGACATGAAAGTGTTAAAAACTTTTTTGTGGATTTTGTGAATTTTTAAAATTTTACTAATGATTGGGTAGTTTCATCCCCTTAGACCCTGAATTTTTTCAAATCTGAAATACTGTAGTTTTGTAATGGTTTTCTGAACTACCCAGCCAGACATGAAAGTGTTAAAAACTTTTTTGTGGATTTTGTGAATTTTTAAAATTTTACTAATGATTGGGTAGTTTCATCCCCTTAGACCCTGATTTTTTTCAAATCTGAAATACTGTAGTTTTGCAATGGTCCTCTGAACTACCCAGCCAGACATGAAAGTGTTAAAAACTTTTTTGTGGATTTTGTGAATGTTTTAAGTTTTACTAATGATTGGCTAGTTTCATCCCCTTAGACCCTGAATTTTTTCAAATTTGTAATACTGTAGGTTAGAAGTGGCCTTCTGAACTACCCAGTCAAACATGAAAGTGTTAAAAACTTTTTTGTGGATTTTGTGAATTTTTAAAATTTTACTAATGATTGGGTAGTTTCATCCCCTTAGACCCTGAATTTTTTCAAATCTGAAATACTGTAGTTTTGCAATGGTCCTCTGAACTAGCCAGCCAGACATGAAAGTGTTAAAAACTTTTTTGTGAATTTTGTGAATTTTTTAAGTTTTACTAATGATTGGGTAGTTTCATCCCCTCAGACTCTGAATTTTTTCAAATCTGAAATACTATAGTTTTGTAATGGTACTCTGCACTACCCAGCCAAACATGAAAGTGTTAAAAACTTTTTTGTGGATTTTGTGAATTTTTTAAGTTTTACGAATGATTGGGTAGTTTCATCCCCTTAGACCCTGAATTTTTTCAAATCTGTAATACTGTAGGTTAGAAGTGGTCTTCTGAACTACCCAGTCAAACATGAAAGTGTTAAAAACTTTTTTGTAGATTTTGTAAATTTTTTAAGTTTTACTAATGATTGGGTAGTTTCATCCCCTTAGACCCTGAATTTTTTTCAAATCTGTAATACTGTAGCTTGGAACTGGTCTTCTGAACTACCCAGCCAGACATGAAAGTGTTAAAAACTTTTTTGTGGATTTTTTTAAGTTTTACGAATGATTGGGTAGTTTCATCCCCTTACACCCTGAATTTTTTTCAATTCTGTAATACTGTAGCTTGGAACTGGTCTTCTGAACTACCCAGCCAGACATGAAAGTGTTAAAAACTTTTTTGTGGATTTTGTGAATTTTTTAAGTTTTACTAATGATTGGGTAGTTTCATCCCCTTAAACCCTGAATTTTTTCAAATCTGTAATACTGTAGCTTGGAACTGGTCTTCTGAACTACCCAGCCAGACATGAAAGTGTTAAAAACTTTTTTGTGGATTTTGTGAATTTTTTAAGTTTTACGAATGATTGGGTAGTTTCATCTCCTTACACCCTGAATTTTTTTCAAATCTGTAAAACTGTAGCTTGGAACTGGTCTTCTGAACTACCCAGCCAGACATGAAAGTGTTAAAAACTTTTTTGTGGATTTTGTGAATTTTTTAAGTTTTACTAATGATTGGGTAGTTTCATCCCCTTAGACCCTGAATTTTTTCAAATCTGTAATACTGTAGCTTGGAACTGGTCTTCTGAACTACCCAGCCAGACATGAAAGTGTTAAAAACTTTTTTGTGGATTTTGTGAATTTTTTAAGTTTTACGAATGATTGGGTAGTTTCATCCCCTCAGACTCTGAATTTTTTCAAATCTGAAATACTGTAGTTTCGTAATGGTCTTCTGAACTACCCAACCAAACATGAAAGTGTTAAAAACTTTTTTGTGGATTTTGTGATTTTTTTTAATTTTACGAATGATTGGGTAGTTTCATCCCCTTAGACTCTGAATTTTTTCAAATCTGAAATACTGTAGTTTCGTAATGGTCTTCTGAACTACCCAACCAAACATGAAAGTGTTGAAAACTTTTTTGTGGATTTTGTGAATTTTTTAAGTTTTACGAATGATTGGGTAGTTTCATCCCCTTACACCCTGAATTTTTTTCAAATCTGTAATACTGTAGCTTGGAACTGGTCTTCTGAACTACCCAGCCAGACATGAAAGTGTTAAAAACTTTTTTGTGGATTTTGTGAATTTTTTAAGTTTTACTAATGATTGGATAGTTTCATCCCCTTAGACCCTGAATTTTTTCAAATCTGAAATACTGTAGCTTGGAACTGGTCTTCTGAACTACCCAGCCAGACATGAAAGTGTTAAAAACTTTTTTGTGGATTTTGTGAATTTTTTAAGTTTTACTAATGATTGAGTAGTTTCATCCCCTTAGACCCTGAATTTTTTCAAATCTGTAATACTGTAGCTTGGAACTGGTCTTCTGAACTACCCAGCCAGACATGAAAGTGTTAAAAACTTTTTTGTGGATTTTGTGAATTTTTTAAGTTTTACGAATGATTGGGTAGTTTCATCCCCTTAGACCCTGAATTTTTTCAAATCTGTAATACTGTAGCTTGGAACTTATCTTCTGAACTACCCAGCCAGACATGAAAGTGTTAAAAACTTTTTTGTGGATTTTGTGAATTTTTTAAGTTTTACTAATGATTGGGTAGTTTCATCCCCTTAGACCCTGAATTTTTTCAAATCTGTAGTACTGTAGCTTGAAACTGGTCTTCTGAACTACCCAGCCAGACATGAAAGTGTTAAAAACTTTTTTGTGGATTTTGTGAATTTTTTAAATTTTACGAATGATTGGGTAGTTTCATCCCCTTAGACTCTGAATTTTTTCAAATCTGTAATGCTGTAGCTTGGAACTGGTCTTCTGAACTACCCAACTAGACATGAAAGTGTTAAAATCTTTTTTGGGGATTTTGTGAATTTTTAAATTTTACGAATGATTGGGTAGTTTCATCCCCTTAGACCCTGAATTTTTTCAAATCTGAAATACTGTAGTTTTGTAATGGTCCTCTGAACTACCCAGCCAGACATGGAAGTGTTAAAAACTTTTTTGTGGATCTTGTGAATTTTTAAAATTTTATTAATGATTGGGTAGTTTCATCCCCTTAGACCCTGAATTTTTTCAAATCTGTAGTACTGTAGCTTGAAACTGGTCTTCTGAACTACCCAGCCAGACATGAAAGTGTTAAAAACTTTTTTGTGGATTTTTTGAATTTTTTAAATTTTACGAATGATTGGGTAGTTTCATCCCCTTAGACTCTGAATTTTTTCAAATCTGTAATGCTGTAGCTTGGAACTGGTCTTCTGAACTACCCAACCAGACATGAAAGTGTTAAAAACTTTTTTGTGGATTTTGTGAATTTTTAAATTTTACGAATGATTGGGTAGTTTCATCCCCTTAGACCCTGAATTTTTTCAAATCTGAAATACTGTAGTTTTGTAATGGTCCTCTGAACTACCCAGCCAGACATGAAAGTGTTAAAAACTTTTTTGTGGATTTTGTGAATTTTTTAAGTTTTACTAATGATTGGGTAGTTTCATCCCCTTAGACCCTGAATTTTTTCAAATCTGAAATACTGTAGTTTTGTAATGGTTTTCTGAACTACCCAGCCAGACATGAAAGTGTTAAAAACTTTTTTGTGGATTTTGTGAATTTTTAAAATTTTACTAATGATTGGGTAGTTTCATCCCCTTAGACCCTGATTTTTTTCAAATCTGAAATACTGTAGTTTTGCAATGGTCCTCTGAACTACCCAGCCAGACATGAAAGTGTTAAAAACTTTTTTGTGGATTTTGTGAATTTTTAAAATTTTACTAATGATTGGGTAGTTTCATCCCCTTAGACCCTGAATTTTTTCAAATCTGAAATACTGTAGTTTTGTAATGGTTTTCTGAACTACCCAGCCAGACATGAAAGTGTTAAAAACTTTTTTGTGGATTTTGTGAATTTTTAAAATTTTACTAATGATTGGGTAGTTTCATCCCCTTAGACCCTGAATTTTTTCAAATCTGAAATACTGTAGTTTTGTAATGGTTTTCTGAACTACCCAGCCAGACATGAAAGTGTTAAAAACTTTTTTGTGGATTTTGTGAATTTTTAAAATTTTACTAATGATTGGGTAGTTTCATCCCCTTAGACCCTGATTTTTTTCAAATCTGAAATACTGTAGTTTTGCAATGGTCCTCTGAACTACCCAGCCAGACATGAAAGTGTTAAAAACTTTTTTGTGGATTTTGTGAATGTTTTAAGTTTTACTAATGATTGGCTAGTTTCATCCCCTTAGACCCTGAATTTTTTCAAATTTGTAATACTGTAGGTTAGAAGTGGCCTTCTGAACTACCCAGTCAAACATGAAAGTGTTAAAAACTTTTTTGTGGATTTTGTGAATTTTTAAAATTTTACTAATGATTGGGTAGTTTCATCCCCTTAGACCCTGAATTTTTTCAAATCTGAAATACTGTAGTTTTGCAATGGTCCTCTGAACTAGCCAGCCAGACATGAAAGTGTTAAAAACTTTTTTGTGAATTTTGTGAATTTTTTAAGTTTTACTAATGATTGGGTAGTTTCATCCCCTCAGACTCTGAATTTTTTCAAATCTGAAATACTATAGTTTTGTAATGGTACTCTGCACTACCCAGCCAAACATGAAAGTGTTAAAAACTTTTTTGTGGATTTTGTGAATTTTTTAAGTTTTACGAATGATTGGGTAGTTTCATCCCCTTAGACCCTGAATTTTTTCAAATCTGTAATACTGTAGGTTAGAAGTGGTCTTCTGAACTACCCAGTCAAACATGAAAGTGTTAAAAACTTTTTTGTAGATTTTGTAAATTTTTTAAGTTTTACTAATGATTGGGTAGTTTCATCCCCTTAGACCCTGAATTTTTTTCAAATCTGTAATACTGTAGCTTGGAACTGGTCTTCTGAACTACCCAGCCAGACATGAAAGTGTTAAAAACTTTTTTGTGGATTTTTTTAAGTTTTACGAATGATTGGGTAGTTTCATCCCCTTACACCCTGAATTTTTTTCAATTCTGTAATACTGTAGCTTGGAACTGGTCTTCTGAACTACCCAGCCAGACATGAAAGTGTTAAAAACTTTTTTGTGGATTTTGTGAATTTTTTAAGTTTTACTAATGATTGGGTAGTTTCATCCCCTTAAACCCTGAATTTTTTCAAATCTGTAATACTGTAGCTTGGAACTGGTCTTCTGAACTACCCAGCCAGACATGAAAGTGTTAAAAACTTTTTTGTGGATTTTGTGAATTTTTTAAGTTTTACGAATGATTGGGTAGTTTCATCTCCTTACACCCTGAATTTTTTTCAAATCTGTAAAACTGTAGCTTGGAACTGGTCTTCTGAACTACCCAGCCAGACATGAAAGTGTTAAAAACTTTTTTGTGGATTTTGTGAATTTTTTAAGTTTTACTAATGATTGGGTAGTTTCATCCCCTTAGACCCTGAATTTTTTCAAATCTGTAATACTGTAGCTTGGAACTGGTCTTCTGAACTACCCAGCCAGACATGAAAGTGTTAAAAACTTTTTTGTGGATTTTGTGAATTTTTTAAGTTTTACGAATGATTGGGTAGTTTCATCCCCTTAGACCCTGAATTTTTTCAAATCTGAAATACTGTAGTTTTGTAATGGTTTTCTGAACTACCCAGCCAGACATGAAAGTGTTAAAAACTTTTTTGTGGATTTTGTGAATTTTTAAAATTTTACTAATGATTGGGTAGTTTCATCCCCTTAGACCCTGAATTTTTTCAAATCTGAAATACTGTAGTTTTGTAATGGTTTTCTGAACTACCCAGCCAGACATGAAAGTGTTAAAAACTTTTTTGTGGATTTTGTGAATTTTTAAAATTTTACTAATGATTGGGTAGTTTCATCCCCTTAGACCCTGATTTTTTTCAAATCTGAAATACTGTAGTTTTGCAATGGTCCTCTGAACTACCCAGCCAGACATGAAAGTGTTAAAAACTTTTTTGTGGATTTTGTGAATTTTTAAAATTTTACTAATGATTGGGTAGTTTCATCCCCTTAGACCCTGAATTTTTTCAAATCTGAAATACTGTAGTTTTGTAATGGTTTTCTGAACTACCCAGCCAGACATGAAAGTGTTAAAAACTTTTTTGTGGATTTTGTGAATTTTTAAAATTTTACTAATGATTGGGTAGTTTCATCCCCTTAGACCCTGATTTTTTTCAAATCTGAAATACTGTAGTTTTGCAATGGTCCTCTGAACTACCCAGCCAGACATGAAAGTGTTAAAAACTTTTTTGTGGATTTTGTGAATGTTTTAAGTTTTACTAATGATTGGCTAGTTTCATCCCCTTAGACCCTGAATTTTTTCAAATTTGTAATACTGTAGGTTAGAAGTGGCCTTCTGAACTACCCAGTCAAACATGAAAGTGTTAAAAACTTTTTTGTGGATTTTGTGAATTTTTAAAATTTTACTAATGATTGGGTAGTTTCATCCCCTTAGACCCTGAATTTTTTCAAATCTGAAATACTGTAGTTTTGCAATGGTCCTCTGAACTAGCCAGCCAGACATGAAAGTGTTAAAAACTTTTTTGTGAATTTTGTGAATTTTTTAAGTTTTACTAATGATTGGGTAGTTTCATCCCCTCAGACTCTGAATTTTTTCAAATCTGAAATACTATAGTTTTGTAATGGTACTCTGCACTACCCAGCCAAACATGAAAGTGTTAAAAACTTTTTTGTGGATTTTGTGAATTTTTTAAGTTTTACGAATGATTGGGTAGTTTCATCCCCTTAGACCCTGAATTTTTTCAAATCTGTAATACTGTAGGTTAGAAGTGGTCTTCTGAACTACCCAGTCAAACATGAAAGTGTTAAAAACTTTTTTGTAGATTTTGTAAATTTTTTAAGTTTTACTAATGATTGGGTAGTTTCATCCCCTTAGACCCTGAATTTTTTTCAAATCTGTAATACTGTAGCTTGGAACTGGTCTTCTGAACTACCCAGCCAGACATGAAAGTGTTAAAAACTTTTTTGTGGATTTTTTTAAGTTTTACGAATGATTGGGTAGTTTCATCCCCTTACACCCTGAATTTTTTTCAATTCTGTAATACTGTAGCTTGGAACTGGTCTTCTGAACTACCCAGCCAGACATGAAAGTGTTAAAAACTTTTTTGTGGATTTTGTGAATTTTTTAAGTTTTACTAATGATTGGGTAGTTTCATCCCCTTAAACCCTGAATTTTTTCAAATCTGTAATACTGTAGCTTGGAACTGGTCTTCTGAACTACCCAGCCAGACATGAAAGTGTTAAAAACTTTTTTGTGGATTTTGTGAATTTTTTAAGTTTTACGAATGATTGGGTAGTTTCATCTCCTTACACCCTGAATTTTTTTCAAATCTGTAAAACTGTAGCTTGGAACTGGTCTTCTGAACTACCCAGCCAGACATGAAAGTGTTAAAAACTTTTTTGTGGATTTTGTGAATTTTTTAAGTTTTACTAATGATTGGGTAGTTTCATCCCCTTAGACCCTGAATTTTTTCAAATCTGTAATACTGTAGCTTGGAACTGGTCTTCTGAACTACCCAGCCAGACATGAAAGTGTTAAAAACTTTTTTGTGGATTTTGTGAATTTTTTAAGTTTTACGAATGATTGGGTAGTTTCATCCCCTCAGACTCTGAATTTTTTCAAATCTGAAATACTGTAGTTTCGTAATGGTCTTCTGAACTACCCAACCAAACATGAAAGTGTTAAAAACTTTTTTGTGGATTTTGTGATTTTTTTTAATTTTACGAATGATTGGGTAGTTTCATCCCCTTAGACTCTGAATTTTTTCAAATCTGAAATACTGTAGTTTCGTAATGGTCTTCTGAACTACCCAACCAAACATGAAAGTGTTGAAAACTTTTTTGTGGATTTTGTGAATTTTTTAAGTTTTACGAATGATTGGGTAGTTTCATCCCCTTACACCCTGAATTTTTTTCAAATCTGTAATACTGTAGCTTGGAACTGGTCTTCTGAACTACCCAGCCAGACATGAAAGTGTTAAAAACTTTTTTGTGGATTTTGTGAATTTTTTAAGTTTTACTAATGATTGGATAGTTTCATCCCCTTAGACCCTGAATTTTTTCAAATCTGAAATACTGTAGCTTGGAACTGGTCTTCTGAACTACCCAGCCAGACATGAAAGTGTTAAAAACTTTTTTGTGGATTTTGTGAATTTTTTAAGTTTTACTAATGATTGAGTAGTTTCATCCCCTTAGACCCTGAATTTTTTCAAATCTGTAATACTGTAGCTTGGAACTGGTCTTCTGAACTACCCAGCCAGACATGAAAGTGTTAAAAACTTTTTTGTGGATTTTGTGAATTTTTTAAGTTTTACGAATGATTGGGTAGTTTCATCCCCTTAGACCCTGAATTTTTTCAAATCTGTAATACTGTAGCTTGGAACTTATCTTCTGAACTACCCAGCCAGACATGAAAGTGTTAAAAACTTTTTTGTGGATTTTGTGAATTTTTTAAGTTTTACTAATGATTGGGTAGTTTCATCCCCTTAGACCCTGAATTTTTTCAAATCTGTAGTACTGTAGCTTGAAACTGGTCTTCTGAACTACCCAGCCAGACATGAAAGTGTTAAAAACTTTTTTGTGGATTTTGTGAATTTTTTAAATTTTACGAATGATTGGGTAGTTTCATCCCCTTAGACTCTGAATTTTTTCAAATCTGTAATGCTGTAGCTTGGAACTGGTCTTCTGAACTACCCAACTAGACATGAAAGTGTTAAAATCTTTTTTGGGGATTTTGTGAATTTTTAAATTTTACGAATGATTGGGTAGTTTCATCCCCTTAGACCCTGAATTTTTTCAAATCTGAAATACTGTAGTTTTGTAATGGTCCTCTGAACTACCCAGCCAGACATGGAAGTGTTAAAAACTTTTTTGTGGATCTTGTGAATTTTTAAAATTTTATTAATGATTGGGTAGTTTCATCCCCTTAGACCCTGAATTTTTTCAAATCTGTAGTACTGTAGCTTGAAACTGGTCTTCTGAACTACCCAGCCAGACATGAAAGTGTTAAAAACTTTTTTGTGGATTTTTTGAATTTTTTAAATTTTACGAATGATTGGGTAGTTTCATCCCCTTAGACTCTGAATTTTTTCAAATCTGTAATGCTGTAGCTTGGAACTGGTCTTCTGAACTACCCAACCAGACATGAAAGTGTTAAAAACTTTTTTGTGGATTTTGTGAATTTTTAAATTTTACGAATGATTGGGTAGTTTCATCCCCTTAGACCCTGAATTTTTTCAAATCTGAAATACTGTAGTTTTGTAATGGTCCTCTGAACTACCCAGCCAGACATGAAAGTGTTAAAAACTTTTTTGTGGATTTTGTGAATTTTTTAAGTTTTACTAATGATTGGGTAGTTTCATCCCCTTAGACCCTGAATTTTTTCAAATCTGTAGTACTGTAGCTTGAAACTGGTCTTCTGAACTACCCAACCAGACATGAAAGTGTTAAAAACTTTTTTGTGGATTTTGTGAATTTTTAAATTTTACGAATGATTGGGTAGTTTCATCCCCTTAGACCCTGAATTTTTTCAAATCTGAAATATTGTAGTTTTGCAATGGTCCTCTGAACTAGCCAGCCAGACATGAAAGTGTTAAAAACTTTTTTGTGAATTTTGTGAATTTTTTAAGTTTTACTAATGATTGGGTAGTTTCATCCCCTTAGACCCTGAATTTTTTCAAATCTGTAGTACTGTAGCTTGAAACTGGTCTTCTGAACTACCCAGCCAGACATGAAAGTGTTAAAAACTTTTTTGTGGATTTTGTGAATTTTTTAAATTTTAAGAATGATTGGGTAGTTTCATTCCCTTAGACTCTGAATTTTTTCAAATCTGAAATACTGTAGCTTGGAACTGGTCTTCTGAACTACCCAGCCAGACATGAAAGTGTTAAAAACTTTTTTGTGGATTTTGTGAATTTTTAAATTTAAGAATGATTGGATAGTTTCATCCCCTTAGACCCTGAATTTTTTCAAATCTGAAATACTGTAGTTTTGTAATGGTCCTCTGAACTACCCAGCCAGACATGAAAGTGTTAAAAACTTTTTTGTGGATTTTGTGAATTTTTAAAATTTTACTAATGATTGGGTAGTTTCATCCCCTTAGACCCTGAATTTTTTCAAATCTGAAATACTGTAGTTTTGTAATGGTTTTCTGAACTACCCAGCCAGACATGAAAGTGTTAAAAACTTTTTTGTGGATTTTGTGAATTTTTAAAATTTTACTAATGATTGGGTAGTTTCATCCCCTTAGACCCTGATTTTTTTCAAATCTGAAATACTGTAGATTTGCAATGGTCCTCTGAACTACCCAGCCAGACATGAAAGTGTTAAAAACTTTTTTGTGGATTTTGTGAATTTTTAAAATTTTACTAATGATTGGGTAGTTTCATCCCCTTAGACCCTGAATTTTTTCAAATCTGAAATACTGTAGTTTTGTAATGGTTTTCTGAACTACCCAGCCAGACATGAAAGTGTTAAAAACTTTTTTGTGGATTTTGTGAATTTTTAAAATTTTACTAATGATTGGGTAGTTTCATCCCCTTAGACCCTGAATTTTTTCAAATCTGAAATACTGTAGTTTTGTAATGGTTTTCTGAACTACCCAGCCAGACATGAAAGTGTTAAAAACTTTTTTGTGGATTTTGTGAATTTTTAAAATTTTACTAATGATTGGGTAGTTTCATCCCCTTAGACCCTGATTTTTTTCAAATCTGAAATACTGTAGTTTTGCAATGGTCCTCTGAACTACCCAGCCAGACATGAAAGTGTTAAAAACTTTTTTGTGGATTTTGTGAATGTTTTAAGTTTTACTAATGATTGGCTAGTTTCATCCCCTTAGACCCTGAATTTTTTCAAATTTGTAATACTGTAGGTTAGAAGTGGCCTTCTGAACTACCCAGTCAAACATGAAAGTGTTAAAAACTTTTTTGTGGATTTTGTGAATTTTTAAAATTTTACTAATGATTGGGTAGTTTCATCCCCTTAGACCCTGAATTTTTTCAAATCTGAAATACTGTAGTTTTGCAATGGTCCTCTGAACTAGCCAGCCAGACATGAAAGTGTTAAAAACTTTTTTGTGAATTTTGTGAATTTTTTAAGTTTTACTAATGATTGGGTAGTTTCATCCCCTCAGACTCTGAATTTTTTCAAATCTGAAATACTATAGTTTTGTAATGGTACTCTGCACTACCCAGCCAAACATGAAAGTGTTAAAAACTTTTTTGTGGATTTTGTGAATTTTTTAAGTTTTACGAATGATTGGGTAGTTTCATCCCCTTAGACCCTGAATTTTTTCAAATCTGTAATACTGTAGGTTAGAAGTGGTCTTCTGAACTACCCAGTCAAACATGAAAGTGTTAAAAACTTTTTTGTAGATTTTGTAAATTTTTTAAGTTTTACTAATGATTGGGTAGTTTCATCCCCTTAGACCCTGAATTTTTTTCAAATCTGTAATACTGTAGCTTGGAACTGGTCTTCTGAACTACCCAGCCAGACATGAAAGTGTTAAAAACTTTTTTGTGGATTTTTTTAAGTTTTACGAATGATTGGGTAGTTTCATCCCCTTACACCCTGAATTTTTTTCAATTCTGTAATACTGTAGCTTGGAACTGGTCTTCTGAACTACCCAGCCAGACATGAAAGTGTTAAAAACTTTTTTGTGGATTTTGTGAATTTTTTAAGTTTTACTAATGATTGGGTAGTTTCATCCCCTTAAACCCTGAATTTTTTCAAATCTGTAATACTGTAGCTTGGAACTGGTCTTCTGAACTACCCAGCCAGACATGAAAGTGTTAAAAACTTTTTTGTGGATTTTGTGAATTTTTTAAGTTTTACGAATGATTGGGTAGTTTCATCTCCTTACACCCTGAATTTTTTTCAAATCTGTAAAACTGTAGCTTGGAACTGGTCTTCTGAACTACCCAGCCAGACATGAAAGTGTTAAAAACTTTTTTGTGGATTTTGTGAATTTTTTAAGTTTTACTAATGATTGGGTAGTTTCATCCCCTTAGACCCTGAATTTTTTCAAATCTGTAATACTGTAGCTTGGAACTGGTCTTCTGAACTACCCAGCCAGACATGAAAGTGTTAAAAACTTTTTTGTGGATTTTGTGATTTTTTTAAGTTTTACGAATGATTGGGTAGTTTCATCCCCTTAGACCCTGAATTTTTTCAAATCTGAAATACTGTAGTTTTGTAATGGTTTTCTGAACTACCCAGCCAAACATGAAAGTGTTAAAAACTTTTTTGTGGATTTTGTGAATTTTTAAAATTTTACTAATGATTGGGTAGTTTCATCCCCTTAGACCCTGAATTTTTTCAAATCTGAAATACTGTAGTTTTGTAATGGTTTTCTGAACTACCCAGCCAGACATGAAAGTGTTAAAAACTTTTTTGTGGATTTTGTGAATTTTTAAAATTTTACTAATGATTGGGTAGTTTCATCCCCTTAGACCCTGATTTTTTTCAAATCTGAAATACTGTAGTTTTGCAATGGTCCTCTGAACTACCCAGCCAGACATGAAAGTGTTAAAAACTTTTTTGTGGATTTTGTGAATTTTTAAAATTTTACTAATGATTGGGTAGTTTCATCCCCTTAGACCCTGAATTTTTTCAAATCTGAAATACTGTAGTTTTGTAATGGTTTTCTGAACTACCCAGCCAGACATGAAAGTGTTAAAAACTTTTTTGTGGATTTTGTGAATTTTTAAAATTTTACTAATGATTGGGTAGTTTCATCCCCTTAGACCCTGATTTTTTTCAAATCTGAAATACTGTAGTTTTGCAATGGTCCTCTGAACTACCCAGCCAGACATGAAAGTGTTAAAAACTTTTTTGTGGATTTTGTGAATGTTTTAAGTTTTACTAATGATTGGCTAGTTTCATCCCCTTAGACCCTGAATTTTTTCAAATTTGTAATACTGTAGGTTAGAAGTGGCCTTCTGAACTACCCAGTCAAACATGAAAGTGTTAAAAACTTTTTTGTGGATTTTGTGAATTTTTAAAATTTTACTAATGATTGGGTAGTTTCATCCCCTTAGACCCTGAATTTTTTCAAATCTGAAATACTGTAGTTTTGCAATGGTCCTCTGAACTAGCCAGCCAGACATGAAAGTGTTAAAAACTTTTTTGTGAATTTTGTGAATTTTTTAAGTTTTACTAATGATTGGGTAGTTTCATCCCCTCAGACTCTGAATTTTTTCAAATCTGAAATACTATAGTTTTGTAATGGTACTCTGCACTACCCAGCCAAACATGAAAGTGTTAAAAACTTTTTTGTGGATTTTGTGAATTTTTTAAGTTTTACGAATGATTGGGTAGTTTCATCCCCTTAGACCCTGAATTTTTTCAAATCTGTAATACTGTAGGTTAGAAGTGGTCTTCTGAACTACCCAGTCAAACATGAAAGTGTTAAAAACTTTTTTGTAGATTTTGTAAATTTTTTAAGTTTTACTAATGATTGGGTAGTTTCATCCCCTTAGACCCTGAATTTTTTTCAAATCTGTAATACTGTAGCTTGGAACTGGTCTTCTGAACTACCCAGCCAGACATGAAAGTGTTAAAAACTTTTTTGTGGATTTTTTTAAGTTTTACGAATGATTGGGTAGTTTCATCCCCTTACACCCTGAATTTTTTTCAATTCTGTAATACTGTAGCTTGGAACTGGTCTTCTGAACTACCCAGCCAGACATGAAAGTGTTAAAAACTTTTTTGTGGATTTTGTGAATTTTTTAAGTTTTACTAATGATTGGGTAGTTTCATCCCCTTAAACCCTGAATTTTTTCAAATCTGTAATACTGTAGCTTGGAACTGGTCTTCTGAACTACCCAGCCAGACATGAAAGTGTTAAAAACTTTTTTGTGGATTTTGTGAATTTTTTAAGTTTTACGAATGATTGGGTAGTTTCATCTCCTTACACCCTGAATTTTTTTCAAATCTGTAAAACTGTAGCTTGGAACTGGTCTTCTGAACTACCCAGCCAGACATGAAAGTGTTAAAAACTTTTTTGTGGATTTTGTGAATTTTTTAAGTTTTACTAATGATTGGGTAGTTTCATCCCCTTAGACCCTGAATTTTTTCAAATCTGTAATACTGTAGCTTGGAACTGGTCTTCTGAACTACCCAGCCAGACATGAAAGTGTTAAAAACTTTTTTGTGGATTTTGTGAATTTTTTAAGTTTTACGAATGATTGGGTAGTTTCATCCCCTCAGACTCTGAATTTTTTCAAATCTGAAATACTGTAGTTTCGTAATGGTCTTCTGAACTACCCAACCAAACATGAAAGTGTTAAAAACTTTTTTGTGGATTTTGTGATTTTTTTTAATTTTACGAATGATTGGGTAGTTTCATCCCCTTAGACTCTGAATTTTTTCAAATCTGAAATACTGTAGTTTCGTAATGGTCTTCTGAACTACCCAACCAAACATGAAAGTGTTGAAAACTTTTTTGTGGATTTTGTGAATTTTTTAAGTTTTACGAATGATTGGGTAGTTTCATCCCCTTACACCCTGAATTTTTTTCAAATCTGTAATACTGTAGCTTGGAACTGGTCTTCTGAACTACCCAGCCAGACATGAAAGTGTTAAAAACTTTTTTGTGGATTTTGTGAATTTTTTAAGTTTTACTAATGATTGGATAGTTTCATCCCCTTAGACCCTGAATTTTTTCAAATCTGAAATACTGTAGCTTGGAACTGGTCTTCTGAACTACCCAGCCAGACATGAAAGTGTTAAAAACTTTTTTGTGGATTTTGTGAATTTTTTAAGTTTTACTAATGATTGAGTAGTTTCATCCCCTTAGACCCTGAATTTTTTCAAATCTGTAATACTGTAGCTTGGAACTGGTCTTCTGAACTACCCAGCCAGACATGAAAGTGTTAAAAACTTTTTTGTGGATTTTGTGAATTTTTTAAGTTTTACGAATGATTGGGTAGTTTCATCCCCTTAGACCCTGAATTTTTTCAAATCTGTAATACTGTAGGTTAGAAGTGGTCTTCTGAACTACCCAGCCAAACATGAAAGTGTTAAAAACTTTTTTGTGGATTTTGTGAATTTTTAAAATTTTACTAATGATTGGGTAGTTTCATCCTTTTAGACCCTGAATTTTTTCAAATCTGTAATACTGTAGCTTGGAACTTATCTTCTGAACTACCCAGCCAGACATGAAAGTGTTAAAAACTTTTTTGTGGATTTTGTGAATTTTTTAAGTTTTACTAATGATTGGGTAGTTTCATCCCCTTAGACCCTGAATTTTTTCAAATCTGTAGTACTGTAGCTTGAAACTGGTCTTCTGAACTACCCAGCCAGACATGAAAGTGTTAAAAACTTTTTTGTGGATTTTGTGAATTTTTTAAATTTTACGAATGATTGGGTAGTTTCATCCCCTTAGACTCTGAATTTTTTCAAATCTGTAATGCTGTAGCTTGGAACTGGTCTTCTGAACTACCCAACTAGACATGAAAGTGTTAAAATCTTTTTTGGGGATTTTGTGAATTTTTAAATTTTACGAATGATTGGGTAGTTTCATCCCCTTAGACCCTGAATTTTTTCAAATCTGAAATACTGTAGTTTTGTAATGGTCCTCTGAACTACCCAGCCAGACATGGAAGTGTTAAAAACTTTTTTGTGGATCTTGTGAATTTTTAAAATTTTATTAATGATTGGGTAGTTTCATCCCCTTAGACCCTGAATTTTTTCAAATCTGTAGTACTGTAGCTTGAAACTGGTCTTCTGAACTACCCAGCCAGACATGAAAGTGTTAAAAACTTTTTTGTGGATTTTGTGAATTTTTTAAATTTTACGAATGATTGGGTAGTTTCATCCCCTTAGACTCTGAATTTTTTCAAATCTGTAATGCTGTAGCTTGGAACTGGTCTTCTGAACTACCCAACCAGACATGAAAGTGTTAAAAACTTTTTTGTGGATTTTGTGAATTTTTAAATTTTACGAATGATTGGGTAGTTTCATCCCCTTAGACCCTGAATTTTTTCAAATCTGAAATACTGTAGTTTTGTAATGGTCCTCTGAACTACCCAGCCAGACATGAAAGTGTTAAAAACTTTTTTGTGGATTTTGTGAATTTTTTAAGTTTTACTAATGATTGGGTAGTTTCATCCCCTTAGACCCTGAATTTTTTCAAATCTGTAGTACTGTAGCTTGAAACTGGTCTTCTGAACTACCCAACCAGACATGAAAGTGTTAAAAACTTTTTTGTGGATTTTGTGAATTTTTAAATTTTACGAATGATTGGGTACTTTCATCCCCTTAGACCCTGAATTTTTTCAAATCTGAAATACTGTAGTTTTGTAATGGTCCTCTGAACTACCCAGCCAGACATGAAAGTGTTAAAAACTTTTTTGTGGATTTTGTGAATTTTTTAAATTTTACGCATGATTGGGTAGTTTCATCCCCTTAGACTCTGAATTTTTTCAAATCTGTAATGCTGTAGCTTGGAACTGGTCTTCTGAACTACCCAACCAGACATGAAAGTGTTAAAAACTTTTTTGTGGATTTTGTGAATTTTTAAATTTTACGAATGATTGGGTAGTTTCATCCCCTTAGACCCTGAATTTTTTCAAATCTGAAATACTGTAGTTTTGTAATGGTCCTCTGAACTACCCAGCCAGACATGAAAGTGTTAAAAACTTTTTTGTGGATTTTGTGAATTTTTAAAATTTTACTAATGATTGGGTAGTTTCATCCCCTTAGACCCTGAATTTTTTCAAATCTGAAATATTGTAGTTTTGCAATGGTCATCTGAACTAGCCAGCCAGACATGAAAGTGTTAAAAACTTTTTTGTGAATTTTGTGAATTTTTTAAGTTTTACTAATGATTGGGTAGTTTCATCCCCTTAGACCCTGAATTTTTTCAAATCTGTAGTACTGTAGCTTGAAACTGGTCTTCTGAACTACCCAGCCAGACATGAAAGTGTTAAAAACTTTTTTGTGGATTTTGTGAATTTTTTAAATTTTACGAATGATTGGGTAGTTTCATTCCCTTAGACTCTGAATTTTTTCAAATCTGAAATACTGTAGCTTGGAACTGGTCTTCTGAACTACCCAGCCAGACATGAAAGTGTTAAAAACTTTTTTGTGGATTTTGTGAATTTTTAAATTTTACGAATGATTGGATAGTTTCATCCCCTTAGACCCTGAATTTTTTCAAATCTGAAATACTGTAGTTTTGTAATGGTCCTCTGAACTACCCAGCCAGACATGAAAGTGTTAAAAACTTTTTTGTGGATTTTGTGAATTTTTAAAATTTTACTAATGATTGGGTAGTTTCATCCCCTTAGACCCTGAATTTTTTCAAATCTGAAATACTGTAGTTTTGTAATGGTTTTCTGAACTACCCAGCCAGACATGAAAGTGTTAAAAACTTTTTTGTGGATTTTGTGAATTTTTAAAATTTTACTAATGATTGGGTAGTTTCATCCCCTTAGACCCTGATTTTTTTCAAATCTGAAATACTGTAGTTTTGCAATGGTCCTCTGAACTACCCAGCCAGACATGAAAGTGTTAAAAACTTTTTTGTGGATTTTGTGAATTTTTAAAATTTTACTAATGATTGGGTAGTTTCATCCCCTTAGACCCTGAATTTTTTCAAATCTGAAATACTGTAGTTTTGTAATGGTTTTCTGAACTACCCAGCCAGACATGAAAGTGTTAAAAACTTTTTTGTGGATTTTGTGAATTTTTAAAATTTTACTAATGATTGGGTAGTTTCATCCCCTTAGACCCTGAATTTTTTCAAATCTGAAATACTGTAGTTTTGCAATGGTCCCTGAACTACCCAGCCAGACATGAAAGTGTTAAAAACTTTTTTGTGGATTTTTTTAAGTTTTACGAATGATTGGGTAGTTTCATCCCCTTACACCCTGAATTTTTTTCAAATCTGTAATACTGTAGCTTGGAACTGGTCTTCTGAACTACCCAGCCAGACATGAAAGTGTTAAAAACTTTTTTGTGGATTTTGTGAATTTTTTAAGTTTTACTAATGATTGGGTAGTTTCATCCCCTTAAACCCTGAATTTTTTCAAATCTGTAATACTGTAGCTTGGAACTGGTCTTCTGAACTACCCAGCCAGACATGAAAGTGTTAAAAACTTTTTTGTGGATTTTGTGAATTTTTTAAGTTTTACGAATGATTGGGTAGTTTCATCCCCTTACACCCTGAATTTTTTTCAAATCTGTAATACTGTAGCTTGGAACTGGTCTTCTGAACTACCCAGCCAGACATGAAAGTGTTAAAAACTTTTTTGTGGATTTTGTGAATTTTTTAAGTTTTACTAATGATTGGGTAGTTTCATCCCCTTAGACCCTGAATTTTTTCAAATCTGTAATACTGTAGCTTGGAACTGGTCTTCTGAACTACCCAGCCAGACATGAAAGTGTTAAAAACTTTTTTGTGGATTTTGTGAATTTTTTAAGTTTTACGAATGATTGGGTAGTTTCATCCCCTCAGACTCTGAATTTTTTCAAATCTGAAATACTGTAGTTTCGTAATGGTCTTCTGAACTACCCAACCAAACATGAAAGTGTTAAAAACTTTTTTGTGGATTTTGTGATTTTTTTTAATTTTACGAATGATTGGGTAGTTTCATCCCCTTAGACTCTGAATTTTTTCAAATCTGAAATACTGTAGTTTCGTAATGGTCTTCTGAACTACCCAACCAAACATGAAAGTGTTGAAAACTTTTTTGTGGATTTTGTGAATTTTTTAAGTTTTACGAATGATTGGGTAGTTTCATCCCCTTACACCCTGAATTTTTTTCAAATCTGTAATACTGTAGCTTGAAACTGGTCTTCTGAACTACCCAGCCAGACATGAAAGTGTTAAAAACTTTTTTGTGGATTTTGTGAATTTTTTAAATTTTACTAATGATTGGGTAGTTTCATCCCCTTAGACCCTGAATTTTTTCAAATCTGAAATACTGTAGCTTGGAACTGGTCTTCTGAACTACCCAGCCAGACATGAAAGTGTTAAAAACTTTTTTGTGGATTTTGTGAATTTTTTAAGTTTTACTAATGATTGGGTAGTTTCATCCCCTTAGACCCTGAATTTTTTCAAATCTGTAATACTGTAGCTTGGAACTAGTCTTCTGAACTACCCAGCCAGACATGAAAGTGTTAAAAACTTTTTTGTGGATTTTGTGAATTTTTTAAATTTTACGAATGATTGGGTAGTTTCATCCCCTTAGACTCTGAATTTTTTCAAATCTGTAATGCTGTAGCTTGGAACTGGTCTTCTGAACTACCCAACTAGACATGAAAGTGTTAAAATCTTTTTTGGGGATTTTGTGAATTTTTAAATTTTACGAATGATTGGGTAGTTTCATCCCCTTAGACCCTGAATTTTTTCAAATCTGAAATACTGTAGTTTTGTAATGGTCCTCTGAACTACCCAGCCAGACATGGAAGTGTTAAAAACTTTTTTGTGGATCTTGTGAATTTTTAAAATTTTATTAATGATTGGGTAGTTTCATCCCCTTAGACCCTGAATTTTTTCAAATCTGTAGTACTGTAGCTTGAAACTGGTCTTCTGAACTACCCAGCCAGACATGAAAGTGTTAAAAACTTTTTTGTGGATTTTTTGAATTTTTTAAATTTTACGAATGATTGGGTAGTTTCATCCCCTTAGACTCTGAATTTTTTCAAATCTGTAATGCTGTAGCTTGGAACTGGTCTTCTGAACTACCCAACCAGACATGAAAGTGTTAAAAACTTTTTTGTGGATTTTGTGAATTTTTAAATTTTACGAATGATTGGGTAGTTTCATCCCCTTAGACCCTGAATTTTTTCAAATCTGAAATACTGTAGTTTTGTAATGGTCCTCTGAACTACCCAGCCAGACATGAAAGTGTTAAAAACTTTTTTGTGGATTTTGTGAATTTTTTAAGTTTTACTAATGATTGGGTAGTTTCATCCCCTTAGACCCTGAATTTTTTCAAATCTGTAGTACTGTAGCTTGAAACTGGTCTTCTGAACTACCCAACCAGACATGAAAGTGTTAAAAACTTTTTTGTGGATTTTGTGAATTTTTAAATTTTACGAATGATTGGGTAGTTTCATCCCCTTAGACCCTGAATTTTTTCAAATCTGAAATATTGTAGTTTTGCAATGGTCCTCTGAACTAGCCAGCCAGACATGAAAGTGTTAAAAACTTTTTTGTGAATTTTGTGAATTTTTTAAGTTTTACTAATGATTGGGTAGTTTCATCCCCTTAGACCCTGAATTTTTTCAAATCTGTAGTACTGTAGCTTGAAACTGGTCTTCTGAACTACCCAGCCAGACATGAAAGTGTTAAAAACTTTTTTGTGGATTTTGTGAATTTTTTAAATTTTAAGAATGATTGGGTAGTTTCATTCCCTTAGACTCTGAATTTTTTCAAATCTGAAATACTGTAGCTTGGAACTGGTCTTCTGAACTACCCAGCCAGACATGAAAGTGTTAAAAACTTTTTTGTGGATTTTGTGAATTTTTAAATTTAAGAATGATTGGATAGTTTCATCCCCTTAGACCCTGAATTTTTTCAAATCTGAAATACTGTAGTTTTGTAATGGTCCTCTGAACTACCCAGCCAGACATGAAAGTGTTAAAAACTTTTTTGTGGATTTTGTGAATTTTTAAAATTTTACTAATGATTGGGTAGTTTCATCCCCTTAGACCCTGAATTTTTTCAAATCTGAAATACTGTAGTTTTGTAATGGTTTTCTGAACTACCCAGCCAGACATGAAAGTGTTAAAAACTTTTTTGTGGATTTTGTGAATTTTTAAAATTTTACTAATGATTGGGTAGTTTCATCCCCTTAGACCCTGATTTTTTTCAAATCTGAAATACTGTAGTTTTGCAATGGTCCTCTGAACTACCCAGCCAGACATGAAAGTGTTAAAAACTTTTTTGTGGATTTTGTGAATTTTTAAAATTTTACTAATGATTGGGTAGTTTCATCCCCTTAGACCCTGAATTTTTTCAAATCTGAAATACTGTAGTTTTGTAATGGTTTTCTGAACTACCCAGCCAGACATGAAAGTGTTAAAAACTTTTTTGTGGATTTTGTGAATTTTTAAAATTTTACTAATGATTGGGTAGTTTCATCCCCTTAGACCCTGAATTTTTTCAAATCTGAAATACTGTAGTTTTGTAATGGTTTTCTGAACTACCCAGCCAGACATGAAAGTGTTAAAAACTTTTTTGTGGATTTTGTGAATTTTTAAAATTTTACTAATGATTGGGTAGTTTCATCCCCTTAGACCCTGATTTTTTTCAAATCTGAAATACTGTAGTTTTGCAATGGTCCTCTGAACTACCCAGCCAGACATGAAAGTGTTAAAAACTTTTTTGTGGATTTTGTGAATGTTTTAAGTTTTACTAATGATTGGCTAGTTTCATCCCCTTAGACCCTGAATTTTTTCAAATTTGTAATACTGTAGGTTAGAAGTGGCCTTCTGAACTACCCAGTCAAACATGAAAGTGTTAAAAACTTTTTTGTGGATTTTGTGAATTTTTAAAATTTTACTAATGATTGGGTAGTTTCATCCCCTTAGACCCTGAATTTTTTCAAATCTGAAATACTGTAGTTTTGCAATGGTCCTCTGAACTAGCCAGCCAGACATGAAAGTGTTAAAAACTTTTTTGTGAATTTTGTGAATTTTTTAAGTTTTACTAATGATTGGGTAGTTTCATCCCCTCAGACTCTGAATTTTTTCAAATCTGAAATACTATAGTTTTGTAATGGTACTCTGCACTACCCAGCCAAACATGAAAGTGTTAAAAACTTTTTTGTGGATTTTGTGAATTTTTTAAGTTTTACGAATGATTGGGTAGTTTCATCCCCTTAGACCCTGAATTTTTTCAAATCTGTAATACTGTAGGTTAGAAGTGGTCTTCTGAACTACCCAGTCAAACATGAAAGTGTTAAAAACTTTTTTGTAGATTTTGTAAATTTTTTAAGTTTTACTAATGATTGGGTAGTTTCATCCCCTTAGACCCTGAATTTTTTTCAAATCTGTAATACTGTAGCTTGGAACTGGTCTTCTGAACTACCCAGCCAGACATGAAAGTGTTAAAAACTTTTTTGTGGATTTTTTTAAGTTTTACGAATGATTGGGTAGTTTCATCCCCTTACACCCTGAATTTTTTTCAATTCTGTAATACTGTAGCTTGGAACTGGTCTTCTGAACTACCCAGCCAGACATGAAAGTGTTAAAAACTTTTTTGTGGATTTTGTGAATTTTTTAAGTTTTACTAATGATTGGGTAGTTTCATCCCCTTAAACCCTGAATTTTTTCAAATCTGTAATACTGTAGCTTGGAACTGGTCTTCTGAACTACCCAGCCAGACATGAAAGTGTTAAAAACTTTTTTGTGGATTTTGTGAATTTTTTAAGTTTTACGAATGATTGGGTAGTTTCATCTCCTTACACCCTGAATTTTTTTCAAATCTGTAAAACTGTAGCTTGGAACTGGTCTTCTGAACTACCCAGCCAGACATGAAAGTGTTAAAAACTTTTTTGTGGATTTTGTGAATTTTTTAAGTTTTACTAATGATTGGGTAGTTTCATCCCCTTAGACCCTGAATTTTTTCAAATCTGTAATACTGTAGCTTGGAACTGGTCTTCTGAACTACCCAGCCAGACATGAAAGTGTTAAAAACTTTTTTGTGGATTTTGTGATTTTTTTAAGTTTTACGAATGATTGGGTAGTTTCATCCCCTTAGACCCTGAATTTTTTCAAATCTGAAATACTGTAGTTTTGTAATGGTTTTCTGAACTACCCAGCCAGACATGAAAGTGTTAAAAACTTTTTTGTGGATTTTGTGAATTTTTAAAATTTTACTAATGATTGGGTAGTTTCATCCCCTTAGACCCTGAATTTTTTCAAATCTGAAATACTGTAGTTTTGTAATGGTTTTCTGAACTACCCAGCCAGACATGAAAGTGTTAAAAACTTTTTTGTGGATTTTGTGAATTTTTAAAATTTTACTAATGATTGGGTAGTTTCATCCCCTTAGACCCTGATTTTTTTCAAATCTGAAATACTGTAGTTTTGCAATGGTCCTCTGAACTACCCAGCCAGACATGAAAGTGTTAAAAACTTTTTTGTGGATTTTGTGAATTTTTAAAATTTTACTAATGATTGGGTAGTTTCATCCCCTTAGACCCTGAATTTTTTCAAATCTGAAATACTGTAGTTTTGTAATGGTTTTCTGAACTACCCAGCCAGACATGAAAGTGTTAAAAACTTTTTTGTGGATTTTGTGAATTTTTAAAATTTTACTAATGATTGGGTAGTTTCATCCCCTTAGACCCTGATTTTTTTCAAATCTGAAATACTGTAGTTTTGCAATGGTCCTCTGAACTACCCAGCCAGACATGAAAGTGTTAAAAACTTTTTTGTGGATTTTGTGAATGTTTTAAGTTTTACTAATGATTGGCTAGTTTCATCCCCTTAGACCCTGAATTTTTTCAAATTTGTAATACTGTAGGTTAGAAGTGGCCTTCTGAACTACCCAGTCAAACATGAAAGTGTTAAAAACTTTTTTGTGGATTTTGTGAATTTTTAAAATTTTACTAATGATTGGGTAGTTTCATCCCCTTAGACCCTGAATTTTTTCAAATCTGAAATACTGTAGTTTTGCAATGGTCCTCTGAACTAGCCAGCCAGACATGAAAGTGTTAAAAACTTTTTTGTGAATTTTGTGAATTTTTTAAGTTTTACTAATGATTGGGTAGTTTCATCCCCTCAGACTCTGAATTTTTTCAAATCTGAAATACTATAGTTTTGTAATGGTACTCTGCACTACCCAGCCAAACATGAAAGTGTTAAAAACTTTTTTGTGGATTTTGTGAATTTTTTAAGTTTTACGAATGATTGGGTAGTTTCATCCCCTTAGACCCTGAATTTTTTCAAATCTGTAATACTGTAGGTTAGAAGTGGTCTTCTGAACTACCCAGTCAAACATGAAAGTGTTAAAAACTTTTTTGTAGATTTTGTAAATTTTTTAAGTTTTACTAATGATTGGGTAGTTTCATCCCCTTAGACCCTGAATTTTTTTCAAATCTGTAATACTGTAGCTTGGAACTGGTCTTCTGAACTACCCAGCCAGACATGAAAGTGTTAAAAACTTTTTTGTGGATTTTTTTAAGTTTTACGAATGATTGGGTAGTTTCATCCCCTTACACCCTGAATTTTTTTCAATTCTGTAATACTGTAGCTTGGAACTGGTCTTCTGAACTACCCAGCCAGACATGAAAGTGTTAAAAACTTTTTTGTGGATTTTGTGAATTTTTTAAGTTTTACTAATGATTGGGTAGTTTCATCCCCTTAAACCCTGAATTTTTTCAAATCTGTAATACTGTAGCTTGGAACTGGTCTTCTGAACTACCCAGCCAGACATGAAAGTGTTAAAAACTTTTTTGTGGATTTTGTGAATTTTTTAAGTTTTACGAATGATTGGGTAGTTTCATCTCCTTACACCCTGAATTTTTTTCAAATCTGTAAAACTGTAGCTTGGAACTGGTCTTCTGAACTACCCAGCCAGACATGAAAGTGTTAAAAACTTTTTTGTGGATTTTGTGAATTTTTTAAGTTTTACTAATGATTGGGTAGTTTCATCCCCTTAGACCCTGAATTTTTTCAAATCTGTAATACTGTAGCTTGGAACTGGTCTTCTGAACTACCCAGCCAGACATGAAAGTGTTAAAAACTTTTTTGTGGATTTTGTGAATTTTTTAAGTTTTACGAATGATTGGGTAGTTTCATCCCCTCAGACTCTGAATTTTTTCAAATCTGAAATACTGTAGTTTCGTAATGGTCTTCTGAACTACCCAACCAAACATGAAAGTGTTAAAAACTTTTTTGTGGATTTTGTGATTTTTTTTAATTTTACGAATGATTGGGTAGTTTCATCCCCTTAGACTCTGAATTTTTTCAAATCTGAAATACTGTAGTTTCGTAATGGTCTTCTGAACTACCCAACCAAACATGAAAGTGTTGAAAACTTTTTTGTGGATTTTGTGAATTTTTTAAGTTTTACGAATGATTGGGTAGTTTCATCCCCTTACACCCTGAATTTTTTTCAAATCTGTAATACTGTAGCTTGGAACTGGTCTTCTGAACTACCCAGCCAGACATGAAAGTGTTAAAAACTTTTTTGTGGATTTTGTGAATTTTTTAAGTTTTACTAATGATTGGATAGTTTCATCCCCTTAGACCCTGAATTTTTTCAAATCTGAAATACTGTAGCTTGGAACTGGTCTTCTGAACTACCCAGCCAGACATGAAAGTGTTAAAAACTTTTTTGTGGATTTTGTGAATTTTTTAAGTTTTACTAATGATTGAGTAGTTTCATCCCCTTAGACCCTGAATTTTTTCAAATCTGTAATACTGTAGCTTGGAACTGGTCTTCTGAACTACCCAGCCAGACATGAAAGTGTTAAAAACTTTTTTGTGGATTTTGTGAATTTTTTAAGTTTTACGAATGATTGGGTAGTTTCATCCCCTTAGACCCTGAATTTTTTCAAATCTGTAATACTGTAGGTTAGAAGTGGTCTTCTGAACTACCCAGCCAAACATGAAAGTGTTAAAAACTTTTTTGTGGATTTTGTGAATTTTTAAAATTTTACTAATGATTGGGTAGTTTCATCCTTTTAGACCCTGAATTTTTTCAAATCTGTAATACTGTAGCTTGGAACTTATCTTCTGAACTACCCAGCCAGACATGAAAGTGTTAAAAACTTTTTTGTGGATTTTGTGAATTTTTTAAGTTTTACTAATGATTGGGTAGTTTCATCCCCTTAGACCCTGAATTTTTTCAAATCTGTAGTACTGTAGCTTGAAACTGGTCTTCTGAACTACCCAGCCAGACATGAAAGTGTTAAAAACTTTTTTGTGGATTTTGTGAATTTTTTAAATTTTACGAATGATTGGGTAGTTTCATCCCCTTAGACTCTGAATTTTTTCAAATCTGTAATGCTGTAGCTTGGAACTGGTCTTCTGAACTACCCAACTAGACATGAAAGTGTTAAAATCTTTTTTGGGGATTTTGTGAATTTTTAAATTTTACGAATGATTGGGTAGTTTCATCCCCTTAGACCCTGAATTTTTTCAAATCTGAAATACTGTAGTTTTGTAATGGTCCTCTGAACTACCCAGCCAGACATGGAAGTGTTAAAAACTTTTTTGTGGATCTTGTGAATTTTTAAAATTTTATTAATGATTGGGTAGTTTCATCCCCTTAGACCCTGAATTTTTTCAAATCTGTAGTACTGTAGCTTGAAACTGGTCTTCTGAACTACCCAGCCAGACATGAAAGTGTTAAAAACTTTTTTGTGGATTTTGTGAATTTTTTAAATTTTACGAATGATTGGGTAGTTTCATCCCCTTAGACTCTGAATTTTTTCAAATCTGTAATGCTGTAGCTTGGAACTGGTCTTCTGAACTACCCAACCAGACATGAAAGTGTTAAAAACTTTTTTGTGGATTTTGTGAATTTTTAAATTTTACGAATGATTGGGTAGTTTCATCCCCTTAGACCCTGAATTTTTTCAAATCTGAAATACTGTAGTTTTGTAATGGTCTTCTGAACTACCCAGCCAGACATGAAAGTGTTAAAAACTTTTTTGTGGATTTTGTGAATTTTTTAAGTTTTACTAATGATTGGGTAGTTTCATCCCCTTAGACCCTGAATTTTTTCAAATCTGTAGTACTGTAGCTTGAAACTGGTCTTCTGAACTACCCAACCAGACATGAAAGTGTTAAAAACTTTTTTGTGGATTTTGTGAATTTTTAAATTTTACGAATGATTGGGTACTTTCATCCCCTTAGACCCTGAATTTTTTCAAATCTGAAATACTGTAGTTTTGTAATGGTCCTCTGAACTACCCAGCCAGACATGAAAGTGTTAAAAACTTTTTTGTGGATTTTGTGAATTTTTTAAATTTTACGCATGATTGGGTAGTTTCATCCCCTTAGACTCTGAATTTTTTCAAATCTGTAATGCTGTAGCTTGGAACTGGTCTTCTGAACTACCCAACCAGACATGAAAGTGTTAAAAACTTTTTTGTGGATTTTGTGAATTTTTAAATTTTACGAATGATTGGGTAGTTTCATCCCCTTAGACCCTGAATTTTTTCAAATCTGAAATACTGTAGTTTTGTAATGGTCCTCTGAACTACCCAGCCAGACATGAAAGTGTTAAAAACTTTTTTGTGGATTTTGTGAATTTTTAAAATTTTACTAATGATTGGGTAGTTTCATCCCCTTAGACCCTGAATTTTTTCAAATCTGAAATATTGTAGTTTTGCAATGGTCATCTGAACTAGCCAGCCAGACATGAAAGTGTTAAAAACTTTTTTGTGAATTTTGTGAATTTTTTAAGTTTTACTAATGATTGGGTAGTTTCATCCCCTTAGACCCTGAATTTTTTCAAATCTGTAGTACTGTAGCTTGAAACTGGTCTTCTGAACTACCCAGCCAGACATGAAAGTCTTAAAAACTTTTTTGTGGATTTTGTGAATTTTTTAAATTTTACGAATGATTGGGTAGTTTCATTCCCTTAGACTCTGAATTTTTTCAAATCTGAAATACTGTAGCTTGGAACTGGTCTTCTGAACTACCCAGCCAGACATGAAAGTGTTAAAAACTTTTTTGTGGATTTTGTGAATTTTTAAATTTTACGAATGATTGGATAGTTTCATCCCCTTAGACCCTGAATTTTTTCAAATCTGAAATACTGTAGTTTTGTAATGGTCCTCTGAACTACCCAGCCAGACATGAAAGTGTTAAAAACTTTTTTGTGGATTTTGTGAATTTTTAAAATTTTACTAATGATTGGGTAGTTTCATCCCCTTAGACCCTGAATTTTTTCAAATCTGAAATACTGTAGTTTTGTAATGGTTTTCTGAACTACCCAGCCAGACATGAAAGTGTTAAAAACTTTTTTGTGGATTTTGTGAATTTTTAAAATTTTACTAATGATTGGGTAGTTTCATCCCCTTAGACCCTGATTTTTTTCAAATCTGAAATACTGTAGTTTTGCAATGGTCCTCTGAACTACCCAGCCAGACATGAAAGTGTTAAAAACTTTTTTGTGGATTTTGTGAATTTTTAAAATTTTACTAATGATTGGGTAGTTTCATCCCCTTAGACCCTGAATTTTTTCAAATCTGAAATACTGTAGTTTTGTAATGGTTTTCTGAACTACCCAGCCAGACATGAAAGTGTTAAAAACTTTTTTGTGGATTTTGTGAATTTTTAAAATTTTACTAATGATTGGGTAGTTTCATCCCCTTAGACCCTGAATTTTTTCAAATCTGAAATACTGTAGTTTTGCAATGGTCCCTGAACTACCCAGCCAGACATGAAAGTGTTAAAAACTTTTTTGTGGATTTTTTTAAGTTTTACGAATGATTGGGTAGTTTCATCCCCTTACACCCTGAATTTTTTTCAAATCTGTAATACTGTAGCTTGGAACTGGTCTTCTGAACTACCCAGCCAGACATGAAAGTGTTAAAAACTTTTTTGTGGATTTTGTGAATTTTTTAAGTTTTACTAATGATTGGGTAGTTTCATCCCCTTAAACCCTGAATTTTTTCAAATCTGTAATACTGTAGCTTGGAACTGGTCTTCTGAACTACCCAGCCAGACATGAAAGTGTTAAAAACTTTTTTGTGGATTTTGTGAATTTTTTAAGTTTTACGAATGATTGGGTAGTTTCATCCCCTTACACCCTGAATTTTTTTCAAATCTGTAATACTGTAGCTTGGAACTGGTCTTCTGAACTACCCAGCCAGACATGAAAGTGTTAAAAACTTTTTTGTGGATTTTGTGAATTTTTTAAGTTTTACTAATGATTGGGTAGTTTCATCCCCTTAGACCCTGAATTTTTTCAAATCTGTAATACTGTAGCTTGGAACTGGTCTTCTGAACTACCCAGCCAGACATGAAAGTGTTAAAAACTTTTTTGTGGATTTTGTGAATTTTTTAAGTTTTACGAATGATTGGGTAGTTTCATCCCCTCAGACTCTGAATTTTTTCAAATCTGAAATACTGTAGTTTCGTAATGGTCTTCTGAACTACCCAACCAAACATGAAAGTGTTAAAAACTTTTTTGTGGATTTTGTGATTTTTTTTAATTTTACGAATGATTGGGTAGTTTCATCCCCTTAGACTCTGAATTTTTTCAAATCTGAAATACTGTAGTTTCGTAATGGTCTTCTGAACTACCCAACCAAACATGAAAGTGTTGAAAACTTTTTTGTGGATTTTGTGAATTTTTTAAGTTTTACGAATGATTGGGTAGTTTCATCCCCTTACACCCTGAATTTTTTTCAAATCTGTAATACTGTAGCTTGGAACTGGTCTTCTGAACTACCCAGCCAGACATGAAAGTGTTAAAAACTTTTTTGTGGATTTTGTGAATTTTTTAAATTTTACTAATGATTGGGTAGTTTCATCCCCTTAGACCCTGAATTTTTTCAAATCTGAAATACTGTAGCTTGGAACTGGTCTTCTGAACTACCCAGCCAGACATGAAAGTGTTAAAAACTTTTTTGTGGATTTTGTGAATTTTTTAAGTTTTACTAATGATTGGGTAGTTTCATCCCCTTAGACCCTGAATTTTTTCAAATCTGTAATACTGTAGCTTGGAACTAGTCTTCTGAACTACCCAGCCAGACATGAAAGTGTTAAAAACTTTTTTGTGGATTTTGTGAATTTTTTAAGTTTTACGAATGATTGGGTAGTTTCATCCCCTTAGACCCTGAATTTTTTCAAATCTGTAATACTGTAGGTTAGAAGTGGTCTTCTGAACTACCCAGCCAAACATGAAAGTGTTAAAAACTTTTTTGTGGATTTTGTGAATTTTTAAAATTTTACTAATGATTGGGTAGTTTCATCCCCTTAGACCCTGAATTTTTTCAAATCTGTAGTACTGTAGCTTGGAACTGGTCTTCTGAACTACCCAGCCAAACATGAAAGTGTTAAAAACTTTTTTGTGGATTTTGTGAATTTTTAAAATTTTACTAATGATTGGGTAGTTTCATCCCCTTAGACCCTGAATTTTTTCAAATCTGTAATACTGTAGCTTGGAACTTATCTTCTGAACTACCCAGCCAGACATGAAAGTGTTAAAAACTTTTTTGTGGATTTTGTGAATTTTTTAAGTTTTACTAATGATTGGGTAGTTTCATCCCCTTAGACCCTGAATTTTTTCAAATCTGTAGTACTGTAGCTTGAAACTGGTCTTCTGAACTACCCAGCCAGACATGAAAGTGTTAAAAACTTTTTTGTGGATTTTGTGAATTTTTTAAATTTTACGAATGATTGGGTAGTTTCATCCCCTTAGACTCTGAATTTTTTCAAATCTGTAATGCTGTAGCTTGGAACTGGTCTTCTGAACTACCCAACCAGACATGAAAGTGTTAAAAACTTTTTTGTGGATTTTGTGAATTTTTAAATTTTACGAATGATTGGGTAGTTTCATCCCCTTAGACTCTGAATTTTTTCAAATCTGTAATGCTGTAGCTTGGAACTGGTCTTCTGAACTACCCAGCCAGACATGAAAGTGTTAAAAACTTTTTTGTGGATTTTGTGAATTTTTTAAGTTTTACGAATGATTGGGTAGTTTCATCCCCTCAGACTCTGAATTTTTTCAAATCTGAAATACTGTAGTTTCGTAATGGTCTTCTGAACTACCCAACCAAACATGAAAGTGTTAAAAACTTTTTTGTGGATTTTGTGAATTTTTAAAATTTTACTAATGATTGGGTAGTTTCATCCCCTTAGACCCTGAATTTTTTCAAATCTGAAATACCGTAGTTTTGCAATGGTCCTCTGAACTACCCAGCCAGACATGAAAGTGTTAAAAACTTTTTTGTGGATTTTGTAAATTTTTTAAGTTTTACTAATGATTGGGTAGTTTCATCCCCTTAGACCCTGAATTTTTCAAATCTGAAATACTGTAGCTTGGAACTGGTCTTCTGAACTACCCAGAAGACATGAAAGTGTTAAAAACTTTTTTGTGGATTTTGTGAATTTTTTAAGTTTTACTAATGATTGGGTAGTTTCATCCCCTTAGACCCTGAATTTTTTCAAATCTGTAATACTGTAGCTTGGAACTGGTCTTCTGAACTACCCAGCCAGACATGAAAGTGTTAAAAACTTTTTTGTGGATTTTGTGAATTTTTTAAGTTTTACTAATGATTGGGTAGTTTCATCCCCTTAGACCCTGAATTTTTTCAAATCTGTAATACTGTAGGTTAGAAGTGGTCTTCTGAACTACCCAGTCAAACATGAAAGTGTTAAAAACTTTTTTGTGGATTTTGTGAATTTTTAAATTTTACGAATGATTGGGTAGTTTCATCCCCTTAGACCCTGAATTTTTTCAAATCTGAAATACTGTAGTTTTGTAATGGTCCTCTGAACTACCCAGCCAGACATGAAAGTGTTAAAAACTTTTTTGTGGATTTTGTGAATTTTTAAAATTTTACTAATGATTGGGTAGTTTCATCCCCTTAGACCCTGAATTTTTTCAAATCTGAAATACTGTAGTTTTGCAATGGTCCTCTGAACTAGCCAGCCAGACATGAAAGTGTTAAAAACTTTTTTGTGAATTTTGTGAATTTTTTAAGTTTTACTAATGATTGGGTAGTTTCATCCCCTCAGACTCTGAATTTTTTCAAATCTGAAATACTATAGTTTCGTAATGGTACTCTGCACTACCCAGCCAAACATGAAAGTGTTAAAAACTTTTTTGTGGATTTTGTGAATTTTTTAAGTTTTACGAATGATTGGGTAGTTTCATCCCCTTAGACCCTGAATTTTTTCAAATCTGTAATACTGTAGGTTAGAAGTGGTCTTCTGAACTACCCAGTCAAACATGAAAGTGTTAAAAACTTTTTTGTAGATTTTGTAAATTTTTTAAGTTTTACTAATGATTGGGTAGTTTCATCCCCTTAGACCCTGAATTTTTTTCAAATCTGTAATACTGTAGCTTGGAACTGGTCTTCTGAACTACCCAGCCAGACATGAAAGTGTTAAAAACTTTTTTGTGGATTTTTTTAAGTTTTACGAATGATTGGGTAGTTTCATCCCCTTACACCCTGAATTTTTTTCAAATCTGTAATACTGTAGCTTGGAACTGGTCTTCTGAACTACCCAGCCAGACATGAAAGTGTTAAAAACTTTTTTGTGGATTTTGTGAATTTTTTAAGTTTTACTAATGATTGGGTAGTTTCATCCCCTTAAACCCTGAATTTTTTCAAATCTGTAATACTGTAGCTTGGAACTGGTCTTCTGAACTACCCAGCCAGACATGAAAGTGTTAAAAACATTTTTGTGGATTTTGTGAATTTTTTAAGTTTTACGAATGATTGGGTAGTTTCATCCTATTACACCCTGAATTTTTTTCAAATCTGTAATACTGTAGCTTGGAACTGGTCTTCTGAACTACCCAGCCAGACATGAAAGTGTTAAAAACTTTTTTGTGGATTTTGTGAATTTTTTAAGTTTTACTAATGATTGGGTAGTTTCATCCCCTTAGACCCTGAATTTTTTCAAATCTGAAATATTGTAGTTTTGCAATGGTCCTCTGAACTAGCCAGCCAGACATGAAAGTGTTAAAAACTTTTTTGTGGATTTTGTGAATTTTTTAAGTTTTACTAATGATTGGGTAGTTTCATCCCCTTAAACCCTGAATTTTTTCAAATCTGTAATACTGTAGCTTGGAACTGGTCTTCTGAACTACCCAGCCAGACATGAAAGTGTTAAAAACATTTTTGTGGATTTTGTGAATTTTTTAAGTTTTACGAATGATTGGGTAGTTTCATCCTATTACACCCTGAATTTTTTTCAAATCTGTAATACTGTAGCTTGGAACTGGTCTTCTGAACTACCCAGCCAGACATGAAAGTGTTAAAAACTTTTTTGTGGATTTTGTGAATTTTTTAAGTTTTACTAATGATTGGGTAGTTTCATCCCCTTAGACCCTGAATTTTTTCAAATCTGAAATATTGTAGTTTTGCAATGGTCCTCTGAACTAGCCAGCCAGACATGAAAGTGTTAAAAACTTTTTTGTGAATTTTGTGAATTTTTTAAGTTTTACTAATGATTGGGTAGTTTCATCCCCTTAGACCCTGAATTTTTTCAAATCTGTAGTACTGTAGCTTGAAACTGGTCTTCTGAACTACCCAGCCAGACATGAAAGTGTTAAAAACTTTTTTGTGGATTTTGTGAATTTTTTAAATTTTACGAATGATTGGGTAGTTTCATTCCCTTAGACTCTGAATTTTTTCAAATCTGAAATACTGTAGCTTGGAACTGGTCTTCTGAACTACCCAGCCAGACATGAAAGTGTTAAAAACTTTTTTGTGGATTTTGTGAATTTTTAAATTTTACGAATGATTGGATAGTTTCATCCCATTAGACCCTGAATTTTTTCAAATCTGAAATACTGTAGTTTTGTAATGGTCCTCTGAACTACCCAGCCAGACATGAAAGTGTTAAAAACTTTTTTGTGGATTTTGTGAATTTTTAAAATTTTACTAATGATTGGGTAGTTTCATCCCCTTAGACCCTGAATTTTTTCAAATCTGAAATACTGTAGTTTTGTAATGGTTTTCTGAACTACCCAGCCAGACATGAAAGTGTTAAAAACTTTTTTGTGGATTTTGTGAATTTTTAAAATTTTACTAATGATTGGGTAGTTTCATCCCCTTAGACCCTGATTTTTTTCAAATCTGAAATACTGTAGTTTTGCAATGGTCCTCTGAACTACCCAGCCAGACATGAAAGTGTTAAAAACTTTTTTGTGGATTTTGTGAATTTTTAAAATTTTACTAATGATTGGGTAGTTTCATCCCCTTAGACCCTGAATTTTTTCAAATCTGAAATACTGTAGTTTTGTAATGGTTTTCTGAACTACCCAGCCAGACATGAAAGTGTTAAAAACTTTTTTGTGGATTTTGTGAATTTTTAAAATTTTACTAATGATTGGGTAGTTTCATCCCCTTAGACCCTGATTTTTTTCAAATCTGAAATACTGTAGTTTTGCAATGGTCCTCTGAACTACCCAGCCAGACATGAAAGTGTTAAAAACTTTTTTGTGGATTTTGTGAATGTTTTAAGTTTTACTAATGATTGGCTACTTTCATCCCCTTAGACCCTGAATTTTTTCAAATTTGTAATACTGTAGGTTAGAAGTGGCCTTCTGAACTACCCAGTCAAACATGAAAGTGTTAAAAACTTTTTTGTGGATTTTGTGAATTTTTAAATTTTACGAATGATTGGGTAGTTTCATCCCCTTAGACCCTGAATTTTTTCAAATCTGAAATACTGTAGTTTTGTAATGGTCCTCTGAACTACCCAGCCAGACATGAAAGTGTTAAAAACTTTTTTGTGGATTTTGTGAATTTTTAAAATTTTACTAATGATTGGGTAGTTTCATCCCCTTAGACCCTGAATTTTTTCAAATCTGAAATACTGTAGTTTTGCAATGGTCCTCTGAACTAGCCAGCCAGACATGAAAGTGTTAAAAACTTTTTTGTGAATTTTGTGAATTTTTTAAGTTTTACTAATGATTGGGTAGTTTCATCCCCTCAGACTCTGAATTTTTTCAAATCTGAAATACTATAGTTTCGTAATGGTACTCTGCACTACCCAGCCAAACATGAAAGTGTTAAAAACTTTTTTGTGGATTTTGTGAATTTTTTAAGTTTTATGAATGATTGGGTAGTTTCATCCCCTTAGACCCTGAATTTTTTCAAATCTGTAATACTGTAGGTTAGAAGTGGTCTTCTGAACTACCCAGTCAAACATGAAAGTGTTAAAAACTTTTTTGTAGATTTTGTAAATTTTTTAAGTTTTACTAATGATTGGGTAGTTTCATCCCCTTAGACCCTGAATTTTTTTCAAATCTGTAATACTGTAGCTTGGAACTGGTCTTCTGAACTACCCAGCCAGACATGAAAGTGTTAAAAACTTTTTTGTGGATTTTTTTAAGTTTTACGAATGATTGGGTAGTTTCATCCCCTTACACCCTGAATTTTTTTCAAATCTGTAATACTGTAGCTTGGAACTGGTCTTCTGAACTACCCAGCCAGACATGAAAGTGTTAAAAACTTTTTTGTGGATTTTGTGAATTTTTTAAGTTTTACTAATGATTGGGTAGTTTCATCCCCTTAAACCCTGAATTTTTTCAAATCTGTAATACTGTAGCTTGGAACTGGTCTTCTGAACTACCCAGCCAGACATGAAAGTGTTAAAAACTTTTTTGTGGATTTTGTGAATTTTTTAAGTTTTACGAATGATTGGGTAGTTTCATCCCCTTACACCCTGAATTTTTTTCAAATCTGTAATACTGTAGCTTGGAACTGGTCTTCTGAACTACCCAGCCAGACATGAAAGTGTTAAAAACTTTTTTGTGGATTTTGTGAATTTTTTAAGTTTTACGAATGATTGGGTAGTTTCATCCCCTCAGACTCTGAATTTTTTCAAATCTGAAATACTGTAGTTTCGTAATGGTCTTCTGAACTACCCAACCAAACATGAAAGTGTTAAAAACTTTTTTGTGGATTTTGTGAATTTTTAAAATTTTACTAATGATTGGGTAGTTTCATCCCCTTAGACCCTGAATTTTTTCAAATCTGAAATACCGTAGTTTTGCAATGGTCCTCTGAACTACCCAGCCAGACATGAAAGTGTTAAAAACTTTTTTGTGGATTTTGTAAATTTTTTAAGTTTTACTAATGATTGGGTAGTTTCATCCCCTTAGACCCTGAATTTTTCAAATCTGAAATACTGTAGCTTGGAACTGGTCTTCTGAACTACCCAGAAGACATGAAAGTGTTAAAAACTTTTTTGTGGATTTTGTGAATTTTTTAAGTTTTACTAATGATTGGGTAGTTTCATCCCCTTAGACCCTGAATTTTTTCAAATCTGTAATACTGTAGCTTGGAACTGGTCTTCTGAACTACCCAGCCAGACATGAAAGTGTTAAAAACTTTTTTGTGGATTTTGTGAATTTTTTAAGTTTTACTAATGATTGGGTAGTTTCATCCCCTTAGACCCTGAATTTTTTCAAATCTGTAATACTGTAGGTTAGAAGTGGTCTTCTGAACTACCCAGTCAAACATGAAAGTGTTAAAAACTTTTTTGTGGATTTTGTGAATTTTTAAATTTTACGAATGATTGGGTAGTTTCATCCCCTTAGACTCTGAATTTTTTCAAATCTGTAATGCTGTAGCTTGGAACTGGTCTTCTGAACTACCCAACCAGACATGAAAGTGTTAAAAACTTTTTTGTGGATTTTGTGAATTTTTAAATTTTACGAATGATTGGGTAGTTTCATCCCCTTAGACTCTGAATTTTTTCAAATCTGTAATGCTGTAGCTTGGAACTGGTCTTCTGAACTACCCAGCCAGACATGAAAGTGTTAAAAACTTTTTTGTGGATTTTGTGAATTTTTTAAGTTTTACGAATGATTGGGTAGTTTCATCCCCTCAGACTCTGAATTTTTTCAAATCTGAAATACTGTAGTTTCGTAATGGTCTTCTGAACTACCCAACCAAACATGAAAGTGTTAAAAACTTTTTTGTGGATTTTGTGAATTTTTAAAATTTTACTAATGATTGGGTAGTTTCATCCCCTTAGACCCTGAATTTTTTCAAATCTGAAATACCGTAGTTTTGCAATGGTCCTCTGAACTACCCAGCCAGACATGAAAGTGTTAAAAACTTTTTTGTGGATTTTGTAAATTTTTTAAGTTTTACTAATGATTGGGTAGTTTCATCCCCTTAGACCCTGAATTTTTCAAATCTGAAATACTGTAGCTTGGAACTGGTCTTCTGAACTACCCAGAAGACATGAAAGTGTTAAAAACTTTTTTGTGGATTTTGTGAATTTTTTAAGTTTTACTAATGATTGGGTAGTTTCATCCCCTTAGACCCTGAATTTTTTCAAATCTGTAATACTGTAGCTTGGAACTGGTCTTCTGAACTACCCAGCCAGACATGAAAGTGTTAAAAACTTTTTTGTGGATTTTGTGAATTTTTTAAGTTTTACTAATGATTGGGTAGTTTCATCCCCTTAGACCCTGAATTTTTTCAAATCTGTAATACTGTAGGTTAGAAGTGGTCTTCTGAACTACCCAGTCAAACATGAAAGTGTTAAAAACTTTTTTGTGGATTTTGTGAATTTTTAAATTTTACGAATGATTGGGTAGTTTCATCCCCTTAGACCCTGAATTTTTTCAAATCTGAAATACTGTAGTTTTGTAATGGTCCTCTGAACTACCCAGCCAGACATGAAAGTGTTAAAAACTTTTTTGTGGATTTTGTGAATTTTTAAAATTTTACTAATGATTGGGTAGTTTCATCCCCTTAGACCCTGAATTTTTTCAAATCTGAAATACTGTAGTTTTGCAATGGTCCTCTGAACTAGCCAGCCAGACATGAAAGTGTTAAAAACTTTTTTGTGAATTTTGTGAATTTTTTAAGTTTTACTAATGATTGGGTAGTTTCATCCCCTCAGACTCTGAATTTTTTCAAATCTGAAATACTATAGTTTCGTAATGGTACTCTGCACTACCCAGCCAAACATGAAAGTGTTAAAAACTTTTTTGTGGATTTTGTGAATTTTTTAAGTTTTACGAATGATTGGGTAGTTTCATCCCCTTAGACCCTGAATTTTTTCAAATCTGTAATACTGTAGGTTAGAAGTGGTCTTCTGAACTACCCAGTCAAACATGAAAGTGTTAAAAACTTTTTTGTAGATTTTGTAAATTTTTTAAGTTTTACTAATGATTGGGTAGTTTCATCCCCTTAGACCCTGAATTTTTTTCAAATCTGTAATACTGTAGCTTGGAACTGGTCTTCTGAACTACCCAGCCAGACATGAAAGTGTTAAAAACTTTTTTGTGGATTTTTTTAAGTTTTACGAATGATTGGGTAGTTTCATCCCCTTACACCCTGAATTTTTTTCAAATCTGTAATACTGTAGCTTGGAACTGGTCTTCTGAACTACCCAGCCAGACATGAAAGTGTTAAAAACTTTTTTGTGGATTTTGTGAATTTTTTAAGTTTTACTAATGATTGGGTAGTTTCATCCCCTTAAACCCTGAATTTTTTCAAATCTGTAATACTGTAGCTTGGAACTGGTCTTCTGAACTACCCAGCCAGACATGAAAGTGTTAAAAACATTTTTGTGGATTTTGTGAATTTTTTAAGTTTTACGAATGATTGGGTAGTTTCATCCTATTACACCCTGAATTTTTTTCAAATCTGTAATACTGTAGCTTGGAACTGGTCTTCTGAACTACCCAGCCAGACATGAAAGTGTTAAAAACTTTTTTGTGGATTTTGTGAATTTTTTAAGTTTTACTAATGATTGGGTAGTTTCATCCCCTTAGACCCTGAATTTTTTCAAATCTGAAATATTGTAGTTTTGCAATGGTCCTCTGAACTAGCCAGCCAGACATGAAAGTGTTAAAAACTTTTTTGTGGATTTTGTGAATTTTTTAAGTTTTACTAATGATTGGGTAGTTTCATCCCCTTAAACCCTGAATTTTTTCAAATCTGTAATACTGTAGCTTGGAACTGGTCTTCTGAACTACCCAGCCAGACATGAAAGTGTTAAAAACATTTTTGTGGATTTTGTGAATTTTTTAAGTTTTACGAATGATTGGGTAGTTTCATCCTATTACACCCTGAATTTTTTTCAAATCTGTAATACTGTAGCTTGGAACTGGTCTTCTGAACTACCCAGCCAGACATGAAAGTGTTAAAAACTTTTTTGTGGATTTTGTGAATTTTTTAAGTTTTACTAATGATTGGGTAGTTTCATCCCCTTAGACCCTGAATTTTTTCAAATCTGAAATATTGTAGTTTTGCAATGGTCCTCTGAACTAGCCAGCCAGACATGAAAGTGTTAAAAACTTTTTTGTGAATTTTGTGAATTTTTTAAGTTTTACTAATGATTGGGTAGTTTCATCCCCTTAGACCCTGAATTTTTTCAAATCTGTAGTACTGTAGCTTGAAACTGGTCTTCTGAACTACCCAGCCAGACATGAAAGTGTTAAAAACTTTTTTGTGGATTTTGTGAATTTTTTAAATTTTACGAATGATTGGGTAGTTTCATTCCCTTAGACTCTGAATTTTTTCAAATCTGAAATACTGTAGCTTGGAACTGGTCTTCTGAACTACCCAGCCAGACATGAAAGTGTTAAAAACTTTTTTGTGGATTTTGTGAATTTTTAAATTTTACGAATGATTGGATAGTTTCATCCCATTAGACCCTGAATTTTTTCAAATCTGAAATACTGTAGTTTTGTAATGGTCCTCTGAACTACCCAGCCAGACATGAAAGTGTTAAAAACTTTTTTGTGGATTTTGTGAATTTTTAAAATTTTACTAATGATTGGGTAGTTTCATCCCCTTAGACCCTGAATTTTTTCAAATCTGAAATACTGTAGTTTTGTAATGGTTTTCTGAACTACCCAGCCAGACATGAAAGTGTTAAAAACTTTTTTGTGGATTTTGTGAATTTTTAAAATTTTACTAATGATTGGGTAGTTTCATCCCCTTAGACCCTGATTTTTTTCAAATCTGAAATACTGTAGTTTTGCAATGGTCCTCTGAACTACCCAGCCAGACATGAAAGTGTTAAAAACTTTTTTGTGGATTTTGTGAATTTTTAAAATTTTACTAATGATTGGGTAGTTTCATCCCCTTAGACCCTGAATTTTTTCAAATCTGAAATACTGTAGTTTTGTAATGGTTTTCTGAACTACCCAGCCAGACATGAAAGTGTTAAAAACTTTTTTGTGGATTTTGTGAATTTTTAAAATTTTACTAATGATTGGGTAGTTTCATCCCCTTAGACCCTGATTTTTTTCAAATCTGAAATACTGTAGTTTTGCAATGGTCCTCTGAACTACCCAGCCAGACATGAAAGTGTTAAAAACTTTTTTGTGGATTTTGTGAATGTTTTAAGTTTTACTAATGATTGGCTACTTTCATCCCCTTAGACCCTGAATTTTTTCAAATTTGTAATACTGTAGGTTAGAAGTGGCCTTCTGAACTACCCAGTCAAACATGAAAGTGTTAAAAACTTTTTTGTGGATTTTGTGAATTTTTAAATTTTACGAATGATTGGGTAGTTTCATCCCCTTAGACCCTGAATTTTTTCAAATCTGAAATACTGTAGTTTTGTAATGGTCCTCTGAACTACCCAGCCAGACATGAAAGTGTTAAAAACTTTTTTGTGGATTTTGTGAATTTTTAAAATTTTACTAATGATTGGGTAGTTTCATCCCCTTAGACCCTGAATTTTTTCAAATCTGAAATACTGTAGTTTTGCAATGGTCCTCTGAACTAGCCAGCCAGACATGAAAGTGTTAAAAACTTTTTTGTGAATTTTGTGAATTTTTTAAGTTTTACTAATGATTGGGTAGTTTCATCCCCTCAGACTCTGAATTTTTTCAAATCTGAAATACTATAGTTTCGTAATGGTACTCTGCACTACCCAGCCAAACATGAAAGTGTTAAAAACTTTTTTGTGGATTTTGTGAATTTTTTAAGTTTTATGAATGATTGGGTAGTTTCATCCCCTTAGACCCTGAATTTTTTCAAATCTGTAATACTGTAGGTTAGAAGTGGTCTTCTGAACTACCCAGTCAAACATGAAAGTGTTAAAAACTTTTTTGTAGATTTTGTAAATTTTTTAAGTTTTACTAATGATTGGGTAGTTTCATCCCCTTAGACCCTGAATTTTTTTCAAATCTGTAATACTGTAGCTTGGAACTGGTCTTCTGAACTACCCAGCCAGACATGAAAGTGTTAAAAACTTTTTTGTGGATTTTTTTAAGTTTTACGAATGATTGGGTAGTTTCATCCCCTTACACCCTGAATTTTTTTCAAATCTGTAATACTGTAGCTTGGAACTGGTCTTCTGAACTACCCAGCCAGACATGAAAGTGTTAAAAACTTTTTTGTGGATTTTGTGAATTTTTTAAGTTTTACTAATGATTGGGTAGTTTCATCCCCTTAAACCCTGAATTTTTTCAAATCTGTAATACTGTAGCTTGGAACTGGTCTTCTGAACTACCCAGCCAGACATGAAAGTGTTAAAAACTTTTTTGTGGATTTTGTGAATTTTTTAAGTTTTACGAATGATTGGGTAGTTTCATCCCCTTACACCCTGAATTTTTTTCAAATCTGTAATACTGTAGCTTGGAACTGGTCTTCTGAACTACCCAGCCAGACATGAAAGTGTTAAAAACTTTTTTGTGGATTTTGTGAATTTTTTAAGTTTTACTAATGATTGGGTAGTTTCATCCCCTTAGACCCTGAATTTTTTCAAATCTGTAATACTGTAGCTTGGAACTGGTCTTCTGAACTACCCAGCCAGACATGAAAGTGTTAAAAACTTTTTTGTGGATTTTGTGAATTTTTTAAGTTTTACGAATGATTGGGTAGTTTCATCCCCTCAGACTCTGAATTTTTTCAAATCTGAAATACTGTAGTTTCGTAATGGTCTTCTGAACTACCCAACCAAACATGAAAGTGTTAAAAACTTTTTTGTGGATTTTGTGATTTTTTTTAATTTTACGAATGATTGGGTAGTTTCATCCCCTTAGACTCTGAATTTTTTCAAATCTGAAATACTGTAGTTTCGTAATGGTCTTCTGAACTACCCAACCAAACATGAAAGTGTTGAAAACTTTTTTGTGGATTTTGTGAATTTTTTAAGTTTTACGAATGATTGGGTAGTTTCATCCCCTTACACCCTGAATTTTTTTCAAATCTGTAATACTGTAGCTTGGAACTGGTCTTCTGAACTACCCAGCCAGACATGAAAGTGTTAAAAACTTTTTTGTGGATTTTGTGAATTTTTTAAATTTTACTAATGATTGGGTAGTTTCATCCCCTTAGACCCTGAATTTTTTCAAATCTGAAATACTGTAGCTTGGAACTGGTCTTCTGAACTACCCAGCCAGACATGAAAGTGTTAAAAACTTTTTTGTGGATTTTGTGAATTTTTTAAGTTTTACTAATGATTGGGTAGTTTCATCCCCTTAGACCCTGAATTTTTTCAAATCTGTAATACTGTAGCTTGGAACTAGTCTTCTGAACTACCCAGCCAGACATGAAAGTGTTAAAAACTTTTTTGTGGATTTTGTGAATTTTTTAAGTTTTACGAATGATTGGGTAGTTTCATCCCCTTAGACCCTGAATTTTTTCAAATCTGTAATACTGTAGGTTAGAAGTGGTCTTCTGAACTACCCAGCCAAACATGAAAGTGTTAAAAACTTTTTTGTGGATTTTGTGAATTTTTAAAATTTTACTAATGATTGGGTAGTTTCATCCCCTTAGACCCTGAATTTTTTCAAATCTGTAATACTGTAGCTTGGAACTTATCTTCTGAACTACCCAGCCAGACATGAAAGTGTTAAAAACTTTTTTGTGGATTTTGTGAATTTTTTAAGTTTTACTAATGATTGGGTAGTTTCATCCCCTTAGACCCTGAATTTTTTCAAATCTGTAGTACTGTAGCTTGAAACTGGTCTTCTGAACTACCCAGCCAGACATGAAAGTGTTAAAAACTTTTTTGTGGATTTTGTGAATTTTTTAAATTTTACGAATGATTGGGTAGTTTCATCCCCTTAGACTCTGAATTTTTTCAAATCTGTAATGCTGTAGCTTGGAACTGGTCTTCTGAACTACCCAACCAGACATGAAAGTGTTAAAAACTTTTTTGTGGATTTTGTGAATTTTTAAATTTTACGAATGATTGGGTAGTTTCATCCCCTTAGACCCTGAATTTTTTCAAATCTGAAATACTGTAGTTTTGCAATGGTCCTCTGAACTAGCCAGCCAGACATGAAAGTGTTAAAAACTTTTTTGTGAATTTTGTGAATTTTTTAAGTTTTACTAATGATTGGGTAGTTTCATCCCCTCAGACTCTGAATTTTTTCAAATCTGAAATACTATAGTTTCGTAATGGTACTCTGCACTACCCAGCCAAACATGAAAGTGTTAAAAAATTTTTTGTGGATTTTGTGAATTTTTTAAGTTTTACGAATGATTGGGTAGTTTCATCCCCTTACACCCTGAATTTTTTCAAATCTGTATTACTGTAGCTTGGAACTGGTCTTCTGAACTACCCAGCCAGACATGAAAGTGTTAAAAACTTTTTTGTGGATTTTGTGAATTTTTTAAGTTTTACTAATGATTGGGTAGTTTCATCCCCTTAGATCCTGAATTTTTTCAAATCTGAAATACTGTAGTTTTGTAATGGTCCTCTGAACTACCCAGCCAGACATGAAAGTGTTAAAAACTTTTTTGTGGATTTTGTGAATTTTTTAAGTTTTATTAATGATTGGGTAGTTTCATCCTCTTAGACCCTGAATTTTTTCAAATCTGTAATACATTAGGTTAGAAGTGGTCTTCTGAACTACCCAGTCAAACATGAAAGTGTTAAAAACTTTTTTGTGGATTTTGTAAATTTTTTAAGTTTTACTAATGATTGGGTAGTTTCATCCCCTTAGACCCTGAATTTTTTTTTAATCTGTAATACTGTAGCTTGGAACTGGTCTTCTGAACTACCCAGCCAGACATGAAAGTGTTAAAAACTTTTTTGTGGATTTTGTGAATTTTTTAAGTTTTACTAATGATTGGGTAGTTTCATCCCCTTACACCCTGAATTTTTTCAAATCTGTAATACTGTAGCTTGGAACTGGTCTTCTGAACTACCCAGCCAGACATGAAAGTGTTAAAAACTTTTTTGTGGGATTTTGTGAATTTTTTAAGTTTTACTAATGATTGGGTAGTTTCATCCCCTTAGACCCTGAATTTTTTTCAAATCTGTAATACTGTAGCTTGGAACTGGTCTTCTGAACTACCCAGCCAGACATGAAAGTGTTAAAAACTTTTTTGTGGATTTTGTAAATTTTTTAAGTTTTACTAATGATTGGGTAGTTTCATCCCCTTAGACCCTGAATTTTTTTCAAATCTGTAATACTGTAGCTTGGAACTGGTCTTCTGAACTACCCAGCCAGACATGAAAGTGTTAAAAAATTTTTTGGGGATTTTTTTAAGTTTTACGAAAGATTGGGTAGTTTCATCCCCTTAGACTCTGAATTTTTTCAAATCTGAAAAAATGTAGTTTCGTATAGGTCTTCTGAACTACTCAGCCAGACATGAAAGTGTTAAAATCTTTTTTGTGGATTTTGTGAATTTTTTAAGTTTTACGAATGATTGGGTAGTTTCATCCCCTTAGACCCTGAATTTTTTCAAATCTGAAATACTGTAATTTTGTAATGGTCCTCTGAACTACCCAGCCAGACATGAAAGTGTTAAAAACTTTTTTGTGGATTTTGTGAATTTTTTAAATTTTACGAATGATTGGGTAGTTTCATCCCCTTAGACTCTGAATTTTTTCAAATCTGTAATACTGTAGCTTGGAACTGGTCTTCTGAACTACCCAGCCAGACATGAAAGTGTTAAAAACTTTTTTGTGGATTTTGTGAATTTTTAAATTTTACGAATGATTGGATAGTTTCATCCCCTTAGACCCTGAATTTTTTCAAATCTGAAATACTGTAGTTTTGTAATGGTCCTCTGAACTACCCAGCCAGACATGAAAGTGTTAAAAACTTTTTTGTGGATTTTGTGAATTTTTAAAATTTTACTAATGATTGGGTAGTTTCATCCCCTTAGACCCTGAATTTTTTCAAATCTGAAATACTGTAGTTTTGTAATGGTTTTCTGAACTACCCAGCCAGACATGAAAGTGTTAAAAACTTTTTTGTGGATTTTGTGAATTTTTAAAATTTTACTAATGATTGGGTAGTTTCATCCCCTTAGACCCTGATTTTTTTCAAATCTGAAATACTGTAGTTTTGCAATGGTCCTCTGAACTACCCAGCCAGACATGAAAGTGTTAAAAACTTTTTTGTGGATTTTGTGAATTTTAAAATTTTACTAATGATTGGGTAGTTTCATCCCCTTAGACCCTGAATTTTTTCAAATCTGAAATACTGTAGTTTTGTAATGGTTTTCTGAACTACCCAGCCAGACATGAAAGTGTTAAAAACTTTTTTGTGGATTTTGTGAATTTTTTAAATTTTACGAATGATTGGGTAGTTTCATCCCCTTAGACTCTGAATTTTTTCAAATCTGTAATGCTGTAGCTTGGAACTGGTCTTCTGAACTACCCAACCAGACATGAAAGTGTTAAAAACTTTTTTGTGGATTTTGTGAATTTTTAAAATTTTATTAATGATTGGGTAGTTTCATCCCCTTAGACCCTGAATTTTTTCAAATCTGTAGTACTGTAGCTTGAAACTGGTCTTCTGAACTACCCAGCCAGACATGAAAGTGTTAAAAACTTTTTTGTGGATTTTGTGAATTTTTTAAATTTTACGAATGATTGGGTAGTTTCATCCCCTTAGACTCTGAATTTTTTCAAATCTGTAATGCTGTAGCTTGGAACTGGTCTTCTGAACTACCCAACCAGACATGAAAGTGTTAAAAACTTTTTTGTGGATTTTGTGAATTTTTAAATTTTACGAATGATTGGGTAGTTTCATCCCCTTAGACCCTGAATTTTTTCAAATCTGAAATACTGTAGTTTTGTAATGGTCCTCTGAACTACCCAGCCAGACATGAAAGTGTTAAAAACTTTTTTGTGGATTTTGTGAATTTTTTAAGTTTTACTAATGATTGGGTAGTTTCATCCCCTTAGACCCTGAATTTTTTCAAATCTGTAGTACTGTAGCTTGAAACTGGTCTTCTGAACTACCCAGCCAGACATGAAAGTGTTAAAAACTTTTTTGTGGATTTTGTGAATTTTTTAAATTTTACGAATGATTGGGTAGTTTCATCCCCTTAGACTCTGAACTTTTTCAAATCTGTAATGCTGTAGCTTGGAACTGGTCTTCTGAACTACCCAACCAGACATGAAAGTGTTAAAAACTTTTTTGTGGATTTTGTGAATTTTTAAATTTTACGAATGATTGGGTAGTTTCATCCCCTTAGACCCTGAATTTTTTCAAATCTGAAATACTGTAGTTTTGCAATGGTCCTCTGAACTAGCCAGCCAGACATGAAAGTGTTAAAAACTTTTTTGTGAATTTTGTGAATTTTTTAAGTTTTACTAATGATTGGGTAGTTTCATCCCCTTAGACCCTGAATTTTTTCAAATCTGTAGTACTGTAGCTTGAAACTGGTCTTCTGAACTACCCAGCCAGACATGAAAGTGTTAAAAACTTTTTTGTGGATTTTGTGAATTTTTAAATTTTACGAATGATTGGGTAGTTTCATCCCCTTAGACCCTGAATTTTTTCAAATCTGAAATACTGTAGTTTTGCAATGGTCCTCTGAACTAGCCAGCCAGACATGAAAGTGTTAAAAACTTTTTTGTGAATTTTGTGAATTTTTTAAGTTTTACTAATGATTGGGTAGTTTCATCCCCTTAGACCCTGAATTTTTTCAAATCTGTAGTACTGTAGCTTGAAACTGGTCTTCTGAACTACCCAGCCAGACATGAAAGTGTTAAAAACTTTTTTGTGGATTTTGTGAATTTTTTAAGTTTTACTAATGATTGGGTAGTTTCATCCCCTTAGACCCTGAATTTTTTCAAATCTGTAATACTGTAGCTTGGAACTAGTCTTCTGAACTACCCAGCCAGACATGAAAGTGTTAAAAACTTTTTTGTGGATTTTGTGAATTTTTTAAGTTTTACGAATGATTGGGTAGTTTCATCCCCTTAGACCCTGAATTTTTTCAAATCTGTAATACTGTAGGTTAGAAGAGGTCTTCTGAACTACCCAGCCAAACATGAAAGTGTTAAAAACTTTTTTGTGGATTTTGTGAATTTTTAAAATTTTACTAATGATTGGGTAGTTTCATCCCCTTAGACCCTGAATTTTTTCAAATCTGTAATACTGTAGCTTGGAACTTATCTTCTGAACTACCCAGCCAGACATGAAAGTGTTAAAAACTTTTTTGTGGATTTTGTGAATTTTTTAAGTTTTACTAATGATTGGGTAGTTTCATCCCCTTAGACCCTGAATTTTTTCAAATCTGTAGTACTGTAGCTTGAAACTGGTCTTCTGAACTACCCAGCCAGACATGAAAGTGTTAAAAACTTTTTTGTGGATTTTGTGAATTTTTTAAATTTTACGAATGATTGGGTAGTTTCATCCCCTTAGACTCTGAATTTTTTCAAATCTGTAATGCTGTAGCTTGGAACTGGTCTTCTGAACTACCCAACCAGACATGAAAGTGTTAAAAACTTTTTTGTGGATTTTGTGAATTTTTAAATTTTACGAATGATTGGGTAGTTTCATCCCCTTAGACCCTGAATTTTTTCAAATCTGAAATACTGTAGTTTTGCAATGGTCCTCTGAACTAGCCAGCCAGACATGAAAGTGTTAAAAACTTTTTTGTGAATTTTGTGAATTTTTTAAGTTTTACTAATGATTGGGTAGTTTCATCCCCTCAGACTCTGAATTTTTTCAAATCTGAAATACTATAGTTTCGTAATGGTACTCTGCACTACCCAGCCAAACATGAAAGTGTTAAAAAATTTTTTGTGGATTTTGTGAATTTTTTAAGTTTTACGAATGATTGGGTAGTTTCATCCCCTTACACCCTGAATTTTTTCAAATCTGTATTACTGTAGCTTGGAACTGGTCTTCTGAACTACCCAGCCAGACATGAAAGTGTTAAAAACTTTTTTGTGGATTTTGTGAATTTTTTAAGTTTTACTAATGATTGGGTAGTTTCATCCCCTTAGATCCTGAATTTTTTCAAATCTGAAATACTGTAGTTTTGTAATGGTCCTCTGAACTACCCAGCCAGACATGAAAGTGTTAAAAACTTTTTTGTGGATTTTGTGAATTTTTTAAGTTTTATTAATGATTGGGTAGTTTCATCCTCTTAGACCCTGAATTTTTTCAAATCTGTAATACATTAGGTTAGAAGTGGTCTTCTGAACTACCCAGTCAAACATGAAAGTGTTAAAAACTTTTTTGTGGATTTTGTAAATTTTTTAAGTTTTACTAATGATTGGGTAGTTTCATCCCCTTAGACCCTGAATTTTTTTTTAATCTGTAATACTGTAGCTTGGAACTGGTCTTCTGAACTACCCAGCCAGACATGAAAGTGTTAAAAACTTTTTTGTGGATTTTGTGAATTTTTTAAGTTTTACTAATGATTGGGTAGTTTCATCCCCTTACACCCTGAATTTTTTCAAATCTGTAATACTGTAGCTTGGAACTGGTCTTCTGAACTACCCAGCCAGACATGAAAGTGTTAAAAACTTTTTTGTGGGATTTTGTGAATTTTTTAAGTTTTACTAATGATTGGGTAGTTTCATCCCCTTAGACCCTGAATTTTTTTCAAATCTGTAATACTGTAGCTTGGAACTGGTCTTCTGAACTACCCAGCCAGACATGAAAGTGTTAAAAACTTTTTTGTGGATTTTGTAAATTTTTTAAGTTTTACTAATGATTGGGTAGTTTCATCCCCTTAGACCCTGAATTTTTTTCAAATCTGTAATACTGTAGCTTGGAACTGGTCTTCTGAACTACACAGCCAGACATGAAAGTGTTAAAAAATTTTTTGGGGATTTTTTTAAGTTTTACGAAAGATTGGGTAGTTTCATCCCCTTAGACTCTGAATTTTTTCAAATCTGAAAAAATGTAGTTTCGTATAGGTCTTCTGAACTACTCAGCCAGACATGAAAGTGTTAAAATCTTTTTTGTGGATTTTGTGAATTTTTTAAGTTTTACGAATGATTGGGTAGTTTCATCCCCTTAGACCCTGAATTTTTTCAAATCTGAAATACTGTAATTTTGTAATGGTCCTCTGAACTACCCAGCCAGACATGAAAGTGTTAAAAACTTTTTTGTGGATTTTGTGAATTTTTTAAATTTTACGAATGATTGGGTAGTTTCATCCCCTTAGACTCTGAATTTTTTCAAATCTGTAATACTGTAGCTTGGAACTGGTCTTCTGAACTACCCAGCCAGACATGAAAGTGTTAAAAACTTTTTTGTGGATTTTGTGAATTTTTAAATTTTACGAATGATTGGATAGTTTCATCCCCTTAGACCCTGAATTTTTTCAAATCTGAAATACTGTAGTTTTGTAATGGTCCTCTGAACTACCCAGCCAGACATGAAAGTGTTAAAAACTTTTTTGTGGATTTTGTGAATTTTTAAAATTTTACTAATAATTGGGTAGTTTCATCCCCTTAGACCCTGAATTTTTTCAAATCTGAAATACTGTAGTTTTGTAATGGTTTTCTGAACTACCCAGCCAGACATGAAAGTGTTAAAAACTTTTTTGTGGATTTTGTGAATTTTTAAAATTTTACTAATGATTGGGTAGTTTCATCCCCTTAGACCCTGATTTTTTTCAAATCTGAAATACTGTAGTTTTGCAATGGTCCTCTGAACTACCCAGCCAGACATGAAAGTGTTAAAAACTTTTTTGTGGATTTTGTGAATTTTAAAATTTTACTAATGATTGGGTAGTTTCATCCCCTTAGACCCTGAATTTTTTCAAATCTGAAATACTGTAGTTTTGTAATGGTTTTCTGAACTACCCAGCCAGACATGAAAGTGTTAAAAACTTTTTTGTGGATTTTGTGAATTTTTTAAATTTTACGAATGATTGGGTAGTTTCATCCCCTTAGACTCTGAATTTTTTCAAATCTGTAATGCTGTAGCTTGGAACTGGTCTTCTGAACTACCCAACCAGACATGAAAGTGTTAAAAACTTTTTTGTGGATTTTGTGAATTTTTAAAATTTTATTAATGATTGGGTAGTTTCATCCCCTTAGACCCTGAATTTTTTCAAATCTGTAGTACTGTAGCTTGAAACTGGTCTTCTGAACTACCCAGCCAGACATGAAAGTGTTAAAAACTTTTTTGTGGATTTTGTGAATTTTTTAAATTTTACGAATGATTGGGTAGTTTCATCCCCTTAGACTCTGAATTTTTTCAAATCTGTAATGCTGTAGCTTGGAACTGGTCTTCTGAACTACCCAACCAGACATGAAAGTGTTAAAAACTTTTTTGTGGATTTTGTGAATTTTTAAATTTTACGAATGATTGGGTAGTTTCATCCCCTTAGACCCTGAATTTTTTCAAATCTGAAATACTGTAGTTTTGTAATGGTCCTCTGAACTACCCAGCCAGACATGAAAGTGTTAAAAACTTTTTTGTGGATTTTGTGAATTTTTTAAGTTTTACTAATGATTGGGTAGTTTCATCCCCTTAGACCCTGAATTTTTTCAAATCTGTAGTACTGTAGCTTGAAACTGGTCTTCTGAACTACCCAGCCAGACATGAAAGTGTTAAAAACTTTTTTGTGGATTTTGTGAATTTTTTAAATTTTACGAATGATTGGGTAGTTTCATCCCCTTAGACTCTGAACTTTTTCAAATCTGTAATGCTGTAGCTTGGAACTGGTCTTCTGAACTACCCAACCAGACATGAAAGTGTTAAAAACTTTTTTGTGGATTTTGTGAATTTTTAAATTTTACGAATGATTGGGTAGTTTCATCCCCTTAGACCCTGAATTTTTTCAAATCTGAAATACTGTAGTTTTGCAATGGTCCTCTGAACTAGCCAGCCAGACATGAAAGTGTTAAAAACTTTTTTGTGAATTTTGTGAATTTTTTAAGTTTTACTAATGATTGGGTAGTTTCATCCCCTTAGACCCTGAATTTTTTCAAATCTGTAGTACTGTAGCTTGAAACTGGTCTTCTGAACTACCCAGCCAGACATGAAAGTGTTAAAAACTTTTTTGTGGATTTTGTGAATTTTTTAAATTTTACGAATGATTGGGTAGTTTCATTCCCTTAGACTCTGAATTTTTTCAAATCTGAAATACTGTAGCTTGGAACTGGTCTTCTGAACTACCCAGCCAGACATGAAAGTGTTAAAAACTTTTTTGTGGATTTTGTGAATTTTTTAAGTTTTACTAATGATTGGGTAGTTTCATCCCCTTAGATCCTGAATTTTTTCAAATCTGAAATACTGTAGTCTTGTAATGGTCCTCTGAACTACCCAGCCAGACATGAAAGTGTTAAAAACTTTTTTGTGGATTTTGTGAATTTTTTAAGTTTTACTAATGATTGGGTAGTTTCATCCCCTTAGACCCTGAATTTTTTCAAATCTGTAATACTGTAGGTTAGAAGTGGTCTTCTGAACTACCCAGTCAAACATGAAAGTGTTAAAAATTTTTTGTGGATTTTGTAAATTTTTTAAGTTTTACTAATGATTGGGTAGTTTCATCCCCTTAGACCCTGAATTTTTTTCAAATCTGTAATACTGTAGCTTGGAACTGGTCTTCTGAACTACCCAGCCAGACATGAAAGTGTTAAAAACTTTTTTGTGGATTTTGTGAATTTTTTAAGTTTTACTAATGATTGGGTAGTTTCATCCCCTTACACCCTGAATTTTTTCAAATCTGTAATACTGTAGCTTGGAACTGGTCTTCTGAACTACCCAGCCAGACATGAAAGTGTTAAAAACTTTTTTGTGGGATTTTGTGAATTTTTTAAGTTTTACTAATGATTGGGTAGTTTCATCCCCTTAGACCCTGAATTTTTTCAAATCTGAAATACTGTAGTTTTGTAATGGTCCTCTGAACTACCCAGCCAGACATGAAAGTGTTAAAAACTTTTTTGTGGATTTTGTGAATTTTTTAAGTTTTACGTATGATTGGGTAGTTTCATCCCCTTAGACCCTGAATTTTTTCAAATCTGAAATACTGTAGCTTGGAACTGGTCTTCTGAACTACCCAGCCAGACATGAAAGTGTTAAAAACTTTTTTGTGGATTTTGTGAATTTTTTAAGTTTTACTAATGATTGGGTAGTTTCATCCCCTTAGATCCTGAATTTTTTCAAATCTGAAATACTGTAGTCTTGTAATGGTCCTCTGAACTACCCAGCCAGACATGAAAGTGTTAAAAACTTTTTTGTGGATTTTGTGAATTTTTTAAGTTTTACTAATGATTGGGTAGTTTCATCCCCTTAGACCCTGAATTTTTTCAAATCTGTAATACTGTAGGTTAGAAGTGGTCTTCTGAACTACCCAGTCAAACATGAAAGTGTTAAAATTTTTTGTGGATTTTGTAAATTTTTTAAGTTTTACTAATGATTGGGTAGTTTCATCCCCTTAGACCCTGAATTTTTTTCAAATCTGTAATACTGTAGCTTGGAACTGGTCTTCTGACCTACCCAGCCGGACATGAAAGTGTTAAAAACTTTTTTGTGGATTTTGTGAATTTTTTAAGTTTTACTAATGATTGGGTAGTTTCATCCCCTTACACCCTGAATTTTTTCAAATCTGTAATACTGTAGCTTGGAACTGGTCTTCTGAACTACCCAGCCAGACATGAAAGTGTTAAAAACTTTTTTGTGGGATTTTGTGAATTTTTTAAGTTTTACTAATGATTGGGTAGTTTCATCCCCTTAGACCCTGAATTTTTTCAAATCTGTAATACTGTAGGTTAGAAGTGGCCTTCTGAACTACCCAGTCAAACATTAAAGTGTTAAAAACTTTTTTGTGGATTTTGTGAATTTTTTAAGTTTTACTAATGATTGGGTAGTTTCATCCCCTTAGACCCTGAATTTTTTCAAATCTGTAGTACTGTAGCTTGGAACTGGTCTTCTGAACTACCCAGCCAAACATGAAAGTGTTAAAAACTTTTTTGTGGATTTTGTGAATTTTTAAAATTTTACTAATGATTGGGTAGTTTCATCCCCTTAGACCCTGAATTTTTTCAAATCTGTAATACTGTAGCTTGGAACTTATCTTCTGAACTACCCAGCCAGACATGAAAGTGTTAAAAACTTTTTTGTGGATTTTGTGAATTTTTTAAGTTTTACTAATGATTGGGTAGTTTCATCCCCTTAGACCCTGAATTTTTTCAAATCTGTAATACTGTAGCTTGGAACTGGTCTTCTGAACTACCCAGCCAGACATGAAAGTGTTAAAAACTTTTTTGTGGATTTTGTGAATTTTTTAAGTTTTACTAATGATTGGGTAGTTTCATCCCCTTAGACCCTGAATTTTTTCAAATCTGTAATACTGTAGCTTGGAACTAGTCTTCTGAACTACCCAGCCAGACATGAAAGTGTTAAAAACTTTTTTGTGGATTTTGTGAATTTTTTAAGTTTTACGAATGATTGGGTAGTTTCATCCCCTTAGACCCTGAATTTTTTCAAATCTGTAATACTGTAGGTTAGAAGTGGTCTTCTGAACTACCCAGCCAAACATGAAAGTGTTAAAAACTTTTTTGTGGATTTTGTGAATTTTTAAAATTTTACTAATGATTGGGTAGTTTCATCCCCTTAGACCCTGAATTTTTTCAAATCTGTAATACTGTAGCTTGGAACTTATCTTCTGAACTACCCAGCCAGACATGAAAGTGTTAAAAACTTTTTTGTGGATTTTGTGAATTTTTTAAGTTTTACTAATGATTGGGTAGTTTCATCCCCTTAGACCCTGAATTTTTTCAAATCTGTAGTACTGTAGCTTGAAACTGGTCTTCTGAACTACCCAGCCAGACATGAAAGTGTTAAAAACTTTTTTGTGGATTTTGTGAATTTTTTAAATTTTACGAATGATTGGGTAGTTTCATCCCCTTAGACTCTGAATTTTTTCAAATCTGTAATGCTGTAGCTTGGAACTGGTCTTCTGAACTACCCAACCAGACATGAAAGTGTTAAAAACTTTTTTGTGAATTTTGTGAATTTTTAAATTTTACGAATGATTGGGTAGTTTCATCCCCTTAGACCCTGAATTTTTTCAAATCTGAAATACTGTAGTTTTGCAATGGTCCTCTGAACTAGCCAGCCAGACATGAAAGTGTTAAAAACTTTTTTGTGAATTTTGTGAATTTTTTAAGTTTTACTAATGATTGGGTAGTTTCATCCCCTCAGACTCTGAATTTTTTCAAATCTGAAATACTATAGTTTCGTAATGGTACTCTGCACTACCCAGCCAAACATGAAAGTGTTAAAAAATTTTTTGTGGATTTTGTGAATTTTTTAAGTTTTACGAATGATTGGGTAGTTTCATCCCCTTACACCCTGAATTTTTTCAAATCTGTATTACTGTAGCTTGGAACTGGTCTTCTGAACTACCCAGCCAGACATGAAAGTGTTAAAAACTTTTTTGTGGATTTTGTGAATTTTTTAAGTTTTACTAATGATTGGGTAGTTTCATCCCCTTAGATCCTGAATTTTTTCAAATCTGAAATACTGTAGTTTTGTAATGGTCCTCTGAACTACCCAGCCAGACATGAAAGTGTTAAAAACTTTTTTGTGGATTTTGTGAATTTTTTAAGTTTTATTAATGATTGGGTAGTTTCATCCTCTTAGACCCTGAATTTTTTCAAATCTGTAATACATTAGGTTAGAAGTGGTCTTCTGAACTACCCAGTCAAACATGAAAGTGTTAAAAACTTTTTTGTGGATTTTGTAAATTTTTTAAGTTTTACTAATGATTGGGTAGTTTCATCCCCTTAGACCCTGAATTTTTTTTTAATCTGTAATACTGTAGCTTGGAACTGGTCTTCTGAACTACCCAGCCAGACATGAAAGTGTTAAAAACTTTTTTGTGGATTTTGTGAATTTTTTAAGTTTTACTAATGATTGGGTAGTTTCATCCCCTTACACCCTGAATTTTTTCAAATCTGTAATACTGTAGCTTGGAACTGGTCTTCTGAACTACCCAGCCAGACATGAAAGTGTTAAAAACTTTTTTGTGGGATTTTGTGAATTTTTTAAGTTTTACTAATGATTGGGTAGTTTCATCCCCTTAGACCCTGAATTTTTTTCAAATCTGTAATACTGTAGCTTGGAACTGGTCTTCTGAACTACCCAGCCAGACATGAAAGTGTTAAAAACTTTTTTGTGGATTTTGTAAATTTTTTAAGTTTTACTAATGATTGGGTAGTTTCATCCCCTTAGACCCTGAATTTTTTTCAAATCTGTAATACTGTAGCTTGGAACTGGTCTTCTGAACTACCCAGCCAGACATGAAAGTGTTAAAAAATTTTTTGGGGATTTTTTTAAGTTTTACGAAAGATTGGGTAGTTTCATCCCCTTAGACTCTGAATTTTTTCAAATCTGAAAAAATGTAGTTTCGTATAGGTCTTCTGAACTACTCAGCCAGACATGAAAGTGTTAAAATCTTTTTTGTGGATTTTGTGAATTTTTTAAGTTTTACGAATGATTGGGTAGTTTCATCCCCTTAGACCCTGAATTTTTTCAAATCTGAAATACTGTAATTTTGTAATGGTCCTCTGAACTACCCAGCCAGACATGAAAGTGTTAAAAACTTTTTTGTGGATTTTGTGAATTTTTTAAATTTTACGAATGATTGGGTAGTTTCATCCCCTTAGACTCTGAATTTTTTCAAATCTGTAATACTGTAGCTTGGAACTGGTCTTCTGAACTACCCAGCCAGACATGAAAGTGTTAAAAACTTTTTTGTGGATTTTGTGAATTTTTAAATTTTACGAATGATTGGATAGTTTCATCCCCTTAGACCCTGAATTTTTTCAAATCTGAAATACTGTAGTTTTGTAATGGTCCTCTGAACTACCCAGCCAGACATGAAAGTGTTAAAAACTTTTTTGTGGATTTTGTGAATTTTTAAAATTTTACTAATGATTGGGTAGTTTCATCCCCTTAGACCCTGAATTTTTTCAAATCTGAAATACTGTAGTTTTGTAATGGTTTTCTGAACTACCCAGCCAGACATGAAAGTGTTAAAAACTTTTTTGTGGATTTTGTGAATTTTTAAAATTTTACTAATGATTGGGTAGTTTCATCCCCTTAGACCCTGATTTTTTTCAAATCTGAAATACTGTAGTTTTGCAATGGTCCTCTGAACTACCCAGCCAGACATGAAAGTGTTAAAAACTTTTTTGTGGATTTTGTGAATTTTAAAATTTTACTAATGATTGGGTAGTTTCATCCCCTTAGACCCTGAATTTTTTCAAATCTGAAATACTGTAGTTTTGTAATGGTTTTCTGAACTACCCAGCCAGACATGAAAGTGTTAAAAACTTTTTTGTGGATTTTGTGAATTTTTTAAATTTTACGAATGATTGGGTAGTTTCATCCCCTTAGACTCTGAATTTTTTCAAATCTGTAATGCTGTAGCTTGGAACTGGTCTTCTGAACTACCCAACCAGACATGAAAGTGTTAAAAACTTTTTTGTGGATTTTGTGAATTTTTAAAATTTTATTAATGATTGGGTAGTTTCATCCCCTTAGACCCTGAATTTTTTCAAATCTGTAGTACTGTAGCTTGAAACTGGTCTTCTGAACTACCCAGCCAGACATGAAAGTGTTAAAAACTTTTTTGTGGATTTTGTGAATTTTTTAAATTTTACGAATGATTGGGTAGTTTCATCCCCTTAGACTCTGAATTTTTTCAAATCTGTAATGCTGTAGCTTGGAACTGGTCTTCTGAACTACCCAACCAGACATGAAAGTGTTAAAAACTTTTTTGTGGATTTTGTGAATTTTTAAATTTTACGAATGATTGGGTAGTTTCATCCCCTTAGACCCTGAATTTTTTCAAATCTGAAATACTGTAGTTTTGTAATGGTCCTCTGAACTACCCAGCCAGACATGAAAGTGTTAAAAACTTTTTTGTGGATTTTGTGAATTTTTTAAGTTTTACTAATGATTGGGTAGTTTCATCCCCTTAGACCCTGAATTTTTTCAAATCTGTAGTACTGTAGCTTGAAACTGGTCTTCTGAACTACCCAGCCAGACATGAAAGTGTTAAAAACTTTTTTGTGGATTTTGTGAATTTTTTAAATTTTACGAATGATTGGGTAGTTTCATCCCCTTAGACTCTGAACTTTTTCAAATCTGTAATGCTGTAGCTTGGAACTGGTCTTCTGAACTACCCAACCAGACATGAAAGTGTTAAAAACTTTTTTGTGGATTTTGTGAATTTTTAAATTTTACGAATGATTGGGTAGTTTCATCCCCTTAGACCCTGAATTTTTTCAAATCTGAAATACTGTAGTTTTGCAATGGTCCTCTGAACTAGCCAGCCAGACATGAAAGTGTTAAAAACTTTTTTGTGAATTTTGTGAATTTTTTAAGTTTTACTAATGATTGGGTAGTTTCATCCCCTTAGACCCTGAATTTTTTCAAATCTGTAGTACTGTAGCTTGAAACTGGTCTTCTGAACTACCCAGCCAGACATGAAAGTGTTAAAAACTTTTTTGTGGATTTTGTGAATTTTTTAAATTTTACGAATGATTGGGTAGTTTCATTCCCTTAGACTCTGAATTTTTTCAAATCTGAAATACTGTAGCTTGGAACTGGTCTTCTGAACTACCCAGCCAGACATGAAAGTGTTAAAAACTTTTTTGTGGATTTTGTGAATTTTTTAAGTTTTACTAATGATTGGGTAGTTTCATCCCCTTAGATCCTGAATTTTTTCAAATCTGAAATACTGTAGTCTTGTAATGGTCCTCTGAACTACCCAGCCAGACATGAAAGTGTTAAAAACTTTTTTGTGGATTTTGTGAATTTTTTAAGTTTTACTAATGATTGGGTAGTTTCATCCCCTTAGACCCTGAATTTTTTCAAATCTGTAATACTGTAGGTTAGAAGTGGTCTTCTGAACTACCCAGTCAAACATGAAAGTGTTAAAAATTTTTTGTGGATTTTGTAAATTTTTTAAGTTTTACTAATGATTGGGTAGTTTCATCCCCTTAGACCCTGAATTTTTTTCAAATCTGTAATACTGTAGCTTGGAACTGGTCTTCTGAACTACCCAGCCAGACATGAAAGTGTTAAAAACTTTTTTGTGGATTTTGTGAATTTTTTAAGTTTTACTAATGATTGGGTAGTTTCATCCCCTTACACCCTGAATTTTTTCAAATCTGTAATACTGTAGCTTGGAACTGGTCTTCTGAACTACCCAGCCAGACATGAAAGTGTTAAAAACTTTTTTGTGGGATTTTGTGAATTTTTTAAGTTTTACTAATGATTGGGTAGTTTCATCCCCTTAGACCCTGAATTTTTTCAAATCTGAAATACTGTAGTTTTGTAATGGTCCTCTGAACTACCCAGCCAGACATGAAAGTGTTAAAAACTTTTTTGTGGATTTTGTGAATTTTTTAAGTTTTACGTATGATTGGGTAGTTTCATCCCCTTAGACCCTGAATTTTTTCAAATCTGAAATATTGTAGCTTGGAACTGGTCTTCTGAACTACCCAGCCAGACATGAAAGTGTTAAAAACTTTTTTGTGGATTTTGTGAATTTTTTAAGTTTTACTAATGATTGGGTAGTTTCATCCCCTTAGATCCTGAATTTTTTCAAATCTGAAATACTGTAGTCTTGTAATGGTCCTCTGAACTACCCAGCCAGACATGAAAGTGTTAAAAACTTTTTTGTGGATTTTGTGAATTTTTTAAGTTTTACTAATGATTGGGTAGTTTCATCCCCTTAGACCCTGAATTTTTTCAAATCTGTAATACTGTAGGTTAGAAGTGGTCTTCTGAACTACCCAGTCAAACATGAAAGTGTTAAAATTTTTTGTGGATTTTGTAAATTTTTTAAGTTTTACTAATGATTGGGTAGTTTCATCCCCTTAGACCCTGAATTTTTTTCAAATCTGTAATACTGTAGCTTGGAACTGGTCTTCTGACCTACCCAGCCGGACATGAAAGTGTTAAAAACTTTTTTGTGGATTTTGTGAATTTTTTAAGTTTTACTAATGATTGGGTAGTTTCATCCCCTTACACCCTGAATTTTTTCAAATCTGTAATACTGTAGCTTGGAACTGGTCTTCTGAACTACCCAGCCAGACATGAAAGTGTTAAAAACTTTTTTGTGGGATTTTGTGAATTTTTTAAGTTTTACTAATGATTGGGTAGTTTCATCCCCTTAGACCCTGAATTTTTTCAAATCTGTAATACTGTAGGTTAGAAGTGGCCTTCTGAACTACCTAGTCAAACATTAAAGTGTTAAAAACTTTTTTGTGGATTTTGTGAATTTTTTAAGTTTTACTAATGATTGGGTAGTTTCATCCCCTTAGACCCTGAATTTTTTCAAATCTGTAGTACTGTAGCTTGGAACTGGTCTTCTGAACTACCCAGCCAAACATGAAAGTGTTAAAAACTTTTTTGTGGATTTTGTGAATTTTTAAAATTTTACTAATGATTGGGTAGTTTCATCCCCTTAGACCCTGAATTTTTTCAAATCTGTAATACTGTAGCTTGGAACTTATCTTCTGAACTACCCAGCCAGACATGAAAGTGTTAAAAACTTTTTTGTGGATTTTGTGAATTTTTTAAGTTTTACTAATGATTGGGTAGTTTCATCCCCTTAGACCCTGAATTTTTTCAAATCTGTAATACTGTAGCTTGGAACTTATCTTCTGAACTACCCAGCCAGACATGAAAGTGTTAAAAACTTTTTTGTGGATTTTGTGAATTTTTAAAATTTTACTAATGATTGGGTAGTTTCATCCCCTTAGACCCTGAATTTTTTCAAATCTGTAGTACTGTAGCTTGAAACTGGTCTTCTGAACTACCCAGCCAGACATGAAAGTGTTAAAAACTTTTTTGTGGATTTTGTGAATTTTTTAAATTTTACGAATGATTGGGTAGTTTCATCCCCTTAGACTCTGAATTTTTTCAAATCTGTAATGCTGTAGCTTGGAACTGGTCTTCTGAACTACCCAACCAGACATGAAAGTGTTAAAAACTTTTTTGTGGATTTTGTGAATTTTTAAAATTTTATTAATGATTGGGTAGTTTCATCCCCTTAGACCCTGAATTTTTTCAAATCTGTAGTACTGTAGCTTGAAACTGGTCTTCTGAACTACCCAGCCAGACATGAAAGTGTTAAAAACTTTTTTGTGGATTTTGTGAATTTTTTAAATTTTACGAATGATTGGGTAGTTTCATCCCCTTAGACTCTGAATTTTTTCAAATCTGTAATGCTGTAGCTTGGAACTGGTCTTCTGAACTACCCAACCAGACATGAAAGTGTTAAAAACTTTTTTGTGGATTTTGTGAATTTTTAAATTTTACGAATGATTGGGTAGTTTCATCCCCTTAGACCCTGAATTTTTTCAAATCTGAAATACTGTAGTTTTGTAATGGTCCTCTGAACTACCCAGCCAGACATGAAAGTGTTAAAAACTTTTTTGTGGATTTTGTGAATTTTTTAAGTTTTACTAATGATTGGGTAGTTTCATCCCCTTAGACCCTGAATTTTTTCAAATCTGTAGTACTGTAGCTTGAAACTGGTCTTCTGAACTACCCAGCCAGACATGAAAGTGTTAAAAACTTTTTTGTGGATTTTGTGAATTTTTTAAATTTTACGAATGATTGGGTAGTTTCATCCCCTTAGACTCTGAACTTTTTCAAATCTGTAATGCTGTAGCTTGGAACTGGTCTTCTGAACTACCCAACCAGACATGAAAGTGTTAAAAACTTTTTTGTGGATTTTGTGAATTTTTAAATTTTACGAATGATTGGGTAGTTTCATCCCCTTAGACCCTGAATTTTTTCAAATCTGAAATACTGTAGTTTTGCAATGGTCCTCTGAACTAGCCAGCCAGACATGAAAGTGTTAAAAACTTTTTTGTGAATTTTGTGAATTTTTTAAGTTTTACTAATGATTGGGTAGTTTCATCCCCTTAGACCCTGAATTTTTTCAAATCTGTAGTACTGTAGCTTGAAACTGGTCTTCTGAACTACCCAGCCAGACATGAAAGTGTTAAAAACTTTTTTGTGGATTTTGTGAATTTTTTAAATTTTACGAATGATTGGGTAGTTTCATTCCCTTAGACTCTGAATTTTTTCAAATCTGAAATACTGTAGCTTGGAACTGGTCTTCTGAACTACCCAGCCAGACATGAAAGTGTTAAAAACTTTTTTGTGGATTTTGTGAATTTTTTAAGTTTTACTAATGATTGGGTAGTTTCATCCCCTTAGATCCTGAATTTTTTCAAATCTGAAATACTGTAGTCTTGTAATGGTCCTCTGAACTACCCAGCCAGACATGAAAGTGTTAAAAACTTTTTTGTGGATTTTGTGAATTTTTTAAGTTTTACTAATGATTGGGTAGTTTCATCCCCTTAGACCCTGAATTTTTTCAAATCTGTAATACTGTAGGTTAGAAGTGGTCTTCTGAACTACCCAGTCAAACATGAAAGTGTTAAAAATTTTTTGTGGATTTTGTAAATTTTTTAAGTTTTACTAATGATTGGGTAGTTTCATCCCCTTAGACCCTGAATTTTTTTCAAATCTGTAATACTGTAGCTTGGAACTGGTCTTCTGAACTACCCAGCCAGACATGAAAGTGTTAAAAACTTTTTTATGGATTTTGTGAATTTTTTAAGTTTTACTAATGATTGGGTAGTTTCATCCCCTTACACCCTGAATTTTTTCAAATCTGTAATACTGTAGCTTGGAACTGGTCTTCTGAACTACCCAGCCAGACATGAAAGTGTTAAAAACTTTTTTGTGGGATTTTGTGAATTTTTTAAGTTTTACTAATGATTGGGTAGTTTCATCCCCTTAGACCCTGAATTTTTTCAAATCTGAAATACTGTAGTTTTGTAATGGTCCTCTGAACTACCCAGCCAGACATGAAAGTGTTAAAAACTTTTTTGTGGATTTTGTGAATTTTTTAAGTTTTACGTATGATTGGGTAGTTTCATCCCCTTAGACCCTGAATTTTTTCAAATCTGAAATACTGTAGCTTGGAACTGGTCTTCTGAACTACCCAGCCAGACATGAAAGTGTTAAAAACTTTTTTGTGGATTTTGTGAATTTTTTAAGTTTTACTAATGATTGGGTAGTTTCATCCCCTTAGATCCTGAATTTTTTCAAATCTGAAATACTGTAGTCTTGTAATGGTCCTCTGAACTACCCAGCCAGACATGAAAGTGTTAAAAACTTTTTTGTGGATTTTGTGAATTTTTTAAGTTTTACTAATGATTGGGTAGTTTCATCCCCTTAGACCCTGAATTTTTTCAAATCTGTAATACTGTAGGTTAGAAGTGGTCTTCTGAACTACCCAGTCAAACATGAAAGTGTTAAAATTTTTTGTGGATTTTGTAAATTTTTTAAGTTTTACTAATGATTGGGTAGTTTCATCCCCTTAGACCCTGAATTTTTTTCAAATCTGTAATACTGTAGCTTGGAACTGGTCTTCTGACCTACCCAGCCGGACATGAAAGTGTTAAAAACTTTTTTGTGGATTTTGTGAATTTTTTAAGTTTTACTAATGATTGGGTAGTTTCATCCCCTTACACCCTGAATTTTTTCAAATCTGTAATACTGTAGCTTGGAACTGGTCTTCTGAACTACCCAGCCAGACATGAAAGTGTTAAAAACTTTTTTGTGGGATTTTGTGAATTTTTTAAGTTTTACTAATGATTGGGTAGTTTCATCCCCTTAGACCCTGAATTTTTTCAAATCTGTAATACTGTAGGTTAGAAGTGGCCTTCTGAACTACCCAGTCAAACATTAAAGTGTTAAAAACTTTTTTGTGGATTTTGTGAATTTTTTAAGTTTTACTAATGATTGGGTAGTTTCATCCCCTTAGACCCTGAATTTTTTCAAATCTGTAGTACTGTAGCTTGGAACTGGTCTTCTGAACTACCCAGCCAAACATGAAAGTGTTAAAAACTTTTTTGTGGATTTTGTGAATTTTTAAAATTTTACTAATGATTGTGTAGTTTCATCCCCTTAGACCCTGAATTTTTTCAAATCTGTAATACTGTAGCTTGGAACTTATCTTCTGAACTACCCAGCCAGACATGAAAGTGTTAAAAACTTTTTTGTGGATTTTGTGAATTTTTTAAGTTTTACTAATGATTGGGTAGTTTCATCCCCTTAGACCCTGAATTTTTTCAAATCTGTAATACTGTAGCTTGGAACTGGTCTTCTGAACTACCCAGCCAGACATGAAAGTGTTAAAAACTTTTTTGTGGATTTTGTGAATTTTTTAAGTTTTACTAATGATTGGGTAGTTTCATCCCCTTAGACCCTGAATTTTTTCAAATCTGTAATACTGTAGCTTGGAACTAGTCTTCTGAACTACCCAGCCAGACATGAAAGTGTTAAAAACTTTTTTGTGGATTTTGTGAATTTTTTAAGTTTTACGAATGATTGGGTAGTTTCATCCCCTTAGACCCTGAATTTTTTCAAATCTGTAATACTGTAGGTTAGAAGTGGTCTTCTGAACTACCCAGCCAAACATGAAAGTGTTAAAAACTTTTTTGTGGATTTTGTGAATTTTTAAAATTTTACTAATGATTGGGTAGTTTCATCCCCTTAGACCCTGAATTTTTTCAAATCTGTAATACTGTAGCTTGGAACTTATCTTCTGAACTAAACAGCCAGACATGAAAGTGTTAAAAACTTTTTTGTGGATTTTGTGAATTTTTTAAGTTTTACTAATGATTGGGTAGTTTCATCCCCTTAGACCCTGAATTTTTTCAAATCTGTAGTACTGTAGCTTGAAACTGGTCTTCTGAACTACCCAGCCAGACATGAAAGTGTTAAAAACTTTTTTGTGGATTTTGTGAATTTTTTAAATTTTACGAATGATTGGGTAGTTTCATCCCCTTAGACTCTGAATTTTTTCAAATCTGTAATGCTGTAGCTTGGAACTGGTCTTCTGAACTACCCAACCAGACATGAAAGTGTTAAAAACTTTTTTGTGGATTTTGTGAATTTTTAAATTTTACGAATGATTGGGTAGTTTCATCCCCTTAGACCCTGAATTTTTTCAAATCTGAAATACTGTAGTTTTGCAATGGTCCTCTGAACTAGCCAGCCAGACATGAAAGTGTTAAAAACTTTTTTGTGAATTTTTTAAGTTTTACTAATGATTGGGTAGTTTCATCCCCTCAGACTCTGAATTTTTTCAAATCTGAAATACTATAGTTTCGTAATGGTACTCTGCACTACCCAGCCAAACATGAAAGTGTTAAAAAATTTTTTGTGGATTTTGTGAATTTTTTAAGTTTTACGAATGATTGGGTAGTTTCATCCCCTTACACCCTGAATTTTTTCAAATCTGTATTACTGTAGCTTGGAACTGGTCTTCTGAACTACCCAGCCAGACATGAAAGTGTTAAAAACTTTTTTGTGGATTTTGTGAATTTTTTAAGTTTTACTAATGATTGGGTAGTTTCATCCCCTTAGATCCTGAATTTTTTCAAATCTGAAATACTGTAGTTTTGTAATGGTCCTCTGAACTACCCAGCCAGACATGAAAGTGTTAAAAACTTTTTTGTGGATTTTGTGAATTTTTTAAGTTTTATTAATGATTGGGTAGTTTCATCCTCTTAGACCCTGAATTTTTTCAAATCTGTAATACATTAGGTTAGAAGTGGTCTTCTGAACTACCCAGTCAAACATGAAAGTGTTAAAAACTTTTTTGTGGATTTTGTAAATTTTTTAAGTTTTACTAATGATTGGGTAGTTTCATCCCCTTAGACCCTGAATTTTTTTTTAATCTGTAATACTGTAGCTTGGAACTGGTCTTCTGAACTACCCAGCCAGACATGAAAGTGTTAAAAACTTTTTTGTGGATTTTGTGAATTTTTTAAGTTTTACTAATGATTGGGTAGTTTCATCCCCTTACACCCTGAATTTTTTCAAATCTGTAATACTGTAGCTTGGAACTGGTCTTCTGAACTACCCAGCCAGACATGAAAGTGTTAAAAACTTTTTTGTGGGATTTTGTGAATTTTTTAAGTTTTACTAATGATTGGGTAGTTTCATCCCCTTAGACCCTGAATTTTTTTCAAATCTGTAATACTGTAGCTTGGAACTGGTCTTCTGAACTACCCAGCCAGACATGAAAGTGTTAAAAACTTTTTTGTGGATTTTGTAAATTTTTTAAGTTTTACTAATGATTGGGTAGTTTCATCCCCTTAGACCCTGAATTTTTTTCAAATCTGTAATACTGTAGCTTGGAACTGGTCTTCTGAACTACCCAGCCAGACATGAAAGTGTTAAAAAATTTTTTGGGGATTTTTTTAAGTTTTACGAAAGATTGGGTAGTTTCATCCCCTTAGACTCTGAATTTTTTCAAATCTGAAAAAATGTAGTTTCGTATAGGTCTTCTGAACTACTCAGCCAGACATGAAAGTGTTAAAATCTTTTTTGTGGATTTTGTGAATTTTTTAAGTTTTACGAATGATTGGGTAGTTTCATCCCCTTAGACCCTGAATTTTTTCAAATCTGAAATACTGTAATTTTGTAATGGTCCTCTGAACTACCCAGCCAGACATGAAAGTGTTAAAAACTTTTTTGTGGATTTTGTGAATTTTTTAAATTTTACGAATGATTGGGTAGTTTCATCCCCTTAGACTCTGAATTTTTTCAAATCTGTAATACTGTAGCTTGGAACTGGTCTTCTGAACTACCCAGCCAGACATGAAAGTGTTAAAAACTTTTTTGTGGATTTTGTGAATTTTTAAATTTTACGAATGATTGGATAGTTTCATCCCCTTAGACCCTGAATTTTTTCAAATCTGAAATACTGTAGTTTTGTAATGGTCCTCTGAACTACCCAGCCAGACATGAAAGTGTTAAAAACTTTTTTGTGGATTTTGTGAATTTTTAAAATTTTACTAATGATTGGGTAGTTTCATCCCCTTAGACCCTGAATTTTTTCAAATCTGAAATACTGTAGTTTTGTAATGGTTTTCTGAACTACCCAGCCAGACATGAAAGTGTTAAAAACTTTTTTGTGGATTTTGTGAATTTTTAAAATTTTACTAATGATTGGGTAGTTTCATCCCCTTAGACCCTGATTTTTTTCAAATCTGAAATACTGTAGTTTTGCAATGGTCCTCTGAACTACCCAGCCAGACATGAAAGTGTTAAAAACTTTTTTGTGGATTTTGTGAATTTTAAAATTTTACTAATGATTGGGTAGTTTCATCCCCTTAGACCCTGAATTTTTTCAAATCTGAAATACTGTAGTTTTGTAATGGTTTTCTGAACTACCCAGCCAGACATGAAAGTGTTAAAAACTTTTTTGTGGATTTTGTGAATTTTTTAAATTTTACGAATGATTGGGTAGTTTCATCCCCTTAGACTCTGAATTTTTTCAAATCTGTAATGCTGTAGCTTGGAACTGGTCTTCTGAACTACCCAACCAGACATGAAAGTGTTAAAAACTTTTTTGTGGATTTTGTGAATTTTTAAAATTTTATTAATGATTGGGTAGTTTCATCCCCTTAGACCCTGAATTTTTTCAAATCTGAAATACTGTAGTTTTGTAATGGTCCTCTGAACTACCCAGCCAGACATGAAAGTGTTAAAAACTTTTTTGTGGATTTTGTGAATTTTTTAAGTTTTACTAATGATTGGGTAGTTTCATCCCCTTAGACCCTGAATTTTTTCAAATCTGTAGTACTGTAGCTTGAAACTGGTCTTCTGAACTACCCAGCCAGACATGAAAGTGTTAAAAACTTTTTTGTGGATTTTGTGAATTTTTTAAATTTTACGAATGATTGGGTAGTTTCATCCCCTTAGACTCTGAACTTTTTCAAATCTGTAATGCTGTAGCTTGGAACTGGTCTTCTGAACTACCCAACCAGACATGAAAGTGTTAAAAACTTTTTTGTGGATTTTGTGAATTTTTAAATTTTACGAATGATTGGGTAGTTTCATCCCCTTAGACCCTGAATTTTTTCAAATCTGAAATACTGTAGTTTTGCAATGGTCCTCTGAACTAGCCAGCCAGACATGAAAGTGTTAAAAACTTTTTTGTGAATTTTGTGAATTTTTTAAGTTTTACTAATGATTGGGTAGTTTCATCCCCTTAGACCCTGAATTTTTTCAAATCTGTAGTACTGTAGCTTGAAACTGGTCTTCTGAACTACCCAGCCAGACATGAAAGTGTTAAAAACTTTTTTGTGGATTTTGTGAATTTTTTAAATTTTACGAATGATTGGGTAGTTTCATTCCCTTAGACTCTGAATTTTTTCAAATCTGAAATACTGTAGCTTGGAACTGGTCTTCTGAACTACCCAGCCAGACATGAAAGTGTTAAAAACTTTTTTGTGGATTTTGTGAATTTTTTAAGTTTTACTAATGATTGGGTAGTTTCATCCCCTTAGATCCTGAATTTTTTCAAATCTGAAATACTGTAGTCTTGTAATGGTCCTCTGAACTACCCAGCCAGACATGAAAGTGTTAAAAACTTTTTTGTGGATTTTGTGAATTTTTTAAGTTTTACTAATGATTGGGTAGTTTCATCCCCTTAGACCCTGAATTTTTTCAAATCTGTAATACTGTAGGTTAGAAGTGGTCTTCTGAACTACCCAGTCAAACATGAAAGTGTTAAAAATTTTTTGTGGATTTTGTAAATTTTTTAAGTTTTACTAATGATTGGGTAGTTTCATCCCCTTAGACCCTGAATTTTTTTCAAATCTGTAATACTGTAGCTTGGAACTGGTCTTCTGAACTACCCAGCCAGACATGAAAGTGTTAAAAACTTTTTTGTGGATTTTGTGAATTTTTTAAGTTTTACTAATGATTGGGTAGTTTCATCCCCTTACACCCTGAATTTTTTCAAATCTGTAATACTGTAGCTTGGAACTGGTCTTCTGAACTACCCAGCCAGACATGAAAGTGTTAAAAACTTTTTTGTGGGATTTTGTGAATTTTTTAAGTTTTACTAATGATTGGGTAGTTTCATCCCCTTAGACCCTGAATTTTTTCAAATCTGAAATACTGTAGTTTTGTAATGGTCCTCTGAACTACCCAGCCAGACATGAAAGTGTTAAAAACTTTTTTGTGGATTTTGTGAATTTTTTAAGTTTTACGTATGATTGGGTAGTTTCATCCCCTTAGACCCTGAATTTTTTCAAATCTGAAATACTGTAGCTTGGAACTGGTCTTCTGAACTACCCAGCCAGACATGAAAGTGTTAAAAACTTTTTTGTGGATTTTGTGAATTTTTTAAGTTTTACTAATGATTGGGTAGTTTCATCCCCTTAGATCCTGAATTTTTTCAAATCTGAAATACTGTAGTCTTGTAATGGTCCTCTGAACTACCCAGCCAGACATGAAAGTGTTAAAAACTTTTTTGTGGATTTTGTGAATTTTTTAAGTTTTACTAATGATTGGGTAGTTTCATCCCCTTAGACCCTGAATTTTTTCAAATCTGTAATACTGTAGGTTAGAAGTGGTCTTCTGAACTACCCAGTCAAACATGAAAGTGTTAAAATTTTTTGTGGATTTTGTAAATTTTTTAAGTTTTACTAATGATTGGGTAGTTTCATCCCCTTAGACCCTGAATTTTTTTCAAATCTGTAATACTGTAGCTTGGAACTGGTCTTCTGACCTACCCAGCCGGACATGAAAGTGTTAAAAACTTTTTTGTGGATTTTGTGAATTTTTTAAGTTTTACTAATGATTGGGTAGTTTCATCCCCTTACACCCTGAATTTTTTCAAATCTGTAATACTGTAGCTTGGAACTGGTCTTCTGAACTACCCAGCCAGACATGAAAGTGTTAAAAACTTTTTTGTGGGATTTTGTGAATTTTTTAAGTTTTACTAATGATTGGGTAGTTTCATCCCCTTAGACCCTGAATTTTTTCAAATCTGTAATACTGTAGGTTAGAAGTGGCCTTCTGAACTACCCAGTCAAACATTAAAGTGTTAAAAACTTTTTTGTGGATTTTGTGAATTTTTTAAGTTTTACTAATGATTGGGTAGTTTCATCCCCTTAGACCCTGAATTTTTTCAAATCTGTAGTACTGTAGCTTGGAACTGGTCTTCTGAACTACCCAGCCAAACATGAAAGTGTTAAAAACTTTTTTGTGGATTTTGTGAATTTTTAAAATTTTACTAATGATTGGGTAGTTTCATCCCCTTAGACCCTGAATTTTTTCAAATCTGTAATACTGTAGCTTGGAACTTATCTTCTGAACTACCCAGCCAGACATGAAAGTGTTAAAAACTTTTTTGTGGATTTTGTGAATTTTTTAAGTTTTACTAATGATTGGGTAGTTTCATCCCCTTAGACCCTGAATTTTTTCAAATCTGTAATACTGTAGCTTGGAACTGGTCTTCTGAACTACCCAGCCAGACATGAAAGTGTTAAAAACTTTTTTGTGGATTTTGTGAATTTTTTAAGTTTTACTAATGATTGGGTAGTTTCATCCCCTTAGACCCTGAATTTTTTCAAATCTGTAGTACTGTAGCTTGAAACTGGTCTTCTGAACTACCCAGCCAGACATGAAAGTGTTAAAAACTTTTTTGTGGATTTTGTGAATTTTTTAAATTTTACGAATGATTGGGTAGTTTCATCCCCTTAGACTCTGAATTTTTTCAAATCTGTAATGCTGTAGCTTGGAACTGGTCTTCTGAACTACCCAGCCAAACATGAAAGTGTTAAAAACTTTTTTGTGGATTTTGTGAATTTTTAAAATTTTACTAATGATTGGGTAGTTTCATCCCCTTAGACCCTGAATTTTTTCAAATCTGTAATACTGTAGCTTGGAACTTATCTTCTGAACTACCCAGCCAGACATGAAAGTGTTAAAAACTTTTTTGTGGATTTTGTGAATTTTTTAAGTTTTACTAATGATTGGGTAGTTTCATCCCCTTAGACCCTGAATTTTTTCAAATCTGTAGTACTGTAGCTTGAAACTGGTCTTCTGAACTACCCAGCCAGACATGAAAGTGTTAAAAACTTTTTTGTGGATTTTGTGAATTTTTTAAATTTTACGAATGATTGGGTAGTTTCATCCCCTCAGACTCTGAATTTTTTCAAATCTGTAATGCTGTAGCTTGGAACTGGTCTTCTGAACTACCCAACCAGACATGAAAGTGTTAAAAACTTTTTTGTGGATTTTGTGAATTTTTAAATTTTACGAATGATTGGGTAGTTTCATCCCCTCAGACTCTGAATTTTTTCAAATCTGAAATACTATAGTTTCGTAATGGTACTCTGCACTACCCAGCCAAACATGAAAGTGTTAAAAACTTTTTTGTGGATTTTGTGAATTTTTTAAGTTTTACGAATGATTGGGTAGTTTCATCCCCTTACACCCTGAATTTTTTCAAATCTGTATTACTGTAGCTTGGAACTGGTCTTCTGAACTACCCAGCCAGACATGAAAGTGTTAAAAACTTTTTTGTGGATTTTGTGAATTTTTTAAGTTTTACTAATGATTGGGTAGTTTCATCCCCTTAGATCCTGAATTTTTTCAAATCTGAAATACTGTAGTCTTGTAATGGTCCTCTGAACTACCCAGCCAGACATGAAAGTGTTAAAAACTTTTTTGTGGATTTTGTGAATTTTTTAAGTTTTACTAATGATTGGGTAGTTTCATCCCCTTAGACCCTGAATTTTTTCAAATCTGTAATACTGTAGGTTAGAAGTGGTCTTCTGAACTACCCAGTCAAACATGAAAGTGTTAAAAACTTTTTTGTGGATTTTGTAAATTTTTTAAGTTTTACTAATGATTGGGTAGTTTCATCCCCTTAGACCCTGAATTTTTTTCAAATCTGTAATACTGTAGCTTGGAACTGGTCTTCTGAACTACCCAGCCAGACATGAAAGTGTTAAAAACTTTTTTGTGGATTTTGTGAATTTTTTAAGTTTTACTAATGATTGGGTAGTTTCATCCCCTTACACCCTGAATTTTTTCAAATCTGTAATACTGTAGCTTGGAACTGGTCTTCTGAACTACCCAGCCAGACATGAAAGTGTTAAAAACTTTTTTGTGGATTTTGTGAATTTTTTAAGTTTTACTAATGATTGGGTAGTTTCATCCCCTTACACCCTGAATTTTTTCAAATCTGTAATACTGTAGCTTGGAACTGGTCTTCTGAACTACCCAGCCAGACATGAAAGTGTTAAAAACTTTTTTGTGGGATTTCGTGAATTTTTTAAGTTTTACTAATGATTGGGTACTTTCATCCCCTTAGACCCTGAATTTTTTTCAAATCTGTAATACTGTAGCTTGGAACTGGTCTTCTGAACTACCCAGCCAGACATGAAAGTGTTAAAAACTTTTTTGTGGATTTTGTAAATTTTTTAAATTTTACTAATGATTGGGTAGTTTCATCCCCTTAGACCCTGAATTTTTTTCAAATCTGTAATACTGTAGCTTGGAACTGGTCTTCTGAACTACCCAGCCAGACATGAAAGTGTTAAAAACTTTTTTGTGGATTTTTTTAAGTTTTACGAATGATTGGGTAGTTTCATCCCCTTAGACCCTGAATTTTTTCAAATCTGTAATACTGTAGGTTAGAAGTGGTCTTCTGAACTACCCAGCCAAACATGAAAGTGTTAAAAACTTTTTTGTGGATTTTGTGAATTTTTAAAATTTTACTAATGATTGGGTAGTTTCATCCCCTTAGACCCTGAATTTTTTCAAATCTGTAATACTGTAGCTTGGAACTTATCTTCTGAACTACCCAGCCAGACATGAAAGTGTTAAAAACTTTTTTGTGGATTTTGTGAATTTTTTAAGTTTTACTAATGATTGGGTAGTTTCATCCCCTTAGACCCTGAATTTTTTCAAATCTGTAGTACTGTAGCTTGAAACTGGTCTTCTGAACTACCCAGCCAGACATGAAAGTGTTAAAAACTTTTTTGTGGATTTTGTGAATTTTTTAAATTTTACGAATGATTGGGTAGTTTCATCCCCTTAGACTCTGAATTTTTTCAAATCTGTAATGCTGTAGCTTGGAACTGGTCTTCTGAACTACCCAACCAGACATGAAAGTGTTAAAAACTTTTTTGTGGATTTTGTGAATTTTTAAATTTTACGAATGATTGGGTAGTTTCATCCCCTTAGACCCTGAATTTTTTCAAATCTGAAATACTGTTGTTTTGTAATGGTCCTCTGAACTACCCAGCCAGACATGAAAGTGTTAAAAACTTTTTTGTGGATTTTGTGAATTTTTAAAATTTTATTAATGATTGGGTAGTTTCATCCCCTTAGACCCTGAATTTTTTCAAATCTGTAGTACTGTAGCTTGAAACTGGTCTTCTGAACTACCCAGCCAGACATGAAAGTGTTAAAAACTTTTTTGTGGATTTTGTGAATTTTTTAAATTTTACGAATGATTGGGTAGTTTCATCCCCTTAGACTCTGAATTTTTTCAAATCTGTAATGCTGTAGCTTGGAACTGGTCTTCTGAACTACCCAACCAGACATGAAAGTGTTAAAAACTTTTTTGTGGATTTTGTGAATTTTTAAATTTTACGAATGATTGGGTAGTTTCATCCCCTTAGACCCTGAATTTTTTCAAATCTGAAATACTGTAGTTTTGTAATGGTCCTCTGAACTACCCAGCCAGACATGAAAGTGTTAAAAACTTTTTTGTGGATTTTGTGAATTTTTTAAGTTTTACTAATGATTGGGTAGTTTCATCCCCTTAGACCCTGAATTTTTTCAAATCTGTAGTACTGTAGCTTGAAACTGGTCTTCTGAACTACCCAGCCAGACATGAAAGTGTTAAAAACTTTTTTGTGGATTTTGTGAATTTTTTAAATTTTACGAATGATTGGGTAGTTTCATCCCCTTAGACTCTGAATTTTTTCAAATCTGTAATGCTGTAGCTTGGAACTGGTCTTCTGAACTACCCAACCAGACATGAAAGTGTTAAAAACTTTTTTGTGGATTTTGTGAATTTTTAAATTTTACGAATGATTGGGTAGTTTCATCCCCTTAGACCCTGAATTTTTTCAAATCTGAAATACTGTAGTTTTGCAATGGTCCTCTGAACTAGCCAGCCAGACATGAAAGTGTTAAAAACTTTTTTGTGAATTTTGTGAATTTTTTAAGTTTTACTAATGATTGGGTAGTTTCATCCCCTCAGACTCTGAATTTTTTCAAATCTGAAATACTATAGTTTCGTAATGGTACTCTGCACTACCCAGCCAAACATGAAAGTGTTAAAAAATTTTTTGTGGATTTTGTGAATTTTTTAAGTTTTACGAATGATTGGGTAGTTTCATCCCCTTACACCCTGAATTTTTTCAAATCTGTATTACTGTAGCTTGGAACTGGTCTTCTGAACTACCCAGCCAGACATGAAAGTGTTAAAAACTTTTTTGTGGATTTTGTGAATTTTTTAAGTTTTACTAATGATTGGGTAGTTTCATCCCCTTAGATCCTGAATTTTTTCAAATCTGAAATACTGTAGTTTTGTAATGGTCCTCTGAACTACCCAGCCAGACATGAAAGTGTTAAAAACTTTTTTGTGGATTTTGTGAATTTTTTAAGTTTTACTAATGATTGGGTAGTTTCATCCTCTTAGACCCTGAATTTTTTCAAATCTGTAATACATTAGGTTAGAAGTGGTCTTCTGAACTACCCAGTCAAACATGAAAGTGTTAAAAACTTTTTTGTGGATTTTGTAAATTTTTTAAGTTTTACTAATGATTGGGTACTTTCATCCCCTTAGACCCTGAATTTTTTTCAAATCTGTAATACTGTAGCTTGGAACTGGTCTTCTGAACTACCCAGCCAGACATGAAAGTGTTAAAAACTTTTTTGTGGATTTTGTAAATTTTTTAAATTTTACTAATGATTGGGTAGTTTCATCCCCTTAGACCCTGAATTTTTTTCAAATCTGTAATACTGTAGCTTGGAACTGGTCTTCTGAACTACCCAGCCAGACATGAAAGTGTTAAAAACTTTTTTGTGGATTTTTTTAAGTTTTACGAATGATTGGGTAGTTTCATCCCCTTAGACCCTGAATTTTTTCAAATCTGTAATACTGTAGGTTAGAAGTGGTCTTCTGAACTACCCAGCCAAACATGAAAGTGTTAAAAACTTTTTTGTGGATTTTGTGAATTTTTAAAATTTTACTAATGATTGGGTAGTTTCATCCCCTTAGACCCTGAATTTTTTCAAATCTGTAATACTGTAGCTTGGAACTTATCTTCTGAACTACCCAGCCAGACATGAAAGTGTTAAAAACTTTTTTGTGGATTTTGTGAATTTTTAAGTTTTACTAATGATTGGGTAGTTTCATCCCCTTAGACCCTGAATTTTTTCAAATCTGTAGTACTGTAGCTTGAAACTGGTCTTCTGAACTACCCAGCCAGACATGAAAGTGTTAAAAACTTTTTTGTGGATTTTGTGAATTTTTTAAATTTTACGAATGATTGGGTAGTTTCATCCCCTTAGACTCTGAATTTTTTCAAATCTGTAATGCTGTAGCTTGGAACTGGTCTTCTGAACTACCCAACCAGACATGAAAGTGTTAAAAACTTTTTTGTGGATTTTGTGAATTTTTAAATTTTACGAATGATTGGGTAGTTTCATCCCCTTAGACCCTGAATTTTTTCAAATCTGAAATACTGTAGTTTTGTAATGGTCCTCTGAACTACCCAGCCAGACATGAAAGTGTTAAAAACTTTTTTGCGGATTTTGTGAATTTTTAAAATTTTATTAATGATTGGGTAGTTTCATCCCCTTAGACCCTGAATTTTTTCAAATCTGTAGTACTGTAGCTTGAAACTGGTCTTCTGAACTACCCAGCCAGACATGAAAGTGTTAAAAACTTTTTTGTGGATTTTGTGAATTTTTTAAATTTTACGAATGATTGGGTAGTTTCATCCCCTTAGACTCTGAATTTTTTCAAATCTGTAATGCTGTAGCTTGGAACTGGTCTTCTGAACTACCCAACCAGACATGAAAGTGTTAAAAACTTTTTTGTGGATTTTGTGAATTTTTAAATTTTACGAATGATTGGGTAGTTTCATCCCCTTAGACCCTGAATTTTTTCAAATCTGAAATACTGTAGTTTTGTAATGGTCCTCTGAACTACCCAGCCAGACATGAAAGTGTTAAAAACTTTTTTGTGGATTTTGTGAATTTTTTAAGTTTTACTAATGATTGGGTAGTTTCATCCCCTTAGACCCTGAATTTTTTCAAATCTGTAGTACTGTAGCTTGAAACTGGTCTTCTGAACTACCCAGCCAGACATGAAAGTGTTAAAAACTTTTTTGTGGATTTTGTGAATTTTTTAAATTTTACGAATGATTGGGTAGTTTCATCCCCTTAGACTCTGAATTTTTTCAAATCTGTAATGCTGTAGCTTGGAACTGGTCTTCTGAACTACCCAACCAGACATGAAAGTGTTAAAAACTTTTTTGTGGATTTTGTGAATTTTTAAATTTTACGAATGATTGGGTAGTTTCATCCCCTTAGACCCTGAATTTTTTCAAATCTGAAATACTGTAGTTTTGCAATGGTCCTCTGAACTAGCCAGCCAGACATGAAAGTGTTAAAAACTTTTTTGTGAATTTTGTGAATTTTTTAAGTTTTACTAATGATTGGGTAGTTTCATCCCCTCAGACTCTGAATTTTTTCAAATCTGAAATACTATAGTTTCGTAATGGTACTCTGCACTACCCAGCCAAACATGAAAGTGTTAAAAAATTTTTTGTGGATTTTGTGAATTTTTTAATTTTTACGAATGATTGGGTAGTTTCATCCCCTTACACCCTGAATTTTTTCAAATCTGTATTACTGTAGCTTGGAACTGGTCTTCTGAACTACCCAGCCAGACATGAAAGTGTTAAAAACTTTTTTGTGGATTTTGTGAATTTTTTAAGTTTTACTAATGATTGGGTAGTTTCATCCCCTTAGATCCTGAATTTTTTCAAATCTGAAATACTGTAGTTTTGTAATGGTCCTCTGAACTACCCAGCCAGACATGAAAGTGTTAAAAACTTTTTTGTGGATTTTGTGAATTTTTTAAGTTTTACTAATGATTGGGTAGTTTCATCCTCTTAGACCCTGAATTTTTTCAAATCTGTAATACATTAGGTTAGAAGTGGTCTTCTGAACTACCCAGTCAAACATGAAAGTGTTAAAAACTTTTTTGTGGATTTTGTAAATTTTTTAAGTTTTACTAATGATTGGGTAGTTTCATCCCCTTAGACCCTGAATTTTTTTTTAATCTGTAATACTGTAGCTTGGAACTGGTCTTCTGAACTACCCAGCCAGACATGAAAGTGTTAAAAACTTTTTTGTGGATTTTGTGAATTTTTTAAGTTTTACTAATGATTGGGTAGTTTCATCCCCTTACACCCTGAATTTTTTCAAATCTGTAATACTGTAGCTTGGAACTGGTCTTCTGAACTACCCAGCCAGACATGAAAGTGTTAAAAACTTTTTTGTGGGATTTTGTGAATTTTTTAAGTTTTACTAATGATTGGGTAGTTTCATCCCCTTAGACCCTGAATTTTTTTCAAATCTGTAATACTGTAGCTTGGAACTGGTCTTCTGAACTACCCAGCCAGACATGAAAGTGTTAAAAACTTTTTTGTGGATTTTGTAAATTTTTTAAGTTTTACTAATGATTGGGTAGTTTCATCCCCTTAGACCCTGAATTTTTTTCAAATCTGTAATACTGTAGCTTGGAACTGGTCTTCTGAACTACCCAGCCAGACATGAAAGTGTTAAAAAATTTTTTGGGGATTTTTTTAAGTTTTACGAAAGATTGGGTAGTTTCATCCCCTTAGACTCTGAATTTTTTCAAATCTGAAAAAATGTAGTTTCGTATAGGTCTTCTGAACTACTCAGCCAGACATGAAAGTGTTAAAATCTTTTTTGTGGATTTTGTGAATTTTTTAAGTTTTACGAATGATTGGGTAGTTTCATCCCCTTAGACCCTGAATTTTTTCAAATCTGAAATACTGTAATTTTGTAATGGTCCTCTGAACTACCCAGCCAGACATGAAAGTGTTAAAAACTTTTTTGTGGATTTTGTGAATTTTTTAAATTTTACGAATGATTGGGTAGTTTCATCCCCTTAGACTCTGAATTTTTTCAAATCTGAAAAAATGTAGTTTCGTATAGGTCTTCTGAACTACTCAGCCAGACATGAAAGTGTTAAAATCTTTTTTGTGGATTTTGTGAATTTTTTAAGTTTTACGAATGATTGGGTAGTTTCATCCCCTTAGACCCTGAATTTTTTCAAATCTGAAATACTGTAATTTTGTAATGGTCCTCTGAACTACCCAGCCAGACATGAAAGTGTTAAAAACTTTTTTGTGGATTTTGTGAATTTTTTAAATTTTACGAATGATTGGGTAGTTTCATCCCCTTAGACTCTGAATTTTTTCAAATCTGTAATACTGTAGCTTGGAACTGGTCTTCTGAACTACCCAGCCAGACATGAAAGTGTTAAAAACTTTTTTGTGGATTTTGTGAATTTTTAAATTTTACGAATGATTGGATAGTTTCATCCCCTTAGACCCTGAATTTTTTCAAATCTGAAATACTGTAGTTTTGTAATGGTTTTCTGAACTACCCAGCCAGACATGAAAGTGTTAAAAACTTTTTTGTGGATTTTGTGAATTTTTAAAATTTTACTAATGATTGGGTAGTTTCATCCCCTTAGACCCTGATTTTTTTCAAATCTGAAATACTGTAGTTTTGCAATGGTCCTCTGAACTACCCAGCCAGACATGAAAGTGTTAAAAACTTTTTTGTGGATTTTGTGAATTTTAAAATTTTACTAATGATTGGGTAGTTTCATCCCCTTAGACCCTGAATTTTTTCAAATCTGAAATACTGTAGTTTTGTAATGGTTTTCTGAACTACCCAGCCAGACATGAAAGTGTTAAAAACTTTTTTGTGGATTTTGTGAATTTTTAAAATTTTACTAATGATTGGGTAGTTTCATCCCCTTAGACCCTGATTTTTTTCAAATCTGAAATACTGTAGTTTTGCAATGGTCCTCTGAACTACCCAGCCAGACATGAAAGTGTTAAAAACTTTTTTGTGGATTTTGTGAATTTTTTAAGTTTTACTAATGATTGGCTAGTTTCATCCCCTTAGACCCTGAATTTTTTCAAATTTGTAATACTGTAGGTTAGAAGTGGCCTTCTGAACTACCCAGTCAAACATGAAAGTGTTAAAAACTTTTTTGTGGATTTTGTGAATTTTTAAATTTTACGAATGATTGGGTAGTTTCATCCCCTTAGACCCTGATTTTTTTCAAATCTGAAATACTGTAGTTTTGCAATGGTCCTCTGAACTACCCAGCCAGACATGAAAGTGTTAAAAACTTTTTTGTGGATTTTGTGAATTTTTTAAGTTTTACTAATGATTGGCTAGTTTCATCCCCTTAGACCCTGAATTTTTTCAAATTTGTAATACTGTAGGTTAGAAGTGGCCTTCTGAACTACCCAGTCAAACATGAAAGTGTTAAAAACTTTTTTGTGGATTTTGTGAATTTTTAAATTTTACGAATGATTGGGTAGTTTCATCCCCTTAGACCCTGAATTTTTTCAAATCTGAAATACTGTAGTTTTGCAATGGTCCTCTGAACTAGCCAGCCAGACATGAAAGTGTTAAAAACTTTTTTGTGAATTTTGTGAATTTTTTAAGTTTTACTAATGATTGGGTAGTTTCATCCCCTCAGACTCTGAATTTTTTCAAATCTGAAATACTATAGTTTCGTAATGGTACTCTGCACTACCCAGCCAAACATGAAAGTGTTAAAAACTTTTTTGTGGATTTTGTGAATTTTTTAAGTTTTACGAATGATTGGGTAGTTTCATCCCCTTAGACCCTGAATTTTTTCAAATCTGTAATACTGTAGGTTAGAAGTGGTCTTCTGAACTACCCAGTCAAACATGAAAGTGTTAAAAACTTTTTTGTAGATTTTGTAAATTTTTTAAGTTTTACTAATGATTTTGTAGTTTCATCCCCTTAGACCCTGAATTTTTTTCAAATCTGTAATACTGTAGCTTGGAACTGGTCTTCCGAACTACCCAGCCAGACATGAAAGTGTTAAAAACTTTTTTGTGGATTTTTTTAAGTTTTACGAATGATAGGGTAGTTTCATCCCCTTACACCCTGAATTTTTTTCAAATCTGTAATACTGTAGCTTGGAACTGGTCTTCTGAACTACCCAGCCAGACATGAAAGTGTTAAAAACTTTTTTGTGGATTTTGTGAATTTTTTAAGTTTTACTAATGATTGGGTAGTTTCATCCCCTTAAACCCTGAATTTTTTCAAATCTGTAATACTGTAGCTTGGAACTGGTCTTCTGAACTACCCAGCCAGACATGAAAGTGTTAAAAACTTTTTTGTGGATTTTGTGAATTTTTTTAAGTTTTACGAATGATTGGGTAGTTTCATCCCCTTACACCCTGAATTTTTTTCAAATCTGTAATACTGTAGCTTGGAACTGGTCTTCTGAACTACCCAGCCAGACATGAAAGTGTTAAAAACTTTTTTGTGGATTTTGTGAATTTTTTAAGTTTTACTAATGATTGGGTAGTTTCATCCCCTTAGACCCTGAATTTTTTCAAATCTGTAATACTGTAGCTTGGAACTGGTCTTCTGAACTACCCAGCCAGACATGAAAGTGTTAAAAACTTTTTTGTGGATTTTGTGAATTTTTTAAGTTTTACGAATGATTGGGTAGTTTCATCCCCTCAGACTCTGAATTTTTTCAAATCTGAAATACTGTAGTTTCGTAATGGTCTTCTGAACTACCCAACCAAACATGAAGGTGTTAAAAACTTTTTTGTGGATTTTGTGATTTTTTTTAATTTTACGAATGATTGGGTAGTTTCATCCCCTTAGACTCTGAATTTTTTCAAATCTGAAATACTGTAGTTTCGTAATGGTCTTCTGAACTACCCAACCAAACATGAAAGTGTTGAAAACTTTTTTGTGGATTTTGTGAATTTTTTAAGTTTTACGAATGATTGGGTAGTTTCATCCCCTTACACCCTGAATTTTTTTCAAATCTGTAATACTGTAGCTTGGAACTGGTCTTCTGAACTACCCAGCCAGACATGAAAGTGTTAAAAACTTTTTTGTGGATTTTGTGAATTTTTTAAGTTTTACTAATGATTGGGTAGTTTCATCCCCTTAGACCCTGAATTTTTTCAAATCTGTAATACTGTAAGTTAGAAGTGGTCTTCTGAACTACCCAGCCAGACATGAAAGTGTTAAAAACTTTTATGTGGATTTTGTGAATTTTTAAAATTTTACTAATGATTGGGTAGTTTCATCCCCTTAGACCCTGAATTTTTTCAAATCTGTAGTACAGTAGCTTGGAACTGGTCTTCTGAACTACCCAGCCAGACATGAAAGTGTTAAAAACTTTTTTGTGGATTTTGTGAATTTTTTAAGTTTTACGAATGATTGGGTAGTTTCATCCCCTCAGACTCTGAATTTTTTCAAATCTGAAATACTGTAGTTTTGTAATGGTCTTCTGAACTACCCAACCAAACATGAAAGTGTTAAAAACTTTTTTGTGGATTTTGTGAATTTTTTAAATTTTACGAATGATTGGGTAGTTTCACCCCTTAGACTCTGAATTTTTTCAAATCTGAAATACTGTAGCTTGGAACTGGTCTTCTGAACTACCCAGCCAGACATGAAAGTGTTAAAAACTTTTTTGTGGATTTTGTGAATTTTTAAATTTTACGAATGATTGGGTAGTTTCATCCCCTTAGACCCTGAATTTTTTCAAATCTGAAATACTGTAGTTTTGTAATGGTCCTCTGAACTACCCAGCCAGACATGAAAGTGTTAAAAATTTTTTGTGGATTTTGTGAATTTTTAAAATTTTACTAATGATTGGGTAGTTTCATCCCCTTAGACCCTGAATTTTTTCAAATCTGTAATACTGTAGGTTAGAAGTGGTCTTCTGAACTACCCAGTCAAACATGAAAGTGTTAAAAACTTTTTTGTGGATTTTGTGAATTTTTTAATTTTTACTAATGATTGGGTAGTTTCATCCCCTTAGACCCTGAATTTTTTCAAATCTGTAGTACTGTAGCTTGGAACTGGTCTTCTGAAGTACCCAGCCAGACATGAAAGTGTAAAAATTTTTTTTGTGGATTTTGTGATTTTTTTAAATTTTACGAATGATTGGGTAGTTTCATCACCTTAGACTCTGAATTTTTTCAAATCTGAAATACTGTAGTTTCGTAATGGTCTTCTGAACTACCCAACCAAACATGAAAGTGTTGAAAACTTTTTTGTGGATTTTGTGAATTTTTTAAGTTTTACGAATGATTGGGTAGTTTCATCCCCTCAGACTCTGAATTTTTTCAAATCTGTAATACTGTAGGTTAGAACTGGTCTTCTGAACTGCCCAGCCAAACATGAAAGTGTTAAAACCTTTTTTGTGGATTTTGTGAATTTTTCAAGTTTTACTAATGATTGGGTAGTTTCATCCCCTTAGACCCTGAATTTTTTCAAATCTGTAATACTGTAGCTTGGAACTGGTCTTCTGAACTACCCAGCCAGACATGAAAGTGTTAAAAACTTTTTTGTGGATTTTGTGAATTTTTTAAGTTTTACTAATGATTGGGTAGTTTCATCCCCTTAGACCCTGAATTTTTTCAAATCTGTAGTACTGTAGCTTGGAACTGGTCTTCTGAACTACCCAGCCAAACATGAAAGTGTTAAAAACTTTTTTGTGGATTTTGTGAATTTTTAAAATTTTATTAATGATTGGGTAGTTTCATCCCCTTAGACCCTGAATTTTTTCAAATCTGTAATACTGTAGCTTGGAACTTATCTTCTGAACTACCCAGCCAGACATGAAAGTGTTAAAAACTTTTTTGTGGATTTTGTAAATTTTTTAAGTTTTACTAATGATTGGGTAGTTTCATCCCCTTAGACCCTGAATTTTTTCAAATCTGTAGTACTGTGGCTTGAAACTGGTCTTCTGAACTACCCAGCCAGACATGAAAGTGTTAAAAACTTTTTTGTGGATTTTGTGAATTTTTTAAATTTTACGAATGATTGGGTAGTTTCATCCCCTTAGACTCTGAATATTTTCAAATCTGTAATGCTGTAGCTTGGAACTGGTCTTCTGAACTACCCAACCAGACATGAAAGTGTTAAAAACTTTTTCGTGGATTTTGTGAATTTTTAAATTTTACGAATGATTGGGTAGTTTCATCCCCTTAGACCTTGAATTTTTTCAAATCTGAAATACTGTAGTTTTGTAATGGTCCTCTGAACTACCCAGCCAGACATGAAAGTGTTAAAAACTTTTTTGTGAATTTTGTGAATTTTTTAAGTTTTACTAATGATTGGGTAGTTTCATCCCCTCAGACTCTGAATTTTTTCAAATCTGAAATACTATAGTTTCGTAATGTTACTCTGCACTACCCAGCCAAACATGAAAGTGTTAAAAACTTTTTTGTGGATTTTGTGAATTTTTTAAGTTTTACGAATGATTGGGTAGTTTCATCCCCTTACACCCTGAATTTTTTCAAATCTGTATTACTGTAGCTTGGAACTGGTCTTCTGAACTACCCAGCCAGACATGAAAGTGTTAAAAACTTTTTTGTGGATTTTGTGAATTTTTTAAGTTTTACTAATGATTGGGTAGTTTCATCCCCTTAGATCCTGAATTTTTTCAAATCTGAAATACTGTAGTCTTGTAATGGTCCTCTGAACTACCCAGCCAGACATGAAAGTGTTAAAAACTTTTTTGTGGATTTTGTGAATTTTTTAAGTTTTACGAATGATTGGGTAGTTTCATCCCCTTAGACTCTGAATTTTTTCAAATCTGTAATACTGTAGCTTGGAACTGGTCTTCTGAACTACCCAGCCAGACATGAAAGTGTTAAAAACTTTTTTGTGGATTTTGTGAATTTTTAAATTTTACGAATGATTGGATAGTTTCATCCCCTTAGACCCTGAATTTTTTCAAATCTGAAATACTGTAGTTTTGTAATGGTCCTCTGAACTACCCAGCCAGACATGAAAGTGTTAAAAACTTTTTTGTGGATTTTGTGAATTTTTAAAATTTTACTAATGATTGGGTAGTTTCATCCCCTTAGACCCTGAATTATTTCAAATCTGTAGTACTGTAGCTTGAAACTGGTCTTCTGAACTACCCAGCCAGACATGAAAGTGTTAAAAACTTTTTTGTGGATTTTGTGAATTTTTTAAATTTTACCAATGATTGGGTAGTTTCATCCCCTTAGACCCTGAATTTTTTCAAATCTGTAATACTGTAGCTTGGAACTGGTCTTCAGAACTACCCAGCCAGACATGAAAGTGTTAAAAACTTTTTTGTGGATTTTGTGAATTTTTTAAGTTTTACTAATGATTGGGTAGTTTCATCCCCTTAGACCCTGAATTTTTTCAAATCTGTAGTACTGTAGCTTGGAACTGGTCTTCTGAACTACCCAGCCAGACATGAAAGTGTTAAAAACTTTTTTGTGGATTTTGTGAATTTTTAAATTTTACGAATGATTGGATAGTTTCATCCCCTTAGACCCTGAATTTTTTCAAATCTGAAATACTGTAGTTTTGTAATGGTCCTCTGAACTACCCAGCCAGACATGAAAGTGTTAAAAACTTTTTTGTGGATTTTGTGAATTTTTAAAATTTTACTAATGATTGGGTAGTTTCATCCCCTTAGACCCTGAATTATTTCAAATCTGTAGTACTGTAGCTTGAAACTGGTCTTCTGAACTACCCAGCCAGACATGAAAGTGTTAAAAACTTTTTTGTGGATTTTGTGAATTTTTTAAGTTTTACTAATGATTGGGTAGTTTCATCCCCTTAGATCCTGAATTTTTTCAAATCTGAAATACTGTAGTCTTGTAATGGACCTCTGAACTACCCAGCCAGACATGAAAGTGTTAAAAACTTTTTTGTGGATTTTGTGAATTTTTTAAGTTTTACTAATGATTGGGTAGTTTCATCCCCTTAGACCCTGAATTTTTTCAAATCTGTAATACTGTAGGTTAGAAGTGGTCTTCTGAACTACCCAGTCAAACATGAAAGTGTTAAAAATTTTTTGTGGATTTTGTAAATTTTTTAAGTTTTACTAATGATTGGGTAGTTTCATCCCCTTAGACCCTGAATTTTTTTCAAATCTGTAATACTGTAGCTTGGAACTGGTCTTCTGAACTACCCAGCCAGACATGAAAGTGTTAAAAACTTTTTTGTGGATTTTGTGAATTTTTTAAGTTTTACTAATGATTGGGTAGTTTCATCCCCTTACACCCTGAATTTTTTCAAATCTGTAATACTGTAGCTTGGAACTGGTCTTCTGAACTACCCAGCCAGACATGAAAGTGTTAAAAACTTTTTTGTGGGATTTTGTGAATTTTTTAAGTTTTACTAATGATTGGGTAGTTTCATCCCCTTAGACCCTGAATTTTTTCAAATCTGAAATACTGTAGTTTTGTAATGGTCCTCTGAACTACCCAGCCAGACATGAAAGTGTTAAAAACTTTTTTGTGGATTTTGTGAATTTTTTAAGTTTTACGAATGATTGGGTAGTTTCATCCCCTTACACCCTGAATTTTTTCAAATCTGAAATACTGTAGTTTTGTAATGGTCCTCTGAACTACCCAGCCAGACATGAAAGTGTTAAAAACTTTTTTGTGGATTTTGTGAATTTTTTAAGTTTTACTAATGATTGGGTAGTTTCATCCCCTTACACCCTGAATTTTTTCAAATCTGTAATACTGTAGCTTGGAACTGGTCTTCTGAACTACCCAGCCAGACATGAAAGTGTTAAAAACTTTTTTGTGGGATTTTGTGAATTTTTTAAGTTTTACTAATGATTGGGTAGTTTCATCCCCTTAGACCCTGAATTTTTTCAAATCTGAAATACTGTAGTTTTGTAATGGTCCTCTGAACTACCCAGCCAGACATGAAAGTGTTAAAAACTTTTTTGTGGATTTTGTGAATTTTTAAATTTTACGAATGATTGGGTAGTTTCATCCCCTCAGACTCTGAATTTTTTCAAATCTGAAATACTATAGTTTCGTAATGGTACTCTGCACTACCCAGCCAAACATGAAAGTGTTAAAAACTTTTTTGTGGATTTTGTGAATTTTTTAAGTTTTACGAATGATTGGGTAGTTTCATCCCCTTACACCCTGAATTTTTTCAAATCTGTATTACTGTAGCTTGGAACTGGTCTTCTGAACTACCCAGCCAGACATGAAAGTGTTAAAAACTTTTTTGTGGATTTTGTGAATTTTTTAAGTTTTACTAATGATTGGGTAGTTTCATCCCCTTAGATCCTGAATTTTTTCAAATCTGAAATACTGTAGTCTTGTAATGGTCCTCTGAACTACCCAGCCAGACATGAAAGTGTTAAAAACTTTTTTGTGGATTTTGTGAATTTTTTAAGTTTTACTAATGATTGGGTAGTTTCATCCCCTTAGACCCTGAATTTTTTCAAATCTGTAATACTGTAGGTTAGAAGTGGTCTTCTGAACTACCCAGTCAAACATGAAAGTGTTAAAAACTTTTTTGTGGATTTTGTAAATTTTTTAAGTAATGATTGGGTAGTTTCATCCCCTTAAACCCTGAATTTTTTCAAATCTGTAATACTGTAGCTTGGAACTGGTCTTCTGAACTACCCAGCCAGACATGAAAGTGTTAAAAACTTTTTTGTGGATTTTGTGAATTTTTTAAGTTTTACGAATGATTGGGTAGTTTCATCCCCTTACACCCTGAATTTTTTTCAAATCTGTAATACTGTAGCTTGGAACTGGTCTTCTGAACTACCCAGCCAGACATGAAAGTGTTAAAAACTTTTTTGTGGATTTTGTGAATTTTTTAAGTTTTACTAATGATTGGGTAGTTTCATCCCCTTAGACCCTGAATTTTTTCAAATCTGTAATACTGTAGCTTGGAACTGGTCTTCTGAACTACCCAGCCAGACATGAAAGTGTTAAAAACTTTTTTGTGGATTTTGTGAATTTTTTAAGTTTTACGAATGATTGGGTAGTTTCATCCCCTCAGACTCTGAATTTTTTCAAATCTGAAATACTGTAGTTTCGTAATGGTCTTCTGAACTACCCAACCAAACATGAAGGTGTTAAAAACTTTTTTGTGGATTTTGTGATTTTTTTTAATTTTACGAATGATTGGGTAGTTTCATCCCCTTAGACTCTGAATTTTTTCAAATCTGAAATACTGTAGTTTCGTAATGGTCTTCTGAACTACCCAACCAAACATGAAAGTGTTGAAAACTTTTTTGTGGATTTTGTGAATTTTTTAAGTTTTACGAATGATTGGGTAGTTTCATCCCCTTACACCCTGAATTTTTTTCAAATCTGTAATACTGTAGCTTGGAACTGGTCTTCTGAACTACCCAGCCAGACATGAAAGTGTTAAAAACTTTTTTGTGGATTTTGTGAATTTTTTAAGTTTTACTAATGATTGGGTAGTTTCATCCCCTTAGACCCTGAATTTTTTCAAATCTGTAATACTGTAAGTTAGAAGTGGTCTTCTGAACTACCCAGCCAGACATGAAAGTGTTAAAAACTTTTATGTGGATTTTGTGAATTTTTAAAATTTTACTAATGATTGGGTAGTTTCATCCCCTTAGACCCTGAATTTTTTCAAATCTGTAGTACAGTAGCTTGGAACTGGTCTTCTGAACTACCCAGCCAGACATGAAAGTGTTAAAAACTTTTTTGTGGATTTTGTGAATTTTTTAAGTTTTACGAATGATTGGGTAGTTTCATCCCCTCAGACTCTGAATTTTTTCAAATCTGAAATACTGTAGTTTTGTAATGGTCTTCTGAACTACCCAACCAAACATGAAAGTGTTAAAAACTTTTTTGTGGATTTTGTGATTTTTTTTAATTTTACGAATGATTGGGTAGTTTCATCCCCTTAGACTCTGAATTTTTTCAAATCTGAAATACTGTAGTTTCGTAATGGTCTTCTGAACTACCCAACCAAACATGAAAGTGTTGAAAACTTTTTTGTGGATTTTGTGATTTTTTTAAGTTTTACGAATGATTGGGTAGTTTCATCCCCTCAGACTCTGAATTTTTTCAAATCTGAAATACTGTAGTTTCGTAATGGTCCTCTGAACTACCCAGCCAAACATGAAAGTGTTAAAAATTTTTTTGTGGATTTTGTGATTTTTTTTAATTTTACGAATGATTGGGTAGTTTCATCCCCTTACACCCTGAATTTTTTCAAATCTGTATTACTGTAGCTTGGAACTGGTCTTCTGAACTACCCAGCCAGACATGAAAGTGTTAAAAACTTTTTTGTGGATTTTGTGAATTTTTTAAGTTTTACTAATGATTGGGTAGTTTCATCCCCTTAGACCCTGAATTTTTTCAAATCTGAAATACTGTAGTTTTGCAATGGTCCTCTGAACTACCCAGCCAGACATGAAAGTGTTAAAAACTTTTTTGTGGATTTTGTGAATTTTTTAAATTTTACGAATGATTGGGTAGTTTCATCCCCTTAGACTCTGAATTTTTTCAAATCTGTAATACTGTAGCTTGGAACTAGTCTTCTGAACTACCCAGCCAGACATGAAAGTGTTAAAAACTTTTTTGTGGATTTTGTGAATTTTTAAAATTTTACTAATGATTGGATAGTTTCATCCCCTTAGACCCTGAATTTTTTCAAATCTGAAATACTGTAGTTTCGTAATGGTCTTCTGAACTACCCAACCAAACATGAAAGTGTTAAAAACTTTTTTGTGGATTTTGTGATTTTTTTTAATTTTACGAATGATTGGGTAGTTTCATCCCCTTAGACTCTGAATTTTTTCAAATCTGAAATACTGTAGTTTCGTAATGGTCTTCTGAACTACCCAACCAAACATGAAAGTGTTGAAAACTTTTTTGTGGATTTTGTGAATTTTTTAAGTTTTACGAATGATTGGGTAGTTTCATCCCCTCAGACTCTGAATTTTTTCAAATCTGAAATACTGTAGTTTTGTAATGGTCTTCTGAACTACCCAACCAAACATGAAAGTGTTAAAAACTTTTTTGTGGATTTTGTGATTTTTTTTAATTTTACGAATGATTGGGTAGTTTCATCCCCTTAGACTCTGAATTTTTTCAAATCTGAAATACTGTAGTTTCGTAATGGTCTTCTGAACTACCCAACCAAACATGAAAGTGTTAAAAACTTTTTTGTGGATTTTGTCATTTTTTTTAATTTTACGAATGATTGGGTAGTTTCATCCCCTTAGACTCTGAATTTTTTCAAATCTGAAATACTGTAGTTTCGTAATGGTCCTCTGAACTACCCAGCCAAACATGAAAGTGTTAAAAATTTTTTTGTGGATTTTGTGATTTTTTTTAATTTTACGAATGATTGGGTAGTTTCATCCCCTTACACCCTGAATTTTTTCAAATCTGTATTACTGTAGCTTGGAACTGGTCTTCTGAACTACCCAGCCAGACATGAAAGTGTTAAAAACTTTTTTGTGGATTTTGTGAATTTTTTAAGTTTTACTAATGATTGGGTAGTTTCATCCCCTTAGACCCTGAATTTTTTCAAATCTGAAATACTGTAGTTTTGCAATGGTCCTCTGAACTACCCAGCCAGACATGAAAGTGTTAAAAACTTTTTTGTGGATTTTGTGAATTTTTTAAATTTTACGAATGATTGGGTAGTTTCATCCCCTTAGACTCTGAATTTTTTCAAATCTGTAATACTGTAGCTTGGAACTAGTCTTCTGAACTACCCAGCCAGACATGAAAGTGTTAAAAACTTTTTTGTGGATTTTGTGAATTTTTAAAATTTTACTAATGATTGGATAGTTTCATCCCCTTAGACCCTGAATTTTTTCAAATCTGAAATACTGTAGTTTCGTAATGGTCTTCTGAACTACCCAACCAAACATGAAAGTGTTAAAAACTTTTTTGTGGATTTTGTGATTTTTTTTAATTTTACGAATGATTGGGTAGTTTCATCCCCTTAGACTCTGAATTTTTTCAAATCTGAAATACTGTAGTTTCGTAATGGTCTTCTGAACTACCCAACCAAACATGAAAGTGTTGAAAACTTTTTTGTGGATTTTGTGAATTTTTTAAGTTTTACGAATGATTGGGTAGTTTCATCCCCTTACACCCTGAATTTTTTTCAAATCTGTAATACTGTAGCTTGGAACTGGTCTTCTGAACTACCCAGCCAGACATGAAAGTGTTAAAAACTTTTTTGTGGATTTTGTGAATTTTTTAAGTTTTACTAATGATTGGGTAGTTTCATCCCCTTAGACCCTGAATTTTTTCAAATCTGTAATACTGTAAGTTAGAAGTGGTCTTCTGAACTACCCAGCCAGACATGAAAGTGTTGAAAACTTTTTTGTGGATTTTGTGAATTTTTTAAGTTTTACGAATGATTGGGTAGTTTCATCCCCTTACACCCTGAATTTTTTTCAAATCTGTAATACTGTAGCTTGGAACTGGTCTTCAGAACTACCCAGCCAGACATGAAAGTGTTAAAAACTTTTTTGTGGATTTTGTGAATTTTTTAAGTTTTACTAATGATTGGGTAGTTTCATCCCCTTAGACCCTGAATTTTTTCAAATCTGTAGTACTGTAGCTTGGAACTGGTCTTCTGAACTACCCAGCCAGACATGAAAGTGTTAAAAACTTTTTTGTGGATTTTGTGAATTTTTAAATTTTACGAATGATTGGATAGTTTCATCCCCTTAGACCCTGAATTTTTTCAAATCTGAAATACTGTAGTTTTGTAATGGTCCTCTGAACTACCCAGCCAGACATGAAAGTGTTAAAAACTTTTTTGTGGATTTTGTGAATTTTTAAAATTTTACTAATGATTGGGTAGTTTCATCCCCTTAGACCCTGAATTATTTCAAATCTGTAGTACTGTAGCTTGAAACTGGTCTTCTGAACTACCCAGCCAGACATGAAAGTGTTAAAAACTTTTTTGTGGATTTTGTGAATTTTTTAAGTTTTACTAATGATTGGGTAGTTTCATCCCCTTAGATCCTGAATTTTTTCAAATCTGAAATACTGTAGTCTTGTAATGGACCTCTGAACTACCCAGCCAGACATGAAAGTGTTAAAAACTTTTTTGTGGATTTTGTGAATTTTTTAAGTTTTACTAATGATTGGGTAGTTTCATCCCCTTAGACCCTGAATTTTTTCAAATCTGTAATACTGTAGGTTAGAAGTGGTCTTCTGAACTACCCAGTCAAACATGAAAGTGTTAAAAATTTTTTGTGGATTTTGTAAATTTTTTAAGTTTTACTAATGATTGGGTAGTTTCATCCCCTTAGACCCTGAATTTTTTTCAAATCTGTAATACTGTAGCTTGGAACTGGTCTTCTGAACTACCCAGCCAGACATGAAAGTGTTAAAAACTTTTTTGTGGATTTTGTGAATTTTTTAAGTTTTACTAATTATTGGGTAGTTTCATCCCCTTACACCCTGAATTTTTTCAAATCTGTAATACTGTAGCTTGGAACTGGTCTTCTGAACTACCCAGCCAGACATGAAAGTGTTAAAAACTTTTTTGTGGGATTTTGTGAATTTTTTAAGTTTTACTAATGATTGGGTAGTTTCATCCCCTTAGACCCTGAATTTTTTCAAATCTGAAATACTGTAGTTTTGTAATGGTCCTCTGAACTACCCAGCCAGACATGAAAGTGTTAAAAACTTTTTTGTGGATTTTGTGAATTTTTTAAGTTTTACGTATGATTGGGTAGTTTCATCCCCTTAGACCCTGAATTTTTTCAAATCTGTAATACTGTAGGTTAGAAGTGGCCTTCTGAACTACCCAGTCAAACATTAAAGTGTTAAAAACTTTTTTGTGGATTTTGTGAATTTTTTAAGTTTTACTAATGATTGGGTAGTTTCATCCCCTTAGACCCTGAATTTTTTCAAATTTTTAATACTGTAGGTTAGAAGTGGCCTTCTGAACTACCCAGTCAAACATGAAAGTGTTAAAAACTTTTTTGTGGATTTTGTGAATTTTTTAAGTTTTACTAATGATTGGGTAGTTTCATCCCCTTAGACCCTGAATTTTTTCAAATCTGTAGTACTGTAGCTTGAAACTGGTCTTCTGAACTACCCAGCCAGACATGAAAGTGTTAAAAACTTTTTTGTGGATTTTGTGAATTTTTAAATTTTACGAATTATTGGGTAGTTTCATCCCCTTAGACCCTGAATTTTTTCAAATCTGAAATACTGTAGTTTTGTAATGGTCCTCTGAACTACCCAGTCAGACATGAAAGTGTTAAAAACTTTTTTGTGGGATTTTGTGAATTTTTTAAGTTTTACTAATGATTGGGTAGTTTCATCCCCTTAGACCCTGAATTTTTTCAAATCTGAAATACTGTAGTTTTGTAATGGTCCTCTGAACTACCCAGCCAGACATGAAAGTGTTAAAAACTTTTTTGTGGATTTTGTGAATTTTTAAATTTTACGAATGATTGGGTAGTTTCATCCCCTTAGACCCTGAATTTTTTCAAATCTGAAATACTGTAGTTTTGTAATGGTCCTCTGAACTACCCAGCCAGACATGAAAGTGTTAAAAATTTTTTGTGGATTTTGTGAATTTTTAAAATTTTACTAATGATTGGGTAGTTTCATCCCCTTAGACCCTGAATTTTTTCAAATCTGTAATACTGTAGGTTAGAAGTGGTCTTCTGAACTACCCAGTCAAACATGAAAGTGTTAAAAACTTTTTTGTGGATTTTGTGAATTTTTTAATTTTTACTAATGATTGGGTAGTTTCATCCCCTTAGACCCTGAATTTTTTCAAATCTGTAGTACTGTAGCTTGGAACTGGTCTTCTGAAGTACCCAGCCAGACATGAAAGTGTAAAAATTTTTTTTGTGGATTTTGTGATTTTTTTAAATTTTACGAATGATTGGGTAGTTTCATCACCTTAGACTCTGAATTTTTTCAAATCTGAAATACTGTAGTTTCGTAATGGTCTTCTGAACTACCCAACCAAACATGAAAGTGTTGAAAACTTTTTTGTGGATTTTGTGAATTTTTTAAGTTTTACGAATGATTGGGTAGTTTCATCCCCTCAGACTCTGAATTTTTTCAAATCTGTAATACTGTAGGTTAGAACTGGTCTTCTGAACTGCCCAGCCAAACATGAAAGTGTTAAAACCTTTTTTGTGGATTTTGTGAATTTTTCAAGTTTTACTAATGATTGGGTAGTTTCATCCCCTTAGACCCTGAATTTTTTCAAATCTGTAATACTGTAGCTTGGAACTGGTCTTCTGAACTACCCAGCCAGACATGAAAGTGTTAAAAACTTTTTTGTGGATTTTGTGAATTTTTTAAGTTTTACTAATGATTGGGTAGTTTCATCCCCTTAGACCCTGAATTTTTTCAAATCTGTAGTACTGTAGCTTGGAACTGGTCTTCTGAACTACCCAGCCAAACATGAAAGTGTTAAAAACTTTTTTGTGGATTTTGTGAATTTTTAAAATTTTACTAATGATTGGGTAGTTTCATCCCCTTAGACCCTGAATTTTTTCAAATCTGTAATACTGTAGCTTGGAACTTATCTTCTGAACTACCCAGCCAGACATGAAAGTGTTAAAAACTTTTTTGTGGATTTTGTGAATTTTTTAAGTTTTACTAATGATTGGGTAGTTTCATCCCCTTAGACCCTGAATTTTTTCAAATCTGTAGTACTGTGGCTTGAAACTGGTCTTCTGAACTACCCAGCCAGACATGAAAGTGTTAAAAACTTTTTTGTGGATTTTGTGAATTTTTTAAATTTTACGAATGATTGGGTAGTTTCATCCCCTTAGACTCTGAATATTTTCAAATCTGTAATGCTGTAGCTTGGAACTGGTCTTCTGAACTACCCAACCAGACATGAAAGTGTTAAAAACTTTTTCGTGGATTTTGTGAATTTTTAAATTTTACGAATGATTGGGTAGTTTCATCCCCTTAGACCTTGAATTTTTTCAAATCTGAAATACTGTAGTTTTGTAATGGTCCTCTGAACTACCCAGCCAGACATGAAAGTGTTAAAAACTTTTTTGTGAATTTTGTGAATTTTTTAAGTTTTACTAATGATTGGGTAGTTTCATCCCCTCAGACTCTGAATTTTTTCAAATCTGAAATACTATAGTTTCGTAATGTTACTCTGCACTACCCAGCCAAACATGAAAGTGTTAAAAACTTTTTTGTGGATTTTGTGAATTTTTTAAGTTTTACGAATGATTGGGTAGTTTCATCCCCTTACACCCTGAATTTTTTCAAATCTGTATTACTGTAGCTTGGAACTGGTCTTCTGAACTACCCAGCCAGACATGAAAGTGTTAAAAACTTTTTTGTGGATTTTGTGAATTTTTTAAGTTTTACTAATGATTGGGTAGTTTCATCCCCTTAGATCCTGAATTTTTTCAAATCTGAAATACTGTAGTCTTGTAATGGTCCTCTGAACTACCCAGCCAGACATGAAAGTGTTAAAAACTTTTTTGTGGATTTTGTGAATTTTTTAAGTTTTACGAATGATTGGGTAGTTTCATCCCCTTAGACTCTGAATTTTTTCAAATCTGTAATACTGTAGCTTGGAACTGGTCTTCTGAACTACCCAGCCAGACATGAAAGTGTTAAAAACTTTTTTGTGGATTTTGTGAATTTTTAAATTTTACGAATGATTGGATAGTTTCATCCCCTTAGACCCTGAATTTTTTCAAATCTGAAATACTGTAGTTTTGTAATGGTCCTCTGAACTACCCAGCCAGACATGAAAGTGTTAAAAACTTTTTTGTGGATTTTGTGAATTTTTAAAATTTTACTAATGATTGGGTAGTTTCATCCCCTTAGACCCTGAATTATTTCAAATCTGTAGTACTGTAGCTTGAAACTGGTCTTCTGAACTACCCAGCCAGACATGAAAGTGTTAAAAACTTTTTTGTGGATTTTGTGAATTTTTTAAATTTTACCAATGATTGGGTAGTTTCATCCCCTTAGACCCTGAATTTTTTCAAATCTGTAATACTGTAGCTTGGAACTGGTCTTCAGAACTACCCAGCCAGACATGAAAGTGTTAAAAACTTTTTTGTGGATTTTGTGAATTTTTTAAGTTTTACTAATGATTGGGTAGTTTCATCCCCTTAGACCCTGAATTTTTTCAAATCTGTAGTACTGTAGCTTGGAACTGGTCTTCTGAACTACCCAGCCAGACATGAAAGTGTTAAAAACTTTTTTGTGGATTTTGTGAATTTTTAAATTTTACGAATGATTGGATAGTTTCATCCCCTTAGACCCTGAATTTTTTCAAATCTGAAATACTGTAGTTTTGTAATGGTCCTCTGAACTACCCAGCCAGACATGAAAGTGTTAAAAACTTTTTTGTGGATTTTGTGAATTTTTAAAATTTTACTAATGATTGGGTAGTTTCATCCCCTTAGACCCTGAATTATTTCAAATCTGTAGTACTGTAGCTTGAAACTGGTCTTCTGAACTACCCAGCCAGACATGAAAGTGTTAAAAACTTTTTTGTGGATTTTGTGAATTTTTTAAGTTTTACTAATGATTGGGTAGTTTCATCCCCTTAGATCCTGAATTTTTTCAAATCTGAAATACTGTAGTCTTGTAATGGACCTCTGAACTACCCAGCCAGACATGAAAGTGTTAAAAACTTTTTTGTGGATTTTGTGAATTTTTTAAGTTTTACTAATGATTGGGTAGTTTCATCCCCTTAGACCCTGAATTTTTTCAAATCTGTAATACTGTAGGTTAGAAGTGGTCTTCTGAACTACCCAGTCAAACATGAAAGTGTTAAAAATTTTTTGTGGATTTTGTAAATTTTTTAAGTTTTACTAATGATTGGGTAGTTTCATCCCCTTAGACCCTGAATTTTTTTCAAATCTGTAATACTGTAGCTTGGAACTGGTCTTCTGAACTACCCAGCCAGACATGAAAGTGTTAAAAACTTTTTTGTGGATTTTGTGAATTTTTTAAGTTTTACTAATGATTGGGTAGTTTCATCCCCTTACACCCTGAATTTTTTCAAATCTGTAATACTGTAGCTTGGAACTGGTCTTCTGAACTACCCAGCCAGACATGAAAGTGTTAAAAACTTTTTTGTGGGATTTTGTGAATTTTTTAAGTTTTACTAATGATTGGGTAGTTTCATCCCCTTAGACCCTGAATTTTTTCAAATCTGAAATACTGTAGTTTTGTAATGGTCCTCTGAACTACCCAGCCAGACATGAAAGTGTTAAAAACTTTTTTGTGGATTTTGTGAATTTTTTAAGTTTTACGTATGATTGGGTAGTTTCATCCCCTTAGACCCTGAATTTTTTCAAATCTGTAATACTGTAGGTTAGAAGTGGCCTTCTGAACTACCCAGTCAAACATTAAAGTGTTAAAAACTTTTTTGTGGATTTTGTGAATTTTTTAAGTTTTACTAATGATTGGGTAGTTTCATCCCCTTAGACCCTGAATTTTTTCAAATTTTTAATACTGTAGGTTAGAAGTGGCCTTCTGAACTACCCAGTCAAACATGAAAGTGTTAAAAACTTTTTTGTGGATTTTGTGAATTTTTTAAGTTTTACTAATGATTGGGTAGTTTCATCCCCTTAGACCCTGAATTTTTTCAAATCTGTAGTACTGTAGCTTGAAACTGGTCTTCTGAACTACCCAGCCAGACATGAAAGTGTTAAAAACTTTTTTGTGGATTTTGTGAATTTTTAAATTTTACGAATTATTGGGTAGTTTCATCCCCTTAGACCCTGAATTTTTTCAAATCTGAAATACTGTAGTTTTGTAATGGTCCTCTGAACTACCCAGTCAGACATGAAAGTGTTAAAAACTTTTTTGTGGGATTTTGTGAATTTTTTAAGTTTTACTAATGATTGGGTAGTTTCATCCCCTTAGACCCTGAATTTTTTCAAATCTGAAATACTGTAGTTTTGTAATGGTCCTCTGAACTACCCAGCCAGACATGAAAGTGTTAAAAACTTTTTTGTGGATTTTGTGAATTTTTTAAGTTTTACGTATGATTGGGTAGTTTCATCCCCTTAGACCCTGAATTTTTTTCAAATCTGTAATACTGTAGCTTGGAACTGGTCTTCCGAACTACCCAGCCAGACATGAAAGTGTTAAAAACTTTTTTGTGGATTTTTTTAAGTTTTACGAATGATAGGGTAGTTTCATCCCCTTACACCCTGAATTTTTTTCAAATCTGTAATACTGTAGCTTGGAACTGGTCTTCTGAACTACCCAGCCAGACATGAAAGTGTTAAAAACTTTTTTGTGGATTTTGTGAATTTTTTAAGTTTTACTAATGATTGGGTAGTTTCATCCCCTTAAACCCTGAATTTTTTCAAATCTGTAATACTGTAGCTTGGAACTGGTCTTCTGAACTACCCAGCCAGACATGAAAGTGTTAAAAACTTTTTTGTGGATTTTGTGAATTTTTTAAGTTTTACGAATGATTGGGTAGTTTCATCCCCTTACACCCTGAATTTTTTTCAAATCTGTAATACTGTAGCTTGGAACTGGTCTTCTGAACTACCCAGCCAGACATGAAAGTGTTAAAAACTTTTTTGTGGATTTTGTGAATTTTTTAAGTTTTACTAATGATTGGGTAGTTTCATCCCCTTAGACCCTGAATTTTTTCAAATCTGTAATACTGTAGCTTGGAACTGGTCTTCTGAACTACCCAGCCAGACATGAAAGTGTTAAAAACTTTTTTGTGGATTTTGTGAATTTTTTAAGTTTTACGAATGATTGGGTAGTTTCATCCCCTCAGACTCTGAATTTTTTCAAATCTGAAATACTGTAGTTTCGTAATGGTCTTCTGAACTACCCAACCAAACATGAAGGTGTTAAAAACTTTTTTGTGGATTTTGTGATTTTTTTTAATTTTACGAATGATTGGGTAGTTTCATCCCCTTAGACTCTGAATTTTTTCAAATCTGAAATACTGTAGTTTCGTAATGGTCTTCTGAACTACCCAACCAAACATGAAAGTGTTGAAAACTTTTTTGTGGATTTTGTGAATTTTTTAAGTTTTACGAATGATTGGGTAGTTTCATCCCCTTACACCCTGAATTTTTTTCAAATCTGTAATACTGTAGCTTGGAACTGGTCTTCTGAACTACCCAGCCAGACATGAAAGTGTTAAAAACTTTTTTGTGGATTTTGTGAATTTTTTAAGTTTTACTAATGATTGGGTAGTTTCATCCCCTTAGACCCTGAATTTTTTCAAATCTGTAATACTGTAAGTTAGAAGTGGTCGTCTGAACTACCCAGCCAGACATGAAAGTGTTAAAAACTTTTATGTGGATTTTGTGAATTTTTAAAATTTTACTAATGATTGGGTAGTTTCATCCCCTTAGACCCTGAATTTTTTCAAATCTGTAGTACAGTAGCTTGGAACTGGTCTTCTGAACTACCCAGCCAGACATGAAAGTGTTAAAAACTTTTTTGTGGATTTTGTGAATTTTTTAAGTTTTACGAATGATTGGGTAGTTTCATCCCCTCAGACTCTGAATTTTTTCAAATCTGAAATACTGTAGTTTTGTAATGGTCTTCTGAACTACCCAACCAAACATGAAAGTGTTAAAAACTTTTTTGTGGATTTTGTGATTTTTTTTAATTTTACGAATGATTGGGTAGTTTCATCCCCTTAGACTCTGAATTTTTTCAAATCTGAAATACTGTAGTTTCGTAATGGTCTTCTGAACTACCCAACCAAACATGAAAGTGTTGAAAACTTTTTTGTGGATTTTGTGATTTTTTTAAGTTTTACGAATGATTGGGTAGTTTCATCCCCTCAGACTCTGAATTTTTTCAAATCTGAAATACTGTAGTTTCGTAATGGTCCTCTGAACTACCCAGCCAAACATGAAAGTGTTAAAAATTTTTTTGTGGATTTTGTGATTTTTTTTAATTTTACGAATGATTGGGTAGTTTCATCCCCTTACACCCTGAATTTTTTCAAATCTGTATTACTGTAGCTTGGAACTGGTCTTCTGAACTACCCAGCCAGACATGAAAGTGTTAAAAACTTTTTTGTGGATTTTGTGAATTTTTTAAGTTTTACTAATGATTGGGTAGTTTCATCCCCTTAGACCCTGAATTTTTTCAAATCTGAAATACTGTAGTTTTGCAATGGTCCTCTGAACTACCCAGCCAGACATGAAAGTGTTAAAAACTTTTTTGTGGATTTTGTGAATTTTTTAAATTTTACGAATGATTGGGTAGTTTCATCCCCTTAGACTCTGAATTTTTTCAAATCTGTAATACTGTAGCTTGGAACTAGTCTTCTGAACTACCCAGCCAGACATGAAAGTGTTAAAAACTTTTTTGTGGATTTTGTGAATTTTTAAAATTTTACTAATGATTGGATAGTTTCATCCCCTTAGACCCTGAATTTTTTCAAATCTGAAATACTGTAGTTTCGTAATGGTCTTCTGAACTACCCAACCAAACATGAAAGTGTTAAAAACTTTTTTGTGGATTTTGTGATTTTTTTTAATTTTACGAATGATTGGGTAGTTTCATCCCCTTAGACTCTGAATTTTTTCAAATCTGAAATACTGTAGTTTCGTAATGGTCTTCTGAACTACCCAACCAAACATGAAAGTGTTGAAAACTTTTTTGTGGATTTTGTGAATTTTTTAAGTTTTACGAATGATTGGGTAGTTTCATCCCCTCAGACTCTGAATTTTTTCAAATCTGAAATACTGTAGTTTTGTAATGGTCTTCTGAACTACCCAACCAAACATGAAAGTGTTAAAAACTTTTTTGTGGATTTTGTGATTTTTTTTAATTTTACGAATGATTGGGTAGTTTCATCCCCTTTGACTCTGAATTTTTTCAAATCTGAAATACTGTAGTTTCGTAATGGTCTTCTGAACTACCCAACCAAACATGAAAGTGTTAAAAACTTTTTTGTGGATTTTGTGATTTTTTTTAATTTTACGAATGATTGGGTAGTTTCATCCCCTTAGACTCTGAATTTTTTCAAATCTGAAATACTGTAGTTTCGTAATGGTCCTCTGAACTACCCAGCCAAACATGAAAGTGTTAAAAATTTTTTTGTGGATTTTGTGATTTTTTTTAATTTTACGAATGATTGGGTAGTTTCATCCCCTTACACCCTGAATTTTTTCAAATCTGTATTACTGTAGCTTGGAACTGGTCTTCTGAACTACCCAGCCAGACATGAAAGTGTTAAAAACTTTTTTGTGGATTTTGTAAATTTTTTAAGTTTTACTAATGATTGGGTAGTTTCATCCCCTTAGACCCTGAATTTTTTCAAATCTGAAATACTGTAGTTTTGCAATGGTCCTCTGAACTACCCAGCCAGACATGAAAGTGTTAAAAACTTTTTTGTGGATTTTGTGAATTTTTTAAATTTTACGAATGATTGGGTAGTTTCATCCCCTTAGACTCTGAATTTTTTCAAATCTGTAATACTGTAGCTTGGAACTAGTCTTCTGAACTACCCAGCCAGACATGAAAGTGTTAAAAACTTTTTTGTGGATTTTGTGAATTTTTAAAATTTTACTAATGATTGGATAGTTTCATCCCCTTAGACCCTGAATTTTTTCAAATCTGAAATACTGTAGTTTCGTAATGGTCTTCTGAACTACCCAACCAAACATGAAAGTGTTAAAAACTTTTTTGTGGATTTTGTGATTTTTTTTAATTTTACGAATGATTGGGTAGTTTCATCCCCTTAGACTCTGAATTTTTTCAAATCTGAAATACTGTAGTTTCGTAATGGTCTTCTGAACTACCCAACCAAACATGAAAGTGTTGAAAACTTTTTTGTGGATTTTGTGAATTTTTTAAGTTTTACGAATGATTGGGTAGTTTCATCCCCTTACACCCTGAATTTTTTTCAAATCTGTAATACTGTAGCTTGGAACTGGTCTTCTGAACTACCCAGCCAGACATGAAAGTGTTAAAAACTTTTTTGTGGATTTTGTGAATTTTTTAAGTTTTACTAATGATTGGGTAGTTTCATCCCCTTAGACCCTGAATTTTTTCAAATCTGTAATACTGTAAGTTAGAAGTGGTCTTCTGAACTACCCAGCCAGACATGAAAGTGTTGAAAACTTTTTTGTGGATTTTGTGAATTTTTTAAGTTTTACGAATGATTGGGTAGTTTCATCCCCTTACACCCTGAATTTTTTTCAAATCTGTAATACTGTAGCTTGGAACTGGTCTTCAGAACTACCCAGCCAGACATGAAAGTGTTAAAAACTTTTTTGTGGATTTTGTGAATTTTTTAAGTTTTACTAATGATTGGGTAGTTTCATCCCCTTAGACCCTGAATTTTTTCAAATCTGTAGTACTGTAGCTTGGAACTGGTCTTCTGAACTACCCAGCCAGACATGAAAGTGTTAAAAACTTTTTTGTGGATTTTGTGAATTTTTAAATTTTACGAATGATTGGATAGTTTCATCCCCTTAGACCCTGAATTTTTTCAAATCTGAAATACTGTAGTTTTGTAATGGTCCTCTGAACTACCCAGCCAGACTTGAAAGTGTTAAAAACTTTTTTGTGGATTTTGTGAATTTTTAAAATTTTACTAATGATTGGGTAGTTTCATCCCCTTAGACCCTGAATTATTTCAAATCTGTAGTACTGTAGCTTGAAACTGGTCTTCTGAACTACCCAGCCAGACATGAAAGTGTTAAAAACTTTTTTGTGGATTTTGTGAATTTTTTAAGTTTTACTAATGATTGGGTAGTTTCATCCCCTTAGATCCTGAATTTTTTCAAATCTGAAATACTGTAGTCTTGTAATGGACCTCTGAACTACCCAGCCAGACATGAAAGTGTTAAAAACTTTTTTGTGGATTTTGTGAATTTTTTAAGTTTTACTAATGATTGGGTAGTTTCATCCCCTTAGACCCTGAATTTTTTCAAATCTGTAATACTGTAGGTTAGAAGTGGTCTTCTGAACTACCCAGTCAAACATGAAAGTGTTAAAAATTTTTTGTGGATTTTGTAAATTTTTTAAGTTTTACTAATGATTGGGTAGTTTCATCCCCTTAGACCCTGAATTTTTTTCAAATCTGTAATACTGTAGCTTGGAACTGGTCTTCTGAACTACCCAGCCAGACATGAAAGTGTTAAAAACTTTTTTGTGGATTTTGTGAATTTTTTAAGTTTTACTAATTATTGGGTAGTTTCATCCCCTTACACCCTGAATTTTTTCAAATCTGTAATACTGTAGCTTGGAACTGGTCTTCTGAACTACCCAGCCAGACATGAAAGTGTTAAAAACTTTTTTGTGGGATTTTGTGAATTTTTTAAGTTTTACTAATGATTGGGTAGTTTCATCCCCTTAGACCCTGAATTTTTTCAAATCTGAAATACTGTAGTTTTGTAATGGTCCTCTGAACTACCCAGCCAGACATGAAAGTGTTAAAAACTTTTTTGTGGATTTTGTGAATTTTTTAAGTTTTACGTATGATTGGGTAGTTTCATCCCCTTAGACCCTGAATTTTTTCAAATCTGTAATACTGTAGGTTAGAAGTGGCCTTCTGAACTACCCAGTCAAACATTAAAGTGTTAAAAACTTTTTTGTGGATTTTGTGAATTTTTTAAGTTTTACTAATGATTGGGTAGTTTCATCCCCTTAGACCCTGAATTTTTTCAAATTTTTAATACTGTAGGTTAGAAGTGGCCTTCTGAACTACCCAGTCAAACATGAAAGTGTTAAAAACTTTTTTGTGGATTTTGTGAATTTTTTAAGTTTTACTAATGATTGGGTAGTTTCATCCCCTTAGACCCTGAATTTTTTCAAATCTGTAGTACTGTAGCTTGAAACTGGTCTTCTGAACTACCCAGCCAGACATGAAAGTGTTAAAAACTTTTTTGTGGATTTTGTGAATTTTTAAATTTTACGAATTATTGGGTAGTTTCATCCCCTTAGACCCTGAATTTTTTCAAATCTGAAATACTGTAGTTTTGTAATGGTCCTCTGAACTACCCAGTCAGACATGAAAGTGTTAAAAACTTTTTTGTGGGATTTTGTGAATTTTTTAAGTTTTACTAATGATTGGGTAGTTTCATCCCCTTAGACCCTGAATTTTTTCAAATCTGAAATACTGTAGTTTTGTAATGGTCCTCTGAACTACCCAGCCAGACATGAAAGTGTTAAAAACTTTTTTGTGGATTTTGTGAATTTTTTAAGTTTTACGTATGATTGGGTAGTTTCATCCCCTTAGACCCTGAATTTTTTCAAATCTGTAATACTGTAGGTTAGAAGTGGCCTTCTGAACTACCCAGTCAAACATTAAAGTGTTAAAAACTTTTTTGTGGATTTTGTGAATTTTTTAAGTTTTACTAATGATTGGGTAGTTTCATCCCCTTAGACCCTGAATTTTTTCAAATTTTTAATACTGTAGGTTAGAAGTGGCCTTCTGAACTACCCAGTCAAACATGAAAGTGTTAAAAACTTTTTTGTGGATTTTGTGAATTTTTTAAGTTTTACTAATGATTGGGTAGTTTCATCCCCTTAGACCCTGAATTTTTTCAAATCTGTAGTACTGTAGCTTGAAACTGGTCTTCTGAACTACCCAGCCAGACATGAAAGTGTTAAAAACTTTTTTGTGGATTTTGTGAATTTTTAAATTTTACGAATTATTGGGTAGTTTCATCCCCTTAGACCCTGAATTTTTTCAAATCTGAAATACTGTAGTTTTGTAATGGTCCTCTGAACTACCCAGTCAGACATGAAAGTGTTAAAAACTTTTTTGTGGATTTTGTGAATTTTTAAATTTTACGAATGATTGGGTAGTTTCATCCCCTTAGACCCTGAATTTTTTCAAATCTGTAGTACTGTAGCTTGAAACTGGTCTTCTGAACTACCCAGCCAGACATGAAAGTGTTAAAAACTTTTTTGTGGATTTTGTGAATTTTTAAATTTTACGAATTATTGGGTAGTTTCATCCCCTTAGACCCTGAATTTTTTCAAATCTGAAATACTGTAGTTTTGTAATGGTCCTCTGAACTACCCAGCCAGACATGAAAGTGTTAAAAACTTTTTTGTGGATTTTGTGAATTTTTAAATTTTACGAATTATTGGGTAGTTTCATCCCCTTAGACCCTGAATTTTTTCAAATCTGAAATACTGTAGTTTTGTAATGGTCCTCTGAACTACCCAGTCAGACATGAAAGTGTTAAAAACTTTTTTGTGGATTTTGTGATTTTTTTAAATTTTACGAATGATTGGGTAGTTTCATCCCCTTAGACTCTGAATTTTTTCAAATCTGAAATACTGTAGTTTCGTAATGGTCTTCTGAACTACCCAACCAAACATGAAAGTGTTGAAAACTTTTTTGTGGATTTTGTGAATTTTTTAAGTTTTACGAATGATTGGGTAGTTTCATCCCCTCAGACTCTGAATTTTTTCAAATCTGAAATACTGTAGTTTCGTAATGGTCTTCTGAACTACCCAACCAAACATGAAAGTGTTAAAAACTTTTTTGTGGATTTTATGAATTTTTTAAATTTTACGAATGATTGGGTAGTTTCATCCCCTCAGACTCTGAATTTTTTCAAATCTGTAATACTGTAGGTTAGAACTGGTCTTCTGAACTGCCCAGCCAAACATGAAAGTGTTAAAACCTTTTTTGTGGATTTTGTGAATTTTTTAAGTTTTACTAATGATTGGGTAGTTTCATCCCCTTAGACCCTGAATTTTTTCAAATCTGTAGTACTGTAGCTTGGAACTGGTCTTCTGAACTACCCAGCCAGACATGAAAGTGTTAAAAACTTTTTTGTGGATTTTGTGAATTTTTTAAATTTTACGAATGATTGGGTAGTTTCATCCCCTTAGACTCTGAATTTTTTCAAATCTGTAATGCTGTAGCTTGGAACTGGTCTTCTGAACTACCCAACCAGACATGAAAGTGTTAAAAACTTTTTCGTGGATTTTGTGAATTTTTAAATTTTACGAATGATTGGGTAGTTTCATCCCCTTAGACCCTGAATTTTTTCAAATCTGAAATACTGTAGTTTTGCAATGGTCCTCTGAACTAGCCAGCCAGACATGAAAGTGTTAAAAACTTTTTTGTGAATTTTGTGAATTTTTTAAGTTTTACTAATGATTGGGTAGTTTCATCCCCTCAGACTCTGAATTTTTTCAAATCTGAAATACTATAGTTTCGTAATGGTACTCTGCACTACCCAGCCAAACATGAAAGTGTTAAAAAATTTTTTGTGGATTTTGTGAATTTTTTAAGTTTTACGAATGATTGGGTAGTTTCATCCCCTTACACCCTGAATTTTTTCAAATCTGTATTACTGTAGCTTGGAACTGGTCTTCTGAACTACCCAGCCAGACATGAAAGTGTTAAAAACTTTTTTGTGGATTTTGTGAATTTTTTAAGTTTTACTAATGATTGGGTAGTTTCATCCCCTTAGATCCTGAATTTTTTCAAATCTGAAATACTGTAGTTTTGTAATGGTCCTCTGAACTACCCAGCCAGACATGAAAGTGTTAAAAACTTTTTTGTGGATTTTGTGAATTTTTTAAGTTTTACGTATGATTGGGTAGTTTCATCCCCTTAGACCCTGAATTTTTTCAAATCTGTAATACTGTAGGTTAGAAGTGGCCTTCTGAACTACCCAGTCAAACATTAAAGTGTTAAAAACTTTTTTGTGGATTTTGTGAATTTTTTAAGTTTTACGTATGATTGGGTAGTTTCATCCCCTTAGACCCTGAATTTTTTCAAATCTGTAATACTGTAGGTTAGAAGTGGCCTTCTGAACTACCCAGTCAAACATTAAAGTGTTAAAAACTTTTTTGTGGATTTTGTGAATTTTTTAAGTTTTACTAATGATTGGGTAGTTTCATCCCCTTAGACCCTGAATTTTTTCAAATTTTTAATACTGTAGGTTAGAAGTGGCCTTCTGAACTACCCAGTCAAACATGAAAGTGTTAAAAACTTTTTTGTGGATTTTGTGAATTTTTTAAGTTTTACTAATGATTGGGTAGTTTCATCCCCTTAGACCCTGAATTTTTTCAAATCTGTAGTACTGTAGCTTGAAACTGGTCTTCTGAACTACCCAGCCAGACATGAAAGTGTTAAAAACTTTTTTGTGGATTTTGTGAATTTTTAAATTTTACGAATTATTGGGTAGTTTCATCCCCTTAGACCCTGAATTTTTTCAAATCTGAAATACTGTAGTTTTGTAATGGTCCTCTGAACTACCCAGTCAGACATGAAAGTGTTAAAAACTTTTTTGTGGATTTTGTGAATTTTTAAATTTTACGAATGATTGGGTAGTTTCATCCCCTTAGACCCTGAATTTTTTCAAATCTGTAGTACTGTAGCTTGGAACTGGTCTTCTGAAGTACCCAGCCAGACATGAAAGTGTAAAAAATTTTTTTGTGGATTTTGTGATTTTTTTAAATTTTACGAATGATTGGGTAGTTTCATCCCCTTAGACTCTGAATTTTTTCAAATCTGAAATACTGTAGTTTCGTAATGGTCTTCTGAACTACCCAACCAAACATGAAAGTGTTGAAAACTTTTTTGTGGATTTTGTGAATTTTTTAAGTTTTACGAATGATTGGGTAGTTTCATCCCCTCAGACTCTGAATTTTTTCAAATCTGAAATACTGTAGTTTCGTAATGGTCTTCTGAACTACCCAACCAAACATGAAAGTGTTAAAAACTTTTTTGTGGATTTTATGAATTTTTTAAGTTTTACGAATGATTGGGTAGTTTCATCCCCTCAGACTCTGAATTTTTTCAAATCTGTAATACTGTAGGTTAGAACTGGTCTTCTGAACTGCCCAGCCAAACATGAAAGTGTTAAAACCTTTTTTGTGGATTTTGTGAATTTTTTAAGTTTTACTAATGATTGGGTAGTTTCATCCCCTTAGACCCTGAATTTTTTCAAATCTGTAATACTGTAGCTTGGAACTGGTCTTCTGAACTACCCAGCCAGACATGAAAGTGTTAAAAACTTTTTTGTGGATTTTGTGAATTTTTTAAGTTTTACTAATGATTGGGTAGTTTCATCCCCTTAGACCCTGAATTTTTTCAAATCTGTAGTACTGTAGCTTGGAACTGGTCTTCTGAACTACCCAGCCAAACATGAAAGTGTTAAAAACTTTTTTGTGGATTTTGTGAATTTTTAAAATTTTACTAATGATTGGGTAGTTTCATCCCCTTAGACCCTGAATTTTTTCAAATCTGTAATACTGTAGCTTGGAACTTATCTTCTGAACTACCCAGCCAGACATGAAAGTGTTAAAAACTTTTTTGTGGATTTTGTGAATTTTTTAAGTTTTACTAATGATTGGGTAGTTTCATCCCCTTAGACCCTGAATTTTTTCAAATCTGTAGTACTGTAGCTTGAAACTGGTCTTCTGAACTACCCAGCCAGACATGAAAGTGTTAAAACTTTTTTGTGGGTTTTGTGAATTTTTTAAATTTTACGAATGATTGGGTAGTTTCATCCCCTTAGACTCTGAATTTTTTCAAATCTGTAATGCTGTAGCTTGGAACTGGTCTTCTGAACTACCCAACCAGACATGAAAGTGTTAAAAACTTTTTCGTGGATTTTGTGAATTTTTAAATTTTACGAATGATTGGGTAGTTTCATCCCCTTAGACCCTGAATTTTTTCAAATCTGAAATACTGTAGTTTTGCAATGGTCCTCTGAACTAGCCAGCCAGACATGAAAGTGTTAAAAACTTTTTTGTGAATTTTGTGAATTTTTTAAGTTTTACTAATGATTGGGTAGTTTCATCCCCTCAGACTCTGAATTTTTTCAAATCTGAAATACTATAGTTTCGTAATGGTACTCTGCACTACCCAGCCAAACATGAAAGTGTTAAAAAATTTTTTGTGGATTTTGTGAATTTTTTAAGTTTTACGAATGATTGGGTAGTTTCATCCCCTTACACCCTGAATTTTTTCAAATCTGTATTACTGTAGCTTGGAACTGGTCTTCTGAACTACCCAGCCAGACATGAAAGTGTTAAAAACTTTTTTGTGGATTTTGTGAATTTTTTAAGTTTTACTAATGATTGGGTAGTTTCATCCCCTTAGATCCTGAATTTTTTCAAATCTGAAATACTGTAGTTTTGTAATGGTCCTCTGAACTACCCAGCCAGACATGAAAGTGTTAAAAACTTTTTTGTGGATTTTGTGAATTTTTTAAGTTTTACTAATGATTGGGTAGTTTCATCCTCTTAGACCCTGAATTTTTTCAAATCTGTAATACATTAGGTTAGAAGTGGTCTTCTGAACTACCCAGTCAAACATGAAAGTGTTAAAAACTTTTTTGTGGATTTTGTAAATTTTTTAAGTTTTACTAATGATTGGGTAGTTTCATCCCCTTAGACCCTGAATTTTTTTTTAATCTGTAATACTGTAGCTTGGAACTGGTCTTCTGAACTACCCAGCCAGACATGAAAGTGTTAAAAACTTTTTTGTGGATTTTGTGAATTTTTTAAGTTTTACTAATGATTGGGTAGTTTCATCCCCTTACACCCTGAATTTTTTCAAATCTGTAATACTGTAGCTTGGAACTGGTCTTCTGAACTACCCAGCCAGACATGAAAGTGTTAAAAACTTTTTTGTGGGATTTTGTGAATTTTTTAAGTTTTACTAATGATTGGGTAGTTTCATCCCCTTAGACCCTGAATTTTTTTCAAATCTGTAATACTGTAGCTTGGAACTGGTCTTCTGAACTACCCAGCCAGACATGAAAGTGTTAAAAACTTTTTTGCGGATTTTGTAAATTTTTTAAGTTTTACTAATGATTGGGTAGTTTCATCCCCTTAGACCCTGAATTTTTTTCAAATCTGTAATACTGTAGCTTGGAACTGGTCTTCTGAACTACCCAGCCAGACATGAAAGTGTTAAAAAATTTTTTGGGGATTTTTTTATGTTTTACGAATGATTGGGTAGTTTCATCCCCTTAGACTCTGAATTTTTTCAAATCTGAAAAAATGTAGTTTCGTATAGGTCTTCTGAACTACTCAGCCAGACATGAAAGTGTTAAAATCTTTTTTGTGGATTTTGTGAATTTTTTAAGTTTTACGAATGATTGGGTAGTTTCATCCCCTTAGACCCTGAATTTTTTCAAATCTGAAATACTGTAATTTTGTAATGGTCCTCTGAACTACCCAGCCAGACATGAAAGTGTTAAAAACTTTTTTGTGGATTTTGTGAATTTTTTAAATTTTACGAATGATTGGGTAGTTTCATCCCCTTAGACTCTGAATTTTTTCAAATCTGTAATACTGTAGCTTGGAACTGGTCTTCTGAACTACCCAGCCAGACATGAAAGTGTTAAAAACTTTTTTGTGGATTTTGTGAATTTTTAAATTTTACGAATGATTGGATAGTTTCATCCCCTTAGACCCTGAATTTTTTCAAATCTGAAATACTGTAGTTTTGTAATGGTCCTCTGAACTACCCAGCCAGACATGAAAGTGTTAAAAACTTTTTTGTGGATTTTGTGAATTTTTAAAATTTTACTAATGATTGGGTAGTTTCATCCCCTTAGACCCTGAATTATTTCAAATCTGTAGTACTGTAGCTTGAAACTGGTCTTCTGAACTACCCAGCCAGACATGAAAGTGTTAAAAACTTTTTTGTGGATTTTGTGAATTTTTTAAATTTTACCAATGATTGGGTAGTTTCATTCCCTTAGACTCTGAATTTTTTCAAATCTGAAATACTGTAGCTTGGAACTGGTCTTCTGAACTACCCAGCCAGACATGAAAGTGTTAAAAACTTTTTTGTGGATTTTGTGAATTTTTTAAGTTTTACTAATGATTGGGTAGTTTCATCCCCTTAGATCCTGAATTTTTTCAAATCTGAAATACTGTAGTCTTGTAATGGACCTCTGAACTACCCAGCCAGACATGAAAGTGTTAAAAACTTTTTTGTGGATTTTGTGAATTTTTTAAGTTTTACTAATGATTGGGTAGTTTCATCCCCTTAGACCCTGAATTTTTTCAAATCTGTAATACTGTAGGTTAGAAGTGGTCTTCTGAACTACCCAGTCAAACATGAAAGTGTTAAAAATTTTTTGTGGATTTTGTAAATTTTTTAAGTTTTACTAATGATTGGGTAGTTTCATCCCCTTAGACCCTGAATTTTTTTCAAATCTGTAATACTGTAGCTTGGAACTGGTCTTCTGAACTACCCAGCCAGACATGAAAGTGTTAAAAACTTTTTTGTGGATTTTGTGAATTTTTTAAGTTTTACTAATGATTGGGTAGTTTCATCCCCTTACACCCTGAATTTTTTCAAATCTGTAATACTGTAGCTTGGAACTGGTCTTCTGAACTACCCAGCCAGACATGAAAGTGTTAAAAACTTTTTTGTGGGATTTTGTGAATTTTTTAAGTTTTACTAATGATTGGGTAGTTTCATCCCCTTAGACCCTGAATTTTTTCAAATCTGAAATACTGTAGTTTTGTAATGGTCCTCTGAACTACCCAGCCAGACATGAAAGTGTTAAAAACTTTTTTGTGGATTTTGTGAATTTTTTAAGTTTTACGTATGATTGGGTAGTTTCATCCCCTTAGACCCTGAATTTTTTCAAATCTGTAATACTGTAGGTTAGAAGTGGCCTTCTGAACTACCCAGTCAAACATTAAAGTGTTAAAAACTTTTTTGTGGATTTTGTGAATTTTTTAAGTTTTACTAATGATTGGGTAGTTTCATCCCCTTAGACCCTGAATTTTTTCAAATTTGTAATACTGTAGGTTAGAAGTGGCCTTCTGAACTACCCAGTCAAACATGAAAGTGTTAAAAACTTTTTTGTGGATTTTGTGAATTTTTTAAGTTTTACTAATGATTGGGTAGTTTCATCCCCTTAGACCCTGAATTTTTTCAAATCTGTAGTACTGTAGCTTGAAACTGGTCTTCTGAACTACCCAGCCAGACATGAAAGTGTTAAAAACTTTTTTGTGGATTTTGTGAATTTTTAAATTTTACGAATTATTGGGTAGTTTCATCCCCTTAGACCCTGAATTTTTTCAAATCTGAAATACTGTAGTTTTGTAATGGTCCTCTGAACTACCCAGTCAGACATGAAAGTGTTAAAAACTTTTTTGTGGATTTTGTGAATTTTTAAAATTTTACTAATGATTGGGTAGTTTCATCCCCTTAGACCCTGAATTTTTTCAAATCTGAAATACTGTAGTTTCGTAATGGTCTTCTGAACTACCCAACCAAACATGAAAGTGTTGAAAACTTTTTTGTGGATTTTGTGAATTTTTTAAGTTTTACGAATGATTGGGTAGTTTCATCCCCTCAGACTCTGAATTTTTTCAAATCTGAAATACTGTAGTTTCGTAATGGTCCTCTGAACTACCCAGTCAAACATGAAAGTGTTAAAAACTTTTTTGTGGATTTTGTGAATTTTTTAAGTTTTACTAATAATTGGGTAGTTTCATCCCCTTAGACCCTGAATTTTTTCAAATCTGTAATACGGTAGGTTAGAACTGGTCTTCTGAACTACCCAGCCAAACATGAAAGTGTTAAAAACTTTTTTGTGGATTTTGTGAATTTTTTAAGTTTTACTAATGATTGGGTAGTTTCATCCCCTTAGACCCTGAATTTTTTCAAATCTGTAATACTGTAGCTTGGAACTGGTCTTCTGAACTACCCAGCCAGACATGAAAGTGTTAAAAACTTTTTTGTGGATTTTGTGAATTTTTAAATTTTACGAATGATTGGATAGTTTCATCCCCTTAGACCCTGAATTTTTTCAAATCTGAAATACTGTAGTTTTGTAATGGTCCTCTGAACTACCCAGCCAGACATGAAAGTGTTAAAAACTTTTTTGTGGATTTTGTGAATTTTTAAAATTTTACTAATGATTGGGTAGTTTCATCCCCTTAGACCCTGAATTTTTTCAAATCTGTAGTACTGTAGCTTGAAACTGGTCTTCTGAACTACCCAGCCAGACATGAAAGTGTTAAAAACTTTTTTGTGGATTTTGTGAATTTTTTAAATTTTACGAATGATTGGGTAGTTTCATTCCCTTAGACTCTGAATTTTTTCAAATCTGAAATACTGTAGCTTGGAACTGGTCTTCTGAACTACCCAGCCAGACATGAAAGTGTTAAAAACTTTTTTGTGGATTTTGTGAATTTTTTAAGTTTTACTAATGATTGGGTAGTTTCATCCCCTTAGATCCTGAATTTTTTCAAATCTGAAATACTGTAGTCTTGTAATGGACCTCTGAACTACCCAGCCAGACATGAAAGTGTTAAAAACTTTTTTGTGGATTTTGTGAATTTTTTAAGTTTTACTAATGATTGGGTAGTTTCATCCCCTTAGACCCTGAATTTTTTCAAATCTGTAATACTGTAGGTTAGAAGTGGTCTTCTGAACTACCCAGTCAAACATGAAAGTGTTAAAAATTTTTTGTGGATTTTGTAAATTTTTTAAGTTTTACTAATGATTGGGTAGTTTCATCCCCTTAGACCCTGAATTTTTTTCAAATCTGTAATACTGTAGCTTGGAACTGGTCTTCTGAACTACCCAGCCAGACATGAAAGTGTTAAAAACTTTTTTGTGGATTTTGTGAATTTTTTAAGTTTTACTAATGATTGGGTAGTTTCATCCCCTTACACCCTGAATTTTTTCAAATCTGTAATACTGTAGCTTGGAACTGGTCTTCTGAACTACCCAGCCAGACATGAAAGTGTTAAAAACTTTTTTGTGGGATTTTGTGAATTTTTTAAGTTTTACTAATGATTGGGTAGTTTCATCCCCTTAGACCCTGAATTTTTTCAAATCTGAAATACTGTAGTTTTGTAATGGTCCTCTGAACTACCCAGCCAGACATGAAAGTGTTAAAAACTTTTTTGTGGATTTTGTGAATTTTTTAAGTTTTACGTATGATTGGGTAGTTTCATCCCCTTAGACCCTGAATTTTTTCAAATCTGTAATACTGTAGGTTAGAAGTGGCCTTCTGAACTACCCAGTCAAACATTAAAGTGTTAAAAACTTTTTTGTGGATTTTGTGAATTTTTTAAGTTTTACTAATGATTGGGTAGTTTCATCCCCTTAGACCCTGAATTTTTTCAAATTTGTAATACTGTAGGTTAGAAGTGGCCTTCTGAACTACCCAGTCAAACATGAAAGTGTTAAAAACTTTTTTGTGGATTTTGTGAATTTTTTAAGTTTTACTAATGATTGGGTAGTTTCATCCCCTTAGACCCTGAATTTTTTCAAATCTGTAGTACTGTAGCTTGAAACTGGTCTTCTGAACTACCCAGCCAGACATGAAAGTGTTAAAAACTTTTTTGTGGATTTTGTGAATTTTTAAATTTTACGAATTATTGGGTAGTTTCATCCCCTTAGACCCTGAATTTTTTCAAATCTGAAATACTGTAGTTTTGTAATGGTCCTCTGAACTACCCAGTCAGACATGAAAGTGTTAAAAACTTTTTTGTGGATTTTGTGAATTTTTAAAATTTTACTAATGATTGGGTAGTTTCATCCCCTTAGACCCTGAATTTTTTCAAATCTGAAATACTGTAGTTTCGTAATGGTCTTCTGAACTACCCAACCAAACATGAAAGTGTTGAAAACTTTTTTGTGGATTTTGTGAATTTTTTAAGTTTTACGAATGATTGGGTAGTTTCATCCCCTCAGACTCTGAATTTTTTCAAATCTGAAATACTTTAGTTTCGTAATGGTCCTCTGAACTACCCAGTCAAACATGAAAGTGTTAAAAACTTTTTTGTGGATTTTGTGAATTTTTTAAGTTTTACTAATAATTGGGTAGTTTCATCCCCTTAGACCTTGAATTTTTTCAAATCTGTAATACGGTAGGTTAGAACTGGTCTTCTGAACTACCCAGCCAAACATGAAAGTGTTAAAAACTTTTTTGTGGATTTTGTGAATTTTTTAAAGTTTTACTAATGATTGGGTAGTTTCATCCCCTTAGACCCTGAATTTTTTCAAATCTGTAATACTGTAGCTTGAAACTGGTCTTCTGAACTACCCAGCCAGACATGAAAGTGTTAAAAACTTTTTTGTGGATTTTGTGAATTTTTTAAATTTTACGAATGATTGGGTAGTTTCATCCCCTTAGACTCTGAATTTTTTCAAATCTGAAATACTGTAGCTTGGAACTGGTCTTCTGAACTACCCAGCCAGACATGAAAGTGTTAAAAACTTTTTTGTGGATTTTGTGAATTTTTAAATTTTACGAATGATTGGGTAGTTTCATCCCCTTAGACCCTGAATTTTTTCAAATCTGAAATACTGTTGTTTTGTAATGGTCCTCTGAACTACCCAGCCAGACATGAAAGTGTTAAAAACTTTTTTGTGGATTTTGTGAATTTTTAAAATTTTACTAATGATTGGGTAGTTTCATCCCCTTAGACCCTGAATTTTTTCAAATCTGAAATACTGTAGTTTTGTAATGGTCCTCTGAACTACCCAGCCAGACATGAAAGTGTTAAAAACTTTTTTGTGGATTTTGTGAATTTTTTAAGTTTTACGTATGATTGGGTAGTTTCATCCCCTTAGACCCTGAATTTTTTCAAATCTGTAATACTGTAGGTTAGAAGTGGCCTTCTGAACTACCCAGTCAAACATTAAAGTGTTAAAAACTTTTTTGTGGATTTTGTGAATTTTTTAAGTTTTACTAATGATTGGGTAGTTTCATCCCCTTAGACCCTGAATTTTTTCAAATTTTTAATACTGTAGGTTAGAAGTGGCCTTCTGAACTACCCAGTCAAACATGAAAGTGTTAAAAACTTTTTTGTGGATTTTGTGAATTTTTTAAGTTTTACTAATGATTGGGTAGTTTCATCCCCTTAGACCCTGAATTTTTTCAAATCTGTAGTACTGTAGCTTGAAACTGGTCTTCTGAACTACCCAGCCAGACATGAAAGTGTTAAAAACTTTTTTGTGGATTTTGTGAATTTTTAAATTTTACGAATTATTGGGTAGTTTCATCCCCTTAGACCCTGAATTTTTTCAAATCTGAAATACTGTAGTTTTGTAATGGTCCTCTGAACTACCCAGTCAGACATGAAAGTGTTAAAAACTTTTTTGTGGATTTTGTGAATTTTTAAAATTTTACTAATGATTGGGTAGTTTCATCCCCTTAGACCCTGAATTTTTTCAAATCTGAAATACTGTAGTTTCGTAATGGTCTTCTGAACTACCCAACCAAACATGAAAGTGTTGAAAACTTTTTTGTGGATTTTGTGAATTTTTTAAGTTTTACGAATGATTGGGTAGTTTCATCCCCTCAGACTCTGAATTTTTTCAAATCTGAAATACTGTAGTTTCGTAATGGTCCTCTGAACTACCCAGTCAAACATGAAAGTGTTAAAAACTTTTTTGTGGATTTTGTGAATTTTTTAAGTTTTACTAATAATTGGGTAGTTTCATCCCCTTAGACCCTGAATTTTTTCAAATCTGTAATACGGTAGGTTAGAACTGGTCTTCTGAACTACCCAGCCAAACATGAAAGTGTTAAAAACTTTTTTGTGGATTTTGTGAATTTTTTAAGTTTTACTAATGATTGGGTAGTTTCATCCCCTTAGACCCTGAATTTTTTCAAATCTGTAATACTGTAGCTTGGAACTGGTCTTCTGAACTACCCAGCCAGACATGAAAGTGTTAAAAACTTTTTTGTGGATTTTGTGAATTTTTTAAATTTTACGAATGATTGGGTAGTTTCATCCCCTTAGACCCTGAATTTTTTCAAATCTGTAATACTGTAGCTTGAAACTGGTCTTCTGAACTACCCAGCCAGACATGAAAGTGTTAAAAACTTTTTTGTGGATTTTGTGAATTTTTTAAATTTTACGAATGATTGGGTAGTTTCATCCCCTTAGACTCTGAATTTTTTCAAATCTGAAATACTGTAGCTTGGAACTGGTCTTCTGATCTACCCAGCCAGACATGAAAGTGTTAAAAACTTTTTTGTGGATTTTGTGAATTTTTAAATTTTACGAATGATTGGGTAGTTTCATCCCCTTAGACCCTGAATTTTTTCAAATCTGAAATACTGTAGTTTTGTAATGGTCCTCTGAACTACCCAGCCAGACATGAAAGTGTTAAAAACTTTTTTGTGGATTTTGTGAATTTTTAAAATTTTACTAATGATTGGGTAGTTTCATCCCCTTAGACCCTGAATTTTTTCAAATCTGAAATACTGTAGTTTTGTAATTGTCCTCTGAACTACCCAGCCAGACATGAAAGTGTTAAAAACTTTTTTGTGGATTTTGTGAATTTTTAAAATTTTACTAATGATTGGGTAGTTTCATCCCCTTAGACTCTGAATTTTTTCAAATCTGAAATATTGTAGTTTTGCAATGGTCCTCTGAACTAGCCAGCCAGACATGAAAGTGTTAAAAACTTTTTTGTGAATTTCGTGAATTTTTTAAGTTTTACTAATGATTGGGTAGTTTCATCCCCTCAGACTCTGAATTTTTTCAAATCTGAAATACTATAGTTTCGTAATGGTACTCTGCACTACCCAGCCAAACATGAAAGTGTTAAAAACTTTTTTGTGGATTTTGTGAATTTTTTAAGTTTTACGAATGATTGGGTAGTTTCATCCCCTTAGACTCTGAATTTTTTCAAATCTGAAAAAATGTAGTTTCGTATAGGTCTTCTGAACTACTCAGCCAGACATGAAAGTGTTAAAAACTTTTTTGTGGATTTTGTGAATTTTTTAAGTTTTACGAATGATTGGGTAGTTTCATCCCCTTAGACCCTGAATTTTTTCAAATCTGAAATACTGTAATTTTGTAATGGTCCTCTGAACTACCCAGCCAAACATGAAAGTGTTAAAAACTTTTTTGTGGATTTTGTGAATTTTTTAAGTTTTACTAATAATTGGGTAGTTTCATCCCCTTAGACCCTGAATTTTTTCAAATCTGTAATACTGTAGGTTAGAACTGGTCTTCTGAACTACCCAGCCAAACATGAAAGTGTTAAAACCTTTTTTGTGGATTTTGTGAATTTTTTAAGTTTTACTAATGATTGGGTAGTTTCATCCCCTTAGACCCTGAATTTTTTCAAATCTGTAATACTGTAGCTTGGAACTGGTCTTCTGAACTACCCAGCCAGACATGAAAGTGTTAAAAACTTTTTTGTGGATTTTGTGAATTTTTTAAGTTTTACTAATGATTGGGTAGTTTCATCCCCTTAGACCCTGAATTTTTTCAAATCTGTAGTACTGTAGCTTGGAACTGGTCTTCTGAACTACCCAGCCAAACATGAAAGTGTTAAAAACTTTTTTGTGGATTTTGTGAATTTTTTAAGTTTTACTAATGATTGGGTAGTTTCATCCCCTTAGACCCTGAATTTTTTCAAATCTGTAGTACTGTAGCTTGAAACTGGTCTTCTGAACTACCCAGCCAGATATGAAAGTGTTAAAAACTTTTTTGTGGATTTTGTGAATTTTTTAAATTTTACGAATGATTGGGTAGTTTCATCCCCTTAGACTCTGAATTTTTTCAAATCTGTAATGCTGTAGCTTGGAACTGGTCTTCTGAACTACCCAACCAGACATGAAAGTGTTAAAAACTTTTTTGTGGATTTTGTGAATTTTTAAATTTTACGAATGATTGGGTAGTTTCATCCCCTTAGACCCTGAATTTTTTCAAATCTGAAATACTGTAGTTTTGTAATGGTCCTCTGAACTACCCAGCCAGACATGAAAGTGTTAAAAACTTTTTTGTGAATTTTGTGAATTTTTTAAGTTTTACTAATGATTGGGTAGTTTCATCCCCTCAGACTCTGAATTTTTTCAAATCTGAAGTACTATAGTTTCGTAATGGTACTCTGCACTACCCAGCCAAACATGAAAGTGTTAAAAACTTTTTTGTGGATTTTGTGAATTTTTTAAATTTTACGAATGATTGGGTAGTTTCATCCCCTTACACCCTGAATTTTTTCAAATCTGTATTACTGTAGCTTGGAACTGGTCTTCTGAACTACCCAGCCAGACATGAAAGTGTTAAAAACTTTTTTGTGAATTTTGTGAATTTTTTAAGTTTTACTAATGATTGGGTAGTTTCATCCCCTCAGACTCTGAATTTTTTCAAATCTGAAATACTATAGTTTCGTAATGGTACTCTGCACTACCCAGCCAAACATGAAAGTGTTAAAAACTTTTTTGTGGATTTTGTGAATTTTTTAAGTTTTACGAATGATTGGGTAGTTTCATCCCCTTACACCCTGAATTTTTTCAAATCTGTATTACTGTAGCTTGGAACTGGTCTTCTGAACTACCCAGCCAGACATGAAAGTGTTAAAAACTTTTTTGTGGATTTTGTGAATTTTTTATGTTTTACTAATGATTGGGTAGTTTCATCCCCTCAGACTCTGAATTTTTTCAAATCTGAAATACTATAGTTTCGTAATGGTACTCTGCACTACCCAGCCAAACATGAAAGTGTTAAAAACTTTTTTGTGGATTTTGTGAATTTTTTAAGTTTTACGAATGATTGGGTAGTTTCATCCCCTTACACCCTGAATTTTTTCAAATCTGTATTACTGTAGCTTGAAACTGGTCTTCTGAACTACCCAGCCAGACATGAAAGTGTTAAAAACTTTTTTGTGGATTTTGTGAATTTTTAAATTTTACGAATGATTGGATAGTTTCATCCCCTTAGACCCTGAATTTTTTCAAATCTGAAATACTGTAGTTTTGTAATGGTCCTCTGAACTACCCAGCCAGACATGAAAGTGTTAAAAACTTTTTTGTGGATTTTGTGAATTTTTAAAATTTTACTAATGATTGGGTAGTTTCATCCCCTTAGACCCTGAATTTTTTCAAATCTGAAATATTGTAGTTTTGCAATGGTCCTCTGAACTAGCCAGCCAGACATGAAAGTGTTAAAAACTTTTTTGTGAATTTTGTGAATTTTTTAAGTTTTACTAATGATTGGGTAGTTTCATCCCCTTAGACCCTGAATTTTTTCAAATCTGTAGTACTGTAGCTTGAAACTGGTCTTCTGAACTACCCAGCCAGACATGAAAGTGTTAAAAACTTTTTTGTGGATTTTGTGAATTTTTTAAATTTTACGAATGATTGGGTAGTTTCATTCCCTTAGACTCTGAATTTTTTCAAATCTGAAATACTGTAGCTTGGAACTGGTCTTCTGAACTACCCAGCCAGACATGAAAGTGTTAAAAACTTTTTTGTGGATTTTGTGAATTTTTAAATTTTACGAATGATTGGGTAGTTTCATCCCCTTAGACCCTGAATTTTTTCAAATCTGTAGTACTGTAGCTTGGAACTGGTCTTCTGAAGTACCCAGCCAGACATGAAAGTGTAAAAAATTTTTTTGTGGATTTTGTGATTTTTTTAAATTTTACGAATGATTGGGTAGTTTCATCCCCTTAGACTCTGAATTTTTTCAAATCTGAAATACTGTAGTTTCGTAATGGTCTTCTGAACTACCCAACCAAACATGAAAGTGTTGAAAACTTTTTTGTGGATTTTGTGAATTTTTTAAGTTTTACGAATGATTGGGTAGTTTCATCCCCTCAGACTCTGAATTTTTTCAAATCTGAAATACTGTAGTTTCGTAATGGTCTTCTGAACTACCCAACCAAACATGAAAGTGTTAAAAACTTTTTTGTGGATTTTATGAATTTTTTAAGTTTTACGAATGATTGGGTAGTTTCATCCCCTCAGACTCTGAATTTTTTCAAATCTGTAATACTGTAGGTTAGAACTGGTCTTCTGAACTGCCCAGCCAAACATGAAAGTGTTAAAACCTTTTTTGTGGATTTTGTGAATTTTTTAAGTTTTACTAATGATTGGGTAGTTTCATCCCCTTAGACCCTGAATTTTTTCAAATCTGTAATACTGTAGCTTGGAACTGGTCTTCTGAACTACCCAGCCAGACATGAAAGTGTTAAAAACTTTTTTGTGGATTTTGTGAATTTTTTAAGTTTTACTAATGATTGGGTAGTTTCATCCCCTTAGACCCTGAATTTTTTCAAATCTGTAGTACTGTAGCTTGGAACTGGTCTTCTGAACTACCCAGCCAAACATGAAAGTGTTAAAAACTTTTTTGTGGATTTTGTGAATTTTTTAAATTTTACGAATGATTGGGTAGTTTCATCCCCTTAGACTCTGAATTTTTTCAAATCTGAAATACTGTAGCTTGGAACTGGTCTTCTGATCTACCCAGCCAGACATGAAAGTGTTAAAAACTTTTTTGTGGATTTTGTGAATTTTTAAATTTTACGAATGATTGGGTAGTTTCATCCCCTTAGACCCTGAATTTTTTCAAATCTGAAATACTGTAGTTTTGTAATGGTCCTCTGAACTACCCAGCCAGACATGAAAGTGTTAAAAACTTTTTTGTGGATTTTGTGAATTTTTAAAATTTTACTAATGATTGGGTAGTTTCATCCCCTTAGACCCTGAATTTTTTCAAATCTGAAATACTGTAGTTTTGTAATGGTCCTCTGAACTACCCAGCCAGACATGAAAGTGTTAAAAACTTTTTTGTGGATTTTGTGAATTTTTAAAATTTTACTAATGATTGGGTAGTTTCATCCCCTTAGACTCTGAATTTTTTCAAATCAGAAATATTGTAGTTTTGCAATGGTCCTCTGAACTAGCCAGCCAGACATGAAAGTGTTAAAAACTTTTTTGTGAATTTCGTGAATTTTTTAAGTTTTACTAATGATTGGGTAGTTTCATCCCCTCAGACTCTGAATTTTTTCAAATCTGAAATACTATAGTTTCGTAATGGTACTCTGCACTACCCAGCCAAACATGAAAGTGTTAAAAACTTTTTTGTGGATTTTGTGAATTTTTTAAGTTTTACGAATGATTGGGTAGTTTCATCCCCTTAGACTCTGAATTTTTTCAAATCTGAAAAAATGTAGTTTCGTATAGGTCTCCTGAACTACTCAGCCAGACATGAAAGTGTTAAAAACTTTTTTGTGGATTTTGTGAATTTTTTAAGTTTTACGAATGATTGGGTAGTTTCATCCCCTTAGACCCTGAATTTTTTCAAATCTGAAATACTGTAATTTTGTAATGGTCCTCTGAACTACCCAGCCAAACATGAAAGTGTTAAAAACTTTTTTGTGGATTTTGTGAATTTTTTAAGTTTTACTAATAATTGGGTAGTTTCATCCCCTTAGACCCTGAATTTTTTCAAATCTGTAATACTGTAGGTTAGAACTGGTCTTCTGAACTACCCAGCCAAACATGAAAGTGTTAAAACCTTTTTTGTGGATTTTGTGAATTTTTTAAGTTTTACTAATGATTGGGTAGTTTCATCCCCTTAGACCCTGAATTTTTTCAAATCTGTAATACTGTAGCTTGGAACTGGTCTTCTGAACTACCCAGCCAGACATGAAAGTGTTAAAAACTTTTTTGTGGATTTTGTGAATTTTTTAAGTTTTACTAATGATTGGGTAGTTTCATCCCCTTAGACCCTGAATTTTTTCAAATCTGTAGTACTGTAGCTTGGAACTGGTCTTCTGAACTACCCAGCCAAACATGAAAGTGTTAAAAACTTTTTTGTGGATTTTGTGAATTTTTTAAGTTTTACTAATGATTGGGTAGTTTCATCCCCTTAGACCCTGAATTTTTTCAAATCTGTAGTACTGTAGCTTGAAACTGGTCTTCTGAACTACCCAGCCAGATATGAAAGTGTTAAAAACTTTTTTGTGGATTTTGTGAATTTTTTAAATTTTACGAATGATTGGGTAGTTTCATCCCCTTAGACTCTGAATTTTTTCAAATCTGTAATGCTGTAGCTTGGAACTGGTCTTCTGAACTACCCAACCAGACATGAAAGTGTTAAAAACTTTTTTGTGGATTTTGTGAATTTTTAAATTTTACGAATGATTGGGTAGTTTCATCCCCTTAGACCCTGAATTTTTTCAAATCTGAAATACTGTAGTTTTGTAATGGTCCTCTGAACTACCCAGCCAGACATGAAAGTGTTAAAAACTTTTTTGTGAATTTTGTGAATTTTTTAAGTTTTACTAATGATTGGGTAGTTTCATCCCCTCAGACTCTGAATTTTTTCAAATCTGAAGTACTATAGTTTCGTAATGGTACTCTGCACTACCCAGCCAAACATGAAAGTGTTAAAAACTTTTTTGTGGATTTTGTGAATTTTTTAAATTTTACGAATGATTGGGTAGTTTCATCCCCTTACACCCTGAATTTTTTCAAATCTGTATTACTGTAGCTTGGAACTGGTCTTCTGAACTACCCAGCCAGACATGAAAGTGTTAAAAACTTTTTTGTGAATTTTGTGAATTTTTTAAGTTTTACTAATGATTGGGTAGTTTCATCCCCTCAGACTCTGAATTTTTTCAAATCTGAAATACTATAGTTTCGTAATGGTACTCTGCACTACCCAGCCAAACATGAAAGTGTTAAAAACTTTTTTGTGGATTTTGTGAATTTTTTAAGTTTTACGAATGATTGGGTAGTTTCATCCCCTTACACCCTGAATTTTTTCAAATCTGTATTACTGTAGCTTGGAACTGGTCTTCTGAACTACCCAGCCAGACATGAAAGTGTTAAAAACTTTTTTGTGGATTTTGTGAATTTTTTATGTTTTACTAATGATTGGGTAGTTTCATCCCCTCAGACTCTGAATTTTTTCAAATCTGAAATACTATAGTTTCGTAATGGTACTCTGCACTACCCAGCCAAACATGAAAGTGTTAAAAACTTTTTTGTGGATTTTGTGAATTTTTTAAGTTTTACGAATGATTGGGTAGTTTCATCCCCTTACACCCTGAATTTTTTCAAATCTGTATTACTGTAGCTTGAAACTGGTCTTCTGAACTACCCAGCCAGACATGAAAGTGTTAAAAACTTTTTTGTGGATTTTGTGAATTTTTAAATTTTACGAATGATTGGATAGTTTCATCCCCTTAGACCCTGAATTTTTTCAAATCTGAAATACTGTAGTTTTGTAATGGTCCTCTGAACTACCCAGCCAGACATGAAAGTGTTAAAAACTTTTTTGTGGATTTTGTGAATTTTTAAAATTTTACTAATGATTGGGTAGTTTCATCCCCTTAGACCCTGAATTTTTTCAAATCTGAAATATTGTAGTTTTGCAATGGTCCTCTGAACTAGCCAGCCAGACATGAAAGTGTTAAAAACTTTTTTGTGAATTTTGTGAATTTTTTAAGTTTTACTAATGATTGGGTAGTTTCATCCCCTTAGACCCTGAATTTTTTCAAATCTGTAGTACTGTAGCTTGAAACTGGTCTTCTGAACTACCCAGCCAGACATGAAAGTGTTAAAAACTTTTTTGTGGATTTTGTGAATTTTTTAAATTTTACGAATGATTGGGTAGTTTCATTCCCTTAGACTCTGAATTTTTTCAAATCTGAAATACTGTAGCTTGGAACTGGTCTTCTGAACTACCCAGCCAGACATGAAAGTGTTAAAAACTTTTTTGTGGATTTTGTGAATTTTTAAATTTTACGAATGATTGGGTAGTTTCATCCCCTTAGACCCTGAATTTTTTCAAATCTGTAGTACTGTAGCTTGGAACTGGTCTTCTGAACTACCCAGCCAAACATGAAAGTGTTAAAACCTTTTTTGTGGATTTTGTGAATTTTTTAAGTTTTACTAATGATTGGGTAGTTTCATCCCCTTAGACCCTGAATTTTTTCAAATCTGTAATACTGTAGCTTGGAACTGGTCTTCTGAACTACCCAGCCAGACATGAAAGTGTTAAAAACTTTTTTGTGGATTTTGTGAATTTTTTAAGTTTTACTAATTATTGGGTAGTTTCATCCCCTTAGACCCTGAATTTTTTCAAATCTGTAGTACTGTAGCTTGGAACTGGTCTTCTGAACTACCCAGCCAAACATGAAAGTGTTAAAAACTTTTTTGTGGATTTTGTGAATTTTTTAAGTTTTACTAATGATTGGGTAGTTTCATCCCCTTAGACCCTGAATTTTTTCAAATCTGTAGTACTGTAGCTTGAAACTGGTCTTCTGAACTACCCAGCCAGATATGAAAGTGTTAAAAACTTTTTTGTGGATTTTGTGAATTTTTTAAATTTTACGAATGATTGGGTAGTTTCATCCCCTTAGACTCTGAATTTTTTCAAATCTGTAATGCTGTAGCTTGGAACTGGTCTTCTGAACTACCCAACCAGACATGAAAGTGTTAAAAACTTTTTTGTGGATTTTGTGAATTTTTAAATTTTACGAATGATTGGGTAGTTTCATCCCCTTAGACCCTGAATTTTTTCAAATCTGAAATACTGTAGTTTTGTAATGGTCCTCTGAACTACCCAGCCAGACATGAAAGTGTTAAAAACTTTTTTGTGAATTTTGTGAATTTTTTAAGTTTTACTAATGATTGGGTAGTTTCATCCCCTCAGACTCTGAATTTTTTCAAATCTGAAGTACTATAGTTTCGTAATGGTACTCTGCACTACCCAGCCAAACATGAAAGTGTTAAAAACTTTTTTGTGGATTTTGTGAATTTTTTAAATTTTACGAATGATTGGGTAGTTTCATCCCCTTACACCCTGAATTTTTTCAAATCTGTATTACTGTAGCTTGGAACTGGTCTTCTGAACTACCCAGCCAGACATGAAAGTGTTAAAAACTTTTTTGTGAATTTTGTGAATTTTTTAAGTTTTACTAATGATTGGGTAGTTTCATCCCCTCAGACTCTGAATTTTTTCAAATCTGAAATACTATAGTTTCGTAATGGTACTCTGCACTACCCAGCCAAACATGAAAGTGTTAAAAACTTTTTTGTGGATTTTGTGAATTTTTTAAGTTTTACGAATGATTGGGTAGTTTCATCCCCTTACACCCTGAATTTTTTCAAATCTGTATTACTGTAGCTTGGAACTGGTCTTCTGAACTACCCAGCCAGACATGAAAGTGTTAAAAACTTTTTTGTGGATTTTGTGAATTTTTTATGTTTTACTAATGATTGGGTAGTTTCATCCCCTCAGACTCTGAATTTTTTCAAATCTGAAATACTATAGTTTCGTAATGGTACTCTGCACTACCCAGCCAAACATGAAAGTGTTAAAAACTTTTTTGTGGATTTTGTGAATTTTTTAAGTTTTACGAATGATTGGGTAGTTTCATCCCCTTACACCCTGAATTTTTTCAAATCTGTATTACTGTAGCTTGAAACTGGTCTTCTGAACTACCCAGCCAGACATGAAAGTGTTAAAAACTTTTTTGTGGATTTTGTGAATTTTTAAATTTTACGAATGATTGGATAGTTTCATCCCCTTAGACCCTGAATTTTTTCAAATCTGAAATACTGTAGTTTTGTAATGGTCCTCTGAACTACCCAGCCAGACATGAAAGTGTTAAAAACTTTTTTGTGGATTTTGTGAATTTTTAAAATTTTACTAATGATTGGGTAGTTTCATCCCCTTAGACCCTGAATTTTTTCAAATCTGAAATATTGTAGTTTTGCAATGGTCCTCTGAACTAGCCAGCCAGACATGAAAGTGTTAAAAACTTTTTTGTGAATTTTGTGAATTTTTTAAGTTTTACTAATGATTGGGTAGTTTCATCCCCTTAGACCCTGAATTTTTTCAAATCTGTAGTACTGTAGCTTGAAACTGGTCTTCTGAACTACCCAGCCAGACATGAAAGTGTTAAAAACTTTTTTGTGGATTTTGTGAATTTTTTAAATTTTACGAATGATTGGGTAGTTTCATTCCCTTAGACTCTGAATTTTTTCAAATCTGAAATACTGTAGCTTGGAACTGGTCTTCTGAACTACCCAGCCAGACATGAAAGTGTTAAAAACTTTTTTGTGGATTTTGTGAATTTTTAAATTTTACGAATGATTGGGTAGTTTCATCCCCTTAGACCCTGAATTTTTTCAAATCTGTAGTACTGTAGCTTGGAACTGGTCTTCTGAAGTACCCAGCCAGACATGAAAGTGTAAAAAATTTTTTTGTGGATTTTGTGATTTTTTTAAATTTTACGAATGATTGGGTAGTTTCATCCCCTTAGACTCTGAATTTTTTCAAATCTGAAATACTGTAGTTTCGTAATGGTCTTCTGAACTACCCAACCAAACATGAAAGTGTTGAAAACTTTTTTGTGGATTTTGTGAATTTTTTAAGTTTTACGAATGATTGGGTAGTTTCATCCCCTCAGACTCTGAATTTTTTCAAATCTGAAATACTGTAGTTTCGTAATGGTCTTCTGAACTACCCAACCAAACATGAAAGTGTTAAAAACTTTTTTGTGGATTTTATGAATTTTTTAAGTTTTACGAATGATTGGGTAGTTTCATCCCCTCAGACTCTGAATTTTTTCAAATCTGTAATACTGTAGGTTAGAACTGGTCTTCTGAACTGCCCAGCCAAACATGAAAGTGTTAAAACCTTTTTTGTGGATTTTGTGAATTTTTTAAGTTTTACTAATGATTGGGTAGTTTCATCCCCTTAGACCCTGAATTTTTTCAAATCTGTAATACTGTAGCTTGGAACTGGTCTTCTGAACTACCCAGCCAGACATGAAAGTGTTAAAAACTTTTTTGTGGATTTTGTGAATTTTTTAAGTTTTACTAATGATTGGGTAGTTTCATCCCCTTAGACCCTGAATTTTTTCAAATCTGTAGTACTGTAGCTTGGAACTGGTCTTCTGAACTACCCAGCCAAACATGAAAGTGTTAAAAACTTTTTTGTGGATTTTGTGAATTTTTAAAATTTTACTAATGATTGGGTAGTTTCATCCCCTTAGACCCTGAATTTTTTCAAATCTGTAATACTGTAGCTTGGAACTTATCTTCTGAACTACCCAGCCAGACATGAAAGTGTTAAAAACTTTTTTGTGGATTTTGTGAATTTTTTAAGTTTTACTAATGATTGGGTAGTTTCATCCCCTTAGACCCTGAATTTTTTCAAATCTGTAGTACTGTAGCTTGAAACTGGTCTTCTGAACTACCCAGCCAGACATGAAAGTGTTAAAAACTTTTTTGTGGATTTTGTGAATTTTTTAAATTTTACGAATGATTGGGTAGTTTCATTCCCTTAGACTCTGAATTTTTTCAAATCTGTAATACTGTAGTTTTGCAATGGTCCTCTGAACTAGCCAGCCAGACATGAAAGTGTTAAAAACTTTTTTGTGAATTTTGTGAATTTTTTAAGTTTTACTAATGATTGGGTAGTTTCATCCCCTCAGACTCTGAATTTTTTCAAATCTGAAATACTATAGTTTCGTAATGGTACTCTGCACTACCCAGCCAAACATGAAAGTGTTAAAAAATTTTTTGTGGATTTTGTGAATTTTTTAAGTTTTACGAATGATTGGGTAGTTTCATCCCCTTACACCCTGAATTTTTTCAAATCTGTATTACTGTAGCTTGGAACTGGTCTTCTGAACTACCCAGCCAGACATGAAAGTGTTAAAAACTTTTTTGTGGATTTTGTGAATTTTTTAAGTTTTACTAATGATTGGGTAGTTTCATCCCCTTAGATCCTGAATTTTTTCAAATCTGAAATACTGTAGTTTTGTAATGGTCCTCTGAACTACCCAGCCAGACATGAAAGTGTTAAAAACTTTTTTGTGGATTTTGTGAATTTTTTAAGTTTTACTAATGATTGGGTAGTTTCATCCTCTTAGACCCTGAATTTTTTCAAATCTGTAATACATTAGGTTAGAAGTGGTCTTCTGAACTACCCAGTCAAACATGAAAGTGTTAAAAACTTTTTTGTGGATTTTGTAAATTTTTTAAGTTTTACTAATGATTGGGTAGTTTCATCCCCTTAGACCCTGAATTTTTTTTTAATCTGTAATACTGTAGCTTGGAACTGGTCTTCTGAACTACCCAGCCAGACATGAAAGTGTTAAAAACTTTTTTGTGGATTTTGTGAATTTTTTAAGTTTTACTAATGATTGGGTAGTTTCATCCCCTTACACCCTGAATTTTTTCAAATCTGTAATACTGTAGCTTGGAACTGGTCTTCTGAACTACCCAGCCAGACATGAAAGTGTTAAAAACTTTTTTGTGGGATTTTGTGAATTTTTTAAGTTTTACTAATGATTGGGTAGTTTCATCCCCTTAGACCCTGAATTTTTTTCAAATCTGTAATACTGTAGCTTGGAACTGGTCTTCTGAACTACCCAGCCAGACATGAAAGTGTTAAAAACTTTTTTGCGGATTTTGTAAATTTTTTAAGTTTTACTAATGATTGGGTAGTTTCATCCCCTTAGACCCTGAATTTTTTTCAAATCTGTAATACTGTAGCTTGGAACTGGTCTTCTGAACTACCCAGCCAGACATGAAAGTGTTAAAAAATTTTTTGGGGATTTTTTTAAGTTTTACGAATGATTGGGTAGTTTCATCCCCTTAGACTCTGAATTTTTTCAAATCTGAAAAAATGTAGTTTCGTATAGGTCTTCTGAACTACTCAGCCAGACATGAAAGTGTTAAAATCTTTTTTGTGGATTTTGTGAATTTTTTAAGTTTTACGAATGATTGGGTAGTTTCATCCCCTTAGACCCTGAATTTTTTCAAATCTGAAATACTGTAATTTTGTAATGGTCCTCTGAACTACCCAGAAAAACATGAAAGTGTTATAAACTTTTTTGTGGATTTTGTGAATTTTTAAAATTTTACTAATGATTGGGTAGTTTCATCCCCTTAGACCCTGAATTTTTTCAAATCTGTAATACTGTAGCTTGGAACTTATCTTCTGAACTACCCAGCCAGACATGAAAGTGTTAAAAACTTTTTTGTGGATTTTGTGAATTTTTTAAGTTTTACTAATGATTGGGTAGTTTCATCCCCTTAGACCCTGAATTTTTTCAAATCTGTAGTACTGTAGCTTGAAACTGGTCTTCTGAACTACCCAGCCAGACATGAAAGTGTTAAAAACTTTTTTGTGGATTTTGTGAATTTTTTAAATTTTACGAATGATTGGGTAGTTTCATCCCCTTAGACTCTGAATTTTTTCAAATCTGTAATGCTGTAGCTTGGAACTGGTCTTCTGAACTACCCAACCAGACATGAAAGTGTTAAAAACTTTTTCGTGGATTTTGTGAATTTTTAAATTTTACGAATGATTGGGTAGTTTCATCCCCTTAGACCCTGAATTTTTTCAAATCTGAAATACTGTAGTTTTGCAATGGTCCTCTGAACTAACCAGCCAGACATGAAAGTGTTAAAAACTTTTTTGTGAATTTTGTGAATTTTTTAAGTTTTACTAATGATTGGGTAGTTTCATCCCCTCAGACTCTGAATTTTTTCAAATCTGAAATACTATAGTTTCGTAATGGTACTCTGCACTACGCAGCCAAACATGAAAGTGTTAAAAAATTTTTTGTGGATTTTGTGAATTTTTTAAGTTTTACGAATGATTGGGTAGTTTCATCCCCTTACACCCTGAATTTTTTCAAATCTGTATTACTGTAGCTTGGAACTGGTCTTCTGAACTACCCAGCCAGACATGAAAGTGTTAAAAACTTTTTTGTGGATTTTGTGAATTTTTTAAGTTTTACTAATGATTGGGTAGTTTCATCCCCTTAGATCCTGAATTTTTTCAAATCTGAAATACTGTAGTTTTGTAATGGTCCTCTGAACTACCCAGCCAGACATGAAAGTGTTAAAAACTTTTTTGTGGATTTTGTGAATTTTTTAAGTTTTACTAATGATTGGGTAGTTTCATCCTCTTAGACCCTGAATTTTTTCAAATCTGTAATACATTAGGTTAGAAGTGGTCTTCTGAACTACCCAGTCAAACATGAAAGTGTTAAAAACTTTTTTGTGGATTTTGTAAATTTTTTAAGTTTTACTAATGATTGGGTAGTTTCATCCCCTTAGACCCTGAATTTTTTTTTAATCTGTAATACTGTAGCTTGGAACTGGTCTTCTGAACTACCCAGCCAGACATGAAAGTGTTAAAAACTTTTTTGTGGATTTTGTGAATTTTTTAAGTTTTACTAATGATTGGGTAGTTTCATCCCCTTACACCCTGAATTTTTTCAAATCTGTAATACTGTAGCTTGGAACTGGTCTTCTGAACTACCCAGCCAGACATGAAAGTGTTAAAAACTTTTTTGTGGGATTTTGTGAATTTTTTAAGTTTTACTAATGATTGGGTAGTTTCATCCCCTTAGACCCTGAATTTTTTTCAAATCTGTAATACTGTAGCTTGGAACTGGTCTTCTGAACTACCCAGCCAGACATGAAAGTGTTAAAAACTTTTTTGCGGATTTTGTAAATTTTTTAAGTTTTACTAATGATTGGGTAGTTTCATCCCCTTAGACCCTGAATTTTTTTCAAATCTGTAATACTGTAGCTTGGAACTGGTCTTCTGAACTACCCAGCCAGACATGAAAGTGTTAAAAACTTTTTTGTGGATTTTGTGAATTTTTAAATTTTACGAATGATTGGATAGTTTCATCCCCTTAGACCCTGAATTTTTTCAAATCTGAAAAAATGTAGTTTCGTATAGGTCTTCTGAACTACTCAGCCAGACATGAAAGTGTTAAAATCTTTTTTGTGGATTTTGTGAATTTTTTAAGTTTTAAGAATGATTGGGTAGTTTCATCCCCTTAGACCCTGAATTTTTTCAAATCTGAAATACTGTAATTTTGTAATGGTCCTCTGAACTACCCAGCCAGACATGAAAGTGTTAAAAACTTTTTTGTGGATTTTGTGAATTTTTTAAGTTTTACGAATGATTGGGTAGTTTCATCCCCTTAGACTCTGAATTTTTTCAAATCTGTAATACTGTAGCTTGGAACTGGTCTTCTGAACTACCCAGCCAGACATGAAAGTGTTAAAAACTTTTTTGTGGATTTTGTGAATTTTTAAATTTTACGAATGATTGGATAGTTTCATCCCCTTAGACCCTGAATTTTTTCAAATCTGAAATACTGTAGTTTTGTAATGGTCCTCTGAACTACCCAGCCAGACATGAAAGTGTTAAAAACTTTTTTGTGGATTTTGTGAATTTTTGAAATTTTACTAATGATTGGGTAGTTTCATCCCCTTAGACCCTGAATTATTTCAAATCTGTAGTACTGTAGCTTGAAACTGGTCTTCTGAACTACCCAGCCAGACATGAAAGTGTTAAAAACTTTTTTGTGGATTTTGTGAATTTTTTAAATTTTACCAATGATTGGGTAGTTTCATTCCCTTAGACTCTGAATTTTTTCAAATCTGAAATACTGTAGCTTGGAACTGGTCTTCTGAACTACCCAGCCAGACATGAAAGTGTTAAAAACTTTTTTGTGGATTTTGTGAATTTTTTAAGTTTTACTAATGATTGGGTAGTTTCATCCCCTTAGATCCTGAATTTTTTCAAATCTGAAATACTGTAGTCTTGTAATGGACCTCTGAACTACCCAGCCAGACATGAAAGTGTTAAAAACTTTTTTGTGGATTTTGTGAATTTTTTAAGTTTTACTAATGATTGGGTAGTTTCATCCCCTTAGACCCTGAATTTTTTCAAATCTGTAATACTGTAGGTTAGAAGTGGTCTTCTGAACTACCCAGTCAAACATGAAAGTGTTAAAAATTTTTTGTGGATTTTGTAAATTTTTTAAGTTTTACTAATGATTGGGTAGTTTCATCCCCTTAGACCCTGAATTTTTTTCAAATCTGTAATACTGTAGCTTGGAACTGGTCTTCTGAACTACCCAGCCAGACATGAAAGTGTTAAAAACTTTTTTGTGGATTTTGTGAATTTTTTAAGTTTTAAGAATGATTGGGTAGTTTCATCCCCTTAGACCCTGAATTTTTTCAAATCTGAAATACTGTAATTTTGTAATGGTCCTCTGAACTACCCAGCCAGACATGAAAGTGTTAAAAACTTTTTTGTGGATTTTGTAAATTTTTTAAGTTTTACTAATGATTGGGTAGTTTCATCCCCTTAGACCCTGAATTTTTTTTTAATCTGTAATACTGTAGCTTGGAACTGGTCTTCTGAACTACCCAGCCAGACATGAAAGTGTTAAAAACTTTTTTGTGGATTTTGTGAATTTTTTAAGTTTTACTAATGATTGGGTAGTTTCATCCCCTTACACCCTGAATTTTTTCAAATCTGTAATACTGTAGCTTGGAACTGGTCTTCTGAACTACCCAGCCAGACATGAAAGTGTTAAAAACTTTTTTGTGGGATTTTGTGAATTTTTTAAGTTTTACTAATGATTGGGTAGTTTCATCCCCTTAGACCCTGAATTTTTTTCAAATCTGTAATACTGTAGCTTGGAACTGGTCTTCTGAACTACCCAGCCAGACATGAAAGTGTTAAAAACTTTTTTGCGGATTTTGTAAATTTTTTAAGTTTTACTAATGATTGGGTAGTTTCATCCCCTTAGACCCTGAATTTTTTTCAAATCTGTAATACTGTAGCTTGGAACTGGTCTTCTGAACTACCCAGCCAGACATGAAAGTGTTAAAAAATTTTTTGGGGATTTTTTTAAGTTTTACGAATGATTGGGTAGTTTCATCCCCTTAGACTCTGAATTTTTTCAAATCTGAAAAAATGTAGTTTCGTATAGGTCTTCTGAACTACTCAGCCAGACATGAAAGTGTTAAAATCTTTTTTGTGGATTTTGTGAATTTTTTAAGTTTTACGAATGATTGGGTAGTTTCATCCCCTTAGACCCTGAATTTTTTCAAATCTGAAATACTGTAATTTTGTAATGGTCCTCTGAACTACCCAGAAAAACATGAAAGTGTTATAAACTTTTTTGTGGATTTTGTGAATTTTTAAAATTTTACTAATGATTGGGTAGTTTCATCCCCTTAGACCCTGAATTTTTTCAAATCTGTAATACTGTAGCTTGGAACTTATCTTCTGAACTACCCAGCCAGACATGAAAGTGTTAAAAACTTTTTTGTGGATTTTGTGAATTTTTTAAGTTTTACTAATGATTGGGTAGTTTCATCCCCTTAGACCCTGAATTTTTTCAAATCTGTAGTACTGTAGCTTGAAACTGGTCTTCTGAACTACCCAGCCAGACATGAAAGTGTTAAAAACTTTTTTGTGGATTTTGTGAATTTTTTAAATTTTACGAATGATTGGGTAGTTTCATCCCCTTAGACTCTGAATTTTTTCAAATCTGTAATGCTGTAGCTTGGAACTGGTCTTCTGAACTACCCAACCAGACATGAAAGTGTTAAAAACTTTTTCGTGGATTTTGTGAATTTTTAAATTTTACGAATGATTGGGTAGTTTCATCCCCTTAGACCCTGAATTTTTTCAAATCTGAAATACTGTAGTTTTGCAATGGTCCTCTGAACTAACCAGCCAGACATGAAAGTGTTAAAAACTTTTTTGTGAATTTTGTGAATTTTTTAAGTTTTACTAATGATTGGGTAGTTTCATCCCCTCAGACTCTGAATTTTTTCAAATCTGAAATACTATAGTTTCGTAATGGTACTCTGCACTACGCAGCCAAACATGAAAGTGTTAAAAAATTTTTTGTGGATTTTGTGAATTTTTTAAGTTTTACGAATGATTGGGTAGTTTCATCCCCTTACACCCTGAATTTTTTCAAATCTGTATTACTGTAGCTTGGAACTGGTCTTCTGAACTACCCAGCCAGACATGAAAGTGTTAAAAACTTTTTTGTGGATTTTGTGAATTTTTTAAGTTTTACTAATGATTGGGTAGTTTCATCCCCTTAGATCCTGAATTTTTTCAAATCTGAAATACTGTAGTTTTGTAATGGTCCTCTGAACTACCCAGCCAGACATGAAAGTGTTAAAAACTTTTTTGTGGATTTTGTGAATTTTTTAAGTTTTACTAATGATTGGGTAGTTTCATCCTCTTAGACCCTGAATTTTTTCAAATCTGTAATACATTAGGTTAGAAGTGGTCTTCTGAACTACCCAGTCAAACATGAAAGTGTTAAAAACTTTTTTGTGGATTTTGTAAATTTTTTAAGTTTTACTAATGATTGGGTAGTTTCATCCCCTTAGACCCTGAATTTTTTTTTAATCTGTAATACTGTAGCTTGGAACTGGTCTTCTGAACTACCCAGCCAGACATGAAAGTGTTAAAAACTTTTTTGTGGATTTTGTGAATTTTTTAAGTTTTACTAATGATTGGGTAGTTTCATCCCCTTACACCCTGAATTTTTTCAAATCTGTAATACTGTAGCTTGGAACTGGTCTTCTGAACTACCCAGCCAGACATGAAAGTGTTAAAAACTTTTTTGTGGGATTTTGTGAATTTTTTAAGTTTTACTAATGATTGGGTAGTTTCATCCCCTTAGACCCTGAATTTTTTTCAAATCTGTAATACTGTAGCTTGGAACTGGTCTTCTGAACTACCCAGCCAGACATGAAAGTGTTAAAAACTTTTTTGCGGATTTTGTAAATTTTTTAAGTTTTACTAATGATTGGGTAGTTTCATCCCCTTAGACCCTGAATTTTTTTCAAATCTGTAATACTGTAGCTTGGAACTGGTCTTCTGAACTACCCAGCCAGACATGAAAGTGTTAAAAACTTTTTTGTGGATTTTGTGAATTTTTAAATTTTACGAATGATTGGATAGTTTCATCCCCTTAGACCCTGAATTTTTTCAAATCTGAAAAAATGTAGTTTCGTATAGGTCTTCTGAACTACTCAGCCAGACATGAAAGTGTTAAAATCTTTTTTGTGGATTTTGTGAATTTTTTAAGTTTTAAGAATGATTGGGTAGTTTCATCCCCTTAGACCCTGAATTTTTTCAAATCTGAAATACTGTAATTTTGTAATGGTCCTCTGAACTACCCAGCCAGACATGAAAGTGTTAAAAACTTTTTTGTGGATTTTGTGAATTTTTTAAGTTTTACGAATGATTGGGTAGTTTCATCCCCTTAGACTCTGAATTTTTTCAAATCTGTAATACTGTAGCTTGGAACTGGTCTTCTGAACTACCCAGCCAGACATGAAAGTGTTAAAAACTTTTTTGTGGATTTTGTGAATTTTTAAATTTTACGAATGATTGGATAGTTTCATCCCCTTAGACCCTGAATTTTTTCAAATCTGAAATACTGTAGTTTTGTAATGGTCCTCTGAACTACCCAGCCAGACATGAAAGTGTTAAAAACTTTTTTGTGGATTTTGTGAATTTTTGAAATTTTACTAATGATTGGGTAGTTTCATCCCCTTAGACCCTGAATTATTTCAAATCTGTAGTACTGTAGCTTGAAACTGGTCTTCTGAACTACCCAGCCAGACATGAAAGTGTTAAAAACTTTTTTGTGGATTTTGTGAATTTTTTAAATTTTACCAATGATTGGGTAGTTTCATTCCCTTAGACTCTGAATTTTTTCAAATCTGAAATACTGTAGCTTGGAACTGGTCTTCTGAACTACCCAGCCAGACATGAAAGTGTTAAAAACTTTTTTGTGGATTTTGTGAATTTTTTAAGTTTTACTAATGATTGGGTAGTTTCATCCCCTTAGATCCTGAATTTTTTCAAATCTGAAATACTGTAGTCTTGTAATGGACCTCTGAACTACCCAGCCAGACATGAAAGTGTTAAAAACTTTTTTGTGGATTTTGTGAATTTTTTAAGTTTTACTAATGATTGGGTAGTTTCATCCCCTAAGACCCTGAATTTTTTCAAATCTGTAATACTGTAGGTTAGAAGTGGTCTTCTGAACTACCCAGTCAAACATGAAAGTGTTAAAAATTTTTTGTGGATTTTGTAAATTTTTTAAGTTTTACTAATGATTGGGTAGTTTCATCCCCTTAGACCCTGAATTTTTTTCAAATCTGTAATACTGTAGCTTGGAACTGGTCTTCTGAACTACCCAGCCAGACATGAAAGTGTTAAAAACTTTTTTGTGGATTTTGTGAATTTTTTAAGTTTTACTAATGATTGGGTAGTTTCATCCCCTTACACCCTGAATTTTTTCAAATCTGTAATACTGTAGCTTGGAACTGGTCTTCTGAACTACCCAGCCAGACATGAAAGTGTTAAAAACTTTTTTGTGGGATTTTGTGAATTTTTTAAGTTTTACTAATGATTGGGTAGTTTCATCCCCTTAGACCCTGAATTTTTTCAAATCTGAAATACTGTAGTTTTGTAATGGTCCTCTGAACTACCCAGCCAGACATGAAAGTGTTAAAAACTTTTTTGTGGATTTTGTGAATTTTTTAAGTTTTACGTATGATTGGGTAGTTTCATCCCCTTAGACCCTGAATTTTTTCAAATCTGTAATACTGTAGGTTAGAAGTGGCCTTCTGAACTACCCAGTCAAACATTAAAGTGTTAAAAACTTTTTTGTGGATTTTGTGAATTTTTTAAGTTTTACTAATGATTGGGTAGTTTCATCCCCTTAGACCCTGAATTTTTTCAAATTTGTAATACTGTAAGTTAGAAGTGGCCTTCTGAACTACCCAGTCAAACATGAAAGTGTTAAAAACTTTTTTGTGGATTTTGTGAATTTTTTAAGTTTTACTAATGATTGGGTAGTTTCATCCCCTTAGACCCTGAATTTTTTCAAATCTGTAGTACTGTAGCTTGAAACTGGTCTTCTGAACTACCCAGCCAGACATGAAAGTGTTAAAAACTTTTTTGTGGATTTTGTGAATTTTTAAATTTTACGAATTATTGGGTAGTTTCATCCCCTTAGACCCTGAATTTTTTCAAATCTGAAATACTGTAGTTTTGTAATGGTCCTCTGAACTACCCAGTCAGACATGAAAGTGTTAAAAACTTTTTTGTGGATTTTGTGAATTTTTAAAATTTTACTAATGATTGGGTAGTTTCATCCCCTTAGACCCTGAATTTTTTCAAATCTGAAATACTGTAGTTTCGTAATGGTCTTCTGAACTACCCAACCAAACATGAAAGTGTTGAAAACTTTTTTGTGGATTTTGTGAATTTTTTAAGTTTTACGAATGATTGGGTAGTTTCATCCCCTCAGACTCTGAATTTTTTCAAATCTGAAATACTGTAGTTTCGTAATGGTCCTCTGAACTACCCAGTCAAACATGAAAGTGTTAAAAACTTTTTTGTGGATTTTGTGAATTTTTTAAGTTTTACTAATAATTGGGTAGTTTCATCCCCTTAGACCCTGAATTTTTCAAATCTGTAATACGGTAGGTTAGAACTGGTCTTCTGAACTACCCAGCCAAACATGAAAGTGTTAAAAACTTTTTTGTGGATTTTGTGAATTTTTTAAGTTTTACTAATGATTGGGTAGTTTCATCCCCTTAGACCCTGAATTTTTTCAAATCTGTAATACTGTAGCTTGGAACTGGTCTTCTGAACTACCCAGCCAGACATGAAAGTGTTAAAAACTTTTTTGTGGATTTTGTGAATTTTTAAATTTTACGAATGATTGGATAGTTTCATCCCCTTAGACCCTGAATTTTTTCAAATCTGAAATACTGTAGTTTTGTAATGGTCCTCTGAACTACCCAGCCAGACATGAAAGTGTTAAAAAGTTTTTTGTGGATTTTGTGAATTTTTAAAATTTTTCTAATGATTGGGTAGTTTCATCCCCTTAGACCCTGAATTTTTTCAAATCTGTAGTACTGTAGCTTGAAACTGGTCTTCTGAACTACCCAGCCAGACATGAAAGTGTTAAAAACTTTTTTGTGGATTTTGTGAATTTTTTAAATTTTACGAATGATTGGGTAGTTTCATTCCCTTAGACTCTGAATTTTTTCAAATCTGAAATACTGTAGCTTGGAACTGGTCTTCTGAACTACCCAGCCAGACATGAAAGTGTTAAAAACTTTTTTGTGGATTTTGTGAATTTTTTAAGTTTTACTAATGATTGGGTAGTTTCATCCCCTTAGATCCTGAATTTTTTCAAATCTGAAATACTGTAGTCTTGTAATGGACCTCTGAACTACCCAGCCAGACATGAAAGTGTTAAAAACTTTTTTGTGGATTTTGTGAATTTTTTAAGTTTTACTAATGATTGGGTAGTTTCATCCCCTTAGACCCTGAATTTTTTCAAATCTGTAATACTGTAGGTTAGAAGTGGTCTTCTGAACTACCCAGTCAAACATGAAAGTGTTAAAAATTTTTTGTGGATTTTGTAAATTTTTTAAGTTTTACTAATGATTGGGTAGTTTCATCCCCTTAGACCCTGAATTTTTTTCAAATCTGTAATACTGTAGCTTGGAACTGGTCTTCTGAACTACCCAGCCAGACATGAAAGTGTTAAAAACTTTTTTGTGGATTTTGTGAATTTTTTAAGTTTTACTAATGATTGGGTAGTTTCATCCCCTTACACCCTGAATTTTTTCAAATCTGTAATACTGTAGCTTGGAACTGGTCTTCTGAACTACCCAGCCAGACATGAAAGTGTTAAAAACTTTTTTGTGGGATTTTGTGAATTTTTTAAGTTTTACTAATGATTGGGTGGTTTCATCCCCTTAGACCCTGAATTTTTTCAAATCTGAAATACTGTAGTTTTGTAATGGTCCTCTGAACTACCCAGCCAGACATGAAAGTGTTAAAAACTTTTTTGTGGATTTTGTGAATTTTTTAAGTTTTACGTATGATTGGGTAGTTTCATCCCCTTAGACCCTGATTTTTTTCAAATCTGTAATACTGTAGGTTAGAAGTGGCCTTCTGAACTACCCAGTCAAACATTAAAGTGTTAAAAACTTTTTTGTGGATTTTGTGAATTTTTTAAGTTTTACTAATGATTGGGTAGTTTCATCCCCTTAGACCCTGAATTTTTTCAAATTTGTAATACCGTAGGTTAGAAGTGGCCTTCTGAACTACCCAGTCAAACATGAAAGTGTTAAAAACTTTTTTGTGGATTTTGTGAATTTTTTAAATTTTACTAATGATTGGGTAGTTTCATCCCCTTAGACCCTGAATTTTTTCAAATCTGTAGTACTGTAGCTTGAAACTGGTCTTCTGAACTACCCAGCCAGACATGAAAGTGTTAAAAACTTTTTGTGGATTTTGTGAATTTTTAAATTTTACGAATTATTGGGTAGTTTCATCCCCTTAGACCCTGAATTTTTTCAAATCTGAAATACTGTAGTTTTGTAATGGTCCTCTGAACTACCCAGTCGGACATGAAAGTGTTAAAAACTTTTTTGTGGATTTTGTGAATTTTTAAAATTTTACTAATGATTGGGTAGTTTCATCCCCTTAGACCCTGAATTTTTTCAAATCTGTAGTACTGTAGCTTGGAACTGGTCTTCTGAACTACCCAGCCAAACATGAAAGTGTTAAAAACTTTTTTGTGGATTTTGTGAATTTTTAAAATTTTACTAATGATTGGGTAGTTTCATCCCCTTAGACCCTGAATTTTTTCAAATCTGTAATACTGTAGCTTGGAACTTATCTTCTGAACTACCCAGCCAGACATGAAAGTGTTAAAAACTTTTTTGTGGATTTTGTGAATTTTTTAAGTTTTACTAATGATTGGGTAGTTTCATCCCCTTAGACCCTGAATTTTTTCAAATCTGTAGTACTGTAGCTTGAAACTGGTCTTCTGAACTACCCAGCCAGACATGAAAGTGTTAAAAACTTTTTTGTGGATTTTGTGAATTTTTTAAATTTTACGAATGATTGGGTAGTTTCATCCCCTTAGACTCTGAATTTTTTCAAATCTGTAATACTGTAGTTTTGCAATGGTCCTCTGAACTAGCCAGCCAGACATGAAAGTGTTAAAAACTTTTTTGTGAATTTTGTGAATTTTTTAAGTTTTACTAATGATTGGGTAGTTTCATCCCCTCAGACTCTGAATTTTTTCAAATCTGAAATACTATAGTTTCGTAATGGTACTCTGCACTACCCAGCCAAACATGAAAGTGTTAAAAAATTTTTTGTGGATTTTGTGAATTTTTTAAGTTTTACGAATGATTGGGTAGTTTCATCCCCTTACACCCTGAATTTTTTCAAATCTGTATTACTGTAGCTTGGAACTGGTCTTCTGAACTACCCAGCCAGACATGAAAGTGTTAAAAACTTTTTTGTGGATTTTGTGAATTTTTTAAGTTTTACTAATGATTGGGTAGTTTCATCCCCTTAGATCCTGAATTTTTTCAAATCTGAAATACTGTAGTTTTGTAATGGTCCTCTGAACTACCCAGCCAGACATGAAAGTGTTAAAAACTTTTTTGTGGATTTTGTGAATTTTTTAAGTTTTACTAATGATTGGGTAGTTTCATCCTCTTAGACCCTGAATTTTTTCAAATCTGTAATACATTAGGTTAGAAGTGGTCTTCTGAACTACCCAGTCAAACATGAAAGTGTTAAAAACTTTTTTGTGGATTTTGTAAATTTTTTAAGTTTTACTAATGATTGGGTAGTTTCATCCCCTTAGACCCTGAATTTTTTTTTAATCTGTAATACTGTAGCTTGGAACTGGTCTTCTGAACTACCCAGCCAGACATGAAAGTGTTAAAAACTTTTTTGTGGATTTTGTGAATTTTTTAAGTTTTACTAATGATTGGGTAGTTTCATCCCCTTACACCCTGAATTTTTTCAAATCTGTAATACTGTAGCTTGGAACTGGTCTTCTGAACTACCCAGCCAGACATGAAAGTGTTAAAAACTTTTTTGTGGGATTTTGTGAATTTTTTAAGTTTTACTAATGATTGGGTAGTTTCATCCCCTTAGACCCTGAATTTTTTTCAAATCTGTAATACTGTAGCTTGGAACTGGTCTTCTGAACTACCCAGCCAGACATGAAAGTGTTAAAAACTTTTTTGCGGATTTTGTAAATTTTTTAAGTTTTACTAATGATTGGGTAGTTTCATCCCCTTAGACCCTGAATTTTTTTCAAATCTGTAATACTGTAGCTTGGAACTGGTCTTCTGAACTACCCAGCCAGACATGAAAGTGTTAAAAAATTTTTTGGGGATTTTTTTAAGTTTTACGAATGATTGGGTAGTTTCATCCCCTTAGACTCTGAATTTTTTCAAATCTGAAAAAATGTAGTTTCGTATAGGTCTTCTGAACTACTCAGCCAGACATGAAAGTGTTAAAATCTTTTTTGTGGATTTTGTGAATTTTTTAAGTTTTACGAATGATTGGGTAGTTTCATCCCCTTAGACCCTGAATTTTTTCAAATCTGAAATACTGTAATTTTGTAATGGTCCTCTGAACTACCCAGCCAGACATGAAAGTGTTAAAAACTTTTTTGTGGATTTTGTGAATTTTTTAAGTTTTACGAATGATTGGGTAGTTTCATCCCCTTAGACTCTGAATTTTTTCAAATCTGTAATACTGTAGCTTGGAACTGGTCTTCTGAACTACCCAGCCAGACATGAAAGTGTTAAAAACTTTTTTGTGGATTTTGTGAATTTTTAAATTTTACGAATGATTGGATAGTTTCATCCCCTTAGACCCTGAATTTTTTCAAATCTGAAATACTGTAGTTTTGTAATGGTCCTCTGAACTACCCAGCCAGACATGAAAGTGTTAAAAACTTTTTTGTGGATTTTGTGAATTTTTAAAATTTTACTAATGATTGGGTAGTTTCATCCCCTTAGACCCTGAATTATTTCAAATCTGTAGTACTGTAGCTTGAAACTGGTCTTCTGAACTACCCAGCCAGACATGAAAGTGTTAAAAACTTTTTTGTGGATTTTGTGAATTTTTTAAATTTTACCAATGATTGGGTAGTTTCATTCCCTTAGACTCTGAATTTTTTCAAATCTGAAATACTGTAGCTTGGAACTGGTCTTCTGAACTACCCAGCCAGACATGAAAGTGTTAAAAACTTTTTTGTGGATTTTGTGAATTTTTTAAGTTTTACTAATGATTGGGTAGTTTCATCCCCTTAGATCCTGAATTTTTTCAAATCTGAAATACTGTAGTCTTGTAATGGACCTCTGAACTACCCAGCCAGACATGAAAGTGTTAAAAACTTTTTTGTGGATTTTGTGAATTTTTTAAGTTTTACTAATGATTGGGTAGTTTCATCCCCTTAGACCCTGAATTTTTTCAAATCTGTAATACTGTAGGTTAGAAGTGGTCTTCTGAACTACCCAGTCAAACATGAAAGTGTTAAAAATTTTTTGTGGATTTTGTAAATTTTTTAAGTTTTACTAATGATTGGGTAGTTTCATCCCCTTAGACCCTGAATTTTTTTCAAATCTGTAATACTGTAGCTTGGAACTGGTCTTCTGAACTACCCAGCCAGACATGAAAGTGTTAAAAACTTTTTTGTGGATTTTGTGAATTTTTTAAGTTTTACTAATGATTGGGTAGTTTCATCCCCTTACACCCTGAATTTTTTCAAATCTGTAATACTGTAGCTTGGAACTGGTCTTCTGAACTACCCAGCCAGACATGAAAGTGTTAAAAACTTTTTTGTGGGATTTTGTGAATTTTTTAAGTTTTACTAATGATTGGGTAGTTTCATCCCCTTAGACCCTGAATTTTTTCAAATCTGAAATACTGTAGTTTTGTAATGGTCCTCTGAACTACCCAGCCAGACATGAAAGTGTTAAAAACTTTTTTGTGGATTTTGTGAATTTTTTAAGTTTTACTAATGATTGGGTAGTTTCATCCCCTTAGACCCTGAATTTTTTCAAATCTGAAATACTGTAGTTTTGTAATCCTCCTCTGAACTACCCAGCCAGACATGAAAGTGTTAAAAACTTTTTTGTGGATTTTGTGAATTTTTTAAGTTTTACGTATGATTGGGTAGTTTCATCCCCTTAGACCCTGAATTTTTTCAAATCTGTAATACTGTAGGTTAGAAGTGGTCTTCTGAACTACCCAGTCAAACATGAAAGTGTTAAAAATTTTTTGTGGATTTTGTAAATTTTTTAAGTTTTACTAATGATTGGGTAGTTTCATCCCCTTAGACCCTGAATTTTTTTCAAATCTGTAATACTGTAGCTTGGAACTGGTCTTCTGAACTACCCAGCCAGACATGAAAGTGTTAAAAACTTTTTTGTGGATTTTGTGAATTTTTTAAGTTTTACTAATGATTGGGTAGTTTCATCCCCTTACACCCTGAATTTATTCAAATCTGTAATACTGTAGCTTGGAACTGGTCTTCTGAACTACCCAGCCAGACATGAAAGTGTTAAAAACTTTTTTGTGGGATTTTGTGAATTTTTTAAGTTTTACTAATGATTGGGTAGTTTCATCCCCTTAGACCCTGAATTTTTTCAAATCTGAAATACTGTAGTTTTGTAATGGTCCTCTGAACTACCCAGCCAGACATGAAAGTGTTAAAAACTTTTTTGTGGATTTTGTGAATTTTTTAAGTTTTACGTATGATTGGGTAGTTTCATCCCCTTAGACCCTGAATTTTTTCAAATCTGTAATACTGTAGGTTAGAAGTGGCCTTCTGAACTACCCAGTCAAACATTAAAGTGTTAAAATCTTTTTTGTGGATTTTGTGAATTTTTTAAGTTTTACTAATGATTGGGTAGTTTCATCCCCTTAGACCCTGAATTTTTTCAAATTTGTAATACTGTAGGTTAGAAGTGGCCTTCTGAACTACCCAGTCAAACATGAAAGTGTTAAAAACTTTTTTGTGGATTTTGTGAATTTTTTAAGTTTTACTAATGATTGGGTAGTTTCATCCCCTTACACCCTGAATTTTTTCAAATCTGTAATACTGTAGCTTGGAACTGGTCTTCTGAACTACCCAGCCAGACATGAAAGTGTTAAAAACTTTTTTGTGGGATTTTGTGAATTTTTTAAGTTTTACTAATGATTGGGTAGTTTCATCCCCTTAGACCCTGAATTTTTTCAAATCTGAAATACTGTAGTTTTGTAATGGTCCTCTGAACTACCCAGCCAGACATGAAAGTGTTAAAAACTTTTTTGTGGATTTTGTGAATTTTTTAAGTTTTACGTATGATTGGGTAGTTTCATCCCCTTAGACCCTGAATTTTTTCAAATCTGTAATACTGTAGGTTAGAAGTGGCCTTCTGAACTACCCAGTCAAACATTAAAGTGTTAAAAACTTTTTTGTGGATTTTGTGAATTTTTTAAGTTTTACTAATGATTGGGTAGTTTCATCCCCTTAGACCCTGAATTTTTTCAAATTTGTAATACTGTAAGTTAGAAGTGGCCTTCTGAACTACCCAGTCAAACATGAAAGTGTTAAAAACTTTTTTGTGGATTTTGTGAATTTTTTAAGTTTTACTAATGATTGGGTAGTTTCATCCCCTTAGACCCTGAATTTTTTCAAATCTGTAGTACTGTAGCTTGAAACTGGTCTTCTGAACTACCCAGCCAGACATGAAAGTGTTAAAAACTTTTTTGTGGATTTTGTGAATTTTTAAATTTTACGAATTATTGGGTAGTTTCATCCCCTTAGACCCTGAATTTTTTCAAATCTGAAATACTGTAGTTTTGTAATGGTCCTCTGAACTACCCAGTCAGACATGAAAGTGTTAAAAACTTTTTTGTGGATTTTGTGAATTTTTAAAATTTTACTAATGATTGGGTAGTTTCATCCCCTTAGACCCTGAATTTTTTCAAATCTGAAATACTGTAGTTTCGTAATGGTCTTCTGAACTACCCAACCAAACATGAAAGTGTTGAAAACTTTTTTGTGGATTTTGTGAATTTTTTAAGTTTTACGAATGATTGGGTAGTTTCATCCCCTCAGACTCTGAATTTTTTCAAATCTGAAATACTGTAGTTTCGTAATGGTCCTCTGAACTACCCAGTCAAACATGAAAGTGTTAAAAACTTTTTTGTGGATTTTGTGAATTTTTTAAGTTTTACTAATAATTGGGTAGTTTCATCCCCTTAGACCCTGAATTTTTCAAATCTGTAATACGGTAGGTTAGAACTGGTCTTCTGAACTACCCAGCCAAACATGAAAGTGTTAAAAACTTTTTTGTGGATTTTGTGAATTTTTTAAGTTTTACTAATGATTGGGTAGTTTCATCCCCTTAGACCCTGAATTTTTTCAAATCTGTAATACTGTAGCTTGGAACTGGTCTTCTGAACTACCCAGCCAGACATGAAAGTGTTAAAAACTTTTTTGTGGATTTTGTGAATTTTTAAATTTTACGAATGATTGGATAGTTTCATCCCCTTAGACCCTGAATTTTTTCAAATCTGAAATACTGTAGTTTTGTAATGGTCCTCTAAACTACCCAGCCAGACATGAAAGTGTTAAAAAGTTTTTTGTGGATTTTGTGAATTTTTAAAATTTTTCTAATGATTGGGTAGTTTCATCCCCTTAGACCCTGAATTTTTTCAAATCTGTAGTACTGTAGCTTGAAACTGGTCTTCTGAACTACCCAGCCAGACATGAAAGTGTTAAAAACTTTTTTGTGGATTTTGTGAATTTTTTAAATTTTACGAATGATTGGGTAGTTTCATTCCCTTAGACTCTGAATTTTTTCAAATCTGAAATACTGTAGCTTGGAACTGGTCTTCTGAACTACCCAGCCAGACATGAAAGTGTTAAAAACTTTTTTGTGGATTTTGTGAATTTTTTAAGTTTTACTAATGATTGGGTAGTTTCATCCCCTTAGATCCTGAATTTTTTCAAATCTGAAATACTGTAGTCTTGTAATGGACCTCTGAACTACCCAGCCAGACATGAAAGTGTTAAAAACTTTTTTGTGGATTTTGTGAATTTTTTAAGTTTTACTAATGATTGGGTAGTTTCATCCCCTTAGACCCTGAATTTTTTCAAATCTGTAATACTGTAGGTTAGAAGTGGTCTTCTGAACTACCCAGTCAAACATGAAAGTGTTAAAAATTTTTTGTGGATTTTGTAAATTTTTTAAGTTTTACTAATGATTGGGTAGTTTCATCCCCTTAGACCCTGAATTTTTTTCAAATCTGTAATACTGTAGCTTGGAACTGGTCTTCTGAACTACCCAGCCAGACATGAAAGTGTTAAAAACTTTTTTGTGGATTTTGTGAATTTTTTAAGTTTTACTAATGATTGGGTAGTTTCATCCCCTTACACCCTGAATTTTTTCAAATCTGTAATACTGTAGCTTGGAACTGGTCTTCTGAACTACCCAGCCAGACATGAAAGTGTTAAAAACTTTTTTGTGGGATTTTGTGAATTTTTTAAGTTTTACTAATGATTGGGTGGTTTCATCCCCTTAGACCCTGAATTTTTTCAAATCTGAAATACTGTAGTTTTGTAATGGTCCTCTGAACCACCCAGCCAGACATGAAAGTGTTAAAAACTTTTTTGTGGATTTTGTGAATTTTTTAAGTTTTACGTATGATTGGGTAGTTTCATCCCCTTAGACCCTGATTTTTTTCAAATCTGTAATACTGTAGGTTAGAAGTGGCCTTCTGAACTACCCAGTCAAACATTAAAGTGTTAAAAACTTTTTTGTGGATTTTGTGAATTTTTTAAGTTTTACTAATGATTGGGTAGTTTCATCCCCTTAGACCCTGAATTTTTTCAAATTTGTAATACTGTAGGTTAGAAGTGGCCTTCTGAACTACCCAGTCAAACATGAAAGTGTTAAAAACTTTTTTGTGGATTTTGTGAATTTTTTAAATTTTACTAATGATTGGGTAGTTTCATCCCCTTAGACCCTGAATTTTTTCAAATCTGTAGTACTGTAGCTTGAAACTGGTCTTCTGAACTACCCAGCCAGACATGAAAGTGTTAAAAACTTTTTGTGGATTTTGTGAATTTTTAAATTTTACGAATTATTGGGTAGTTTCATCCCCTTAGACCCTGAATTTTTTCAAATCTGAAATACTGTAGTTTTGTAATGGTCCTCTGAACTACCCAGTCAGACATGAAAGTGTTAAAAACTTTTTTGTGGATTTTGTGAATTTTTAAAATTTTACTAATGATTGGGTAGTTTCATCCCCTTAGACCCTGAATTTTTTCAAATCTGTAGTACTGTAGCTTGGAACTGGTCTTCTGAACTACCCAGCCAAACATGAAAGTGTTAAAAACTTTTTTGTGGATTTTGTGAATTTTTAAAATTTTACTAATGATTGGGTAGTTTCATCCCCTTAGACCCTGAATTTTTTCAAATCTGTAATACTGTAGCTTGGAACTTATCTTCTGAACTACCCAGCCAGACATGAAAGTGTTAAAAACTTTTTTGTGGATTTTGTGAATTTTTTAAGTTTTACTAATGATTGGGTAGTTTCATCCCCTTAGACCCTGAATTTTTTCAAATCTGTAGTACTGTAGCTTGAAACTGGTCTTCTGAACTACCCAGCCAGACATGAAAGTGTTAAAAACTTTTTTGTGGATTTTGTGAATTTTTTAAATTTTACGAATGATTGGGTAGTTTCATCCCCTTAGACTCTGAATTTTTTCAAATCTGTAATACTGTAGTTTTGCAATGGTCCTCTGAACTAGCCAGCCAGACATGAAAGTGTTAAAAACTTTTTTGTGAATTTTGTGAATTTTTTAAGTTTTACTAATGATTGGGTAGTTTCATCCCCTCAGACTCTGAATTTTTTCAAATCTGAAATACTATAGTTTCGTAATGGTACTCTGCACTACCCAGCCAAACATGAAAGTGTTAAAAAATTTTTTGTGGATTTTGTGAATTTTTTAAGTTTTACGAATGATTGGGTAGTTTCATCCCCTTACACCCTGAATTTTTTCAAATCTGTATTACTGTAGCTTGGAACTGGTCTTCTGAACTACCCAGCCAGACATGAAAGTGTTAAAAACTTTTTTGTGGATTTTGTGAATTTTTTAAGTTTTACTAATGATTGGGTAGTTTCATCCCCTTAGATCCTGAATTTTTTCAAATCTGAAATACTGTAGTTTTGTAATGGTCCTCTGAACTACCCAGCCAGACATGAAAGTGTTAAAAACTTTTTTGTGGATTTTGTGAATTTTTTAAGTTTTACTAATGATTGGGTAGTTTCATCCTCTTAGACCCTGAATTTTTTCAAATCTGTAATACATTAGGTTAGAAGTGGTCTTCTGAACTACCCAGTCAAACATGAAAGTGTTAAAAACTTTTTTGTGGATTTTGTAAATTTTTTAAGTTTTACTAATGATTGGGTAGTTTCATCCCCTTAGACCCTGAATTTTTTTTTAATCTGTAATACTGTAGCTTGGAACTGGTCTTCTGAACTACCCAGCCAGACATGAAAGTGTTAAAAACTTTTTTGTGGATTTTGTGAATTTTTTAAGTTTTACTAATGATTGGGTAGTTTCATCCCCTTACACCCTGAATTTTTTCAAATCTGTAATACTGTAGCTTGGAACTGGTCTTCTGAACTACCCAGCCAGACATGAAAGTGTTAAAAACTTTTTTGTGGGATTTTGTGAATTTTTTAAGTTTTACTAATGATTGGGTAGTTTCATCCCCTTAGACCCTGAATTTTTTTCAAATCTGTAATACTGTAGCTTGGAACTGGTCTTCTGAACTACCCAGCCAGACATGAAAGTGTTAAAAACTTTTTTGCGGATTTTGTAAATTTTTTAAGTTTTACTAATGATTGGGTAGTTTCATCCCCTTAGACCCTGAATTTTTTTCAAATCTGTAATACTGTAGCTTGGAACTGGTCTTCTGAACTACCCAGCCAGACATGAAAGTGTTAAAAAATTTTTTGGGGATTTTTTTAAGTTTTACGAATGATTGGGTAGTTTCATCCCCTTAGACTCTGAATTTTTTCAAATCTGAAAAAATGTAGTTTCGTATAGGTCTTCTGAACTACTCAGCCAGACATGAAAGTGTTAAAATCTTTTTTGTGGATTTTGTGAATTTTTTAAGTTTTACGAATGATTGGGTAGTTTCATCCCCTTAGACCCTGAATTTTTTCAAATCTGAAATACTGTAATTTTGTAATGGTCCTCTGAACTACCCAGCCAGACATGAAAGTGTTAAAAACTTTTTTGTGGATTTTGTGAATTTTTTAAGTTTTACGAATGATTGGGTAGTTTCATCCCCTTAGACTCTGAATTTTTTCAAATCTGTAATACTGTAGCTTGGAACTGGTCTTCTGAACTACCCAGCCAGACATGAAAGTGTTAAAAACTTTTTTGTGGATTTTGTGAATTTTTAAATTTTACGAATGATTGGATAGTTTCATCCCCTTAGACCCTGAATTTTTTCAAATCTGAAATACTGTAGTTTTGTAATGGTCCTCTGAACTACCCAGCCAGACATGAAAGTGTTAAAAACTTTTTTGTGGATTTTGTGAATTTTTAAAATTTTACTAATGATTGGGTAGTTTCATCCCCTTAGACCCTGAATTATTTCAAATCTGTAGTACTGTAGCTTGAAACTGGTCTTCTGAACTACCCAGCCAGACATGAAAGTGTTAAAAACTTTTTTGTGGATTTTGTGAATTTTTTAAATTTTACCAATGATTGGGTAGTTTCATTCCCTTAGACTCTGAATTTTTTCAAATCTGAAATACTGTAGCTTGGAACTGGTCTTCTGAACTACCCAGCCAGACATGAAAGTGTTAAAAACTTTTTTGTGGATTTTGTGAATTTTTTAAGTTTTACTAATGATTGGGTAGTTTCATCCCCTTAGATCCTGAATTTTTTCAAATCTGAAATACTGTAGTCTTGTAATGGACCTCTGAACTACCCAGCCAGACATGAAAGTGTTAAAAACTTTTTTGTGGATTTTGTGAATTTTTTAAGTTTTACTAATGATTGGGTAGTTTCATCCCCTTAGACCCTGAATTTTTTCAAATCTGTAATACTGTAGGTTAGAAGTGGTCTTCTGAACTACCCAGTCAAACATGAAAGTGTTAAAAATTTTTTGTGGATTTTGTAAATTTTTTAAGTTTTACTAATGATTGGGTAGTTTCATCCCCTTAGACCCTGAATTTTTTTCAAATCTGTAATACTGTAGCTTGGAACTGGTCTTCTGAACTACCCAGCCAGACATGAAAGTGTTAAAAACTTTTTTGTGGATTTTGTGAATTTTTTAAGTTTTACTAATGATTGGGTAGTTTCATCCCCTTACACCCTGAATTTTTTCAAATCTGTAATACTGTAGCTTGGAACTGGTCTTCTGAACTACCCAGCCAGACATGAAAGTGTTAAAAACTTTTTTGTGGGATTTTGTGAATTTTTTAAGTTTTACTAATGATTGGGTAGTTTCATCCCCTTAGACCCTGAATTTTTTCAAATCTGAAATACTGTAGTTTTGTAATGGTCCTCTGAACTACCCAGCCAGACATGAAAGTGTTAAAAACTTTTTTGTGGATTTTGTGAATTTTTTAAGTTTTACTAATGATTGGGTAGTTTCATCCCCTTAGACCCTGAATTTTTTCAAATCTGAAATACTGTAGTTTTGTAATCCTCCTCTGAACTACCCAGCCAGACATGAAAGTGTTAAAAACTTTTTTGTGGATTTTGTGAATTTTTTAAGTTTTACGTATGATTGGGTAGTTTCATCCCCTTAGACCCTGAATTTTTTCAAATCTGTAATACTGTAGGTTAGAAGTGGTCTTCTGAACTACCCAGTCAAACATGAAAGTGTTAAAAATTTTTTGTGGATTTTGTAAATTTTTTAAGTTTTACTAATGATTGGGTAGTTTCATCCCCTTAGACCCTGAATTTTTTTCAAATCTGTAATACTGTAGCTTGGAACTGGTCTTCTGAACTACCCAGCCAGACATGAAAGTGTTAAAAACTTTTTTGTGGATTTTGTGAATTTTTTAAGTTTTACTAATGATTGGGTAGTTTCATCCCCTTACACCCTGAATTTTTTCAAATCTGTAATACTGTAGCTTGGAACTGGTCTTCTGAACTACCCAGCCAGACATGAAAGTGTTAAAAACTTTTTTGTGGGATTTTGTGAATTTTTTAAGTTTTACTAATGATTGGGTAGTTTCATCCCCTTAGACCCTGAATTTTTTCAAATCTGAAATACTGTAGTTTTGTAATGGTCCTCTGAACTACCCAGCCAGACATGAAAGTGTTAAAAACTTTTTTGTGGATTTTGTGAATTTTTTAAGTTTTACGTATGATTGGGTAGTTTCATCCCCTTAGACCCTGAATTTTTTCAAATCTGTAATACTGTAGGTTAGAAGTGGCCTTCTGAACTACCCAGTCAAACATTAAAGTGTTAAAATCTTTTTTGTGGATTTTGTGAATTTTTTAAGTTTTACTAATGATTGGGTAGTTTCATCCCCTTAGACCCTGAATTTTTTCAAATTTGTAATACTGTAGGTTAGAAGTGGCCTTCTGAACTACCCAGTCAAACATGAAAGTGTTAAAAACTTTTTTGTGGATTTTGTGAATTTTTTAAGTTTTACTAATGATTGGGTAGTTTCATCCCCTTAGACCCTGAATTTTTTCAAATCTGTAGTACTGTAGCTTGAAACTGGTCTTCTGAACTACCCAGCCAGACATGAAAGTGTTAAAAACTTTTTTGTGGATTTTGTGAATTTTTAAATTTTACGAATTATTGGGTAGTTTCATCCCCTTAGACCCTGAATTTTTTCAAATCTGAAATACTGTAGTTTTGTAATGGTCCTCTGAACTACCCAGTCAGACATGAAAGTGTTAAAAACTTTTTTGTGGATTTTGTGAAATTTTAAATTTTACGAATGATTGGGTAGTTTCATCCCCTTAGACCCTGAATTTTTTCAAATCTGTAGTACTGTAGCTTGGAACTGGTCTTCTGAAGTACCCAGCCAGACATGAAAGTGTAAAAAATTTTTTTGTGGATTTTGTGATTTTTTTAAATTTTACGAATGATTGGGTAGTTTCATCCCCTTAGACTCTGAATTTTTTCAAATCTGAAATACTGTAGTTTCGTAATGGTCTTCTGAACTACCCAACCAAACATGAAAGTGTTGAAAACTTTTTTGTGGATTTTGTGAATTTTTTAAGTTTTACGAATGATTGGGTAGTTTCATCCCCTCAGACTCTGAATTTTTTCAAATCTGAAATACTGTAGTTTCGTAATGGTCTTCTGAACTACCCAACCAAACATGAAAGTGTTAAAAACTTTTTTGTGGATTTTATGAATTTTTTAAGTTTTACGAATGATTGGGTAGTTTCATCCCCTCAGACTCTGAATTTTTTCAAATCTGTAATACTGTAGGTTAGAACTAGTCTTCTGAACTGCCCAGCCAAACATGAAAGTGTTAAAACCTTTTTTGTGGATTTTGTGAATTTTTTAAGTTTTACTAATGATTGGGTAGTTTCATCCCCTTAGACCCTGAATTTTTTCAAATCTGTAATACTGTAGCTTGGAACTGGTCTTCTGAACTACCCAGCCAGACATGAAAGTGTTAAAAACTTTTTTGTGGATTTTGTGAATTTTTTAAGTTTTACTAATGATTGGGTAGTTTCATCCCCTTAGACCCTGAATTTTTTCAAATCTGTAGTACTGTAGCTTGGAACTGGTCTTCTGAACTACCCAGAAAAACATGAAAGTGTTATAAACTTTTTTGTGGATTTTGTGAATTTTTAAAATTTTACTAATGATTGGGTAGTTTCATCCCCTTAGACCCTGAATTTTTTCAAATCTGTAATACTGTAGCTTGGAACTTATCTTCTGAACTACCCAGCCAGACATGAAAGTGTTAAAAACTTTTTTGTGGATTTTGTGAATTTTTTAAGTTTTACTAATGATTGGGTAGTTTCATCCCCTTAGACCCTGAATTTTTTCAAATCTGTAGTACTGTAGCTTGAAACTGGTCTTCTGAACTACCCAGCCAGACATGAAAGTGTTAAAAACTTTTTTGTGGATTTTGTGAATTTTTTAAATTTTACGAATGATTGGGTAGTTTCATCCCCTTAGACTCTGAATTTTTTCAAATCTGTAATGCTGTAGCTTGGAACTGGTCTTCTGAACTACCCAACCAGACATGAAAGTGTTAAAAACTTTTTCGTGGATTTTGTGAATTTTTAAATTTTACGAATGATTGGGTAGTTTCATCCCCTTAGACCCTGAATTTTTTCAAATCTGAAATACTGTAGTTTTGCAATGGTCCTCTGAACTAACCAGCCAGACATGAAAGTGTTAAAAACTTTTTTGTGAATTTTGTGAATTTTTTAAGTTTTACTAATGATTGGGTAGTTTCATCCCCTCAGACTCTGAATTTTTTCAAATCTGAAATACTATAGTTTCGTAATGGTACTCTGCACTACGCAGCCAAACATGAAAGTGTTAAAAAATTTTTTGTGGATTTTGTGAATTTTTTAAGTTTTACGAATGATTGGGTAGTTTCATCCCCTTACACCCTGAATTTTTTCAAATCTGTATTACTGTAGCTTGGAACTGGTCTTCTGAACTACCCAGCCAGACATGAAAGTGTTAAAAACTTTTTTGTGGATTTTGTGAATTTTTTAAGTTTTACTAATGATTGGGTAGTTTCATCCCCTTAGATCCTGAATTTTTTCAAATCTGAAATACTGTAGTTTTGTAATGGTCCTCTGAACTACCCAGCCAGACATGAAAGTGTTAAAAACTTTTTTGTGGATTTTGTGAATTTTTTAAGTTTTACTAATGATTGGGTAGTTTCATCCTCTTAGACCCTGAATTTTTTCAAATCTGTAATACATTAGGTTAGAAGTGGTCTTCTGAACTACCCAGTCAAACATGAAAGTGTTAAAAACTTTTTTGTGGATTTTGTAAATTTTTTAAGTTTTACTAATGATTGGGTAGTTTCATCCCCTTAGACCCTGAATTTTTTTTTAATCTGTAATACTGTAGCTTGGAACTGGTCTTCTGAACTACCCAGCCAGACATGAAAGTGTTAAAAACTTTTTTGTGGATTTTGTGAATTTTTTAAGTTTTACTAATGATTGGGTAGTTTCATCCCCTTACACCCTGAATTTTTTCAAATCTGTAATACTGTAGCTTGGAACTGGTCTTCTGAACTACCCAGCCAGACATGAAAGTGTTAAAAACTTTTTTGTGGGATTTTGTGAATTTTTTAAGTTTTACTAATGATTGGGTAGTTTCATCCCCTTAGACCCTGAATTTTTTCAAATCTGAAATACTGTAGTTTTGTAATGGTCCTCTGAACTACCCAGCCAGACATGAAAGTGTTAAAAACTTTTTTGTGGATTTTGTGAATTTTTTAAGTTTTACGTATGATTGGGTAGTTTCATCCCCTTAGACCCTGAATTTTTTCAAATCTGTAATACTGTAGGTTAGAAGTGGCCTTCTGAACTACCCAGTCAAACATTAAAGTGTTAAAAACTTTTTTGTGGATTTTGTGAATTTTTTAAGTTTTACTAATGATTGGGTAGTTTCATCCCCTTAGACCCTGAATTTTTTCAAATTTGTAATACTGTAGGTTAGAAGTGGCCTTCTGAACTACCCAGTCAAACATGAAAGTGTTAAAAACTTTTTTGTGGATTTTGTGAATTTTTTAAGTTTTACTAATGATTGGGTAGTTTCATCCCCTTAGACCCTGAATTTTTTCAAATCTGTAGTACTGTAGCTTGAAACTGGTCTTCTGAACTACCCAGCCAGACATGAAAGTGTTAAAAACTTTTTTGTGGATTTTGTGAATTTTTAAATTTTACGAATTATTGGGTAGTTTCATCCCCTTAGACCCTGAATTTTTTCAAATCTGAAATACTGTAGTTTTGTAATGGTCCTCTGAACTACCCAGTCAGACATGAAAGTGTTAAAAACTTTTTTGTGGATTTTGTGAATTTTTAAAATTTTACTAATGATTGGGTAGTTTCATCCCCTTAGACCCTGAATTTTTTCAAATCTGAAATACTGTAGTTTCGTAATGGTCTTCTGAACTACCCAACCAAACATGAAAGTGTTGAAAACTTTTTTGTGGATTTTGTGAATTTTTTAAGTTTTACGAATGATTGGGTAGTTTCATCCCCTCAGACTCTGAATTTTTTCAAATCTGAAATACTGTAGTTTCGTAATGGTCCTCTGAACTACCCAGTCAAACATGAAAGTGTTAAAAACTTTTTTGTGGATTTTGTGAATTTTTTAAGTTTTACTAATAATTGGGTAGTTTCATCCCCTTAGACCCTGAATTTTTCAAATCTGTAATACGGTAGGTTAGAACTGGTCTTCTGAACTACCCAGCCAAACATGAAAGTGTTAAAAACTTTTTTGTGGATTTTGTGAATTTTTTAAATTTTACGAATGATTGGGTAGTTTCATTCCCTTAGACTCTGAATTTTTTCAAATCTGAAATACTGTAGCTTGGAACTGGTCTTCTGAACTACCCAGCCAGACATGAAAGTGTTAAAAACTTTTTTGTGGATTTTGTGAATTTTTTAAGTTTTACTAATGATTGGGTAGTTTCATCCCCTTAGATCCTGAATTTTTTCAAATCTGAAATACTGTAGTCTTGTAATGGACCTCTGAACTACCCAGCCAGACATGAAAGTGTTAAAAACTTTTTTGTGGATTTTGTGAATTTTTTAAGTTTTACTAATGATTGGGTAGTTTCATCCCCTTAGACCCTGAATTTTTTCAAATTTGTAATACTGTAGGTTAGAAGTGGCCTTCTGAACTACCCAGTCAAACATGAAAGTGTTAAAAACTTTTTTGTGGATTTTGTGAATTTTTTAAGTTTTACTAATGATTGGGTAGTTTCATCCCCTTAGACCCTGAATTTTTTCAAATCTGTAGTACTGTAGCTTGAAACTGGTCTTCTGAACTACCCAGCCAGACATGAAAGTGTTAAAAACTTTTTTGTGGATTTTGTGAATTTTTAAATTTTACGAATTATTGGGTAGTTTCATCCCCTTAGACCCTGAATTTTTTCAAATCTGAAATACTGTAGTTTTGTAATGGTCCTCTGAACTACCCAGTCAGACATGAAAGTGTTAAAAACTTTTTTGTGGATTTTGTGAATTTTTAAAATTTTACTAATGATTGGGTAGTTTCATCCCCTTAGACCCTGAATTTTTTCAAATCTGAAATACTGTAGTTTCGTAATGGTCTTCTGAACTACCCAACCAAACATGAAAGTGTTGAAAACTTTTTTGTGGATTTTGTGAATTTTTTAAGTTTTACGAATGATTGGGTAGTTTCATCCCCTCAGACTCTGAATTTTTTCAAATCTGAAATACTGTAGTTTCGTAATGGTCCTCTGAACTACCCAGTCAAACATGAAAGTGTTAAAAACTTTTTTGTGGATTTTGTGAATTTTTTAAGTTTTACTAATAATTGGGTAGTTTCATCCCCTTAGACCCTGAATTTTTCAAATCTGTAATACGGTAGGTTAGAACTGGTCTTCTGAACTACCCAGCCAAACATGAAAGTGTTAAAAACTTTTTTGTGGATTTTGTGAATTTTTTAAATTTTACGAATGATTGGGTAGTTTCATTCCCTTAGACTCTGAATTTTTTCAAATCTGAAATACTGTAGCTTGGAACTGGTCTTCTGAACTACCCAGCCAGACATGAAAGTGTTAAAAACTTTTTTGTGGATTTTGTGAATTTTTTAAGTTTTACTAATGATTGGGTAGTTTCATCCCCTTAGATCCTGAATTTTTTCAAATCTGAAATACTGTAGTCTTGTAATGGACCTCTGAACTACCCAGCCAGACATGAAAGTGTTAAAAACTTTTTTGTGGATTTTGTGAATTTTTTAAGTTTTACTAATGATTGGGTAGTTTCATCCCCTTAGACCCTGAATTTTTTCAAATCTGTAATACTGTAGGTTAGAAGTGGTCTTCTGAACTACCCAGTCAAACATGAAAGTGTTAAAAATTTTTTGTGGATTTTGTAAATTTTTTAAGTTTTACTAATGATTGGGTAGTTTCATCCCCTTAGACCCTGAATTTTTTCAAATCTGTAGTACTGTAGCTTGAAACTGGTCTTCTGAACTACCCAGCCAGACATGAAAGTGTTAAAAACTTTTTTGTGGATTTTGTGAATTTTTTAAGTTTTACTAATGATTGGGTAGTTTCATCCCCTTAGACCCTGAATTTTTTCAAATCTGTAATACTGTAGGTTAGAAGTGGTCTTCTGAACTACCCAGTCAAACATGAAAGTGTTAAAAATTTTTTGTGGATTTTGTAAATTTTTTAAGTTTTACTAATGATTGGGTAGTTTCATCCCCTTAGACCCTGAATTTTTTCAAATCTGTAGTACTGTAGCTTGAAACTGGTCTTCTGAACTACCCAGCCAGACATGAAAGTGTTAAAAACTTTTTTGTGGATTTTGTGAATTTTTTAAATTTTACGAATGATTGGGTAGTTTCATTCCCTTAGACTCTGAATTTTTTCAAATCTGAAATACTGTAGCTTGGAACTGGTCTTCTGAACTACCCAGCCAGACATGAAAGTGTTAAAAACTTTTTTGTGGATTTTGTGAATTTTTTAAGTTTTACTAATGATTGGGTAGTTTCATCCCCTTAGATCCTGAATTTTTTCAAATCTGAAATACTGTAGTCTTGTAATGGACCTCTGAACTACCCAGCCAGACATGAAAGTGTTAAAAACTTTTTTGTGGATTTTGTGAATTTTTTAAGTTTTACTAATGATTGGGTAGTTTCATCCCCTTAGACCCTGAATTTTTTCAAATCTGTAATACTGTAGGTTAGAAGTGGTCTTCTGAACTACCCAGTCAAACATGAAAGTGTTAAAAATTTTTTGTGGATTTTGTAAATTTTTTAAGTTTTACTAATGATTGGGTAGTTTCATCCCCTTAGACCCTGAATTTTTTTCAAATCTGTAATACTGTAGCTTGGAACTGGTCTTCTGAACTACCCAGCCAGACATGAAAGTGTTAAAAACTTTTTTGTGGATTTTGTGAATTTTTTAAGTTTTACTAATGATTGGGTAGTTTCATCCCCTTACACCCTGAATTTTTTCAAATTTGTAATACTGTAGGTTAGAAGTGGCCTTCTGAACTACCCAGTCAAACATGAAAGTGTTAAAAACTTTTTTGTGGATTTTGTGAATTTTTTAAGTTTTACTAATGATTGGGTAGTTTCATCCCCTTAGACCCTGAATTTTTTCAAATCTGTAGTACTGTAGCTTGAAACTGGTCTTCTGAACTACCCAGCCAGACATGAAAGTGTTAAAAACTTTTTTGTGGATTTTGTGAATTTTTAAATTTTACGAATTATTGGGTAGTTTCATCCCCTTAGACCCTGAATTTTTTCAAATCTGAAATACTGTAGTTTTGTAATGGTCCTCTGAACTACCCAGTCAGACATGAAAGTGTTAAAAACTTTTTTGTGGATTTTGTGAATTTTTAAAATTTTACTAATGATTGGGTAGTTTCATCCCCTTAGACCCTGAATTTTTTCAAATCTGAAATACTGTAGTTTCGTAATGGTCTTCTGAACTACCCAACCAAACATGAAAGTGTTGAAAACTTTTTTGTGGATTTTGTGAATTTTTTAAGTTTTACGAATGATTGGGTAGTTTCATCCCCTCAGACTCTGAATTTTTTCAAATCTGAAATACTGTAGTTTCGTAATGGTCCTCTGAACTACCCAGTCAAACATGAAAGTGTTAAAAACTTTTTTGTGGATTTTGTGAATTTTTTAAGTTTTACTAATAATTGGGTAGTTTCATCCCCTTAGACCCTGAATTTTTCAAATCTGTAATACGGTAGGTTAGAACTGGTCTTCTGAACTACCCAGCCAAACATGAAAGTGTTAAAAACTTTTTTGTGGATTTTGTGAATTTTTTAAATTTTACGAATGATTGGGTAGTTTCATTCCCTTAGACTCTGAATTTTTTCAAATCTGAAATACTGTAGCTTGGAACTGGTCTTCTGAACTACCCAGCCAGACATGAAAGTGTTAAAAACTTTTTTGTGGATTTTGTGAATTTTTTAAGTTTTACTAATGATTGGGTAGTTTCATCCCCTTAGATCCTGAATTTTTTCAAATCTGAAATACTGTAGTCTTGTAATGGACCTCTGAACTACCCAGCCAGACATGAAAGTGTTAAAAACTTTTTTGTGGATTTTGTGAATTTTTTAAGTTTTACTAATGATTGGGTAGTTTCATCCCCTTAGACCCTGAATTTTTTCAAATCTGTAATACTGTAGGTTAGAAGTGGTCTTCTGAACTACCCAGTCAAACATGAAAGTGTTAAAAATTTTTTGTGGATTTTGTAAATTTTTTAAGTTTTACTAATGATTGGGTAGTTTCATCCCCTTAGACCCTGAATTTTTTCAAATCTGTAGTACTGTAGCTTGAAACTGGTCTTCTGAACTACCCAGCCAGACATGAAAGTGTTAAAAACTTTTTTGTGGATTTTGTGAATTTTTTAAGTTTTACTAATGATTGGGTAGTTTCATCCCCTTAGACCCTGAATTTTTTCAAATCTGTAATACTGTAGGTTAGAAGTGGTCTTCTGAACTACCCAGTCAAACATGAAAGTGTTAAAAATTTTTTGTGGATTTTGTAAATTTTTTAAGTTTTACTAATGATTGGGTAGTTTCATCCCCTTAGACCCTGAATTTTTTCAAATCTGTAGTACTGTAGCTTGAAACTGGTCTTCTGAACTACCCAGCCAGACATGAAAGTGTTAAAAACTTTTTTGTGGATTTTGTGAATTTTTTAAATTTTACGAATGATTGGGTAGTTTCATTCCCTTAGACTCTGAATTTTTTCAAATCTGAAATACTGTAGCTTGGAACTGGTCTTCTGAACTACCCAGCCAGACATGAAAGTGTTAAAAACTTTTTTGTGGATTTTGTGAATTTTTTAAGTTTTACTAATGATTGGGTAGTTTCATCCCCTTAGATCCTGAATTTTTTCAAATCTGAAATACTGTAGTCTTGTAATGGACCTCTGAACTACCCAGCCAGACATGAAAGTGTTAAAAACTTTTTTGTGGATTTTGTGAATTTTTTAAGTTTTACTAATGATTGGGTAGTTTCATCCCCTTAGACCCTGAATTTTTTCAAATCTGTAATACTGTAGGTTAGAAGTGGTCTTCTGAACTACCCAGTCAAACATGAAAGTGTTAAAAATTTTTTGTGGATTTTGTAAATTTTTTAAGTTTTACTAATGATTGGGTAGTTTCATCCCCTTAGACCCTGAATTTTTTTCAAATCTGTAATACTGTAGCTTGGAACTGGTCTTCTGAACTACCCAGCCAGACATGAAAGTGTTAAAAACTTTTTTGTGGATTTTGTGAATTTTTTAAGTTTTACTAATGATTGGGTAGTTTCATCCCCTTACACCCTGAATTTTTTCAAATCTGTAATACTGTAGCTTGGAACTGGTCTTCTGAACTACCCAGCCAGACATGAAAGTGTTAAAAACTTTTTTGTGGGATTTTGTGAATTTTTTAAGTTTTACTAATGATTGGGTAGTTTCATCCCCTTAGACCCTGAATTTTTTCAAATCTGAAATACTGTAGTTTTGTAATGGTCCTCTGAACTACCCAGCCAGACATGAAAGTGTTAAAAACTTTTTTGTGGATTTTGTGAATTTTTTAAGTTTTACGTATGATTGGGTAGTTTCATCCCCTTAGACCCTGATTTTTTTCAAATCTGTAATACTGTAGGTTAGAAGTGGCCTTCTGAACTACCCAGTCAAACATTAAAGTGTTAAAAACTTTTTTGTGGATTTTGTGAATTTTTTAAGTTTTACTAATGATTGGGTAGTTTCATCCCCTTAGACCCTGAATTTTTTCAAATTTGTAATACTGTAGGTTAGAAGTGGCCTTCTGAACTACCCAGTCAAACATGAAAGTGTTAAAAACTTTTTTGTGGATTTTGTGAATTTTTTAAATTTTACTAATGATTGGGTAGTTTCATCCCCTTAGACCCTGAATTTTTTCAAATCTGTAGTACTGTAGCTTGAAACTGGTCTTCTGAACTACCCAGCCAGACATGAAAGTGTTAAAAACTTTTTTGTGGATTTTGTGAATTTTTAAATTTTACGAATTATTGGGTAGTTTCATCCCCTTAGACCCTGAATTTTTTCAAATCTGAAATACTGTAGTTTTGTAATGGTCCTCTGAACTACCCAGTCAGACATGAAAGTGTTAAAAACTTTTTTGTGGATTTTGTGAATTTTTAAAATTTTACTAATGATTGGGTAGTTTCATCCCCTTAGACCCTGAATTTTTTCAAATCTGAAATACTGTAGTTTCGTAATGGTCTTCTGAACTACCCAACCAAACATGAAAGTGTTGAAAACTTTTTTGTGGATTTTGTGAATTTTTTAAGTTTTACGAATGATTGGGTAGTTTCATCCCCTCAGACTCTGAATTTTTTCAAATCTGAAATACTGTAGTTTCGTAATGGTCCTCTGAACTACCCAGTCAAACATGAAAGTGTTAAAAACTTTTTTGTGGATTTTGTGAATTTTTTAAGTTTTACTAATAATTGGGTAGTTTCATCCCCTTAGACCCTGAATTTTTTCAAATCTGTAATACTGTAGCTTGGAACTGGTCTTCTGAACTACCCAGCCAGACATGAAAGTGTTAAAAACTTTTTTGTGGATTTTGTGAATTTTTTAAATTTTACGAATTATTGGGTAGTTTCATCCCCTTAGACCCTGAATTTTTTCAAATCTGTAATACTGTAGCTTGGAACTGGTCTTCTGAACTACCCAGCCAGACATGAAAGTGTTAAAAACTTTTTTGTGGATTTTGTGAATTTTTAAATTTTACGAATGATTGGGTAGTTTCATCCCCTTAGACCCTGAATTTTTTCAAATCTGAAATACTGTAGTTTTGTAAAGGTCCTCTGAACTACCCAGCCAGACATGAAAGTGTTAAAAACTTTTTTGTGGATTTTGTGAATTTTTAAAATTTTACTAATGATTGGGTAGTTTCATCCCCTTAGACCCTGAATTTTTTCAAATCTGAAATACTGTAGTTTTGTAATGGTCCTCTGAACTACCCAGTCAGACATGAAAGTGTTAAAAACTTTTTTGTGGATTTTGTGAATTTTTAAATTTTACGAATTATTGGGTAGTTTCATCCCCTTAGACCCTGAATTTTTTCAAATCTGAAATACTGTAGTTTTGTAATGGTCCTCTGAACTACCCAGTCAGACATGAAAGTGTTAAAAACTTTTTTGTGGATTTTGTGAATTTTTAAATTTTACGAATGATTGGGTAGTTTCATCCCCTTAGACCCTGAATTTTTTCAAATCTGTAGTACTGTAGCTTGGAACTGGTCTTCTGAAGTACCCAGCCAGACATGAAAGTGTAAAAAATTTTTTTGTGGATTTTGTGATTTTTTTAAATTTTACGAATGATTGGGTAGTTTCATCCCCTTAGACTCTGAATTTTTTCAAATCTGAAATACTGTAGTTTCGTAATGGTCTTCTGAACTACCCAACCAAACATGAAAGTGTTGAAAACTTTTTTGTGGATTTTGTGAATTTTTTAAGTTTTACGAATGATTGGGTAGTTTCATCCCCTCAGACTCTGAATTTTTTCAAATCTGAAATACTGTAGTTTCGTAATGGTCTTCTGAACTACCCAACCAAACATGAAAGTGTTAAAAACTTTTTTGTGGATTTTATGAATTTTTTAAGTTTTACGAATGATTGGGTAGTTTCATCCCCTCAGACTCTGAATTTTTTCAAATCTGTAATACTGTAGGTTAGAACTGGTCTTCTGAACTGCCCAGCCAAACATGAAAGTGTTAAAACCTTTTTTGTGGATTTTGTGAATTTTTTAAGTTTTACTAATGATTGGGTAGTTTCATCCCCTTAGACCCTGAATTTTTTCAAATCTGTAATACTGTAGCTTGGAACTGGTCTTCTGAACTACCCAGCCAGACATGAAAGTGTTAAAAACTTTTTTGTGGATTTTGTGAATTTTTTAAGTTTTACTAATGATTGGGTAGTTTCATCCCCTTAGACCCTGAATTTTTTCAAATCTGTAGTACTGTAGCTTGGAACTGGTCTTCTGAACTACCCAGCCAAACATGAAAGTGTTAAAAACTTTTTTGTGGATTTTGTGAATTTTTAAAATTTTACTAATGATTGGGTAGTTTCATCCCCTTAGACCCTGAATTTTTTCAAATCTGTAATACTGTAGCTTGGAACTTATCTTCTGAACTACCCAGCCAGACATGAAAGTGTTAAAAACTTTTTTGTGGATTTTGTGAATTTTTTAAGTTTTACTAATGATTGGGTAGTTTCATCCCCTTAGACCCTGAATTTTTTCAAATCTGTAGTACTGTAGCTTGAAACTGGTCTTCTGAACTACCCAGCCAGACATGAAAGTGTTAAAAACTTTTTTGTGGATTTTGTGAATTTTTTAAATTTCACGAATGATTGGGTAGTTTCATCCCCTTAGACTCTGAATTTTTTCAAATCTGTAATGCTGTAGCTTGGAACTGGTCTTCTGAACTACCCAACCAGACATGAAAGTGTTAAAAACTTTTTCGTGGATTTTGTGAATTTTTAAATTTTACGAATGATTGGGTAGTTTCATCCCCTTAGACCCTGAATTTTTTCAAATCTGAAATACTGTAGTTTTGCAATGGTCCTCTGAACTAACCAGCCAGACATGAAAGTGTTAAAAACTTTTTTGTGAATTTTGTGAATTTTTTAAGTTTTACTAATGATTGGGTAGTTTCATCCCCTCAGACTCTGAATTTTTTCAAATCTGAAATACTATAGTTTCGTAATGGTACTCTGCACTACGCAGCCAAACATGAAAGTGTTAAAAAATTTTTTGTGGATTTTGTGAATTTTTTAAGTTTTACGAATGATTGGGTAGTTTCATCCCCTTACACCCTGAATTTTTTCAAATCTGTATTACTGTAGCTTGGAACTGGTCTTCTGAACTACCCAGCCAGACATGAAAGTGTTAAAAACTTTTTTGTGGATTTTGTGAATTTTTTAAGTTTTACTAATGATTGGGTAGTTTCATCCCCTTAGATCCTGAATTTTTTCAAATCTGAAATACTGTAGTTTTGTAATGGTCCTCTGAACTACCCAGCCAGACATGAAAGTGTTAAAAACTTTTTTGTGGATTTTGTGAATTTTTTAAGTTTTACTAATGATTGGGTAGTTTCATCCTCTTAGACCCTGAATTTTTTCAAATCTGTAATACATTAGGTTAGAAGTGGTCTTCTGAACTACCCAGTCAAACATGAAAGTGTTAAAAACTTTTTTGTGGATTTTGTAAATTTTTTAAGTTTTACTAATGATTGGGTAGTTTCATCCCCTTAGACCCTGAATTTTTTTTTAATCTGTAATACTGTAGCTTGGAACTGGTCTTCTGAACTACCCAGCCAGACATGAAAGTGTTAAAAACTTTTTTGTGGATTTTGTGAATTTTTTAAGTTTTACTAATGATTGGGTAGTTTCATCCCCTTACACCCTGAATTTTTTCAAATCTGTAATACTGTAGCTTGGAACTGGTCTTCTGAACTACCCAGCCAGACATGAAAGTGTTAAAAACTTTTTTGTGGGATTTTGTGAATTTTTTAAGTTTTACTAATGATTGGGTAGTTTCATCCCCTTAGACCCTGAATTTTTTTCAAATCTGTAATACTGTAGCTTGGAACTGGTCTTCTGAACTACCCAGCCAGACATGAAAGTGTTAAAAACTTTTTTGCGGATTTTGTAAATTTTTTAAGTTTTACTAATGATTGGGTAGTTTCATCCCCTTAGACCCTGAATTTTTTTCAAATCTGTAATACTGTAGCTTGGAACTGGTCTTCTGAACTACCCAGCCAGACATGAAAGTGTTAAAAACTTTTTTGTGGATTTTGTGAATTTTTAAATTTTACGAATGATTGGATAGTTTCATCCCCTTAGACCCTGAATTTTTTCAAATCTGAAAAAATGTAGTTTCGTATAGGTCTTCTGAACTACTCAGCCAGACATGAAAGTGTTAAAATCTTTTTTGTGGATTTTGTGAATTTTTTAAGTTTTACGAATGATTGGGTAGTTTCATCCCCTTAGACCCTGAATTTTTTCAAATCTGAAATACTGTAATTTTGTAATGGTCCTCTGAACTACCCAGCCAGACATGAAAGTGTTAAAAACTTTTTTGTGGATTTTGTGAATTTTTTAAGTTTTACGAATGATTGGGTAGTTTCATCCCCTTAGACTCTGAATTTTTTCAAATCTGTAATACTGTAGCTTGGAACTGGTCTTCTGAACTACCCAGCCAGACATGAAAGTGTTAAAAACTTTTTTGTGGATTTTGTGAATTTTTAAATTTTACGAATGATTGGATAGTTTCATCCCCTTAGACCCTGAATTTTTTCAAATCTGAAATACTGTAGTTTTGTAATGGTCCTCTGAACTACCCAGCCAGACATGAAAGTGTTAAAAACTTTTTTGTGGATTTTGTGAATTTTTAAAATTTTACTAATGATTGGGTAGTTTCATCCCCTTAGACCCTGAATTATTTCAAATCTGTAGTACTGTAGCTTGAAACTGGTCTTCTGAACTACCCAGCCAGACATGAAAGTGTTAAAAACTTTTTTGTGGATTTTGTGAATTTTTTAAATTTTACCAATGATTGGGTAGTTTCATTCCCTTAGACTCTGAATTTTTTCAAATCTGAAATACTGTAGCTTGGAACTGGTCTTCTGAACTACCCAGCCAGACATGAAAGTGTTAAAAACTTTTTTGTGGATTTTGTGAATTTTTTAAGTTTTACTAATGATTGGGTAGTTTCATCCCCTTAGATCCTGAATTTTTTCAAATCTGAAATACTGTAGTCTTGTAATGGACCTCTGAACTACCCAGCCAGACATGAAAGTGTTAAAAACTTTTTTGTGGATTTTGTGAATTTTTTAAGTTTTACTAATGATTGGGTAGTTTCATCCCCTTAGACCCTGAATTTTTTCAAATCTGTAATACTGTAGGTTAGAAGTGGTCTTCTGAACTACCCAGTCAAACATGAAAGTGTTAAAAATTTTTTGTGGATTTTGTAAATTTTTTAAGTTTTACTAATGATTGGGTAGTTTCATCCCCTTAGACCCTGAATTTTTTTCAAATCTGTAATACTGTAGCTTGGAACTGGTCTTCTGAACTACCCAGCCAGACATGAAAGTGTTAAAAACTTTTTTGTGGATTTTGTGAATTTTTTAAGTTTTACTAATGATTGGGTAGTTTCATCCCCTTACACCCTGAATTTTTTCAAATCTGTAATACTGTAGCTTGGAACTGGTCTTCTGAACTACCCAGCCAGACATGAAAGTGTTAAAAACTTTTTTGTGGGATTTTGTGAATTTTTTAAGTTTTACTAATGATTGGGTAGTTTCATCCCCTTAGACCCTGAATTTTTTCAAATCTGAAATACTGTAGTTTTGTAATGGTCCTCTGAACTACCCAGCCAGACATGAAAGTGTTAAAAACTTTTTTGTGGATTTTGTGAATTTTTTAAGTTTTACGAATGATTGGGTAGTTTCATCCCCTTAGACTCTGAATTTTTTCAAATCTGTAATACTGTAGCTTGGAACTGGTCTTCTGAACTACCCAGCCAGACATGAAAGTGTTAAAAACTTTTTTGTGGATTTTGTGAATTTTTAAATTTTACGAATGATTGGATAGTTTCATCCCCTTAGACCCTGAATTTTTTCAAATCTGAAATACTGTAGTTTTGTAATGGTCCTCTGAACTACCCAGCCAGACATGAAAGTGTTAAAAACTTTTTTGTGGATTTTGTGAATTTTTAAAATTTTACTAATGATTGGGTAGTTTCATCCCCTTAGACCCTGAATTATTTCAAATCTGTAGTACTGTAGCTTGAAACTGGTCTTCTGAACTACCCAGCCAGACATGAAAGTGTTAAAAACTTTTTTGTGGATTTTGTGAATTTTTTAAATTTTACCAATGATTGGGTAGTTTCATTCCCTTAGACTCTGAATTTTTTCAAATCTGAAATACTGTAGCTTGGAACTGGTCTTCTGAACTACCCAGCCAGACATGAAAGTGTTAAAAACTTTTTTGTGGATTTTGTGAATTTTTTAAGTTTTACTAATGATTGGGTAGTTTCATCCCCTTAGATCCTGAATTTTTTCAAATCTGAAATACTGTAGTCTTGTAATGGACCTCTGAACTACCCAGCCAGACATGAAAGTGTTAAAAACTTTTTTGTGGATTTTGTGAATTTTTTAAGTTTTACTAATGATTGGGTAGTTTCATCCCCTTAGACCCTGAATTTTTTCAAATCTGTAATACTGTAGGTTAGAAGTGGTCTTCTGAACTACCCAGTCAAACATGAAAGTGTTAAAAATTTTTTGTGGATTTTGTAAATTTTTTAAGTTTTACTAATGATTGGGTAGTTTCATCCCCTTAGACCCTGAATTTTTTTCAAATCTGTAATACTGTAGCTTGGAACTGGTCTTCTGAACTACCCAGCCAGACATGAAAGTGTTAAAAACTTTTTTGTGGATTTTGTGAATTTTTTAAGTTTTACTAATGATTGGGTAGTTTCATCCCCTTACACCCTGAATTTTTTCAAATCTGTAATACTGTAGCTTGGAACTGGTCTTCTGAACTACCCAGCCAGACATGAAAGTGTTAAAAACTTTTTTGTGGGATTTTGTGAATTTTTTAAGTTTTACTAATGATTGGGTAGTTTCATCCCCTTAGACCCTGAATTTTTTCAAATCTGAAATACTGTAGTTTTGTAATGGTCCTCTGAACTACCCAGCCAGACATGAAAGTGTTAAAAACTTTTTTGTGGATTTTGTGAATTTTTTAAGTTTTACGTATGATTGGGTAGTTTCATCCCCTTAGACCCTGAATTTTTTCAAATCTGTAATACTGTAGGTTAGAAGTGGCCTTCTGAACTACCCAGTCAAACATTAAAGTGTTAAAAACTTTTTTGTGGATTTTGTGAATTTTTTAAGTTTTACTAATGATTGGGTAGTTTCATCCCCTTAGACCCTGAATTTTTTCAAATTTGTAATACTGTAGGTTAGAAGTGGCCTTCTGAACTACCCAGTCAAACATGAAAGTGTTAAAAACTTTTTTGTGGATTTTGTGAATTTTTTAAGTTTTACTAATGATTGGGTAGTTTCATCCCCTTAGACCCTGAATTTTTTCAAATCTGTAGTACTGTAGCTTGAAACTGGTCTTCTGAACTACCCAGCCAGACATGAAAGTGTTAAAAACTTTTTTGTGGATTTTGTGAATTTTTAAATTTTACGAATTATTGGGTAGTTTCATCCCCTTAGACCCTGAATTTTTTCAAATCTGAAATACTGTAGTTTTGTAATGGTCCTCTGAACTACCCAGTCAGACATGAAAGTGTTAAAAACTTTTTTGTGGATTTTGTGAATTTTTAAAATTTTACTAATGATTGGGTAGTTTCATCCCCTTAGACCCTGAATTTTTTCAAATCTGAAATACTGTAGTTTCGTAATGGTCTTCTGAACTACCCAACCAAACATGAAAGTGTTGAAAACTTTTTTGTGGATTTTGTGAATTTTTTAAGTTTTACGAATGATTGGGTAGTTTCATCCCCTCAGACTCTGAATTTTTTCAAATCTGAAATACTGTAGTTTCGTAATGGTCCTCTGAACTACCCAGTCAAACATGAAAGTGTTAAAAACTTTTTTGTGGATTTTGTGAATTTTTTAAGTTTTACTAATAATTGGGTAGTTTCATCCCCTTAGACCCTGAATTTTTCAAATCTGTAATACGGTAGGTTAGAACTGGTCTTCTGAACTACCCAGCCAAACATGAAAGTGTTAAAAACTTTTTTGTGGATTTTGTGAATTTTTTAAGTTTTACTAATGATTGGGTAGTTTCATCCCCTTAGACCCTGAATTTTTTCAAATCTGTAATACTGTAGCTTGGAACTGGTCTTCTGAACTACCCAGCCAGACATGAAAGTGTTAAAAACTTTTTTGTGGATTTTGTGAATTTTTAAATTTTACGAATGATTGGATAGTTTCATCCCCTTAGACCCTGAATTTTTTCAAATCTGAAATACTGTAGTTTTGTAATGGTCCTCTGAACTACCCAGCCAGACATGAAAGTGTTAAAAAGTTTTTTGTGGATTTTGTGAATTTTTAAAATTTTACTAATGATTGGGTAGTTTCATCCCCTTAGACCCTGAATTTTTTCAAATCTGTAGTACTGTAGCTTGAAACTGGTCTTCTGAACTACCCAGCCAGACATGAAAGTGTTAAAAACTTTTTTGTGGATTTTGTGAATTTTTTAAATTTTACGAATGATTGGGTAGTTTCATTCCCTTAGACTCTGAATTTTTTCAAATCTGAAATACTGTAGCTTGGAACTGGTCTTCTGAACTACCCAGCCAGACATGAAAGTGTTAAAAACTTTTTTGTGGATTTTGTGAATTTTTTAAGTTTTACTAATGATTGGGTAGTTTCATCCCCTTAGATCCTGAATTTTTTCAAATCTGAAATACTGTAGTCTTGTAATGGACCTCTGAACTACCCAGCCAGACATGAAAGTGTTAAAAACTTTTTTGTGGATTTTGTGAATTTTTTAAGTTTTACTAATGATTGGGTAGTTTCATCCCCTTAGACCCTGAATTTTTTCAAATCTGTAATACTGTAGGTTAGAAGTGGTCTTCTGAACTACCCAGTCAAACATGAAAGTGTTAAAAATTTTTTGTGGATTTTGTAAATTTTTTAAGTTTTACTAATGATTGGGTAGTTTCATCCCCTTAGACCCTGAATTTTTTTCAAATCTGTAATACTGTAGCTTGGAACTGGTCTTCTGAACTACCCAGCCAGACATGAAAGTGTTAAAAACTTTTTTGTGGATTTTGTGAATTTTTTAAGTTTTACTAATGATTGGGTAGTTTCATCCCCTTACACCCTGAATTTTTTCAAATCTGTAATACTGTAGCTTGGAACTGGTCTTCTGAACTACCCAGCCAGACATGAAAGTGTTAAAAACTTTTTTGTGGGATTTTGTGAATTTTTTAAGTTTTACTAATGATTGGGTAGTTTCATCCCCTTAGACCCTGAATTTTTTCAAATCTGAAATACTGTAGTTTTGTAATGGTCCTCTGAACTACCCAGCCAGACATGAAAGTGTTAAAAACTTTTTTGTGGATTTTGTGAATTTTTTAAGTTTTACGTATGATTGGGTAGTTTCATCCCCTTAGACCCTGATTTTTTTCAAATCTGTAATACTGTAGGTTAGAAGTGGCCTTCTGAACTACCCAGTCAAACATTAAAGTGTTAAAAACTTTTTTGTGGATTTTGTGAATTTTTAAAATTTTACTAATGATTGGGTAGTTTCATCCCCTTAGACCCTGAATTTTTTCAAATCTGAAATACTGTAGTTTCGTAATGGTCTTCTGAACTACCCAACCAAACATGAAAGTGTTGAAAACTTTTTTGTGGATTTTGTGAATTTTTTAAGTTTTACGAATGATTGGGTAGTTTCATCCCCTCAGACTCTGAATTTTTTCAAATCTGAAATACTGTAGTTTCGTAATGGTCCTCTGAACTACCCAGTCAAACATGAAAGTGTTAAAAACTTTTTTGTGGATTTTGTGAATTTTTTAAGTTTTACTAATAATTGGGTAGTTTCATCCCCTTAGACCCTGAATTTTTCAAATCTGTAATACGGTAGGTTAGAACTGGTCTTCTGAACTACCCAGCCAAACATGAAAGTGTTAAAAACTTTTTTGTGGATTTTGTGAATTTTTTAAGTTTTACTAATGATTGGGTAGTTTCATCCCCTTAGACCCTGAATTTTTTCAAATCTGTAATACTGTAGCTTGGAACTGGTCTTCTGAACTACCCAGCCAGACATGAAAGTGTTAAAAACTTTTTTGTGGATTTTGTGAATTTTTAAATTTTACGAATGATTGGATAGTTTCATCCCCTTAGACCCTGAATTTTTTCAAATCTGAAATACTGTAGTTTTGTAATGGTCCTCTGAACTACCCAGCCAGACATGAAAGTGTTAAAAAGTTTTTTGTGGATTTTGTGAATTTTTAAAATTTTACTAATGATTGGGTAGTTTCATCCCCTTAGACCCTGAATTTTTTCAAATCTGTAGTACTGTAGCTTGAAACTGGTCTTCTGAACTACCCAGCCAGACATGAAAGTGTTAAAAACTTTTTTGTGGATTTTGTGAATTTTTTAAATTTTACGAATGATTGGGTAGTTTCATTCCCTTAGACTCTGAATTTTTTCAAATCTGAAATACTGTAGCTTGGAACTGGTCTTCTGAACTACCCAGCCAGACATGAAAGTGTTAAAAACTTTTTTGTGGATTTTGTGAATTTTTTAAGTTTTACTAATGATTGGGTAGTTTCATCCCCTTAGATCCTGAATTTTTTCAAATCTGAAATACTGTAGTCTTGTAATGGACCTCTGAACTACCCAGCCAGACATGAAAGTGTTAAAAACTTTTTTGTGGATTTTGTGAATTTTTTAAGTTTTACTAATGATTGGGTAGTTTCATCCCCTTAGACCCTGAATTTTTTCAAATCTGTAATACTGTAGGTTAGAAGTGGTCTTCTGAACTACCCAGTCAAACATGAAAGTGTTAAAAATTTTTTGTGGATTTTGTAAATTTTTTAAGTTTTACTAATGATTGGGTAGTTTCATCCCCTTAGACCCTGAATTTTTTTCAAATCTGTAATACTGTAGCTTGGAACTGGTCTTCTGAACTACCCAGCCAGACATGAAAGTGTTAAAAACTTTTTTGTGGATTTTGTGAATTTTTTAAGTTTTACTAATGATTGGGTAGTTTCATCCCCTTACACCCTGAATTTTTTCAAATCTGTAATACTGTAGCTTGGAACTGGTCTTCTGAACTACCCAGCCAGACATGAAAGTGTTAAAAACTTTTTTGTGGGATTTTGTGAATTTTTTAAGTTTTACTAATGATTGGGTAGTTTCATCCCCTTAGACCCTGAATTTTTTCAAATCTGAAATACTGTAGTTTTGTAATGGTCCTCTGAACTACCCAGCCAGACATGAAAGTGTTAAAAACTTTTTTGTGGATTTTGTGAATTTTTTAAGTTTTACGTATGATTGGGTAGTTTCATCCCCTTAGACCCTGATTTTTTCAAATCTGTAATACTGTAGGTTAGAAGTGGCCTTCTGAACTACCCAGTCAAACATTAAAGTGTTAAAAACTTTTTTGTGGATTTTGTGAATTTTTTAAGTTTTACTAATGATTGGGTAGTTTCATCCCCTTAGACCCTGAATTTTTTCAAATTTGTAATACTGTAGGTTAGAAGTGGCCTTCTGAACTACCCAGTCAAACATGAAAGTGTTAAAAACTTTTTTGTGGATTTTGTGAATTTTTTAAGTTTTACTAATGATTGGGTAGTTTCATCCCCTTAGACCCTGAATTTTTTCAAATCTGTAGTACTGTAGCTTGAAACTGGTCTTCTGAACTACCCAGCCAGACATGAAAGTGTTAAAAACTTTTTTGTGGATTTTGTGAATTTTTAAATTTTACGAATTATTGGGTAGTTTCATCCCCTTAGACCCTGAATTTTTTCAAATCTGAAATACTGTAGTTTTGTAATGGTCCTCTGAACTACCCAGTCAGACATGAAAGTGTTAAAAACTTTTTTGTGGATTTTGTGAATTTTTAAAATTTTACTAATGATTGGGTAGTTTCATCCCCTTAGACCCTGAATTTTTTCAAATCTGAAATACTGTAGTTTCGTAATGGTCTTCTGAACTACCCAACCAAACATGAAAGTGTTGAAAACTTTTTTGTGGATTTTGTGAATTTTTTAAGTTTTACGAATGATTGGGTAGTTTCATCCCCTCAGACTCTGAATTTTTTCAAATCTGAAATACTGTAGTTTCGTAATGGTCCTCTGAACTACCCAGTCAAACATGAAAGTGTTAAAAACTTTTTTGTGGATTTTGTGAATTTTTTAAGTTTTACTAATAATTGGGTAGTTTCATCCCCTTAGACCCTGAATTTTTTCAAATCTGTAATACGGTAGGTTAGAACTGGTCTTCTGAACTACCCAGCCAAACATGAAAGTGTTAAAAACTTTTTTGTGGATTTTGTGAATTTTTTAAGTTTTACTAATGATTGGGTAGTTTCATCCCCTTAGACCCTGAATTTTTTCAAATCTGTAATACTGTAGCTTGGAACTGGTCTTCTGAACTACCCAGCCAGACATGAAAGTGTTAAAAACTTTTTTGTGGATTTTGTGAATTTTTTAAATTTTACGAATGATTGGGTAGTTTCATCCCCTTAGACCCTGAATTTTTTCAAATCTGTAATACTGTAGCTTGGAACTGGTCTTCTGAACTACCCAGCCAGACATGAAAGTGTTAAAAACTTTTTTGTGGATTTTGTGAATTTTTAAATTTTACGAATGATTGGGTAGTTTCATCCCCTTAGACCCTGAATTTTTTCAAATCTGAAATACTGTAGTTTTGTAAAGGTCCTCTGAACTACCCAGCCAGACATGAAAGTGTTAAAAACTTTTTTGTGGATTTTGTGAATTTTTAAAATTTTACTAATGATTGGGTAGTTTCATCCCCTTAGACCCTGAATTTTTTCAAATCTGAAATACTGTAGTTTTGTAATGGTCCTCTGAACTACCCAGCCAGACATGAAAGTGTTAAAAACTTTTTTGTGGATTTTGTGAATTTTTTAAGTTTTACGTATGATTGGGTAGTTTCATCCCCTTAGACCCTGAATTTTTTCAAATCTGTAATACTGTAGGTTAGAAGTGGCCTTCTGAAGTACCCAGTCAAACATTAAAGTGTTAAAAACTTTTTTGTGGATTTTGTGAATTTTTTAAGTTTTACTAATGATTGGGTAGTTTCATCCCCTTAGACCCTGAATTTTTTCAAATCTGTAGTACTGTAGCTTGAAACTGGTCTTCTGAACTACCCAGCCAGACATGAAAGTGTTAAAAACTTTTTTGTGGATTTTGTGAATTTTTAAATTTTACGAATTATTGGGTAGTTTCATCCCCTTAGACCCTGAATTTTTTCAAATCTGAAATACTGTAGTTTTGTAATGGTCCTCTGAACTACCCAGTCAGACATGAAAGTGTTAAAAACTTTTTTGTGGATTTTGTGAATTTTTAAAATTTTACTAATGATTGGGTAGTTTCATCCCCTTAGACCCTGAATTTTTTCAAATCTGAAATACTGTAGTTTCGTAATGGTCTTCTGAACTACCCAACCAAACATGAAAGTGTTGAAAACTTTTTTGTGGATTTTGTGAATTTTTTAAGTTTTACGAATGATTGGGTAGTTTCATCCCCTCAGACTCTGAATTTTTTCAAATCTGAAATACTGTAGTTTCGTAATGGTCTTCTGAACTACCCAGCCAGACATGAAAGTGTTAAAAACTTTTTTGTGGATTTTGTGAATTTTTTAAATTTTACTAATAATTGGGTAGTTTCATCCCCTTAGACCCTGAATTTTTTCAAATCTGTAATACGGTAGGTTAGAACTGGTCTTCTGAACTACCCAGCCAAACATGAAAGTGTTAAAAACTTTTTTGTGGATTTTGTGAATTTTTTAAGTTTTACTAATGATTGGGTAGTTTCATCCCCTTAGACCCTGAATTTTTTCAAATCTGTAATACTGTAGCTTGGAACTGGTCTTCTGAACTACCCAGCCAGACATGAAAGTGTTAAAAACTTTTTTGTGGATTTTGTGAATTTTTTAAATTTTACGAATGATTGGGTAGTTTCATCCCCTTAGACCCTGAATTTTTTCAAATCTGTAATACTGTAGCTTGAAACTGGTCTTCTGAACTACCCAGCCAGACATGAAAGTGTTAAAAACTTTTTTGTGGATTTTGTGAATTTTTTAAATTTTACGAATGATTGGGTAGTTTCATCCCCTTAGACTCTGAATTTTTTCAAATCTGAAATACTGTAGCTTGGAACTGGTCTTCTGAACTACCCAGCCAGACATGAAAGTGTTAAAAACTTTTTTGTGGATTTTGTGAATTTTTAAATTTTACGAATGATTGGGTAGTTTCATCCCCTTAGACCCTGAATTTTTTCAAATCTGAAATACTGTAGTTTTGTAATGGTCCTCTGAACTACCCAGCCAGACATGAAAGTGTTAAAAACTTTTTTGTGGATTTTGTGAATTTTTAAAATTTTACTAATGATTGGGTAGTTTCATCCCCTTAGACCCTGAATTTTTTCAAATCTGAAATACTGTAGTTTTGTAATGGTCCTCTGAACTACCCAGCCAGACATGAAAGTGTTAAAAACTTTTTTGTGGATTTTGTGAATTTTTAAAATTTTACTAATGATTGGGTAGTTTCATCCCCTTAGACTCTGAATTTTTTCAAATCTGAAATATTGTAGTTTTGCAATGGTCCTCTGAACTAGCCAGCCAGACATGAAAGTGTTAAAAACTTTTTTGTGAATTTCGTGAATTTTTTAAGTTTTACTAATGATTGGGTAGTTTCATCCCCTCAGACTCTGAATTTTTTCAAATCTGAAATACTATAGTTTCGTAATGGTACTCTGCACTACCCAGCCAAACATGAAAGTGTTAAAAACTTTTTTGTGGATTTTGTGAATTTTTTAAGTTTTACGAATGATTGGGTAGTTTCATCCCCTTACACCCCGAATTTTTTCAAATCTGTATTACTGTAGCTTGGAACTGGTCTTCTGAACTACCCAGCCAGACATGAAAGTGTTAAAAACTTTTTTGTGGATTTTGTGAATTTTTTAAGTTTTACGAATGATTGGGTAGTTTCATCCCCTTAGACTGTGAATTTTTTCAAATCTGAAAAAATGTAGTTTCGTATAGGTCTTCTGAACTACTCAGCCAGACATGAAAGTGTTAAAACCTTTTTTGTGGATTTTGTGAATTTTTTAAGTTTTACTAATGATTGGGTAGTTTCATCCCCTTAGACCCTGAATTTTTTCAAATCTGAAATACTGTAGTTTTGCAATGGTCCTCTGAACTACCCAGCCAGACATGAAAGTGTTAAAAACTTTTTTGTGGATTTTGTGAATTTTTTTAAGTTTTACTAATGATTGGGTAGTTTCATCCCCTTAGACCCTGAATTTTTTCAAATCTGAAATACTGTAGCTTGGAACTGGTCTTCTGAACTACCCAGCCAGACATGAAAGTGTTAAAAACTTTTTTGTGGATTTTGTGAATTTTTTAAGTTTTACTAATGATTGGGTAGTTTCATCCCCTTAGACCCTGAATTTTTTCAAATCTGTAATACTGTAGCTTGGAACTGGTCTTCTGAACTACCCAGCCAGACATGAAAGTGTTAAAAACTTTTTTGTGGATTTTGTGAATTTTTTAAATTTTACGAATGATTGGGTAGTTTCATCACCTTAGACCCTGAATTTTTTCAAATCTGTAATACTGTAGCTTGAAACTGGTCTTCTGAACTACCCAGCCAGACATGAAAGTGTTAAAAACTTTTTTGTGGATTTTGTGAATTTTTTAAATTTTACGAATGATTGGGTAGTTTCATCCCCTTAGACTCTGAATTTTTTCAAATCTGAAATACTGTAGCTTGGAACTGGTCTTCTGAACTACCCAGCCAGACATGAAAGTGTTAAAAACTTTTTTGTGGATTTTGTGAATTTTTTAAGTTTTACTAATGATTGGGTAGTTTCATCCCCTTAGACCCTGAATTTTTTCAAATCTGTAGTACTGTAGCTTGGAACTGGTCTTCTGAACTACCCAGCCAAACATGAAAGTGTTAAAAACTTTTTTGTGGATTTTGTGAATTTTTAAAATTTTACTAATGATTGGGTAGTTTCATCCCCTTAGACCCTGAATTTTTTCAAATCTGTAATACTGTAGCTTGGAACTTATCTTCTGAACTACCCAGCCAGACATGAAAGTGTTAAAAACTTTTTTGTGGATTTTGTGAATTTTTTAAGTTTTACTAATGATTGGGTAGTTTCATCCCCTCAGACTCTGAATTTTTTCAAATCTGAAATACTGTAGTTTTGCAATGGTCCTCTGAACTAGCCAGCCAGACATGAAAGTGTTAAAAACTTTTTTGTGAATTTTGTGAATTTTTTAAGTTTTACTAATGATTGGGTAGTTTCATCCCCTCAGACTCTGAATTTTTTCAAATCTGAAATACTATAGTTTCGTAATGGTACTCTGCACTACCCAGCCAAACATGAAAGTGTTAAAAAATTTTTTGTGGATTTTGTGAATTTTTTAAGTTTTACGAATGATTGGGTAGTTTCATCCCCTTACACCCTGAATTTTTTTAAATCTGTATTACTGTAGCTTGGAACTGGTCTTCTGAACTACCCAGCCAGACATGAAAGTGTTAAAAACTTTTTTGTGGATTTTGTGAATTTTTTAAGTTTTACTAATGATTGGGTAGTTTCATCCCCTTAGATCCTGAATTTTTTCAAATCTGAAATACTGTAGTTTTGTAATGGTCCTCTGAACTACCCAGCCAGACATGAAAGTGTTAAAAACTTTTTTGTGGATTTTGTGAATTTTTTAAGTTTTACTAATGATTGGGTAGTTTCATCCTCTTAGACCCTGAATTTTTTCAAATCTGTAATACATTAGGTTAGAAGTGGTCTTCTGAACTACCCAGTCAAACATGAAAGTGTTAAAAACTTTTTTGTGGATTTTGTAAATTTTTTAAGTTTTACTAATGATTGGGTAGTTTCATCCCCTTAGACCCTGAATTTTTTTTTAATCTGTAATACTGTAGCTTGGAACTGGTCTTCTGAACTACCCAGCCAGACATGAAAGTGTTAAAAACTTTTTTGTGGATTTTGTGAATTTTTTAAGTTTTACTAATGATTGGGTAGTTTCATCCCCTTACACCCTGAATTTTTTCAAATCTGTAATACTGTAGCTTGGAACTGGTCTTCTGAACTACCCAGCCAGACATGAAAGTGTTAAAAACTTTTTTGTGGGATTTTGTGAATTTTTAATATTTTACTAATGATTGGGTAGTTTCATCCCCTTAGACCCTGAATTTTTTCAAATCTGAAATACTGTAGTTTCGTAATGGTCTTCTGAACTACCCAACCAAACATGAAAGTGTTGAAAACTTTTTTGTGGATTTTGTGAATTTTTTAAGTTTTACGAATGATTGGGTAGTTTCATCCCCTCAGACTCTGAATTTTTTCAAATCTGAAATACTGTAGTTTCGTAATGGTCCTCTGAACTACCCAGTCAAACATGAAAGTGTTAAAAACTTTTTTGTGGATTTTGTGAATTTTTTAAGTTTTACTAATAATTGGGTAGTTTCATCCCCTTAGACCCTGAATTTTTTCAAATCTGTAATACGGTAGGTTAGAACTGGTCTTCTGAACTACCCAGCCAAACATGAAAGTGTTAAAAACTTTTTTGTGGATTTTGTGAATTTTTTAAGTTTTACTAATGATTGGGTAGTTTCATCCCCTTAGACCCTGAATTTTTTCAAATCTGTAATACTGTAGCTTGGAACTGGTCTTCTGAACTACCCAGCCAGACATGAAAGTGTTAAAAACTTTTTTGTGGATTTTGTGAATTTTTTAAATTTTACGAATGATTGGGTAGTTTCATCCCCTTAGACCCTGAATTTTTTCAAATCTGTAATACTGTAGCTTGAAACTGGTCTTCTGAACTACCCAGCCAGACATGAAAGTGTTAAAAACTTTTTTGTGGATTTTGTGAATTTTTTAAATTTTACGAATGATTGGGTAGTTTCATCCCCTTAAACTCTGAATTTTTTCAAATCTGAAATACTGTAGCTTGGAACTGGTCTTCTGAACTACCCAGCCAGACATGAAAGTGTTAAAAACTTTTTTGTGGATTTTGTGAATTTTTAAATTTTACGAATGATTGGGTAGTTTCATCCCCTTAGACCCTGAATTTTTTCAAATCTGAAATACTGTAGTTTTGTAATGGTCCTCTGAACTACCCAGCCAGACATGAAAGTGTTAAAAACTTTTTTGTGGATTTTGTGAATTTTTAAAATTTTACTAATGATTGGGTAGTTTCATCCTCTTAGACCCTGAATTTTTTCAAATCTGAAATACTGCAGTTTTGTAATGGTCCTCTGAACTACCCAGCCAGACATGAAAGTGTTAAAAACTTTTTTGTGGATTTTGTGAATTTTTAAAATTTTACTAATGATTGGGTAGTTTCATCCCCTTAGACTCTGAATTTTTTCAAATCTGAAATATTGTAGTTTTGCAATGGTCCTCTGAACTAGCCAGCCAGACATGAAAGTGTTAAAAACTTTTTTGTGAATTTCGTGAATTTTTTAAGTTTTACTAATGATTGGGTAGTTTCATCCCCTCAGACTCTGAATTTTTTCAAATCTGAAATACTATAGTTTCGTAATGGTACTCTGCACTACCCAGCCAAACATGAAAGTGTTAAAAACTTTTTTGTGGATTTTGTGAATTTTTTAAAGTTTTACGAATGATTGGGTAGTTTCATCCCCTTACACCCTGAATTTTTTCAAATCTGTATTACTGTAGCTTGGAACTGGTCTTCTGAACTACCCAGCCAGACATGAAAGTGTTAAAAACTTTTTTGTGGATTTTGTGAATTTTTTAAGTTTTACTAATGATTGGGTAGTTTCATCCCCTTACACCCTGAATTTTTTCAAATCTGTAATACTGTAGCTTGGAACTGGTCTTCTGAACTACCCAGCCAGACATGAAAGTGTTAAAAACTTTTTTGTGGGATTTTGTGAATTTTTTAAGTTTTACTAATGATTGGGTAGTTTCATCCCCTTAGACCCTGAATTTTTTTCAAATCTGTAATACTGTAGCTTGGAACTGGTCTTCTGAACTACCCAGCCAGACATGAAAGTGTTAAAAACTTTTTTGCGGATTTTGTAAATTTTTTAAGTTTTACTAATGATTGGGTAGTTTCATCCCCTTAGACCCTGAATTTTTTTCAAATCTGTAATACTGTAGCTTGGAACTGGTCTTCTGAACTACCCAGCCAGACATGAAAGTGTTAAAAAATTTTTTGGGGATTTTTTTAAGTTTTACGAATGATTGGGTAGTTTCATCCCCTTAGACTCTGAATTTTTTCAAATCTGAAAAAATGTAGTTTCGTATAGGTCTTCTGAACTACTCAGCCAGACATGAAAGTGTTAAAATCTTTTTTGTGGATTTTGTGAATTTTTTAAGTTTTACGAATGATTGGGTAGTTTCATCCCCTTAGACCCTGAATTTTTTCAAATCTGAAATACTGTAATTTTGTAATGGTCCTCTGAACTACCCAGCCAGACATGAAAGTGTTAAAAACTTTTTTGTGGATTTTGTGAATTTTTTAAGTTTTACGAATGATTGGGTAGTTTCATCCCCTTAGACTCTGAATTTTTTCAAATCTGTAATACTGTAGCTTGGAACTGGTCTTCTGAACTACCCAGCCAGACATGAAAGTGTTAAAAACTTTTTTGTGGATTTTGTGAATTTTTAAATTTTACGAATGATTGGATAGTTTCATCCCCTTAGACCCTGAATTTTTTCAAATCTGAAATACTGTAGTTTTGTAATGGTCCTCTGAACTACCCAGCCAGACATGAAAGTGTTAAAAACTTTTTTGTGGATTTTGTGAATTTTTTAAATTTTACCAATGATTGGGTAGTTTCATTCCCTTAGACTCTGAATTTTTTCAAATCTGAAATACTGTAGCTTGGAACTGGTCTTCTGAACTACCCAGCCAGACATGAAAGTGTTAAAAACTTTTTTGTGGATTTTGTGAATTTTTTAAGTTTTACTAATGATTGGGTAGTTTCATCCCCTTAGATCCTGAATTTTTTCAAATCTGAAATACTGTAGTCTTGTAATGGACCTCTGAACTACCCAGCCAGACATGAAAGTGTTAAAAACTTTTTTGTGGATTTTGTGAATTTTTTAAGTTTTACTAATGATTGGGTAGTTTCATCCCCTTAGACCCTGAATTTTTTCAAATCTGTAATACTGTAGGTTAGAAGTGGTCTTCTGAACTACCCAGTCAAACATGAAAGTGTTAAAAATTTTTTGTGGATTTTGTAAATTTTTTAAGTTTTACTAATGATTGGGTAGTTTCATCCCCTTAGACTATGAATTTTTTTCAAATCTGTAATACTGTAGCTTGGAACTGGTCTTCTGAACTACCCAGCCAGACATGAAAGTGTTAAAAACTTTTTTGTGGATTTTGTGAATTTTTTAAGTTTTACTAATGATTGGGTAGTTTCATCCCCTTACACCCTGAATTTTTTCAAATCTGTAATACTGTAGCTTGGAACTGGTCTTCTGAACTACCCAGCCAGACATGAAAGTGTTAAAAACTTTTTTGTGGATTTTGTGAATTTTTTAAGTTTTACTAATGATTGGGTAGTTTCATCCCCTCAGACTCTGAATTTTTTCAAATCTGAAATACTATAGTTTCGTAATGGTACTCTGCACTACCCAGCCAAACATGAAAGTGTTAAAAACTTTTTTGTGGATTTTGTGAATTTTTTAAGTTTTACGAATGATTGGGTAGTTTCATCCCCTTACACCCCGAATTTTTTCAAATCTGTATTACTGTAGCTTGGAACTGGTCTTCTGAACTACCCAGCCAGACATGAAAGTGTTAAAAACTTTTTTGTGGATTTTGTGAATTTTTTAAGTTTTACGAATGATTGGGTAGTTTCATCCCCTTAGACTGTGAATTTTTTCAAATCTGAAAAAATGTAGTTTCGTATAGGTCTTCTGAACTACTCAGCCAGACATGAAAGTGTTAAAACCTTTTTTGTGGATTTTGTGAATTTTTTAAGTTTTACTAATGATTGGGTAGTTTCATCCCCTTAGACCCTGAATTTTTTCAAATCTGAAATACTGTAGTTTTGCAATGGTCCTCTGAACTACCCAGCCAGACATGAAAGTGTTAAAAACTTTTTTGTGGATTTTGTGAATTTTTTTAAGTTTTACTAATGATTGGGTAGTTTCATCCCCTTAGACCCTGAATTTTTTCAAATCTGAAATACTGTAGCTTGGAACTGGTCTTCTGAACTACCCAGCCAGACATGAAAGTGTTAAAAACTTTTTTGTGGATTTTGTGAATTTTTTAAGTTTTACTAATGATTGGGTAGTTTCATCCCCTTAGACCCTGAATTTTTTCAAATCTGTAATACTGTAGCTTGGAACTGGTCTTCTGAACTACCCAGCCAGACATGAAAGTGTTAAAAACTTTTTTGTGGATTTTGTGAATTTTTTAAATTTTACGAATGATTGGGTAGTTTCATCACCTTAGACCCTGAATTTTTTCAAATCTGTAATACTGTAGCTTGAAACTGGTCTTCTGAACTACCCAGCCAGACATGAAAGTGTTAAAAACTTTTTTGTGGATTTTGTGAATTTTTTAAATTTTACGAATGATTGGGTAGTTTCATCCCCTTAGACTCTGAATTTTTTCAAATCTGAAATACTGTAGCTTGGAACTGGTCTTCTGAACTACCCAGCCAGACATGAAAGTGTTAAAAACTTTTTTGTGGATTTTGTGAATTTTTTAAGTTTTACTAATGATTGGGTAGTTTCATCCCCTTAGACCCTGAATTTTTTCAAATCTGTAGTACTGTAGCTTGGAACTGGTCTTCTGAACTACCCAGCCAAACATGAAAGTGTTAAAAACTTTTTTGTGGATTTTGTGAATTTTTAAAATTTTACTAATGATTGGGTAGTTTCATCCCCTTAGACCCTGAATTTTTTCAAATCTGTAATACTGTAGCTTGGAACTTATCTTCTGAACTACCCAGCCAGACATGAAAGTGTTAAAAACTTTTTTGTGGATTTTGTGAATTTTTTAAGTTTTACTAATGATTGGGTAGTTTCATCCCCTCAGACTCTGAATTTTTTCAAATCTGAAATACTGTAGTTTTGCAATGGTCCTCTGAACTAGCCAGCCAGACATGAAAGTGTTAAAAACTTTTTTGTGAATTTTGTGAATTTTTTAAGTTTTACTAATGATTGGGTAGTTTCATCCCCTCAGACTCTGAATTTTTTCAAATCTGAAATACTATAGTTTCGTAATGGTACTCTGCACTACCCAGCCAAACATGAAAGTGTTAAAAAATTTTTTGTGGATTTTGTGAATTTTTTAAGTTTTACGAATGATTGGGTAGTTTCATCCCCTTACACCCTGAATTTTTTTAAATCTGTATTACTGTAGCTTGGAACTGGTCTTCTGAACTACCCAGCCAGACATGAAAGTGTTAAAAACTTTTTTGTGGATTTTGTGAATTTTTTAAGTTTTACTAATGATTGGGTAGTTTCATCCCCTTAGATCCTGAATTTTTTCAAATCTGAAATACTGTAGTTTTGTAATGGTCCTCTGAACTACCCAGCCAGACATGAAAGTGTTAAAAACTTTTTTGTGGATTTTGTGAATTTTTTAAGTTTTACTAATGATTGGGTAGTTTCATCCTCTTAGACCCTGAATTTTTTCAAATCTGTAATACATTAGGTTAGAAGTGGTCTTCTGAACTACCCAGTCAAACATGAAAGTGTTAAAAACTTTTTTGTGGATTTTGTAAATTTTTTAAGTTTTACTAATGATTGGGTAGTTTCATCCCCTTAGACCCTGAATTTTTTTTTAATCTGTAATACTGTAGCTTGGAACTGGTCTTCTGAACTACCCAGCCAGACATGAAAGTGTTAAAAACTTTTTTGTGGATTTTGTGAATTTTTTAAGTTTTACTAATGATTGGGTAGTTTCATCCCCTTACACCCTGAATTTTTTCAAATCTGTAATACTGTAGCTTGGAACTGGTCTTCTGAACTACCCAGCCAGACATGAAAGTGTTAAAAACTTTTTTGTGGGATTTTGTGAATTTTTAATATTTTACTAATGATTGGGTAGTTTCATCCCCTTAGACCCTGAATTTTTTCAAATCTGAAATACTGTAGTTTCGTAATGGTCTTCTGAACTACCCAACCAAACATGAAAGTGTTGAAAACTTTTTTGTGGATTTTGTGAATTTTTTAAGTTTTACGAATGATTGGGTAGTTTCATCCCCTCAGACTCTGAATTTTTTCAAATCTGAAATACTGTAGTTTCGTAATGGTCCTCTGAACTACCCAGTCAAACATGAAAGTGTTAAAAACTTTTTTGTGGATTTTGTGAATTTTTTAAGTTTTACTAATAATTGGGTAGTTTCATCCCCTTAGACCCTGAATTTTTTCAAATCTGTAATACGGTAGGTTAGAACTGGTCTTCTGAACTACCCAGCCAAACATGAAAGTGTTAAAAACTTTTTTGTGGATTTTGTGAATTTTTTAAGTTTTACTAATGATTGGGTAGTTTCATCCCCTTAGACCCTGAATTTTTTCAAATCTGTAATACTGTAGCTTGGAACTGGTCTTCTGAACTACCCAGCCAGACATGAAAGTGTTAAAAACTTTTTTGTGGATTTTGTGAATTTTTTAAATTTTACGAATGATTGGGTAGTTTCATCCCCTTAGACCCTGAATTTTTTCAAATCTGTAATACTGTAGCTTGAAACTGGTCTTCTGAACTACCCAGCCAGACATGAAAGTGTTAAAAACTTTTTTGTGGATTTTGTGAATTTTTTAAATTTTACGAATGATTGGGTAGTTTCATCCCCTTAAACTCTGAATTTTTTCAAATCTGAAATACTGTAGCTTGGAACTGGTCTTCTGAACTACCCAGCCAGACATGAAAGTGTTAAAAACTTTTTTGTGGATTTTGTGAATTTTTAAATTTTACGAATGATTGGGTAGTTTCATCCCCTTAGACCCTGAATTTTTTCAAATCTGAAATACTGTAGTTTTGTAATGGTCCTCTGAACTACCCAGCCAGACATGAAAGTGTTAAAAACTTTTTTGTGGATTTTGTGAATTTTTAAAATTTTACTAATGATTGGGTAGTTTCATCCTCTTAGACCCTGAATTTTTTCAAATCTGAAATACTGCAGTTTTGTAATGGTCCTCTGAACTACCCAGCCAGACATGAAAGTGTTAAAAACTTTTTTGTGGATTTTGTGAATTTTTAAAATTTTACTAATGATTGGGTAGTTTCATCCCCTTAGACTCTGAATTTTTTCAAATCTGAAATATTGTAGTTTTGCAATGGTCCTCTGAACTAGCCAGCCAGACATGAAAGTGTTAAAAACTTTTTTGTGAATTTCGTGAATTTTTTAAGTTTTACTAATGATTGGGTAGTTTCATCCCCTCAGACTCTGAATTTTTTCAAATCTGAAATACTATAGTTTCGTAATGGTACTCTGCACTACCCAGCCAAACATGAAAGTGTTAAAAACTTTTTTGTGGATTTTGTGAATTTTTTAAAGTTTTACGAATGATTGGGTAGTTTCATCCCCTTACACCCTGAATTTTTTCAAATCTGTATTACTGTAGCTTGGAACTGGTCTTCTGAACTACCCAGCCAGACATGAAAGTGTTAAAAACTTTTTTGTGGATTTTGTGAATTTTTTAAGTTTTACTAATGATTGGGTAGTTTCATCCCCTTACACCCTGAATTTTTTCAAATCTGTAATACTGTAGCTTGGAACTGGTCTTCTGAACTACCCAGCCAGACATGAAAGTGTTAAAAACTTTTTTGTGGGATTTTGTGAATTTTTTAAGTTTTACTAATGATTGGGTAGTTTCATCCCCTTAGACCCTGAATTTTTTTCAAATCTGTAATACTGTAGCTTGGAACTGGTCTTCTGAACTACCCAGCCAGACATGAAAGTGTTAAAAACTTTTTTGCGGATTTTGTAAATTTTTTAAGTTTTACTAATGATTGGGTAGTTTCATCCCCTTAGACCCTGAATTTTTTTCAAATCTGTAATACTGTAGCTTGGAACTGGTCTTCTGAACTACCCAGCCAGACATGAAAGTGTTAAAAAATTTTTTGGGGATTTTTTTAAGTTTTACGAATGATTGGGTAGTTTCATCCCCTTAGACTCTGAATTTTTTCAAATCTGAAAAAATGTAGTTTCGTATAGGTCTTCTGAACTACTCAGCCAGACATGAAAGTGTTAAAATCTTTTTTGTGGATTTTGTGAATTTTTTAAGTTTTACGAATGATTGGGTAGTTTCATCCCCTTAGACCCTGAATTTTTTCAAATCTGAAATACTGTAATTTTGTAATGGTCCTCTGAACTACCCAGCCAGACATGAAAGTGTTAAAAACTTTTTTGTGGATTTTGTGAATTTTTTAAGTTTTACGAATGATTGGGTAGTTTCATCCCCTTAGACTCTGAATTTTTTCAAATCTGTAATACTGTAGCTTGGAACTGGTCTTCTGAACTACCCAGCCAGACATGAAAGTGTTAAAAACTTTTTTGTGGATTTTGTGAATTTTTAAATTTTACGAATGATTGGATAGTTTCATCCCCTTAGACCCTGAATTTTTTCAAATCTGAAATACTGTAGTTTTGTAATGGTCCTCTGAACTACCCAGCCAGACATGAAAGTGTTAAAAACTTTTTTGTGGATTTTGTGAATTTTTTAAATTTTACCAATGATTGGGTAGTTTCATTCCCTTAGACTCTGAATTTTTTCAAATCTGAAATACTGTAGCTTGGAACTGGTCTTCTGAACTACCCAGCCAGACATGAAAGTGTTAAAAACTTTTTTGTGGATTTTGTGAATTTTTTAAGTTTTACTAATGATTGGGTAGTTTCATCCCCTTAGATCCTGAATTTTTTCAAATCTGAAATACTGTAGTCTTGTAATGGACCTCTGAACTACCCAGCCAGACATGAAAGTGTTAAAAACTTTTTTGTGGATTTTGTGAATTTTTTAAGTTTTACTAATGATTGGGTAGTTTCATCCCCTTAGACCCTGAATTTTTTCAAATCTGTAATACTGTAGGTTAGAAGTGGTCTTCTGAACTACCCAGTCAAACATGAAAGTGTTAAAAATTTTTTGTGGATTTTGTAAATTTTTTAAGTTTTACTAATGATTGGGTAGTTTCATCCCCTTAGACTATGAATTTTTTTCAAATCTGTAATACTGTAGCTTGGAACTGGTCTTCTGAACTACCCAGCCAGACATGAAAGTGTTAAAAACTTTTTTGTGGATTTTGTGAATTTTTTAAGTTTTACTAATGATTGGGTAGTTTCATCCCCTTACACCCTGAATTTTTTCAAATCTGTAATACTGTAGCTTGGAACTGGTCTTCTGAACTACCCAGCCAGACATGAAAGTGTTAAAAACTTTTTTGTGGATTTTGTGAATTTTTTAAGTTTTACTAATGATTGGGTAGTTTCATCCCCTCAGACTCTGAATTTTTTCAAATCTGAAATACTATAGTTTCGTAATGGTACTCTGCACTACCCAGCCAAACATGAAAGTGTTAAAAACTTTTTTGTGGATTTTGTGAATTTTTTAAGTTTTACGAATGATTGGGTAGTTTCATCCCCTTACACCCTGAATTTTTTCAAATCTGTATTACTGTAGCTTGGAACTGGTCTTCTGAACTACCCAGCCAGACATGAAAGTGTTAAAAACTTTTTTGTGGATTTTGTGAATTTTTTAAGTTTTACGAATGATTGGGTAGTTTCATCCCCTTAGACTGTGAATTTTTTCAAATCTGAAAAAATGTAGTTTCGTATAGGTCTTCTGAACTACTCAGCCAGACATGAAAGTGTTAAAACCTTTTTTGTGGATTTTGTGAATTTTTTAAGTTTTACTAATGATTGGGTAGTTTCATCCCCTTAGACCCTGAATTTTTTCAAATCTGAAATACTGTAGTTTTGCAATGGTCCTCTGAACTACCCAGCCAGACATGAAAGTGTTAAAAACTTTTTTGTGGATTTTGTGAATTTTTTAAGTTTTACTAATGATTGGGTAGTTTCATCCCCTTAGACCCTGAATTTTTTCAAATCTGAAATACTGTAGCTTGGAACTGGTCTTCTGAACTACCCAGCCAGACATGAAAGTGTTAAAAACTTTTTTGTGGATTTTGTGAATTTTTTAAGTTTTACTAATGATTGGGTAGTTTCATCCCCTTAGACCCTGAATTTTTTCAAATCTGTAATACTGTAGCTTGGAACTGGTCTTCTGAACTACCCAGCCAGACATGAAAGTGTTAAAAACTTTTTTGTGGATTTTGTGAATTTTTTAAATTTTACGAATGATTGGGTAGTTTCATCACCTTAGACCCTGAATTTTTTCAAATCTGTAATACTGTAGCTTGAAACTGGTCTTCTGAACTACCCAGCCAGACATGAAAGTGTTAAAAACTTTTTTGTGGATTTTGTGAATTTTTTAAATTTTACGAATGATTGGGTAGTTTCATCCCCTTAGACTCTGAATTTTTTCAAATCTGAAATACTGTAGCTTGGAACTGGTCTTCTGAACTACCCAGCCAGACATGAAAGTGTTAAAAACTTTTTTGTGGATTTTGTGAATTTTTTAAGTTTTACTAATGATTGGGTAGTTTCATCCCCTTAGACCCTGAATTTTTTCAAATCTGTAGTACTGTAGCTTGGAACTGGTCTTCTGAACTACCCAGCCAAACATGAAAGTGTTAAAAACTTTTTTGTGGATTTTGTGAATTTTTAAAATTTTACTAATGATTGGGTAGTTTCATCCCCTTAGACCCTGAATTTTTTCAAATCTGTAATACTGTAGCTTGGAACTTATCTTCTGAACTACCCAGCCAGACATGAAAGTGTTAAAAACTTTTTTGTGGATTTTGTGAATTTTTTAAGTTTTACTAATGATTGGGTAGTTTCATCCCCTTAGACCCTGAATTTTTTCAAATCTGTAGTACTGTAGCTTGAAACTGGTCTTCTGAACTACCCAGCCAGACATGAAAGTGTTAAAAACTTTTTTGTGGATTTTGTGAATTTTTTAAATTTTACGAATGATTGGGTAGTTTCATCCCCTTAGACTCTGAATTTTTTCAAATCTCTAATGCTGTAGCTTGGAACTGGTCTTCTGAACTACCCAACCAGACATGAAAGTGTTAAAAACTTTTTCGTGGATTTTGTGAATTTTTAAATTTTACGAATGATTGGGTAGTTTCATCCCCTTAGACCCTGAATTTTTTCAAATCTGAAATACTGTAGTTTTGCAATGGTCCTCTGAACTAGCCAGCCAGACATGAAAGTGTTAAAAACTTTTTTGTGAATTTTGTGAATTTTTTAAGTTTTACTAATGATTGGGTAGTTTCATCCCCTCAGACTCTGAATTTTTTCAAATCTGAAATACTATAGTTTCGTAATGGTACTCTGCACTACCCAGCCAAACATGAAAGTGTTAAAAAATTTTTTGTGGATTTTGTGAATTTTTTAAGTTTTACGAATGATTGGGTAGTTTCATCCCCTTACACCCTGAATTTTTTTAAATCTGTATTACTGTAGCTTGGAACTGGTCTTCTGAACTACCCAGCCAGACATGAAAGTGTTAAAAACTTTTTTGTGGATTTTGTGAATTTTTTAAGTTTTACTAATGATTGGGTAGTTTCATCCCCTTAGATCCTGAATTTTTTCAAATCTGAAATACTGTAGTTTTGTAATGGTCCTCTGAACTACCCAGCCAGACATGAAAGTGTTAAAAACTTTTTTGTGGATTTTGTGAATTTTTTAAGTTTTACTAATGATTGGGTAGTTTCATCCTCTTAGACCCTGAATTTTTTCAAATCTGTAATACATTAGGTTAGAAGTGGTCTTCTGAACTACCCAGTCAAACATGAAAGTGTTAAAAACTTTTTTGTGGATTTTGTAAATTTTTTAAGTTTTACTAATGATTGGGTAGTTTCATCCCCTTAGACCCTGAATTTTTTTTTAATCTGTAATACTGTAGCTTGGAACTGGTCTTCTGAACTACCCAGCCAGACATGAAAGTGTTAAAAACTTTTTTGTGGATTTTGTGAATTTTTTAAGTTTTACTAATGATTGGGTAGTTTCATCCCCTTACACCCTGAATTTTTTCAAATCTGTAATACTGTAGCTTGGAACTGGTCTTCTGAACTACCCAGCCAGACATGAAAGTGTTAAAAACTTTTTTGTGGGATTTTGTGAATTTTTAAAATTTTACTAATGATTGGGTAGTTTCATCCCCTTAGACCCTGAATTTTTTCAAATCTGAAATACTGTAGTTTCGTAATGGTCTTCTGAACTACCCAACCAAACATGAAAGTGTTGAAAACTTTTTTGTGGATTTTGTGAATTTTTTAAGTTTTACGAATGATTGGGTAGTTTCATCCCCTCAGACTCTGAATTTTTTCAAATCTGAAATACTGTAGTTTCGTAATGGTCCTCTGAACTACCCAGTCAAACATGAAAGTGTTAAAAACTTTTTTGTGGATTTTGTGAATTTTTTAAGTTTTACTAATAATTGGGTAGTTTCATCCCCTTAGACCCTGAATTTTTTCAAATCTGTAATACGGTAGGTTAGAACTGGTCTTCTGAACTACCCAGCCAAACATGAAAGTGTTAAAAACTTTTTTGTGGATTTTGTGAATTTTTTAAGTTTTACTAATGATTGGGTAGTTTCATCCCCTTAGACCCTGAATTTTTTCAAATCTGTAATACTGTAGCTTGGAACTGGTCTTCTGAACTACCCAGCCAGACATGAAAGTGTTAAAAACTTTTTTGTGGATTTTGTGAATTTTTTAAATTTTACGAATGATTGGGTAGTTTCATCCCCTTAGACCCTGAATTTTTTCAAATCTGTAATACTGTAGCTTGAAACTGGTCTTCTGAACTACCCAGCCAGACATGAAAGTGTTAAAAACTTTTTTGTGGATTTTGTGAATTTTTTAAATTTTACGAATGATTGGGTAGTTTCATCCCCTTAAACTCTGAATTTTTTCAAATCTGAAATACTGTAGCTTGGAACTGGTCTTCTGAACTACCCAGCCAGACATGAAAGTGTTAAAAACTTTTTTGTGGATTTTGTGAATTTTTAAATTTTACGAATGATTGGGTAGTTTCATCCCCTTAGACCCTGAATTTTTTCAAATCTGAAATACTGTAGTTTTGTAATGGTCCTCTGAACTACCCAGCCAGACATGAAAGTGTTAAAAACTTTTTTGTGGATTTTGTGAATTTTTAAAATTTTACTAATGATTGGGTAGTTTCATCCTCTTAGACCCTGAATTTTTTCAAATCTGAAATACTGTAGTTTTGTAATGGTCCTCTGAACTACCCAGCCAGACATGAAAGTGTTAAAAACTTTTTTGTGGATTTTGTGAATTTTTAAAATTTTACTAATGATTGGGTAGTTTCATCCCCTTAGACTCTGAATTTTTTCAAATCTGAAATATTGTAGTTTTGCAATGGTCCTCTGAACTAGCCAGCCAGACATGAAAGTGTTAAAAACTTTTTTGTGAATTTCGTGAATTTTTTAAGTTTTACTAATGATTGGGTAGTTTCATCCCCTCAGACTCTGAATTTTTTCAAATCTGAAATACTATAGTTTCGTAATGGTACTCTGCACTACCCAGCCAAACATGAAAGTGTTAAAAACTTTTTTGTGGATTTTGTGAATTTTTTAAAGTTTTACGAATGATTGGGTAGTTTCATCCCCTTACACCCTGAATTTTTTCAAATCTGTATTACTGTAGCTTGGAACTGGTCTTCTGAACTACCCAGCCAGACATGAAAGTGTTAAAAACTTTTTTGTGGATTTTGTGAATTTTTTAAGTTTTACTAATGATTGGGTAGTTTCATCCCCTTACACCCTGAATTTTTTCAAATCTGTAATACTGTAGCTTGGAACTGGTCTTCTGAACTACCCAGCCAGACATGAAAGTGTTAAAAACTTTTTTGTGGGATTTTGTGAATTTTTTAAGTTTTACTAATGATTGGGTAGTTTCATCCCCTTAGACCCTGAATTTTTTTCAAATCTGTAATACTGTAGCTTGGAACTGGTCTTCTGAACTACCCAGCCAGACATGAAAGTGTTAAAAACTTTTTTGCGGATTTTGTAAATTTTTTAAGTTTTACTAATGATTGGGTAGTTTCATCCCCTTAGACCCTGAATTTTTTTCAAATCTGTAATACTGTAGCTTGGAACTGGTCTTCTGAACTACCCAGCCAGACATGAAAGTGTTAAAAAATTTTTTGGGGATTTTTTTAAGTTTTACGAATGATTGGGTAGTTTCATCCCCTTAGACTCTGAATTTTTTCAAATCTGAAAAAATGTAGTTTCGTATAGGTCTTCTGAACTACTCAGCCAGACATGAAAGTGTTAAAATCTTTTTTGTGGATTTTGTGAATTTTTTAAGTTTTACGAATGATTGGGTAGTTTCATCCCCTTAGACCCTGAATTTTTTCAAATCTGAAATACTGTAATTTTGTAATGGTCCTCTGAACTACCCAGCCAGACATGAAAGTGTTAAAAACTTTTTTGTGGATTTTGTGAATTTTTTAAGTTTTACGAATGATTGGGTAGTTTCATCCCCTTAGACTCTGAATTTTTTCAAATCTGTAATACTGTAGCTTGGAACTGGTCTTCTGAACTACCCAGCCAGACATGAAAGTGTTAAAAACTTTTTTGTGGATTTTGTGAATTTTTAAATTTTACGAATGATTGGATAGTTTCATCCCCTTAGACCCTGAATTTTTTCAAATCTGAAATACTGTAGTTTTGTAATGGTCCTCTGAACTACCCAGCCAGACATGAAAGTGTTAAAAACTTTTTTGTGGATTTTGTGAATTTTTTAAATTTTACCAATGATTGGGTAGTTTCATTCCCTTAGACTCTGAATTTTTTCAAATCTGAAATACTGTAGCTTGGAACTGGTCTTCTGAACTACCCAGCCAGACATGAAAGTGTTAAAAACTTTTTTGTGGATTTTGTGAATTTTTTAAGTTTTACTAATGATTGGGTAGTTTCATCCCCTTAGATCCTGAATTTTTTCAAATCTGAAATACTGTAGTCTTGTAATGGACCTCTGAACTACCCAGCCAGACATGAAAGTGTTAAAAACTTTTTTGTGGATTTTGTGAATTTTTTAAGTTTTACTAATGATTGGGTAGTTTCATCCCCTTAGACCCTGAATTTTTTCAAATCTGTAATACTGTAGGTTAGAAGTGGTCTTCTGAACTACCCAGTCAAACATGAAAGTGTTAAAAATTTTTTGTGGATTTTGTAAATTTTTTAAGTTTTACTAATGATTGGGTAGTTTCATCCCCTTAGACCCTGAATTTTTTTCAAATCTGTAATACTGTAGCTTGGAACTGGTCTTCTGAACTACCCAGCCAGACATGAAAGTGTTAAAAACTTTTTTGTGGATTTTGTGAATTTTTTAAGTTTTACTAATGATTGGGTAGTTTCATCCCCTTACACCCTGAATTTTTTCAAATCTGTAATACTGTAGCTTGGAACTGGTCTTCTGAACTACCCAGCCAGACATGAAAGTGTTAAAAACTTTTTTGTGGATTTTGTGAATTTTTTAAGTTTTACTAATGATTGGGTAGTTTCATCCCCTCAGACTCTGAATTTTTTCAAATCTGAAATACTATAGTTTCGTAATGGTACTCTGCACTACCCAGCCAAACATGAAAGTGTTAAAAACTTTTTTGTGGATTTTGTGAATTTTTTAAGTTTTACGAATGATTGGGTAGTTTCATCCCCTTACACCCTGAATTTTTTCAAATCTGTATTACTGTAGCTTGGAACTGGTCTTCTGAACTACCCAGCCAGACATGAAAGTGTTAAAAACTTTTTTGTGGATTTTGTGAATTTTTTAAGTTTTACGAATGATTGGGTAGTTTCATCCCCTTAGACTGTGAATTTTTTCAAATCTGAAAAAATGTAGTTTCGTATAGGTCTTCTGAACTACTCAGCCAGACATGAAAGTGTTAAAACCTTTTTTGTGGATTTTGTGAATTTTTTAAGTTTTACTAATGATTGGGTAGTTTCATCCCCTTAGACCCTGAATTTTTTCAAATCTGAAATACTGTAGTTTTGCAATGGTCCTCTGAACTACCCAGCCAGACATGAAAGTGTTAAAAACTTTTTTGTGGATTTTGTGAATTTTTTAAGTTTTACTAATGATTGGGTAGTTTCATCCCCTTAGACCCTGAATTTTTTCAAATCTGAAATACTGTAGCTTGGAACTGGTCTTCTGAACTACCCAGCCAGACATGAAAGTGTTAAAAACTTTTTTGTGGATTTTGTGAATTTTTTAAGTTTTACTAATGATTGGGTAGTTTCATCCCCTTAGACCCTGAATTTTTTCAAATCTGTAATACTGTAGCTTGGAACTGGTCTTCTGAACTACCCAGCCAGACATGAAAGTGTTAAAAACTTTTTTGTGGATTTTGTGAATTTTTTAAATTTTACGAATGATTGGGTAGTTTCATCACCTTAGACCCTGAATTTTTTCAAATCTGTAATACTGTAGCTTGAAACTGGTCTTCTGAACTACCCAGCCAGACATGAAAGTGTTAAAAACTTTTTTGTGGATTTTGTGAATTTTTTAAATTTTACGAATGATTGGGTAGTTTCATCCCCTTAGACTCTGAATTTTTTCAAATCTGAAATACTGTAGCTTGGAACTGGTCTTCTGAACTACCCAGCCAGACATGAAAGTGTTAAAAACTTTTTTGTGGATTTTGTGAATTTTTTAAGTTTTACTAATGATTGGGTAGTTTCATCCCCTTAGACCCTGAATTTTTTCAAATCTGTAGTACTGTAGCTTGGAACTGGTCTTCTGAACTACCCAGCCAAACATGAAAGTGTTAAAAACTTTTTTGTGGATTTTGTGAATTTTTAAAATTTTACTAATGATTGGGTAGTTTCATCCCCTTAGACCCTGAATTTTTTCAAATCTGTAATACTGTAGCTTGGAACTTATCTTCTGAACTACCCAGCCAGACATGAAAGTGTTAAAAACTTTTTTGTGGATTTTGTGAATTTTTTAAGTTTTACTAATGATTGGGTAGTTTCATCCCCTTAGACCCTGAATTTTTTCAAATCTGTAGTACTGTAGCTTGAAACTGGTCTTCTGAACTACCCAGCCAGACATGAAAGTGTTAAAAACTTTTTTGTGGATTTTGTGAATTTTTTAAATTTTACGAATGATTGGGTAGTTTCATCCCCTTAGACTCTGAATTTTTTCAAATCTGTAATGCTGTAGCTTGGAACTGGTCTTCTGAACTACCCAACCAGACATGAAAGTGTTAAAAACTTTTTCGTGGATTTTGTGAATTTTTAAATTTTACGAATGATTGGGTAGTTTCATCCCCTTAGACCCTGAATTTTTTCAAATCTGAAATACTGTAGTTTTGCAATGGTCCTCTGAACTAGCCAGCCAGACATGAAAGTGTTAAAAACTTTTTTGTGAATTTTGTGAATTTTTTAAGTTTTACTAATGATTGGGTAGTTTCATCCCCTCAGACTCTGAATTTTTTCAAATCTGAAATACTATAGTTTCGTAATGGTACTCTGCACTACCCAGCCAAACATGAAAGTGTTAAAAAATTTTTTGTGGATTTTGTGAATTTTTTAAGTTTTACGAATGATTGGGTAGTTTCATCCCCTTACACCCTGAATTTTTTCAAATCTGTATTACTGTAGCTTGGAACTGGTCTTCTGAACTACCCAGCCAGACATGAAAGTGTTAAAAACTTTTTTGTGGATTTTGTGAATTTTTTAAGTTTTACTAATGATTGGGTAGTTTCATCCCCTTAGATCCTGAATTTTTTCAAATCTGAAATACTGTAGTTTTGTAATGGTCCTCTGAACTACCCAGCCAGACATGAAAGTGTTAAAAACTTTTTTGTGGATTTTGTGAATTTTTTAAGTTTTACTAATGATTGGGTAGTTTCATCCTCTTAGACCCTGAATTTTTTCAAATCTGTAATACATTAGGTTAGAAGTGGTCTTCTGAACTACCCAGTCAAACATGAAAGTGTTAAAAACTTTTTTGTGGATTTTGTAAATTTTTTAAGTTTTACTAATGATTGGGTAGTTTCATCCCCTTAGACCCTGAATTTTTTTTTAATCTGTAATACTGTAGCTTGGAACTGGTCTTCTGAACTACCCAGCCAGACATGAAAGTGTTAAAAACTTTTTTGTGGATTTTGTGAATTTTTTAAGTTTTACTAATGATTGGGTAGTTTCATCCCCTTAGATCCTGAATTTTTTCAAATCTGAAATACTGTAGTTTCGTAATGGTCTTCTGAACTACCCAACCAAACATGAAAGTGTTGAAAACTTTTTTGTGGATTTTGTGAATTTTTTAAGTTTTACGAATGATTGGGTAGTTTCATCCCCTCAGACTCTGAATTTTTTCAAATCTGAAATACTGTAGTTTCGTAATGGTCCTCTGAACTACCCAGTCAAACATGAAAGTGTTAAAAACTTTTTTGTGGATTTTGTGAATTTTTTAAGTTTTACTAATAATTGGGTAGTTTCATCCCCTTAGACCCTGAATTTTTTCAAATCTGTAATACGGTAGGTTAGAACTGGTCTTCTGAACTACCCAGCCAAACATGAAAGTGTTAAAAACTTTTTTGTGGATTTTGTGAATTTTTTAAGTTTTACTAATGATTGGGTAGTTTCATCCCCTTAGACCCTGAATTTTTTCAAATCTGTAATACTGTAGCTTGGAACTGGTCTTCTGAACTACCCAGCCAGACATGAAAGTGTTAAAAACTTTTTTGTGGATTTTGTGAATTTTTTAAATTTTACGAATGATTGGGTAGTTTCATCACCTTAGACCCTGAATTTTTTCAAATCTGTAATACTGTAGCTTGAAACTGGTCTTCTGAACTACCCAGCCAGACATGAAAGTGTTAAAAACTTTTTTGTGGATTTTGTGAATTTTTTAAATTTTACGAATGATTGGGTAGTTTCATCCCCTTAGACTCTGAATTTTTTCAAATGTGAAATACTGTAGCTTGGAACTGGTCTTCTGAACTACCCAGCCAGACATGAAAGTGTTAAAAACTTTTTTGTGGATTTTGTGAATTTTTTAAGTTTTACTAATGATTGGGTAGTTTCATCCCCTTAGACCCTGAATTTTTTCAAATCTGTAGTACTGTAGCTTGGAACTGGTCTTCTGAACTACCCAGCCAAACATGAAAGTGTTAAAAACTTTTTTGTGGATTTTGTGAATTTTTAAAATTTTACTAATGATTGGGTAGTTTCATCCCCTTAGACCCTGAATTTTTTCAAATCTGTAATACTGTAGCTTGGAACTTATCTTCTGAACTACCCAGCCAGACATGAAAGTGTTAAAAACTTTTTTGTGTATTTTGTGAATTTTTTAAGTTTTACTAATGATTGGGTAGTTTCATCCCCTTAGACCCTGAATTTTTTCAAATCTGTAGTACTGTAGCTTGAAACTGGTCTTCTGAACTACCCAGCCAGACATGAAAGTGTTAAAAACTTTTTTGTGGATTTTGTGAATTTTTTAAATTTTACGAATGATTGGGTAGTTTCATCCCCTTAGACTCTGAATTTTTTCAAATCTGTAATGCTGTAGCTTGGAACTGGTCTTCTGAACTACCCAACCAGACATGAAAGTGTTAAAAACTTTTTCATGGATTTTGTGAATTTTTAAATTTTACGAATGATTGGGTAGTTTCATCCCCTTAGACCCTGAATTTTTTCAAATCTGAAATACTGTAGTTTTGCAATGGTCCTCTGAACTAGCCAGCCAGACATGAAAGTGTTAAAAACTATTTTGTGAATTTTGTGAATTTTTTAAGTTTTACTAATGATTGGGTAGTTTCATCCCCTCAGACTCTGAATTTTTTCAAATCTGAAATACTATAGTTTCGTAATGGTACTCTGCACTACCCAGCCAAACATGAAAGTGTTAAAAAATTTTTTGTGGATTTTGTGAATTTTTTAAGTTTTACGAATGATTGGGTAGTTTCATCCCCTTACACCCTGAATTTTTTCAAATCTGTATTACTGTAGCTTGGAACTGGTCTTCTGAACTACCCAGCCAGACATGAAAGTGTTAAAAACTTTTTTGTGGATTTTGTGAATTTTTTAAGTTTTACTAATGATTGGGTAGTTTCATCCCCTCAGACTCTGAATTTTTTCAAATCTGAAATACTGTAGTTTCGTAATGGTCCTCTGAACTACCCAGTCAAACATGAAAGTGTTAAAAACTTTTTTGTGGATTTTGTGAATTTTTTAAGTTTTACTAATAATTGGGTAGTTTCATCCCCTTAGACCCTGAATTTTTTCAAATCTGTAATACGGTAGGTTAGAACTGGTCTTCTGAACTACCCAGCCAAACATGAAAGTGTTAAAAACTTTTTTGTGGATTTTGTGAATTTTTAAAGTTTTACTAATGATTGGGTAGTTTCATCCCCTTAGACCCTGAATTTTTTCAAATCTGTAATACTGTAGCTTGGAACTGGTCTTCTGAACTACCCAGCCAGACATGAAAGTGTTAAAAACTTTTTTGTGGATTTTGTGAATTTTTTAAATTTTACGAATGATTGGGTAGTTTCATCCCCTTAGACCCTGAATTTTTTCAAATCTGTAATACTGTAGCTTGAAACTGGTCTTCTGAACTACCCAGCCAGACATGAAAGTGTTAAAAACTTTTTTGTGGATTTTGTGAATTTTTTAAATTTTACGAATGATTGGGTAGTTTCATCCCCTTAGACTCTGAATTTTTTCAAATCTGAAATACTGTAGCTTGGAACTGGTCTTCTGAACTACCCAGCCAGACATGAAAGTGTTAAAAACTTTTTTGTGGATTTTGTGAATTTTTAAATTTTACGAATGATTGGGTAGTTTCATCCCCTTAGACCCTGAATTTTTTCAAATCTGAAATACTGTAGTTTTGTAATGGTCCTCTGAACTACCCAGCCAGACATGAAAGTGTTAAAAACTTTTTTGTGGATTTTGTGAATTTTTTAAGTTTTACTAATGATTGGGTAGTTTCATCCCCTTAGCTTCTGAATTTTTTCAAATCTGAAATACTGTAGTCTTGTAATGGACCTCTGAACTACCCAGCCAGACATGAAAGTGTTAAAAACTTTTTTGTGGATTTTGTGAATTTTTTAAGTTTTACTAATGATTGGGTAGTTTCATCCCCTTAGACCCTGAATTTTTTCAAATCTGTAATACTGTAGGTTAGAAGTGGTCTTCTGAACTACCCAGTCAAACATGAAAGTGTTAAAAATTTTTTGTGGATTTTGTAAATTTTTTAAGTTTTACTAATGATTGGGTAGTTTCATCCCCTTAGACCCTGAATTTTTTTCAAATCTGTAATACTGTAGCTTGGAACTGGTCTTCTGAACTACCCAGCCAGACATGAAAGTGTTAAAAACTTTTTTGTGGATTTTGTGAATTTTTTAAGTTTTACTAATGATTGGGTAGTTTCATCCTCTTAGACCCTGAATTTTTTCAAATCTGTAATACATTAGGTTAGAAGTGGTCTTCTGAACTACCCAGTCAAACATGAAAGTGTTAAAAACTTTTTTGTGGATTTTGTAAATTTTTTAAGTTTTACTAATGATTGGGTAGTTTCATCCCCTTAGACCCTGAATTTTTTTTTAATCTGTAATACTGTAGCTTGGAACTGGTCTTCTGAACTACCCAGCCAGACATGAAAGTGTTAAAAACTTTTTTGTGGATTTTGTGAATTTTTTAAGTTTTACTAATGATTGGGTAGTTTCATCCCCTTACACCCTGAATTTTTTCAAATCTGTAATACTGTAGCTTGGAACTGGTCTTCTGAACTACCCAGCCAGACATGAAAGTGTTAAAAACTTTTTTGTGGGATTTTGTGAATTTTTAAAATTTTACTAATGATTGGGTAGTTTCATCCCCTTAGACCCTGAATTTTTTCAAATCTGAAATACTGTAGTTTCGTAATGGTCTTCTGAACTACCCAACCAAACATGAAAGTGTTGAAAACTTTTTTGTGGATTTTGTGAATTTTTTAAGTTTTACGAATGATTGGGTAGTTTCATCCCCTCAGACTCTGAATTTTTTCAAATCTGAAATACTGTAGTTTCGTAATGGTCCTCTGAACTACCCAGTCAAACATGAAAGTGTTAAAAACTTTTTTGTGGATTTTGTGAATTTTTTAAGTTTTACTAATAATTGGGTAGTTTCATCCCCTTAGACCCTGAATTTTTTCAAATCTGTAATACGGTAGGTTAGAACTGGTCTTCTGAACTACCCAGCCAAACATGAAAGTGTTAAAAACTTTTTTGTGGATTTTGTGAATTTTTAAAGTTTTACTAATGATTGGGTAGTTTCATCCCCTTAGACCCTGAATTTTTTCAAATCTGTAATACTGTAGCTTGGAACTGGTCTTCTGAACTACCCAGCCAGACATGAAAGTGTTAAAAACTTTTTTGTGGATTTTGTGAATTTTTTAAATTTTACGAATGATTGGGTAGTTTCATCCCCTTAGACCCTGAATTTTTTCAAATCTGTAATACTGTAGCTTGAAACTGGTCTTCTGAACTACCCAGCCAGACATGAAAGTGTTAAAAACTTTTTTGTGGATTTTGTGAATTTTTTAAATTTTACGAATGATTGGGTAGTTTCATCCCCTTAGACTCTGAATTTTTTCAAATCTGAAATACTGTAGCTTGGAACTGGTCTTCTGAACTACCCAGCCAGACATGAAAGTGTTAAAAACTTTTTTGTGGATTTTGTGAATTTTTAAATTTTACGAATGATTGGGTAGTTTCATCCCCTTAGACCCTGAATTTTTTCAAATCTGAAATACTGTAGTTTTGTAATGGTCCTCTGAACTACCCAGCCAGACATGAAAGTGTTAAAAACTTTTTTGTGGATTTTGTGAATTTTTTAAGTTTTACTAATGATTGGGTAGTTTCATCCCCTTAGCTTCTGAATTTTTTCAAATCTGAAATACTGTAGTCTTGTAATGGACCTCTGAACTACCCAGCCAGACATGAAAGTGTTAAAAACTTTTTTGTGGATTTTGTGAATTTTTTAAGTTTTACTAATGATTGGGTAGTTTCATCCCCTTAGACCCTGAATTTTTTCAAATCTGTAATACTGTAGGTTAGAAGTGGTCTTCTGAACTACCCAGTCAAACATGAAAGTGTTAAAAATTTTTTGTGGATTTTGTAAATTTTTTAAGTTTTACTAATGATTGGGTAGTTTCATCCCCTTAGACCCTGAATTTTTTTCAAATCTGTAATACTGTAGCTTGGAACTGGTCTTCTGAACTACCCAGCCAGACATGAAAGTGTTAAAAACTTTTTTGTGGATTTTGTGAATTTTTTAAGTTTTACTAATGATTGGGTAGTTTCATCCCCTTACACCCTGAATTTTTTCAAATCTGTAATACTGTAGCTTGGAACTGGTCTTCTGAACTACCCAGCCAGACATGAAAGTGTTAAAAACTTTTTTGTGGATTTTGTGAATTTTTTAAGTTTTACTAATGATTGGGTAGTTTCATCTCCTCAGACTCTGAATTTTTTCAAATCTGAAATACTATAGTTTCGTAATGGTACTCTGCACTACCCAGCCAAACATGAAAGTGTTAAAAACTTTTTTGTGGATTTTGTGAATTTTTTAAGTTTTACGAATGATTGGGTAGTTTCATCCCCTTACACCCTGAATTTTTTCAAATCTGTATTACTGTAGCTTGGAACTGGTCTTCTGAACTACCCAGCCAGACATGAAAGTGTTAAAAACTTTTTTGTGGATTTTGTGAATTTTTTAAGTTTTACGAATGATTGGGTAGTTTCATCCCCTTAGACTGTGAATTTTTTCAAATCTGAAAAAATGTAGTTTCGTATAGGTCTTCTGAACTACTCAGCCAGACATGAAAGTGTTAAAACCTTTTTTGTGGATTTTGTGAATTTTTTAAGTTTTACTAATGATTGGGTAGTTTCATCCCCTTAGACCCTGAATTTTTTCAAATCTGAAATACTGTAGTTTTGCAATGGTCCTCTGAACTACCCAGCCAGACATGAAAGTGTTAAAAACTTTTTTGTGGATTTTGTGAATTTTTTAAGTTTTACTAATGATTGGGTAGTTTCATCCCCTTAGACCCTGAATTTTTTCAAATCTGAAATACTGTAGCTTGGAACTGGTCTTCTGAACTACCCAGCCAGACATGAAAGTGTTAAAAACTTTTTTGTGGATTTTGTGAATTTTTTAAGTTTTACTAATGATTGGGTAGTTTCATCCCCTTAGACCCTGAATTTTTTCAAATCTGTAATACTGTAGCTTGGAACTGGTCTTCTGAACTACCCAGCCAGACATGAAAGTGTTAAAAACTTTTTTGTGGATTTTGTGAATTTTTTAAATTTTACGAATGATTGGGTAGTTTCATCACCTTAGACCCTGAATTTTTTCAAATCTGTAATACTGTAGCTTGAAACTGGTCTTCTGAACTACCCAGCCAGACATGAAAGTGTTAAAAACTTTTTTGTGGATTTTGTGAATTTTTTAAGTTTTACTAATGATTGGGTAGTTTCATCCCCTTAGATCCTGAATTTTTTCAAATCTGAAATACTGTAGTCTTGTAATGGACCTCTGAACTACCCAGCCAGACATGAAAGTGTTAAAAACTTTTTTGTGGATTTTGTGAATTTTTTAAGTTTTACTAATGATTGGGTAGTTTCATCCCCTTAGACCCTGAATTTTTTCAAATCTGTAGTACTGTAGCTTGGAACTGGTCTTCTGAACTACCCAGCCAAACATGAAAGTGTTAAAAACTTTTTTGTGGATTTTGTGAATTTTTAAAATTTTACTAATGATTGGGTAGTTTCATCCCCTTAGACCCTGAATTTTTTCAAATCTGTAATACTGTAGCTTGGAACTTATCTTCTGAACTACCCAGCCAGACATGAAAGTGTTAAAAACTTTTTTGTGGATTTTGTGAATTTTTTAAGTTTTACTAATGATTGGGTAGTTTCATCCCCTTAGACCCTGAATTTTTTCAAATCTGTAGTACTGTAGCTTGAAACTGGTCTTCTGAACTACCCAGCCAGACATGAAAGTGTTAAAAACTTTTTTGTGGATTTTGTGAATTTTTTAAATTTTACGAATGATTGGGTAGTTTCATCCCCTTAGACTCTGAATTTTTTCAAATCTGTAATGCTGTAGCTTGGAACTGGTCTTCTGAACTACCCAACCAGACATGAAAGTGTTAAAAACTTTTTCGTGGATTTTGTGAATTTTTAAATTTTACGAATGATTGGGTAGTTTCATCCCCTTAGACCCTGAATTTTTTCAAATCTGAAATACTGTAGTTTTGCAATGGTCCTCTGAACTAGCCAGCCAGACATGAAAGTGTTAAAAACTTTTTTGTGAATTTTGTGAATTTTTTAAGTTTTACTAATGATTGGGTAGTTTCATCCCCTCAGACTCTGAATTTTTTCAAATCTGAAATACTATAGTTTCGTAATGGTACTCTGCACTACCCAGCCAAACATGAAAGTGTTAAAAAATTTTTTGTGGATTTTGTGAATTTTTTAAGTTTTACGAATGATTGGGTAGTTTCATCCCCTTACACCCTGAATTTTTTCAAATCTGTATTACTGTAGCTTGGAACTGGTCTTCTGAACTACCCAGCCAGACATGAAAGTGTTAAAAACTTTTTTGTGGATTTTGTGAATTTTTTAAGTTTTACTAATGATTGGGTAGTTTCATCCCCTTAGATCCTGAATTTTTTCAAATCTGAAATACTGTAGTTTTGTAATGGTCCTCTGAACTACCCAGCCAGACATGAAAGTGTTAAAAACTTTTTTGTGGATTTTGTGAATTTTTTAAGTTTTACTAATGATTGGGTAGTTTCATCCTCTTAGACCCTGAACTTTTTCAAATCTGTAATACATTAGGTTAGAAGTGGTCTTCTGAACTACCCAGTCAAACATGAAAGTGTTAAAAACTTTTTTGTGGATTTTGTAAATTTTTTAAGTTTTACTAATGATTGGGTAGTTTCATCCCCTTAGACCCTGAATTTTTTTTTAATCTGTAATACTGTAGCTTGGAACTGGTCTTCTGAACTACCCAGCCAGACATGAAAGTGTTAAAAACTTTTTTGTGGATTTTGTGAATTTTTTAAGTTTTACTAATGATTGGGTAGTTTCATCCCCTTAGACCCTGAATTTTTTCAAATCTGTAGTACTGTAGCTTGAAACTGGTCTTCTGAACTACCCAGCCAGACATGAAAGTGTTAAAAACTTTTTTGTGGATTTTGTGAATTTTTAAATTTTACGAATTATTGGGTAGTTTCATCCCCTTAGACCCTGAATTTTTTCAAATCTGAAATACTGTAGTTTTGTAATGGTCCTCTGAACTACCCAGTCAGACATGAAAGTGTTAAAAACTTTTTTGTGGATTTTGTGAATTTTTAAAGTTTTACTAATGATTGGGTAGTTTCATCCCCTTAGACCCTGAATTTTTTCAAATCTGAAATACTGTAGTTTCGTAATGGTCTTCTGAACTACCCAACCAAACATGAAAGTGTTGAAAACTTTTTTGTGGATTTTGTGAATTTTTTAAGTTTTACGAATGATTGGGTAGTTTCATCCCCTCAGACTCTGAATTTTTTCAAATCTGAAATACTGTAGTTTCGTAATGGTCCTCTGAACTACCCAGTCAAACATGAAAGTGTTAAAAACTTTTTTGTGGATTTTGTGAATTTTTTAAGTTTTACTAATAATTGGGTAGTTTCATCCCCTTAGACCCTGAATTTTTTCAAATCTGTAATACGGTAGGTTAGAACTGGTCTTCTGAACTACCCAGCCAAACATGAAAGTGTTAAAAACTTTTTTGTGGATTTTGTGAATTTTTTAAGTTTTACTAATGATTGGGTAGTTTCATCCCCTTAGACCCTGAATTTTTTCAAATCTGTAATACTGTAGCTTGGAACTGGTCTTCTGAACTACCCAGCCAGACATGAAAGTGTTAAAAACTTTTTTGTGAATTTTGTGAATTTTTTAAATTTTACGAATGATTGGGTAGTTTCATCCCCTTAGACCCTGAATTTTTTCAAATCTGTAATACTGTAGCTTGAAACTGGTCTTCTGAACTACCCAGCCAGACATGAAAGTGTTAAAAACTTTTTTGTGGATTTTGTGAATTTTTTAAATTTTACGAATGATTGGGTAGTTTCATCCCCTTAGACTCTGAATTTTTTCAAATCTGAAATACTGTAGCTTGGAACTGGTCTTCTGAACTACCCAGCCAGACATGAAAGTGTTAAAAACTTTTTTGTGGATTTTGTGAATTTTTAAATTTTACGAATGATTGGGTAGTTTCATCCCCTTAGACCCTGAATTTTTTCAAATCTGAAATACTGTAGTTTTGCAATGGTCCTCTGAACTACCCAGCCAGACATGAAAGTGTTAAAAACTTTTTTGTGGATTTTGTGAATTTTTTAAGTTTTACTAATGATTGGGTAGTGTCATCCCCTTAGACCCTGAATTTTTTCAAATCTGAAATACTGTAGCTTGGAACTGGTCTTCTGAACTACCCAGCCAGACATGAAAGTGTTAAAAACTTTTTTGTGGATTTTGTGAATTTTTTAAGTTTTACTAATGATTGGGTAGTTTCATCCCCTTAGACCCTGAATTTTTTCAAATCTGTAATACTGTAGCTCGGAACTGGTCTTCTGAACTACCCAGCCAGACATGAAAGTGTTAAAAACTTTTTTGTGGATTTTGTGAATTTTTTAAATTTTACGAATGATTGGGTAGTTTCATCACCTTAGACCCTGAATTTTTTCAAATCTGTAATACTGTAGCTTGAAACTGGTCTTCTGAACTACCCAGCCAGACATGAAAGTGTTAAAAACTTTTTTGTGGATTTTGTGAATTTTTTAAATTTTACGAATGATTGGGTAGTTTCATCCCCTTAGACTCTGAATTTTTTCAAATCTGAAATACTGTAGCTTGGAACTGGTCTTCTGAACTACCCAGCCAGACATGAAAGTGTTAAAAACTTTTTTGTGGATTTTGTGAATTTTTAAATTTTACGAATGATTGGATAGTTTCATCCCCTTAGACCCTGAATTTTTTCAAATCCGAAATACTGTGGTTTTGCAATGGTCCTCTGAACTACCCAGCCAGACATGAAAGTGTTAAAAACTTTTTTGTGGATTTTGTGAATTTTTCAAATTTTACTAATGATTGGGTAGTTTCATCCCCTTAGACCCTGAATTTTTTCAAATCTGAAATACTGTAGTTTTGTAATGGTCCTCTGAACTACCCAGCCAGACATGAAAGTGTTAAAAACTTTTTTGTGGATTTTGTGAATTTTTAAAATTTTACTAATGATTGGGTAGTTTCATCCCCTTAGACTCTGAATTTTTTCAAATCTGAAATATTGTAGTTTTGCAATGGTCCTCTGAACTAGCCAGCCAGACATGAAAGTGTTAAAAACTTTTTTGTGAATTTTGTGAATTTTTTAAGTTTTACTAATGATTGGGTAGTTTCATCCCCTCAGACTCTGAATTTTTTCAAATCTGAAATACTATAGTTTCGTAATGGTACTCTGCACTACCCAGCCAAACATGAAAGTGTTAAAAACTTTTTTGTGGATTTTGTGAATTTTTTAAGTTTTACGAATGATTGGGTAGTTTCATCCCCTTAGACCCTGAATTTTTTCAAATCTGTAATACTGTAGCTTGGAACTGGTCTTCTGAACTACCCAGCCAGACATGAAAGTGTTAAAAACTTTTTTGTGGATTTTGTGAATTTTTTAAATTTTACGAATGATTGGGTAGTTTCATCACCTTAGACCCTGAATTTTTTCAAATCTGTAATACTGTAGCTTGAAACTGGTCTTCTGAACTACCCAGCCAGACATGAAAGTGTTAAAAACTTTTTTGTGGATTTTGTGAATTTTTTAAATTTTACGAATGATTGGGTAGTTTCATCCCCTTAGACTCTGAATTTTTTCAAATCTGAAATACTGTAGCTTGGAACTGGTCTTCTGAACTACCCAGCCAGACATGAAAGTGTTAAAAACTTTTTTGTGGATTTTGTGAATTTTTTAAGTTTTACTAATGATTGGGTAGTTTCATCCCCTTAGACCCTGAATTTTTTCAAATCTGTAGTACTGTAGCTTGGAACTGGTCTTCTGAACTACCCAGCCAAACATGAAAGTGTTAAAAACTTTTTTGTGGATTTTGTGAATTTTTAAAATTTTACTAATGATTGGGTAGTTTCATCCCCTTAGACCCTGAATTTTTTCAAATCTGTAATACTGTAGCTTGGAACTTATCTTCTGAACTACCCAGCCAGACATGAAAGTGTTAAAAACTTTTTTGTGGATTTTGTGAATTTTTTAAGTTTTACTAATGATTGGGTAGTTTCATCCCCTTAGACCCTGAATTTTTTCAAATCTGTAGTACTGTAGCTTGAAACTGGTCTTCTGAACTACCCAGCCAGACATGAAAGTGTTAAAAACTTTTTTGTGGATTTTGTGAATTTTTTAAATTTTACGAATGATTGGGTAGTTTCATCCCCTTAGACTCTGAATTTTTTCAAATCTCTAATGCTGTAGCTTGGAACTGGTCTTCTGAACTACCCAACCAGACATGAAAGTGTTAAAAACTTTTTCGTGGATTTTGTGAATTTTTAAATTTTACGAATGATTGGGTAGTTTCATCCCCTTAGACCCTGAATTTTTTCAAATCTGAAATACTGTAGTTTTGCAATGGTCCTCTGAACTAGCCAGCCAGACATGAAAGTGTTAAAAACTTTTTTGTGAATTTTGTGAATTTTTTAAGTTTTACTAATGATTGGGTAGTTTCATCCCCTCAGACTCTGAATTTTTTCAAATCTGAAATACTATAGTTTCGTAATGGTACTCTGCACTACCCAGCCAAACATGAAAGTGTTAAAAAATTTTTTGTGGATTTTGTGAATTTTTTAAGTTTTACGAATGATTGGGTAGTTTCATCCCCTTACACCCTGAATTTTTTTAAATCTGTATTACTGTAGCTTGGAACTGGTCTTCTGAACTACCCAGCCAGACATGAAAGTGTTAAAAACTTTTTTGTGGATTTTGTGAATTTTTTAAGTTTTACTAATGATTGGGTAGTTTCATCCCCTTAGATCCTGAATTTTTTCAAATCTGAAATACTGTAGTTTTGTAATGGTCCTCTGAACTACCCAGCCAGACATGAAAGTGTTAAAAACTTTTTTGTGGATTTTGTGAATTTTTTAAGTTTTACTAATGATTGGGTAGTTTCATCCTCTTAGACCCTGAATTTTTTCAAATCTGTAATACATTAGGTTAGAAGTGGTCTTCTGAACTACCCAGTCAAACATGAAAGTGTTAAAAACTTTTTTGTGGATTTTGTAAATTTTTTAAGTTTTACTAATGATTGGGTAGTTTCATCCTCTTAGACCCTGAATTTTTTTTTAATCTGTAATACTGTAGCTTGGAACTGGTCTTCTGAACTACCCAGCCAGACATGAAAGTGTTAAAAACTTTTTTGTGGATTTTGTGAATTTTTTAAGTTTTACTAATGATTGGGTAGTTTCATCCCCTTACACCCTGAATTTTTTCAAATCTGTAATACTGTAGCTTGGAACTGGTCTTCTGAACTACCCAGCCAGACATGAAAGTGTTAAAAACTTTTTTGTGGGATTTTGTGAATTTTTAAAATTTTACTAATGATTGGGTAGTTTCATCCCCTTAGACCCTGAATTTTTTCAAATCTGAAATACTGTAGTTTCGTAATGGTCTTCTGAACTACCCAACCAAACATGAAAGTGTTGAAAACTTTTTTGTGGATTTTGTGAATTTTTTAAGTTTTACGAATGATTGGGTAGTTTCATCCCCTCAGACTCTGAATTTTTTCAAATCTGAAATACTGTAGTTTCGTAATGGTCCTCTGAACTACCCAGTCAAACATGAAAGTGTTAAAAACTTTTTTGTGGATTTTGTGAATTTTTTAAGTTTTACTAATAATTGGGTAGTTTCATCCCCTTAGACCCTGAATTTTTTCAAATCTGTAATACGGTAGGTTAGAACTGGTCTTCTGAACTACCCAGCCAAACATGAAAGTGTTAAAAACTTTTTTGTGGATTTTGTGAATTTTTTAAGTTTTACTAATGATTGGGTAGTTTCATCCCCTTAGACCCTGAATTTTTTCAAATCTGTAATACTGTAGCTTGGAACTGGTCTTCTGAACTACCCAGCCAGACATGAAAGTGTTAAAAACTTTTTTGTGGATTTTGTGAATTTTTTAAATTTTACGAATGATTGGGTAGTTTCATCCCCTTAGACCCTGAATTTTTTCAAATCTGTAATACTGTAGCTTGAAACTGGTCTTCTGAACTACCCAGCCAGACATGAAAGTGTTAAAAACTTTTTTGTGGATTTTGTGAATTTTTTAAATTTTACGAATGATTGGGTAGTTTCATCCCCTTAAACTCTGAATTTTTTCAAATCTGAAATACTGTAGCTTGGAACTGGTCTTCTGAACTACCCAGCCAGACATGAAAGTGTTAAAAACTTTTTTGTGGATTTTGTGAATTTTTAAATTTTACGAATGATTGGGTAGTTTCATCCCCTTAGACCCTGAATTTTTTCAAATCTGAAATACTGTAGTTTTGTAATGGTCCTCTGAACTACCCAGCCAGACATGAAAGTGTTAAAAACTTTTTTGTGGATTTTGTGAATTTTTAAAATTTTACTAATGATTGGGTAGTTTCATCCTCTTAGACCCTGAATTTTTTCAAATCTGAAATACTGTAGTTTTGTAATGGTCCTCTGAACTACCCAGCCAGACATGAAAGTGTTAAAAACTTTTTTGTGGATTTTGTGAATTTTTAAAATTTTACTAATGATTGGGTAGTTTCATCCCCTTAGACTCTGAATTTTTTCAAATCTGAAATATTGTAGTTTTGCAATGGTCCTCTGAACTAGCCAGCCAGACATGAAAGTGTTAAAAACTTTTTTGTGAATTTCGTGAATTTTTTAAGTTTTACTAATGATTGGGTAGTTTCATCCCCTCAGACTCTGAATTTTTTCAAATCTGAAATACTATAGTTTCGTAATGGTACTCTGCACTACCCAGCCAAACATGAAAGTGTTAAAAACTTTTTTGTGGATTTTGTGAATTTTTTAAAGTTTTACGAATGATTGGGTAGTTTCATCCCCTTACACCCTGAATTTTTTCAAATCTGTATTACTGTAGCTTGGAACTGGTCTTCTGAACTACCCAGCCAGACATGAAAGTGTTAAAAACTTTTTTGTGGATTTTGTGAATTTTTTAAGTTTTACTAATGATTGGGTAGTTTCATCCCCTTACACCCTGAATTTTTTCAAATCTGTAATACTGTAGCTTGGAACTGGTCTTCTGAACTACCCAGCCAGACATGAAAGTGTTAAAAACTTTTTTGTGGGATTTTGTGAATTTTTTAAGTTTTACTAATGATTGGGTAGTTTCATCCCCTTAGACCCTGAATTTTTTTCAAATCTGTAATACTGTAGCTTGGAACTGGTCTTCTGAACTACCCAGCCAGACATGAAAGTGTTAAAAACTTTTTTGCGGATTTTGTAAATTTTTTAAGTTTTACTAATGATTGGGTAGTTTCATCCCCTTAGACCCTGAATTTTTTTCAAATCTGTAATACTGTAGCTTGGAACTGGTCTTCTGAACTACCCAGCCAGACATGAAAGTGTTAAAAAATTTTTTGGGGATTTTTTTAAGTTTTACGAATGATTGGGTAGTTTCATCCCCTTAGACTCTGAATTTTTTCAAATCTGAAAAAATGTAGTTTCGTATAGGTCTTCTGAACTACTCAGCCAGACATGAAAGTGTTAAAATCTTTTTTGTGGATTTTGTGAATTTTTTAAGTTTTACGAATGATTGGGTAGTTTCATCCCCTTAGACCCTGAATTTTTTCAAATCTGAAATACTGTAATTTTGTAATGGTCCTCTGAACTACCCAGCCAGACATGAAAGTGTTAAAAACTTTTTTGTGGATTTTGTGAATTTTTTAAGTTTTACGAATGATTGGGTAGTTTCATCCCCTTAGACTCTGAATTTTTTCAAATCTGTAATACTGTAGCTTGGAACTGGTCTTCTGAACTACCCAGCCAGACATGAAAGTGTTAAAAACTTTTTTGTGGATTTTGTGAATTTTTAAATTTTACGAATGATTGGATAGTTTCATCCCCTTAGACCCTGAATTTTTTCAAATCTGAAATACTGTAGTTTTGTAATGGTCCTCTGAACTACCCAGCCAGACATGAAAGTGTTAAAAACTTTTTTGTGGATTTTGTGAATTTTTTAAATTTTACCAATGATTGGGTAGTTTCATTCCCTTAGACTCTGAATTTTTTCAAATCTGAAATACTGTAGCTTGGAACTGGTCTTCTGAACTACCCAGCCAGACATGAAAGTGTTAAAAACTTTTTTGTGGATTTTGTGAATTTTTTAAGTTTTACTAATGATTGGGTAGTTTCATCCCCTTAGATCCTGAATTTTTTCAAATCTGAAATACTGTAGTCTTGTAATGGACCTCTGAACTACCCAGCCAGACATGAAAGTGTTAAAAACTTTTTTGTGGATTTTGTGAATTTTTTAAGTTTTACTAATGATTGGGTAGTTTCATCCCCTTAGACCCTGAATTTTTTCAAATCTGTAATACTGTAGGTTAGAAGTGGTCTTCTGAACTACCCAGTCAAACATGAAAGTGTTAAAAATTTTTTGTGGATTTTGTAAATTTTTTAAGTTTTACTAATGATTGGGTAGTTTCATCCCCTTAGACCCTGAATTTTTTTCAAATCTGTAATACTGTAGCTTGGAACTGGTCTTCTGAACTACCCAGCCAGACATGAAAGTGTTAAAAACTTTTTTGTGGATTTTGTGAATTTTTTAAGTTTTACTAATGATTGGGTAGTTTCATCCCCTTACACCCTGAATTTTTTCAAATCTGTAATACTGTAGCTTGGAACTGGTCTTCTGAACTACCCAGCCAGACATGAAAGTGTTAAAAACTTTTTTGTGGATTTTGTGAATTTTTTAAGTTTTACTAATGATTGGGTAGTTTCATCCCCTCAGACTCTGAATTTTTTCAAATCTGAAATACTATAGTTTCGTAATGGTACTCTGCACTACCCAGCCAAACATGAAAGTGTTAAAAACTTTTTTGTGGATTTTGTGAATTTTTTAAGTTTTACGAATGATTGGGTAGTTTCATCCCCTTACACCCTGAATTTTTTCAAATCTGTATTACTGTAGCTTGGAACTGGTCTTCTGAACTACCCAGCCAGACATGAAAGTGTTAAAAACTTTTTTGTGGATTTTGTGAATTTTTTAAGTTTTACGAATGATTGGGTAGTTTCATCCCCTTAGACTGTGAATTTTTTCAAATCTGAAAAAATGTAGTTTCGTATAGGTCTTCTGAACTACTCAGCCAGACATGAAAGTGTTAAAACCTTTTTTGTGGATTTTGTGAATTTTTTAAGTTTTACTAATGATTGGGTAGTTTCATCCCCTTAGACCCTGAATTTTTTCAAATCTGAAATACTGTAGTTTTGCAATGGTCCTCTGAACTACCCAGCCAGACATGAAAGTGTTAAAAACTTTTTTGTGGATTTTGTGAATTTTTTAAGTTTTACTAATGATTGGGTAGTTTCATCCCCTTAGACCCTGAATTTTTTCAAATCTGAAATACTGTAGCTTGGAACTGGTCTTCTGAACTACCCAGCCAGACATGAAAGTGTTAAAAACTTTTTTGTGGATTTTGTGAATTTTTTAAGTTTTACTAATGATTGGGTAGTTTCATCCCCTTAGACCCTGAATTTTTTCAAATCTGTAATACTGTAGCTTGGAACTGGTCTTCTGAACTACCCAGCCAGACATGAAAGTGTTAAAAACTTTTTTGTGGATTTTGTGAATTTTTTAAATTTTACGAATGATTGGGTAGTTTCATCACCTTAGACCCTGAATTTTTTCAAATCTGTAATACTGTAGCTTGAAACTGGTCTTCTGAACTACCCAGCCAGACATGAAAGTGTTAAAAACTTTTTTGTGGATTTTGTGAATTTTTTAAATTTTACGAATGATTGGGTAGTTTCATCCCCTTAGACTCTGAATTTTTTCAAATCTGAAATACTGTAGCTTGGAACTGGTCTTCTGAACTACCCAGCCAGACATGAAAGTGTTAAAAACTTTTTTGTGGATTTTGTGAATTTTTTAAGTTTTACTAATGATTGGGTAGTTTCATCCCCTTAGACCCTGAATTTTTTCAAATCTGTAGTACTGTAGCTTGGAACTGGTCTTCTGAACTACCCAGCCAAACATGAAAGTGTTAAAAACTTTTTTGTGGATTTTGTGAATTTTTAAAATTTTACTAATGATTGGGTAGTTTCATCCCCTTAGACCCTGAATTTTTTCAAATCTGTAATACTGTAGCTTGGAACTTATCTTCTGAACTACCCAGCCAGACATGAAAGTGTTAAAAACTTTTTTGTGGATTTTGTGAATTTTTTAAGTTTTACTAATGATTGGGTAGTTTCATCCCCTTAGACCCTGAATTTTTTCAAATCTGTAGTACTGTAGCTTGAAACTGGTCTTCTGAACTACCCAGCCAGACATGAAAGTGTTAAAAACTTTTTTGTGGATTTTGTGAATTTTTTAAATTTTACGAATGATTGGGTAGTTTCATCCCCTTAGACTCTGAATTTTTTCAAATCTGTAATGCTGTAGCTTGGAACTGGTCTTCTGAACTACCCAACCAGACATGAAAGTGTTAAAAACTTTTTCGTGGATTTTGTGAATTTTTAAATTTTACGAATGATTGGGTAGTTTCATCCCCTTAGACCCTGAATTTTTTCAAATCTGAAATACTGTAGTTTTGCAATGGTCCTCTGAACTAGCCAGCCAGACATGAAAGTGTTAAAAACTTTTTTGTGAATTTTGTGAATTTTTTAAGTTTTACTAATGATTGGGTAGTTTCATCCCCTCAGACTCTGAATTTTTTCAAATCTGAAATACTATAGTTTCGTAATGGTACTCTGCACTACCCAGCCAAACATGAAAGTGTTAAAAAATTTTTTGTGGATTTTGTGAATTTTTTAAGTTTTACGAATGATTGGGTAGTTTCATCCCCTTACACCCTGAATTTTTTCAAATCTGTATTACTGTAGCTTGGAACTGGTCTTCTGAACTACCCAGCCAGACATGAAAGTGTTAAAAACTTTTTTGTGGATTTTGTGAATTTTTTAAGTTTTACTAATGATTGGGTAGTTTCATCCCCTTAGATCCTGAATTTTTTCAAATCTGAAATACTGTAGTTTTGTAATGGTCCTCTGAACTACCCAGCCAGACATGAAAGTGTTAAAAACTTTTTTGTGGATTTTGTGAATTTTTTAAGTTTTACTAATGATTGGGTAGTTTCATCCTCTTAGACCCTGAATTTTTTCAAATCTGTAATACATTAGGTTAGAAGTGGTCTTCTGAACTACCCAGTCAAACATGAAAGTGTTAAAAACTTTTTTGTGGATTTTGTAAATTTTTTAAGTTTTACTAATGATTGGGTAGTTTCATCCCCTTAGACCCTGAATTTTTTTTTAATCTGTAATACTGTAGCTTGGAACTGGTCTTCTGAACTACCCAGCCAGACATGAAAGTGTTAAAAACTTTTTTGTGGATTTTGTGAATTTTTTAAGTTTTACTAATGATTGGGTAGTTTCATCCCCTTAGATCCTGAATTTTTTCAAATCTGAAATACTGTAGTTTCGTAATGGTCCTCTGAACTACCCAGTCAAACATGAAAGTGTTAAAAACTTTTTTGTGGATTTTGTGAATTTTTTAAGTTTTACTAATAATTGGGTAGTTTCATCCCCTTAGACCCTGAATTTTTTCAAATCTGTAATACGGTAGGTTAGAACTGGTCTTCTGAACTACCCAGCCAAACATGAAAGTGTTAAAAACTTTTTTGTGGATTTTGTGAATTTTTTAAGTTTTACTAATGATTGGGTAGTTTCATCCCCTTAGACCCTGAATTTTTTCAAATCTGTAATACTGTAGCTTGGAACTGGTCTTCTGAACTACCCAGCCAGACATGAAAGTGTTAAAAACTTTTTTGTGGATTTTGTGAATTTTTTAAATTTTACGAATGATTGGGTAGTTTCATCACCTTAGACCCTGAATTTTTTCAAATCTGTAATACTGTAGCTTGAAACTGGTCTTCTGAACTACCCAGCCAGACATGAAAGTGTTAAAAACTTTTTTGTGGATTTTGTGAATTTTTTAAATTTTACGAATGATTGGGTAGTTTCATCCCCTTAGACTCTGAATTTTTTCAAATGTGAAATACTGTAGCTTGGAACTGGTCTTCTGAACTACCCAGCCAGACATGAAAGTGTTAAAAACTTTTTTGTGGATTTTGTGAATTTTTTAAGTTTTACTAATGATTGGGTAGTTTCATCCCCTTAGACCCTGAATTTTTTCAAATCTGTAGTACTGTAGCTTGGAACTGGTCTTCTGAACTACCCAGCCAAACATGAAAGTGTTAAAAACTTTTTTGTGGATTTTGTGAATTTTTAAAATTTTACTAATGATTGGGTAGTTTCATCCCCTTAGACCCTGAATTTTTTCAAATCTGTAATACTGTAGCTTGGAACTTATCTTCTGAACTACCCAGCCAGACATGAAAGTGTTAAAAACTTTTTTGTGTATTTTGTGAATTTTTTAAGTTTTACTAATGATTGGGTAGTTTCATCCCCTTAGACCCTGAATTTTTTCAAATCTGTAGTACTGTAGCTTGAAACTGGTCTTCTGAACTACCCAGCCAGACATGAAAGTGTTAAAAACTTTTTTGTGGATTTTGTGAATTTTTTAAATTTTACGAATGATTGGGTAGTTTCATCCCCTTAGACTCTGAATTTTTTCAAATCTGTAATGCTGTAGCTTGGAACTGGTCTTCTGAACTACCCAACCAGACATGAAAGTGTTAAAAACTTTTTCATGGATTTTGTGAATTTTTAAATTTTACGAATGATTGGGTAGTTTCATCCCCTTAGACCCTGAATTTTTTCAAATCTGAAATACTGTAGTTTTGCAATGGTCCTCTGAACTAGCCAGCCAGACATGAAAGTGTTAAAAACTATTTTGTGAATTTTGTGAATTTTTTAAGTTTTACTAATGATTGGGTAGTTTCATCCCCTCAGACTCTGAATTTTTTCAAATCTGAAATACTATAGTTTCGTAATGGTACTCTGCACTACCCAGCCAAACATGAAAGTGTTAAAAAATTTTTTGTGGATTTTGTGAATTTTTTAAGTTTTACGAATGATTGGGTAGTTTCATCCCCTTACACCCTGAATTTTTTCAAATCTGTATTACTGTAGCTTGGAACTGGTCTTCTGAACTACCCAGCCAGACATGAAAGTGTTAAAAACTTTTTTGTGGATTTTGTGAATTTTTTAAGTTTTACTAATGATTGGGTAGTTTCATCCCCTCAGACTCTGAATTTTTTCAAATATGAAATACTGTAGTTTCGTAATGGTCCTCTGAACTACCCAGTCAAACATGAAAGTGTTAAAAACTTTTTTGTGGATTTTGTGAATTTTTTAAGTTTTACTAATAATTGGGTAGTTTCATCCCCTTAGACCCTGAATTTTTTCAAATCTGTAATACGGTAGGTTAGAACTGGTCTTCTGAACTACCCAGCCAAACATGAAAGTGTTAAAAACTTTTTTGTGGATTTTGTGAATTTTTAAAGTTTTACTAATGATTGGGTAGTTTCATCCCCTTAGACCCTGAATTTTTTCAAATCTGTAATACTGTAGCTTGGAACTGGTCTTCTGAACTACCCAGCCAGACATGAAAGTGTTAAAAACTTTTTTGTGGATTTTGTGAATTTTTTAAATTTTACGAATGATTGGGTAGTTTCATCCCCTTAGACCCTGAATTTTTTCAAATCTGTAATACTGTAGCTTGAAACTGGTCTTCTGAACTACCCAGCCAGACATGAAAGTGTTAAAAACTTTTTTGTGGATTTTGTGAATTTTTTAAATTTTACGAATGATTGGGTAGTTTCATCCCCTTAGACTCTGAATTTTTTCAAATCTGAAATACTGTAGCTTGGAACTGGTCTTCTGAACTACCCAGCCAGACATGAAAGTGTTAAAAACTTTTTTGTGGATTTTGTGAATTTTTAAATTTTACGAATGATTGGGTAGTTTCATCCCCTTAGACCCTGAATTTTTTCAAATCTGAAATACTGTAGTTTTGTAATGGTCCTCTGAACTACCCAGCCAGACATGAAAGTGTTAAAAACTTTTTTGTGGATTTTGTGAATTTTTTAAGTTTTACTAATGATTGGGTAGTTTCATCCCCTTAGCTTCTGAATTTTTTCAAATCTGAAATACTGTAGTCTTGTAATGGACCTCTGAACTACCCAGCCAGACATGAAAGTGTTAAAAACTTTTTTGTGGATTTTGTGAATTTTTTAAGTTTTACTAATGATTGGGTAGTTTCATCCCCTTAGACCCTGAATTTTTTCAAATCTGTAATACTGTAGGTTAGAAGTGGTCTTCTGAACTACCCAGTCAAACATGAAAGTGTTAAAAATTTTTTGTGGATTTTGTAAATTTTTTAAGTTTTACTAATGATTGGGTAGTTTCATCCCCTTAGACCCTGAATTTTTTTCAAATCTGTAATACTGTAGCTTGGAACTGGTCTTCTGAACTACCCAGCCAGACATGAAAGTGTTAAAAACTTTTTTGTGGATTTTGTGAATTTTTTAAGTTTTACTAATGATTGGGTAGTTTCATCCTCTTAGACCCTGAATTTTTTCAAATCTGTAATACATTAGGTTAGAAGTGGTCTTCTGAACTACCCAGTCAAACATGAAAGTGTTAAAAACTTTTTTGTGGATTTTGTAAATTTTTTAAGTTTTACTAATGATTGGGTAGTTTCATCCCCTTAGACCCTGAATTTTTTTTTAATCTGTAATACTGTAGCTTGGAACTGGTCTTCTGAACTACCCAGCCAGACATGAAAGTGTTAAAAACTTTTTTGTGGATTTTGTGAATTTTTTAAGTTTTACTAATGATTGGGTAGTTTCATCCCCTTACACCCTGAATTTTTTCAAATCTGTAATACTGTAGCTTGGAACTGGTCTTCTGAACTACCCAGCCAGACATGAAAGTGTTAAAAACTTTTTTGTGGGATTTTGTGAATTTTTAAAATTTTACTAATGATTGGGTAGTTTCATCCCCTTAGACCCTGAATTTTTTCAAATCTGAAATACTGTAGTTTCGTAATGGTCTTCTGAACTACCCAACCAAACATGAAAGTGTTGAAAACTTTTTTGTGGATTTTGTGAATTTTTTAAGTTTTACGAATGATTGGGTAGTTTCATCCCCTCAGACTCTGAATTTTTTCAAATCTGAAATACTGTAGTTTCGTAATGGTCCTCTGAACTACCCAGTCAAACATGAAAGTGTTAAAAACTTTTTTGTGGATTTTGTGAATTTTTTAAGTTTTACTAATAATTGGGTAGTTTCATCCCCTTAGACCCTGAATTTTTTCAAATCTGTAATACGGTAGGTTAGAACTGGTCTTCTGAACTACCCAGCCAGACATGAAAGTGTTAAAAACTTTTTTGTGGATTTTGTGAATTTTTTAAATTTTACGAATGATTGGGTAGTTTCATCCCCTTAGACTCTGAATTTTTTCAAATCTGAAATACTGTAGCTTGGAACTGGTCTTCTGAACTACCCAGCCAGACATGAAAGTGTTAAAAACTTTTTTGTGGATTTTGTGAATTTTTAAATTTTACGAATGATTGGGTAGTTTCATCCCCTTAGACCCTGAATTTTTTCAAATCTGAAATACTGTAGTTTTGTAATGGTCCTCTGAACTACCCAGCCAGACATGAAAGTGTTAAAAACTTTTTTGTGGATTTTGTGAATTTTTTAAGTTTTACTAATGATTGGGTAGTTTCATCCCCTTAGCTTCTGAATTTTTTCAAATCTGAAATACTGTAGTCTTGTAATGGACCTCTGAACTACCCAGCCAGACATGAAAGTGTTAAAAACTTTTTTGTGGATTTTGTGAATTTTTTAAGTTTTACTAATGATTGGGTAGTTTCATCCCCTTAGACCCTGAATTTTTTCAAATCTGTAATACTGTAGGTTAGAAGTGGTCTTCTGAACTACCCAGTCAAACATGAAAGTGTTAAAAATTTTTTGTGGATTTTGTAAATTTTTTAAGTTTTACTAATGATTGGGTAGTTTCATCCCCTTAGACCCTGAATTTTTTTCAAATCTGTAATACTGTAGCTTGGAACTGGTCTTCTGAACTACCCAGCCAGACATGAAAGTGTTAAAAACTTTTTTGTGGATTTTGTGAATTTTTTAAGTTTTACTAATGATTGGGTAGTTTCATCCCCTTACACCCTGAATTTTTTCAAATCTGTAATACTGTAGCTTGGAACTGGTCTTCTGAACTACCCAGCCAGACATGAAAGTGTTAAAAACTTTTTTGTGGATTTTGTGAATTTTTTAAGTTTTACTAATGATTGGGTAGTTTCATCTCCTCAGACTCTGAATTTTTTCAAATCTGAAATACTATAGTTTCGTAATGGTACTCTGCACTACCCAGCCAAACATGAAAGTGTTAAAAACTTTTTTGTGGATTTTGTGAATTTTTTAAGTTTTACGAATGATTGGGTAGTTTCATCCCCTTACACCCTGAATTTTTTCAAATCTGTATTACTGTAGCTTGGAACTGGTCTTCTGAACTACCCAGCCAGACATGAAAGTGTTAAAAACTTTTTTGTGGATTTTGTGAATTTTTTAAGTTTTACGAATGATTGGGTAGTTTCATCCTCTTAGACTGTGAATTTTTTCAAATCTGAAAAAATGTAGTTTCGTATAGGTCTTCTGAACTACTCAGCCAGACATGAAAGTGTTAAAACCTTTTTTGTGGATTTTGTGAATTTTTTAAGTTTTACTAATGATTGGGTAGTTTCATCCCCTTAGACCCTGAATTTTTTCAAATCTGAAATACTGTAGTTTTGCAATGGTCCTCTGAACTACCCAGCCAGACATGAAAGTGTTAAAAACTTTTTTGTGGATTTTGTGAATTTTTTAAGTTTTACTAATGATTGGGTAGTTTCATCCCCTTAGACCCTGAATTTTTTCAAATCTGAAATACTGTAGCTTGGAACTGGTCTTCTGAACTACCCAGCCAGACATGAAAGTGTTAAAAACTTTTTTGTGGATTTTGTGAATTTTTTAAGTTTTACTAATGATTGGGTAGTTTCATCCCCTTAGACCCTGAATTTTTTCAAATCTGTAATACTGTAGCTTGGAACTGGTCTTCTGAACTACCCAGCCAGACATGAAAGTGTTAAAAACTTTTTTGTGGATTTTGTGAATTTTTTAAATTTTACGAATGATTGGGTAGTTTCATCACCTTAGACCCTGAATTTTTTCAAATCTGTAATACTGTAGCTTGAAACTGGTCTTCTGAACTACCCAGCCAGACATGAAAGTGTTAAAAACTTTTTTGTGGATTTTGTGAATTTTTTAAGTTTTACTAATGATTGGGTAGTTTCATCCCCTTAGATCCTGAATTTTTTCAAATCTGAAATACTGTAGTCTTGTAATGGACCTCTGAACTACCCAGCCAGACATGAAAGTGTTAAAAACTTTTTTGTGGATTTTGTGAATTTTTTAAGTTTTACTAATGATTGGGTAGTTTCATCCCCTTAGACCCTGAATTTTTTCAAATCTGTAGTACTGTAGCTTGGAACTGGTCTTCTGAACTACCCAGCCAAACATGAAAGTGTTAAAAACTTTTTTGTGGATTTTGTGAATTTTTAAAATTTTACTAATGATTGGGTAGTTTCATCCCCTTAGACCCTGAATTTTTTCAAATCTGTAATACTGTAGCTTGGAACTTATCTTCTGAACTACCCAGCCAGACATGAAAGTGTTAAAAACTTTTTTGTGGATTTTGTGAATTTTTTAAGTTTTACTAATGATTGGGTAGTTTCATCCCCTTAGACCCTGAATTTTTTCAAATCTGTAGTACTGTAGCTTGAAACTGGTCTTCTGAACTACCCAGCCAGACATGAAAGTGTTAAAAACTTTTTTGTGGATTTTGTGAATTTTTTAAATTTTACGAATGATTGGGTAGTTTCATCCCCTTAGACTCTGAATTTTTTCAAATCTGTAATGCTGTAGCTTGGAACTGGTCTTCTGAACTACCCAACCAGACATGAAAGTGTTAAAAACTTTTTCGTGGATTTTGTGAATTTTTAAATTTTACGAATGATTGGGTAGTTTCATCCCCTTAGACCCTGAATTTTTTCAAATCTGAAATACTGTAGTTTTGCAATGGTCCTCTGAACTAGCCAGCCAGACATGAAAGTGTTAAAAACTTTTTTGTGAATTTTGTGAATTTTTTAAGTTTTACTAATGATTGGGTAGTTTCATCCCCTCAGACTCTGAATTTTTTCAAATCTGAAATACTATAGTTTCGTAATGGTACTCTGCACTACCCAGCCAAACATGAAAGTGTTAAAAAATTTTTTGTGGATTTTGTGAATTTTTTAAGTTTTACGAATGATTGGGTAGTTTCATCCCCTTACACCCTGAATTTTTTCAAATCTGTATTACTGTAGCTTGGAACTGGTCTTCTGAACTACCCAGCCAGACATGAAAGTGTTAAAAACTTTTTTGTGGATTTTGTGAATTTTTTAAGTTTTACTAATGATTGGGTAGTTTCATCCCCTTAGATCCTGAATTTTTTCAAATCTGAAATACTGTAGTTTTGTAATGGTCCTCTGAACTACCCAGCCAGACATGAAAGTGTTAAAAACTTTTTTGTGGATTTTGTGAATTTTTTAAGTTTTACTAATGATTGGGTAGTTTCATCCTCTTAGACCCTGAACTTTTTCAAATCTGTAATACATTAGGTTAGAAGTGGTCTTCTGAACTACCCAGTCAAACATGAAAGTGTTAAAAACTTTTTTGTGGATTTTGTAAATTTTTTAAGTTTTACTAATGATTGGGTAGTTTCATCCCCTTAGACCCTGAATTTTTTTTTAATCTGTAATACTGTAGCTTGGAACTGGTCTTCTGAACTACCCAGCCAGACATGAAAGTGTTAAAAACTTTTTTGTGGATTTTGTGAATTTTTTAAGTTTTACTAATGATTGGGTAGTTTCATCCCCTTAGACCCTGAATTTTTTCAAATCTGTAGTACTGTAGCTTGAAACTGGTCTTCTGAACTACCCAGCCAGACATGAAAGTGTTAAAAACTTTTTTGTGGATTTTGTGAATTTTTAAATTTTACGAATTATTGGGTAGTTTCATCCCCTTAGACCCTGAATTTTTTCAAATCTGAAATACTGTAGTTTTGTAATGGTCCTCTGAACTACCCAGTCAGACATGAAAGTGTTAAAAACTTTTTTGTGGATTTTGTGAATTTTTAAAGTTTTACTAATGATTGGGTAGTTTCATCCCCTTAGACCCTGAATTTTTTCAAATCTGAAATACTGTAGTTTCGTAATGGTCTTCTGAACTACCCAACCAAACATGAAAGTGTTGAAAACTTTTTTGTGGATTTTGTGAATTTTTTAAGTTTTACGAATGATTGGGTAGTTTCATCCCCTCAGACTCTGAATTTTTTCAAATCTGAAATACTGTAGTTTCGTAATGGTCCTCTGAACTACCCAGTCAAACATGAAAGTGTTAAAAACTTTTTTGTGGATTTTGTGAATTTTTTAAGTTTTACTAATAATTGGGTAGTTTCATCCCCTTAGACCCTGAATTTTTTCAAATCTGTAATACGGTAGGTTAGAACTGGTCTTCTGAACTACCCAGCCAAACATGAAAGTGTTAAAAACTTTTTTGTGGATTTTGTGAATTTTTTAAGTTTTACTAATGATTGGGTAGTTTCATCCCCTTAGACCCTGAATTTTTTCAAATCTGTAATACTGTAGCTTGGAACTGGTCTTCTGAACTACCCAGCCAGACATGAAAGTGTTAAAAACTTTTTTGTGAATTTTGTGAATTTTTTAAATTTTACGAATGATTGGGTAGTTTCATCCCCTTAGACCCTGAATTTTTTCAAATCTGTAATACTGTAGCTTGAAACTGGTCTTCTGAACTACCCAGCCAGACATGAAAGTGTTAAAAACTTTTTTGTGGATTTTGTGAATTTTTTAAATTTTACGAATGATTGGGTAGTTTCATCCCCTTAGACTCTGAATTTTTTCAAATCTGAAATACTGTAGCTTGGAACTGGTCTTCTGAACTACCCAGCCAGACATGAAAGTGTTAAAAACTTTTTTGTGGATTTTGTGAATTTTTAAATTTTACGAATGATTGGGTAGTTTCATCCCCTTAGACCCTGAATTTTTTCAAATCTGAAATACTGTAGTTTTGCAATGGTCCTCTGAACTACCCAGCCAGACATGAAAGTGTTAAAAACTTTTTTGTGGATTTTGTGAATTTTTTAAGTTTTACTAATGATTGGGTAGTGTCATCCCCTTAGACCCTGAATTTTTTCAAATCTGAAATACTGTAGCTTGGAACTGGTCTTCTGAACTACCCAGCCAGACATGAAAGTGTTAAAAACTTTTTTGTGGATTTTGTGAATTTTTTAAGTTTTACTAATGATTGGGTAGTTTCATCCCCTTAGACCCTGAATTTTTTCAAATCTGTAATACTGTAGCTCGGAACTGGTCTTCTGAACTACCCAGCCAGACATGAAAGTGTTAAAAACTTTTTTGTGGATTTTGTGAATTTTTTAAATTTTACGAATGATTGGGTAGTTTCATCACCTTAGACCCTGAATTTTTTCAAATCTGTAATACTGTAGCTTGAAACTGGTCTTCTGAACTACCCAGCCAGACATGAAAGTGTTAAAAACTTTTTTGTGGATTTTGTGAATTTTTTAAATTTTACGAATGATTGGGTAGTTTCATCCCCTTAGACTCTGAATTTTTTCAAATCTGAAATACTGTAGCTTGGAACTGGTCTTCTGAACTACCCAGCCAGACATGAAAGTGTTAAAAACTTTTTTGTGGATTTTGTGAATTTTTAAATTTTACGAATGATTGGATAGTTTCATCCCCTTAGACCCTGAATTTTTTCAAATCCGAAATACTGTGGTTTTGCAATGGTCCTCTGAACTACCCAGCCAGACATGAAAGTGTTAAAAACTTTTTTGTGGATTTTGTGAATTTTTCAAATTTTACTAATGATTGGGTAGTTTCATCCCCTTAGACCCTGAATTTTTTCAAATCTGAAATACTGTAGTTTTGTAATGGTCCTCTGAACTACCCAGCCAGACATGAAAGTGTTAAAAACTTTTTTGTGGATTTTGTGAATTTTTAAAATTTTACTAATGATTGGGTAGTTTCATCCCCTTAGACTCTGAATTTTTTCAAATCTGAAATATTGTAGTTTTGCAATGGTCCTCTGAACTAGCCAGCCAGACATGAAAGTGTTAAAAACTTTTTTGTGAATTTTGTGAATTTTTTAAGTTTTACTAATGATTGGGTAGTTTCATCCCCTCAGACTCTGAATTTTTTCAAATCTGAAATACTATAGTTTCGTAATGGTACTCTGCACTACCCAGCCAAACATGAAAGTGTTAAAAACTTTTTTGTGGATTTTGTGAATTTTTTAAGTTTTACGAATGATTGGGTAGTTTCATCCCCTTACACCCTGAATTTTTTCAAATCTGTATTACTGTAGCTTGGAACTGGTCTTCTGAACTACCCAGCCAGATATGAAAGTGTTAAAAACTTTTTTGTGGATTTTGTGAATTTTTTAAGTTTTACGAATGATTGGGTAGTTTCATCCCCTTAGACTCTGAATTTTTTCAAATCTGAAAAAATGTAGTTTCGTATAGGTCTTCTGAACTACTCAGCCAGACATGAAAGTGTTAAAATCTTTTTTGTGGATTTTGTGAATTTTTTAAGTTTTACGAATGATTGGGTAGTTTCATCCCCTTAGACCCTGAATTTTTTCAAATCTGAAATACTGTAATTTTGTAATGGTCCTCTGAACTACCCAGCCAAACATGAAAGTGTTAAAAACTTTTTTGTGGATTTTGTGAATTTTTTAAATTTTACTAATAATTGGGTAGTTTCATCCCCTTAGACCCTGAATTTTTTCAAATCTGTAATACTGTAGGTTAGAACTGGTCTTCTGAACTACCCAGCCAAACATGAAAGTGTTAAAACCTTTTTTGTGGATTTTGTGAATTTTTTAAGTTTTACTAATGATTGGGTAGTTTCATCCCCTTACACCCTGAATTTTTTCAAATCTGTAATACTGTAGCTTGGAACTGGTCTTCTGAACTACCCAGCCAGACATGAAAGTGTTAAAAACTTTTTTGTGGATTTTGTGAATTTTTTAAGTTTTACGAATGATTGGGTAGTTTCATCCCCTTAGACTGTGAATTTTTTCAAATCTGAAAAAATGTAGTTTTGTATAGGTCTTCTGAACTACTCAGCCGGACATGAAAGTGTTAAAACCTTTTTTGTGGATTTTGTGAATTTTTTAAGTTTTACTAATGATTGGGTAGTTTCATCCCCTTAGACCCTGAATTTTTTCAAATCTGTAATACTGTAGCTTGGAACTGGTCTTCTGAACTACCCAGCCAGACATGAAAGTGTTAAAAACTTTTTTGTGGATTTTGTGAATTTTTTAAGTTTTACTAATGATTGGGTAGTTTCATCCCCTTAGACCCTGAATTTTTTCAAATCTGTAGTACTGTAGCTTGGAACTGGTCTTCTGAACTACCCAGCCAAACATGAAAGTGTTAAAAACTTTTTTGTGGATTTTGTGAATTTGTTAAGTTTTACTAATGATTGGGTAGTTTCATCCCCTTAGACCCTGAATTTTTTCAAATCTGTAGTACTGTAGCTTGAAACTGGTCTTCTGAACTACCCAGCCAGACATGAAAGTGTTAAAAACTTTTTTGTGGATTTTGTGAATTTTTTAAGTTTTACGAATGATTGGGTAGTTTCATCCCCTTACACTCTGAATTTTTTCAAATCTGAAATACTGTAGTTTCGTATAGGTCTTCTGAACTACTCAGCCAGACATGAAAGTGTCAAAAACTTTTTTGTGGATTTTTTTAAGTTTTACGAATGATTGGGTAGTTTCATCCCCTTAGACTCTGAATTTTTTCAAATCTGAAATACCGTAGTTTCGTATACGTCTTCTGAACTACTCAGCCAGACATGAAAGTGTTAAAAACTTTTTTGTGGATTTTGTGAATTTTTTAAGTTTTACTAATGATTGGGTAGTTTCATCCCCTTAGACCCTGAATTCTTTCAAATCTGTAATACTGTAGGTTAGAAGTGGCCTTCTGAACTACCCAGTCAAACATGAAAGTGTTAAAAACTTTTTTGTGGATTTTGTGAATTTTTTAAGTTTTACGAATGATTGGGTAGTTTCATCCCCTTAGACTGTGAATTTTTTCAAATCTGAAAAAATGTAGTTTTGTATAGGTCTTCTGAACTACTCAGCCGGACATGAAAGTGTTAAAACCTTTTTTGTGGATTTTGTGAATTTTTTAAGTTTTACTAATGATTGGGTAGTTTCATCCCCTTAGACCCTGAATTTTTTCAAATTTGTAATACTGTAGGTTAGAAGTGGCCTTCTGAACTACCCAGTCAAACATGAAAGTGTTAAAAACTTTTTTGTGGATTTTGTGAATTTTTTAAGTTTTACTAATGATTGGGTAGTTTCATCCCCTTAGACCCTGAATTTTTTCAAATCTGTAGTACTGTAGCTTGAAACTGGTCTTCTGAACTACCCAGCCAGACATGAAAGTGTTAAAAACTTTTTTGTGGATTTTGTGAATTTTTAAATTTTACTAATGATTGGGTAGTTTCATCCCCTTAGACCCTGAATTTTTTCAAATCTGAAATACTGTAGTTTCGTAATGGTCTTCTGAACTACCCAACCAAACATGAAAGTGTTGAAAACTTTTTTGTGGATTTTGTGAATTTTTTAAGTTTTACGAATGATTGGGTAGTTTCATCCCCTCAGACTCTGAATTTTTTCAAATCTGAAATACTGTAGTTTCGTAATGGTCCTCGGAACTACCCAGTCAAACATGAAAGTGTTAAAAACTTTTTTGTGGATTTTGTGAATTTTTTAAGTTTTACTAATAATTGGGTAGTTTCATCCCCTTAGACCCTGAATTTTTTCAAATCTGTAATACGGTAGGTTAGAACTGGTCTTCTGAACTACCCAGCCAAACATGAATTTTTTCAAATCTGTAATACTGTAGCTTGGAACTGGTCTTCTGAACTACCCAGCCAGACATGAAAGTGTTAAAAACTTTTTTGTGGATTTTGTGAATTTTTTAAATTTTACGAATGATTGGGTAGTTTCATCCCCTTAGACCCTGAATTTTTTCAAATCTGTAATACTGTAGCTTGAAACTGGTCTTCTGAACTACCCAGCCAGACATGAAAGTGTTAAAAACTTTTTTGTGGATTTTGTGAATTTTTTAAATTTTACGAATGATTGGGTAGTTTCATCCCCTTAGACTCTGAATTTTTTCAAATCTGAAATACTGTAGCTTGGAACTGGTCTTCTGAACTACCCAGCCAGACATGAAAGTGTTAAAAACTTTTTTGTGGATTTTGTGAATTTTTAAATTTTACGAATGATTGGGTAGTTTCATCCCCTTAGACCCTGAATTTTTTCAAATCTGAAATACTGTAGTTTTGTAATGGTCCTCTGAACTACCCAGCCAGACATGAAAGTGTTAAAAACTTTTTTGTGGATTTTGTGAATTTTTTAAGTTTTACTAATGATTGGGTAGTTTCATCCCCTTAGCTTCTGAATTTTTTCAAATCTGAAATACTGTAGTCTTGTAATGGACCTCTGAACTACCCAGCCAGACATGAAAGTGTTAAAAACTTTTTTGTGGATTTTGTGAATTTTTTAAGTTTTACTAATGATTGGGTAGTTTCATCCCCTTAGACCCTGAATTTTTTCAAATCTGTAATACTGTAGGTTAGAAGTGGTCTTCTGAACTACCCAGTCAAACATGAAAGTGTTAAAAATTTTTTGTGGATTTTGTAAATTTTTTAAGTTTTACTAATGATTGGGTAGTTTCATCCCCTTAGACCCTGAATTTTTTTCAAATCTGTAATACTGTAGCTTGGAACTGGTCTTCTGAACTACCCAGCCAGACATGAAAGTGTTAAAAACTTTTTTGTGGATTTTGTGAATTTTTTAAGTTTTACTAATGATTGGGTAGTTTCATCCCCTTACACCCTGAATTTTTTCAAATCTGTAATACTGTAGCTTGGAACTGGTCTTCTGAACTACCCAGCCAGACATGAAAGTGTTAAAAACTTTTTTGTGGATTTTGTGAATTTTTTAAGTTTTACTAATGATTGGGTAGTTTCATCTCCTCAGACTCTGAATTTTTTCAAATCTGAAATACTATAGTTTCGTAATGGTACTCTGCACTACCCAGCCAAACATGAAAGTGTTAAAAACTTTTTTGTGGATTTTGTGAATTTTTTAAGTTTTACGAATGATTGGGTAGTTTCATCCCCTTACACCCTGAATTTTTTCAAATCTGTATTACTGTAGCTTGGAACTGGTCTTCTGAACTACCCAGCCAGACATGAAAGTGTTAAAAACTTTTTTGTGGATTTTGTGAATTTTTTAAGTTTTACGAATGATTGGGTAGTTTCATCCCCTTAGACTGTGAATTTTTTCAAATCTGAAAAAATGTAGTTTCGTATAGGTCTTCTGAACTACTCAGCCAGACATGAAAGTGTTAAAACCTTTTTTGTGGATTTTGTGAATTTTTTAAGTTTTACTAATGATTGGGTAGTTTCATCCCCTTAGACCCTGAATTTTTTCAAATCTGAAATACTGTAGTTTTGCAATGGTCCTCTGAACTACCCAGCCAGACATGAAAGTGTTAAAAACTTTTTTGTGGATTTTGTGAATTTTTTAAGTTTTACTAATGATTGGGTAGTTTCATCCCCTTAGACCCTGAATTTTTTCAAATCTGAAATACTGTAGCTTGGAACTGGTCTTCTGAACTACCCAGCCAGACATGAAAGTGTTAAAAACTTTTTTGTGGATTTTGTGAATTTTTTAAGTTTTACTAATGATTGGGTAGTTTCATCCCCTTAGACCCTGAATTTTTTCAAATCTGTAATACTGTAGCTTGGAACTGGTCTTCTGAACTACCCAGCCAGACATGAAAGTGTTAAAAACTTTTTTGTGGATTTTGTGAATTTTTTAAATTTTACGAATGATTGGGTAGTTTCATCACCTTAGACCCTGAATTTTTTCAAATCTGTAATACTGTAGCTTGAAACTGGTCTTCTGAACTACCCAGCCAGACATGAAAGTGTTAAAAACTTTTTTGTGGATTTTGTGAATTTTTTAAGTTTTACTAATGATTGGGTAGTTTCATTCCCTTAGATCCTGAATTTTTTCAAATCTGAAATACTGTAGTCTTGTAATGGACCTCTGAACTACCCAGCCAGACATGTAAGTGTTAAAAACTTTTTTGTGGATTTTGTGAATTTTTTAAGTTTTACTAATGATTGGGTAGTTTCATCCCCTTAGACCCTGAATTTTTTCAAATCTGTAGTACTGTAGCTTGGAACTGGTCTTCTGAACTACCCAGCCAAACATGAAAGTGTTAAAAACTTTTTTGTGGATTTTGTGAATTTTTAAAATTTTACTAATGATTGGGTAGTTTCATCCCCTTAGACCCTGAATTTTTTCAAATCTGTAATACTGTAGCTTGGAACTTATCTTCTGAACTACCCAGCCAGACATGAAAGTGTTAAAAACTTTTTTGTGGATTTTGTGAATTTTTTAAGTTTTACTAATGATTGGGTAGTTTCATCCCCTTAGACCCTGAATTTTTTCAAATCTGTAGTACTGTAGCTTGAAACTGGTCTTCTGAACTACCCAGCCAGACATGAAAGTGTTAAAAACTTTTTTGTGGATTTTGTGAATTTTTTAAATTTTACGAATGATTGGGTAGTTTCATCCCCTTAGACTCTGAATTTTTTCAAATCTGTAATGCTGTAGCTTGGAACTGGTCTTCTGAACTACCCAACCAGACATGAAAGTGTTAAAAACTTTTTCGTGGATTTTGTGAATTTTTAAATTTTACGAATGATTGGGTAGTTTCATCCCCTTAGACCCTGAATTTTTTCAAATCTGAAATACTGTAGTTTTGCAATGGTCCTCTGAACTAGCCAGCCAGACATGAAAGTGTTAAAAACTTTTTTGTGAATTTTGTGAATTTTTTAAGTTTTACTAATGATTGGGTAGTTTCATCCCCTCAGACTCTGAATTTTTTCAAATCTGAAATACTATAGTTTCGTAATGGTACTCTGCACTACCCAGCCAAACATGAAAGTGTTAAAAAATTTTTTGTGGATTTTGTGAATTTTTTAAGTTTTACGAATGATTGGGTAGTTTCATCCCCTTACACCCTGAATTTTTTCAAATCTGTATTACTGTAGCTTGGAACTGGTCTTCTGAACTACCCAGCCAGACATGAAAGTGTTAAAAACTTTTTTGTGGATTTTGTGAATTTTTTAAGTTTTACTAATGATTGGGTAGTTTCATCCCCTTAGATCCTGAATTTTTTCAAATCTGAAATACTGTAGTTTTGTAATGGTCCTCTGAACTACCCAGCCAGACATGAAAGTGTTAAAAACTTTTTTGTGGATTTTGTGAATTTTTTAAGTTTTACTAATGATTGGGTAGTTTCATCCTCTTAGACCCTGAATTTTTTCAAATCTGTAATACATTAGGTTAGAAGTGGTCTTCTGAACTACCCAGTCAAACATGAAAGTGTTAAAAACTTTTTTGTGGATTTTGTAAATTTTTTAAGTTTTACTAATGATTGGGTAGTTTCATCCCCTTAGACCCTGAATTTTTTTTTAATCTGTAATACTGTAGCTTGGAACTGGTCTTCTGAACTACCCAGCCAGACATGAAAGTGTTAAAAACTTTTTTGTGGATTTTGTGAATTTTTTAAGTTTTACTAATGATTGGGTAGTTTCATCCCCTTAGACCCTGAATTTTTTCAAATCTGTAGTACTGTAGCTTGAAACTGGTCTTCTGAACTACCCAGCCAGACATGAAAGTGTTAAAAACTTTTTTGTGGATTTTGTGAATTTTTAAATTTTACGAATTATTGGGTAGTTTCATCCCCTTAGACCCTGAATTTTTTCAAATCTGAAATACTGTAGTTTTGTAATGGTCCTCTGAACTACCCAGTCAGACATGAAAGTGTTAAAAACTTTTTTGTGGATTTTGTGAATTTTTAAAATTTTACTAATGATTGGGTAGTTTCATCCCCTTAGACCCTGAATTTTTTCAAATCTGAAATACTGTAGTTTCGTAATGGTCTTCTGAACTACCCAACCAAACATGAAAGTGTTGAAAACTTTTTTGTGGATTTTGTGAATTTTTTAAGTTTTACGAATGATTGGGTAGTTTCATCCCCTCAGACTCTGAATTTTTTCAAATCTGAAATACTGTAGTTTCGTAATGGTCCTCTGAACTACCCAGTCAAACATGAAAGTGTTAAAAACTTTTTTGTGGATTTTGTGAATTTTTTAAGTTTTACTAATAATTGGGTAGTTTCATCCCCTTAGACCCTGAATTTTTTCAAATCTGTAATACGGTAGGTTAGAACTGGTCTTCTGAACTACCCAGCCAAACATGAAAGTGTTAAAAACTTTTTTGTGGATTTTGTGAATTTTTTAAGTTTTACTAATGATTGGGTAGTTTCATCCCCTTAGACCCTGAATTTTTTCAAATCTGTAATACTGTAGCTTGGAACTGGTCTTCTGAACTACCCAGCCAGACATGAAAGTGTTAAAAACTTTTTTGTGAATTTTGTGAATTTTTTAAATTTTACGAATGATTGGGTAGTTTCATCCCCTTAGACCCTGAATTTTTTCAAATCTGTAATACTGTAGCTTGAAACTGGTCTTCTGAACTACCCAGCCAGACATGAAAGTGTTAAAAACTTTTTTGTGGATTTTGTGAATTTTTTAAATTTTACGAATGATTGGGTAGTTTCATCCCCTTAGACTCTGAATTTTTTCAAATCTGAAATACTGTAGCTTGGAACTGGTCTTCTGAACTACCCAGCCAGACATGAAAGTGTTAAAAACTTTTTTGTGGATTTTGTGAATTTTTAAATTTTACGAATGATTGGGTAGTTTCATCCCCTTAGACCCTGAATTTTTTCAAATCTGAAATACTGTAGTTTTGCAATGGTCCTCTGAACTACCCAGCCAGACATGAAAGTGTTAAAAACTTTTTTGTGGATTTTGTGAATTTTTTAAGTTTTACTAATGATTGGGTAGTGTCATCCCCTTAGACCCTGAATTTTTTCAAATCTGAAATACTGTAGCTTGGAACTGGTCTTCTGAACTACCCAGCCAGACATGAAAGTGTTAAAAACTTTTTTGTGGATTTTGTGAATTTTTTAAGTTTTACTAATGATTGGGTAGTTTCATCCCCTTAGACCCTGAATTTTTTCAAATCTGTAATACTGTAGCTTGGAACTGGTCTTCTGAACTACCCAGCCAGACATGAAAGTGTTAAAAACTTTTTTGTGGATTTTGTGAATTTTTTAAATTTTACGAATGATTGGGTAGTTTCATCACCTTAGACCCTGAATTTTTTCAAATCTGTAATACTGTAGCTTGAAACTGGTCTTCTGAACTACCCAGCCAGACATGAAAGTGTTAAAAACTTTTTTGTGGATTTTGTGAATTTTTTAAATTTTACGAATGATTGGGTAGTTTCATCCCCTTAGACTCTGAATTTTTTCAAATCTGAAATACTGTAGCTTGGAACTGGTCTTCTGAACTACCCAGCCAGACATGAAAGTGTTAAAAACTTTTTTGTGGATTTTGTGAATTTTTAAATTTTACGAATGATTGGATAGTTTCATCCCCTTAGACCCTGAATTTTTTCAAATCCGAAATACTGTGGTTTTGCAATGGTCCTCTGAACTACCCAGCCAGACATGAAAGTGTTAAAAACTTTTTTGTGAATTTTGTGAATTTTTTAAGTTTTACTAATGATTGGGTAGTTTCATCCCCTCAGACTCTGAATTTTTTCAAATCTGAAATACTATAGTTTCGTAATGGTACTCTGCACTACCCAGCCAAACATGAAAGTGTTAAAAACTTTTTTGTGGATTTTGTGAATTTTTTAAGTTTTACGAATGATTGGGTAGTTTCATCCCCTTACACCCTGAATTTTTTCAAATCTGTATTACTGTAGCTTGGAACTGGTCTTCTGAACTACCCAGCCAGATATGAAAGTGTTAAAAACTTTTTTGTGGATTTTGTGAATTTTTTAAGTTTTACGAATGATTGGGTAGTTTCATCCCCTTAGACTCTGAATTTTTTCAAATCTGAAAAAATGTAGTTTCGTATAGGTCTTCTGAACTACTCAGCCAGACATGAAAGTGTTAAAATCTTTTTTGTGGATTTTGTGAATTTTTTAAGTTTTACGAATGATTGGGTAGTTTCATCCCCTTAGACCCTGAATTTTTTCAAATCTGAAATACTGTAATTTTGTAATGGTCCTCTGAACTACCCAGCCAAACATGAAAGTGTTAAAAACTTTTTTGTGGATTTTGTGAATTTTTTAAATTTTACTAATAATTGGGTAGTTTCATCCCCTTAGACCCTGAATTTTTTCAAATCTGTAATACTGTAGGTTAGAACTGGTCTTCTGAACTACCCAGCCAAACATGAAAGTGTTAAAACCTTTTTTGTGGATTTTGTGAATTTTTTAAGTTTTACTAATGATTGGGTAGTTTCATCCCCTTACACCCTGAATTTTTTCAAATCTGTAATACTGTAGCTTGGAACTGGTCTTCTGAACTACCCAGCCAGACATGAAAGTGTTAAAAACTTTTTTGTGGATTTTGTGAATTTTTTAAGTTTTACGAATGATTGGGTAGTTTCATCCCCTTAGACTGTGAATTTTTTCAAATCTGAAAAAATGTAGTTTTGTATAGGTCTTCTGAACTACTCAGCCGGACATGAAAGTGTTAAAACCTTTTTTGTGGATTTTGTGAATTTTTTAAGTTTTACTAATGATTGGGTAGTTTCATCCCCTTAGACCCTGAATTTTTTCAAATCTGTAATACTGTAGCTTGGAACTGGTCTTCTGAACTACCCAGCCAGACATGAAAGTGTTAAAAACTTTTTTGTGGATTTTGTGAATTTTTTAAGTTTTACTAATGATTGGGTAGTTTCATCCCCTTAGACCCTGAATTTTTTCAAATCTGTAGTACTGTAGCTTGGAACTGGTCTTCTGAACTACCCAGCCAAACATGAAAGTGTTAAAAACTTTTTTGTGGATTTTGTGAATTTGTTAAGTTTTACTAATGATTGGGTAGTTTCATCCCCTTAGACCCTGAATTTTTTCAAATCTGTAGTACTGTAGCTTGAAACTGGTCTTCTGAACTACCCAGCCAGACATGAAAGTGTTAAAAACTTTTTTGTTAATTTTGTGAATTTTTTAAGTTTTACGAATGATTGGGTAGTTTCATCCCCTTACACTCTGAATTTTTTCAAATCTGAAATACTGTAGTTTCGTATAGGTCTTCTGAACTACTCAGCCAGACATGAAAGTGTCAAAAACTTTTTTGTGGATTTTTTTAAGTTTTACGAATGATTGGGTAGTTTCATCCCCTTAGACTCTGAATTTTTTCAAATCTGAAATACCGTAGTTTCGTATACGTCTTCTGAACTACTCAGCCAGACATGAAAGTGTTAAAAACTTTTTTGTGGATTTTGTGAATTTTTTAAGTTTTACTAATGATTGGGTAGTTTCATCCCCTTAGACCCTGAATTCTTTCAAATCTGTAATACTGTAGGTTAGAAGTGGCCTTCTGAACTACCCAGTCAAACATGAAAGTGTTAAAAACTTTTTTGTGGATTTTGTGAATTTTTTAAGTTTTACGAATGATTGGGTAGTTTCATCCCCTTAGACTGTGAATTTTTTCAAATCTGAAAAAATGTAGTTTTGTATAGGTCTTCTGAACTACTCAGCCGGACATGAAAGTGTTAAAACCTTTTTTGTGGATTTTGTGAATTTTTTAAGTTTTACTAATGATTGGGTAGTTTCATCCCCTTAGACCCTGAATTTTTTCAAATTTGTAATACTGTAGGTTAGAAGTGGCCTTCTGAACTACCCAGTCAAACATGAAAGTGTTAAAAACTTTTTTGTGGATTTTGTGAATTTTTTAAGTTTTACTAATGATTGGGTAGTTTCATCCCCTTAGACCCTGAATTTTTTCAAATCTGTAGTACTGTAGCTTGAAACTGGTCTTCTGAACTACCCAGCCAGACATGAAAGTGTTAAAAACTTTTTTGTGGATTTTGTGAATTTTTAAATTTTACGAATTATTGGGTAGTTTCATCCCCTTAGACCCTGAATTTTTTCAAATCTGAAATACTGTAGTTTTGTAATGGTCCTCTGAACTACCCAGTCAGACATGAAAGTGTTAAAAACTTTTTTGTGGATTTTGTGAATTTTTAAAATTTTACTAATGATTGGGTAGTTTCATCCCCTTAGACCCTGAATTTTTTCAAATCTGAAATACTGTAGTTTCGTAATGGTCTTCTGAACTACCCAACCAAACATGAAAGTGTTGAAAACTTTTTTGTGGATTTTGTGAATTTTTTAAGTTTTACGAATGATTGGGTAGTTTCATCCCCTCAGACTCTGAATTTTTTCAAATCTGAAATACTGTAGTTTCGTAATGGTCCTCTGAACTACCCAGTCAAACATGAAAGTGTTAAAAACTTTTTGTGGATTTTGTGAATTTTTTAAGTTTTACTAATAATTGGGTAGTTTCATCCCCTTAGACCCTGAATTTTTTCAAATCTGTAATACGGTAGGTTAGAACTGGTCTTCTGAACTACCCAGCCAAACATGAAAGTGTTAAAAACTTTTTTGTGGATTTTGTGAATTTTTTAAGTTTTACTAATGATTGGGTAGTTTCATCCCCTTAGACCCTGAATTTTTTCAAATCTGTAATACTGTAGCTTGGAACTGGTCTTCTGAACTACCCAGCCAGACATGAAAGTGTTAAAAACTTTTTTGTGGATTTTGTGAATTTTTAAATTTTACGAATGATTGGATAGTTTCATCCCCTTAGACCCTGAATTTTTTCAAATCTGAAATACTGTAGTTTTGTAATGGTCCTCTGAACTACCCAGCCAGACATGAAAGTGTTAAAAACTTTTTTGTGGATTTTGTGAATTTTTAAAATTTTACTAATGATTGGGTAGTTTCATCCCCTTAGACCCTGAATTTTTTCAAATCTGTAGTACTGTAGCTTGAAACTGGTCTTCTGAACTACCCAGCCAGACATGAAAGTGTTAAAAACTTTTTTGTGGATTTTGTGAATTTTTTAAATTTTACGAATGATTGGGTAGTTTCATTCCCTTAGACTCTGAATTTTTTCAAATCTGAAATACTGTAGCTTGGAACTGGTCTTCTGAACTACCCAGCCAGACATGAAAGTGTTAAAAACTTTTTTGTGGATTTTGTGAATTTTTTAAGTTTTACTAATGATTGGGTAGTTTCATCCCCTTAGATCCTGAATTTTTTCAAATCTGAAATACTGTAGTCTTGTAATGGACCTCTGAACTACCCAGCCAGACATGAAAGTGTTAAAAACTTTTTTGTGGATTTTGTGAATTTTTTAAGTTTTACTAATGATTGGGTAGTTTCATCCCCTTAGACCCTGAATTTTTTCAAATCTGTAATACTGTAGCTTGAAACTGGTCTTCTGAACTACCCAGCCAGACATGAAAGTGTTAAAAACTTTTTTGTGGATTTTGTGAATTTTTTAAATTTTACGAATGATTGGGTAGTTTCATCCCCTTAGACTCTGAATTTTTTCAAATCTGAAATACTGTAGCTTGGAACTGGTCTTCTGAACTACCCAGCCAGACATGAAAGTGTTAAAAACTTTTTTGTGGATTTTGTGAATTTTTTAAATTTTACGAATGATTGGGTAGTTTCATCCCCTTAGACCCTGAATTTTTTCAAATCTGTAATACTGTAGCTTGAAACTGGTCTTCTGAACTACCCAGCCAGACATGAAAGTGTTAAAAACTTTTTTGTGGATTTTGTGAATTTTTTAAATTTTACGAATGATTGGGTAGTTTCATCCCCTTAGACTCTGAATTTTTTCAAATCTGAAATACTGTAGCTTGGAACTGGTCTTCTGAACTACCCAGCCAGACATGAAAGTGTTAAAAACTTTTTTGTGGATTTTGTGAATTTTTAAATTTTACGAATGATTGGGTAGTTTCATCCCCTTAGACCCTGAATTTTTTCAAATCTGAAATACTGTAGTTTTGTAATGGTCCTCTGAACTACCCAGCCAGACATGAAAGTGTTAAAAACTTTTTTGTGGATTTTGTGAATTTTTAAAATTTTACTAATGATTGGGTAGTTTCATCCCCTTAGACCCTGAATTTTTTCAAATCTGAAATACTGTAGTTTTGTAATGGTCCTCTGAACTACCCAGCCAGACATGAAAGTGTTAAAAACTTTTTTGTGGATTTTGTGAATTTTTAAAATTTTACTAATGATTGGGTAGTTTCATCCCCTTAGACTCTGAATTTTTTCAAATCTGAAATATTGTAGTTTTGCAATGGTCCTCTGAACTAGCCAGCCAGACATGAAAGTGTTAAAAACTTTTTTGTGAATTTCGTGAATTTTTTAAGTTTTACTAATGATTGGGTAGTTTCATCCCCTCAGACTCTGAATTTTTTCAAATCTGAAATACTTTAGTTTCGTAATGGTACTCTGCACTACCCAGCCAAACATGAAAGTGTTAAAAACTTTTTTGTGGATTTTGTGAATTTTTTAAGTTTTACGAATGATTGGGTAGTTTCATCCCCTTACACCCTGAATTTTTTCAAATCTGTATTACTGTAGCTTGGAACTGGTCTTCTGAACTACCCAGCCAGACATGAAAGTGTTAAAAAGTTTTTTGTGGATTTTGTGAATTTTTTAAGTTTTACGAATGATTGGGTAGTTTCATCCCCTTAGACTCTGAATTTTTTCAAATCTGAAAAAATGTAGTTTCGTATAGGTCTTCTGAACTACTCAGCCAGACATGAAAGTGTTAAAAACTTTTTTGTGGATTTTGTGAATTTTTTAAGTTTTACGAATGATTGGGTAGTTTCATCCCCTTAGACCCTGAATTTTTTCAAATCTGAAATACTGTAATTTTGTAATGGTCCTCTGAACTACCCAGCCAAACATGAAAGTGTTAAAAACTTTTTTGTGGATTTTGTGAATTTTTTAAGTTTTACTAATAATTGGGTAGTTTCATCCCCTTAGACCCTGAATTTTTTCAAATCTGTAATACTGTAGGTTAGAACTGGTCTTCTGAACTACCCAGCCAAACATGAAAGTGTTAAAACCTTTTTTGTGGATTTTGTGAATTTTTTAAGTTTTACTAATGATTGGGTAGTTTCATCCCCTTAGACCCTGAATTTTTTCAAATCTGTAGTACTGTAGCTTGGAACTGGTCTTCTGAACTACCCAGCCAGACATGAAAGTGTTAAAAACTTTTTTGTGGATTTTGTGAATTTTTTAAGTTTTACGAATGATTGGGTAGTTTCATCCCCTTAGACCCTGAATTTTTTCAAATCTGAAATACTGTAATTTTGTAATGGTCCTCTGAACTACCCAGCCAAACATGAAAGTGTTAAAAACTTTTTTGTGGATTTTGTGAATTTTTTAAGTTTTACTAATAATTGGGTAGTTTCATCCCCTTAGACCCTGAATTTTTTCAAATCTGTAATACTGTAGGTTAGAACTGGTCTTCTGAACTACCCAGCCAAACATGAAAGTGTTAAAACCTTTTTTGTGGATTTTGTGAATTTTTTAAGTTTTACTAATGATTGGGTAGTTTCATCCCCTTAGACCCTGAATTTTTTCAAATCTGTAATACTGTAGCTTGGAACTGGTCCTCTGAACTACCCATCCAAACATGAAAGTGTTAAAAACTTTTTTGTGGATTTTGTGAATTTTTTGAGTTTTAGGAATGATTGGGTAGTTTCATCCCCTTACACCCTGAATTTTTTCAAATCTGTAATACTGTAGGTTAGAAGTGGTCTTCTGAACTACCCAGTCAAACATGAAAGTGTTAAAAACTTTTTTGTGGATTTTGTGAATTTTTTAAGTTTTACTAATGATTGGGTAGTTTCATCCCCTTAGACCCTGAATTCTTTCAAATCTGTAATACTGTAGCTTGGAACTGGTCTTCTGAACTAGCCAGCCAGACATGAAAGTGTTAAAAGTTTTTTGTGAATTTTGTGAATTTTTTAAGTTTTACTAATGATTGGGTAGTTTCATCCCCTTAGACCCTGAATTTTTTCAAATCTGTAGTACTGTAGCTTGAAACTGGTCTTCTGAACTACCCAGCCAGACATGAAAGTGTTAAAAACTTTTTTGTGGATTTTGTGATTTTTTTAAGTTTTACAAATGATTGGGTAGTTTCATCCCCTCAGACTCTGAATTTTTTCAAATCTGAAATACTGTAGTTTCGTAATGGTCCTCTGAACTACCCAGCCATACATGAAAGTGTTAAAAACTTTTTTGTGGATTTTGTGAATTTTTTAAGTTTTACTAATGATTGGGTAGTTTCATCCCCTCAGACTCTGAATTTTTTCAAATCTGAAATACTGTAGTTTCGTAATGGTCCTCTGAACTACCCAGCCAAACATGAAAGTGTTAAAAACTTTTTTGTGGATTTTGTGAATTTTTTAAGTTTTACTAATGATTGTATAGTTTCATCCCCTTAGACCCTGAATTTTTTCAAATCTGTAATACTGTAGGTTAGAGCTGGTCTTCTGAACTACTCAGCCAGACATGAAAGAGTTAAAAACTTTTTTGTGGATTTTGTGATTTTTTAAATTTTACGAATGATCGGGTAGTTTCATCTCCTTAGACTCTGAATTTCTTCTAATCTGAAATACTGTAGTTTCGTATACGTCTTCTGAACTACTCAGCCAGACATGAAAGTGTTAAAAACTTTTTTGTGGATTTTGTGAATTTTTTAAATTTTACGAATGATTGGGTAGTTTCACCCCTTAGACTCTGAATTTTTTCAAATCTGAAATACTGTAGCTTGGAACTGGTCTTCTGAACTACCCAGCCAGACATGAAAGTGTTAAAATCTTTTTTGTGGATTTTGTGAATTTTTAAATTTTACGAATGATTGGGTAGTTTCATCCCCTTAGACCCTGAATTTTTTCAAATCTGAAATACTGTAGTTTTGTAATGGTCCTCTGAACTACCCAGCCAGACATGAAAGTGTTAAAAACTTTTTTGTGGATTTTGTGAATTTTTAAAATTTTACTAATGATTGGGTAGTTTCATCCCCGTAGACCCTGAATTTTTTCAAATCTGTAATACTGTAGGTTAGAAGTGGTCTTCTGAACTACCCAGTCAAACATGAAAGTGTTAAAAACTTTTTTGTGGATTTTGTGAATTTTTTAATTTTTACTAATGATTGGGTAGTTTCATCCCCTTAGACCCTGAATTTTTTCAAATCTGTAGTACTGTAGCTTGGAACTGGTCTTCTGAAGTACCCAGCCAGACATGAAAGTGTAAAAAATTTTTTTGTGGATTTTGTGATTTTTTTAAATTTTACGAATGATTGGGTAGTTTCATCCCCTTAGACTCTGAATTTTTTCAAATCTGTAGTACTGTAGCTTGGAACTGGTCTTCTGAACTACCCAGCCAGACATGAAAGTGTTAAAAACTTTTTTGTGGATTTTGTGATTTTTTTAAGTTTTACAAATGATTGGGTAGTTTCATCCCCTCAGACTCTGAATTTTTTCAAATCTGAAATACTGTAGTTTCGTAATGATCCTCTGAACTACCCAGCCATACATGAAAGTGTTAAAAACTTTTTTGTGGATTTTGTGAATTTTTTAAGTTTTACTAATGATTGGGTAGTTTCATCCCCTCAGACTCTGAATTTTTTCAAATCTGAAATACTGTAGTTTCGTAATGGTCCTCTGAACTACCCAGCCAAACATGAAAGTGTTAAAAACTTTTTTGTGGATTTTGTGAATTTTTTAAGTTTTACTAATGATTGTATAGTTTCATCCCCTTAGACCCTGAATTTTTTCAAATCTGTAATACTGTAGGTTAGAGCTGGTCTTCTGAACTACTCAGCCAGACATGAAAGAGTTAAAAACTTTTTTGTGGATTTTGTGATTTTTTAAATTTTACGAATGATCGGGTAGTTTCATCTCCTTAGACTCTGAATTTCTTCTAATCTGAAATACTGTAGTTTCGTATACGTCTTCTGAACTACTCAGCCAGACATGAAAGTGTTAAAAACTTTTTTGTGGATTTTGTGAATTTTTTAAATTTTACGAATGATTGGGTAGTTTCACCCCTTAGACTCTGAATTTTTTCAAATCTGAAATACTGTAGCTTGGAACTGGTCTTCTGAACTACCCAGCCAGACATGAAAGTGTTAAAATCTTTTTTGTGGATTTTGTGAATTTTTAAATTTTACGAATGATTGGGTAGTTTCATCCCCTTAGACCCTGAATTTTTTCAAATCTGAAATACTGTAGTTTTGTAATGGTCCTCTGAACTACCCAGCCAGACATGAAAGTGTTAAAAACTTTTTTGTGGATTTTGTGAATTTTTAAAATTTTACTAATGATTGGGTAGTTTCATCCCCGTAGACCCTGAATTTTTTCAAATCTGTAATACTGTAGGTTAGAAGTGGTCTTCTGAACTACCCAGTCAAACATGAAAGTGTTAAAAACTTTTTTGTGGATTTTGTGAATTTTTTAATTTTTACTAATGATTGGGTAGTTTCATCCCCTTAGACCCTGAATTTTTTCAAATCTGTAGTACTGTAGCTTGGAACTGGTCTTCTGAAGTACCCAGCCAGACATGAAAGTGTAAAAAATTTTTTTGTGGATTTTGTGATTTTTTTAAATTTTACGAATGATTGGGTAGTTTCATCCCCTTAGACTCTGAATTTTTTCAAATCTGAAATACTGTAGTTTCGTAATGGTCTTCTGAACTACCCAACCAAACATGAAAGTGTTGAAAACTTTTTTGTGGATTTTGTGAATTTTTTAAGTTTTACGAAAGATTGGGTAGTTTCATCCCCTTAGACTCTGAATTTTTTCAAATCTGAAATATTGTAGTTTTGCAATGGTCCTCTGAACTAGCCAGCCAGACATGAAAGTGTTAAAAACTTTTTTGTGAATTTCGTGAATTTTTTAAGTTTTACTAATGATTGGGTAGTTTCATCCCCTCAGACTCTGAATTTTTTCAAATCTGAAATACTTTAGTTTCGTAATGGTACTCTGCACTACCCAGCCAAACATGAAAGTGTTAAAAACTTTTTTGTGGATTTTGTGAATTTTTTAAGTTTTACGAATGATTGGGTAGTTTCATCCCCTTACACCCTGAATTTTTTCAAATCTGTATTACTGTAGCTTGGAACTGGTCTTCTGAACTACCCAGCCAGACATGAAAGTGTTAAAAAGTTTTTTGTGGATTTTGTGAATTTTTTAAGTTTTACGAATGATTGGGTAGTTTCATCCCCTTAGACTCTGAATTTTTTCAAATCTGAAAAAATGTAGTTTCGTATAGGTCTTCTGAACTACTCAGCCAGACATGAAAGTGTTAAAAACTTTTTTGTGGATTTTGTGAATTTTTTAAGTTTTACGAATGATTGGGTAGTTTCATCCCCTTAGACCCTGAATTTTTTCAAATCTGAAATACTGTAATTTTGTAATGGTCCTCTGAACTACCCAGCCAAACATGAAAGTGTTAAAAACTTTTTTGTGGATTTTGTGAATTTTTTAAGTTTTACTAATAATTGGGTAGTTTCATCCCCTTAGACCCTGAATTTTTTCAAATCTGTAATACTGTAGGTTAGAACTGGTCTTCTGAACTACCCAGCCAAACATGAAAGTGTTAAAACCTTTTTTGTGGATTTTGTGAATTTTTTAAGTTTTACTAATGATTGGGTAGTTTCATCCCCTTAGACCCTGAATTTTTTCAAATCTGTAATACTGTAGCTTGGAACTGGTCTTCTGAACTACCCAGCCAGACATGAAAGTGTTAAAAACTTTTTTGTGGATTTTGTGAATTTTTTAAGTTTTACTAATGATTGGGTAGTTTCATCCCCTTAGACCCTGAATTTTTTCAAATCTGTAGTACTGTAGCTTGGAACTGGTCTTCTGAACTACCCAGCCAGACATGAAAGTGTTAAAAACTTTTTTGTGGATTTTGTGAATTTTTTAAGTTTTACGAATGATTGGGTAGTTTCATCCCCTTAGACCCTGAATTTTTTCAAATCTGAAATACTGTAATTTTGTAATGGTCCTCTGAACTACCCAGCCAAACATGAAAGTGTTAAAAACTTTTTTGTGGATTTTGTGAATTTTTTAAGTTTTACTAATAATTGGGTAGTTTCATCCCCTTAGACCCTGAATTTTTTCAAATCTGTAATACTGTAGGTTAGAACTGGTCTTCTGAACTACCCAGCCAAACATGAAAGTGTTAAAACCTTTTTTGTGGATTTTGTGAATTTTTTAAGTTTTACTAATGATTGGGTAGTTTCATCCCCTTAGACCCTGAATTTTTTCAAATCTGTAATACTGTAGCTTGGAACTGGTCCTCTGAACTACCCATCCAAACATGAAAGTGTTAAAAACTTTTTTGTGGATTTTGTGAATTTTTTGAGTTTTAGGAATGATTGGGTAGTTTCATCCCCTTACACCCTGAATTTTTTCAAATCTGTAATACTGTAGGTTAGAAGTGGTCTTCTGAACTACCCAGTCAAACATGAAAGTGTTAAAAACTTTTTTGTGGATTTTGTGAATTTTTTAAGTTTTACTAATGATTGGGTAGTTTCATCCCCTTAGACCCTGAATTCTTTCAAATCTGTAATACTGTAGCTTGGAACTGGTCTTCTGAACTAGCCAGCCAGACATGAAAGTGTTAAAAGTTTTTTGTGAATTTTGTGAATTTTTTAAGTTTTACTAATGATTGGGTAGTTTCATCCCCTTAGACCCTGAATTTTTTCAAATCTGTAGTACTGTAGCTTGAAACTGGTCTTCTGAACTACCCAGCCAGACATGAAAGTGTTAAAAACTTTTTTGTGGATTTTGTGATTTTTTTAAGTTTTACAAATGATTGGGTAGTTTCATCCCCTCAGACTCTGAATTTTTTCAAATCTGAAATACTGTAGTTTCGTAATGGTCCTCTGAACTACCCAGCCATACATGAAAGTGTTAAAAACTTTTTTGTGGATTTTGTGAATTTTTTAAGTTTTACTAATGATTGGGTAGTTTCATCCCCTCAGACTCTGAATTTTTTCAAATCTGAAATACTGTAGTTTCGTAATGGTCCTCTGAACTACCCAGCCAAACATGAAAGTGTTAAAAACTTTTTTGTGGATTTTGTGAATTTTTTAAGTTTTACTAATGATTGTATAGTTTCATCCCCTTAGACCCTGAATTTTTTCAAATCTGTAATACTGTAGGTTAGAGCTGGTCTTCTGAACTACTCAGCCAGACATGAAAGAGTTAAAAACTTTTTTGTGGATTTTGTGATTTTTTAAATTTTACGAATGATCGGGTAGTTTCATCTCCTTAGACTCTGAATTTCTTCTAATCTGAAATACTGTAGTTTCGTATACGTCTTCTGAACTACTCAGCCAGACATGAAAGTGTTAAAAACTTTTTTGTGGATTTTGTGAATTTTTTAAATTTTACGAATGATTGGGTAGTTTCACCCCTTAGACTCTGAATTTTTTCAAATCTGAAATACTGTAGCTTGGAACTGGTCTTCTGAACTACCCAGCCAGACATGAAAGTGTTAAAATCTTTTTTGTGGATTTTGTGAATTTTTAAATTTTACGAATGATTGGGTAGTTTCATCCCCTTAGACCCTGAATTTTTTCAAATCTGAAATACTGTAGTTTTGTAATGGTCCTCTGAACTACCCAGCCAGACATGAAAGTGTTAAAAACTTTTTTGTGGATTTTGTGAATTTTTAAAATTTTACTAATGATTGGGTAGTTTCATCCCCGTAGACCCTGAATTTTTTCAAATCTGTAATACTGTAGGTTAGAAGTGGCCTTCTGAACTACCCAGTCAAACATGAAAGTGTTAAAAACTTTTTTGTGGATTTAGTGAATTTTTTAAATTTTACGAATGATTGGATAGTTTCATCCCCTTAGACCCTGAATTTTTTCAAATCTGAAATACTGTAGTTTTGTAATGGTCCTCTGAACTACCCAGCCAGACATGAAAGTGTTAAAAACTTTTTTGTGGATTTTGTGAATTTTTAAAATTTTACTAATGATTGGGTAGTTTCATCCCCTTAGACCCTGAATTTTTTCAAATCTGAAATACTGTAGTTTTGCAATGGTCCTCTGAACTACCCAGCCAGACATGAAAGTGTTAAAAACTTTTTTGTGGATTTTGTGAATTTTTTAAGTTTTACTAATGATTGGGTAGTTTCATCCCCTTAGAAACTGAATTTTTTCAAATCTGTAGTACTGTAGCTTGAAACTGGTCTTCTGAACTACCCAGCCAGACATGAAAGTGTTAAAAACTTTTTTGTGGATTTTGTGAATTTTTTAAATTTTACGAATGATTGGGTAGTTTCATCCCCTTAGACTCTGAATTTTTTCAAATCTGAAATACTGTAGCTTGGAACTGGTCTTCTGAACTACCCAGCCAGACATGAAAGTGTTAAAAACTTTTTTGTGGATTTTGTGAATTTTTAAATTTTACGAATGATTGGGTAGTTTCATCCCCTTAGACCCTGAATTTTTTCAAATCTGAAATACTGTAGTTTTGTAATGGTCCACTGAACTACCCAGCCAGACATGAAAGTGTTAAAAACTTTTTTGTGGATTTTGTGAATTTTTAAAATTTTACTAATGATTGGGTAGTTTCATCCCCTTAGACCCTGAATTTTTTCAAATCTGTAATACTGTAGGTTAGAAGTGGTCTTCTGAACTACCCAGTCAAACATGAAAGTGTTAAAAACTTTTTTGTGGATTTTGTGAATTTTTTAATTTTTACTAATGATTGGGTAGTTTCATCCCCTTAGACCCTGAATTTTTTCAAATCTGTAGTACTGTAGCTTGGAACTGGTCTTCTGAAGTACCCAGCCAGACATGAAAGTGTAAAAAATTTTTTTGTGGATTTTGTGATTTTTTTAAATTTTACGAATGATTGGGTAGTTTCATCCCCTTAGACTCTGAATTTTTTCAAATCTGAAATACTGTAGTTTCGTAATGGTCTTCTGAACTACCCAACCAAACATGAAAGTGTTGAAAACTTTTTTGTGGATTTTGTGAATTTTTTAAGTTTTACGAAAGATTGGGTAGTTTCATCCCCTCAGACTCTGAATTTTTTCAAATCTGAAATACTGTAGTTTAGTAATGGTCTTCTGAACTACCCAGCCAAACATGAAAGTGTTAAAAACTTTTTTGTGGATTTTGTGAATTTTTTAAGTTTTACGAATGATTTGGTAGTTTCATCCCCTTACACCCTGAATTTTTTCAAATCTGTAATACTGTAGCTTGGAACTGGACTTCTGAACTACCCAGCCAGACATGAAAGTGTTAAAAACTTTTTTGTGGATTTTTTTAAGTTTTACGAATGATTGGGTAGTTTCATCCCCTTGGACTCTGAATTTTTTCAAATCTGAAAAAATGTAGTTTCGTATAGGTCTTCTGAACTACTCAGCCAGACATGAAAGTGTTAAAAACTTTTTTGTGGATTTTGTGAATTTTTTAAGTTTTACGAATGATTGGGTAGTTTCATCCCCTTACACTCTGAATTTTTTCAAATCTGAAATACTGTAGTTTCGTATAGGTTTTCTGAACTACTCAGCCAGACATGAAAGTGTCAAAAACTTTTTTGTGGATTTTTTTAAGTTTTACGAATGATTGGGTAGTTTCATCCCCTTGGACTCTGAATTTTTTCAAATCTGAAATACTGTAGTTTCGTATAGGTCTTCTGAACTACTCAGCCAGACATGAAAGTGTTAAAAACTTTTTTGTGGATTTTGTGATTTTTTTAAGTTTTACGAATGATTGGGTAGTTTCATCCCCTTAGACTCTGAATTTTTTCAAATCTGAAATACCGTAGTTTCGTATACGTCTTCTGAACTACTCAGCCAGACATGAAAGTGTTAAAAACTTTTTTGTGGATTTTGTGAATTTTTTAAGTTTTACTAATGATTGGGTAGTTTCATCCCCTTAGACCCTGAATTCTTTCAAATCTGTAATACTGTAGCTTGCAACTGGTCTTCTGAACTACCCAGCCAGACATGAAAGTGTTAAAAACTTTTTGTGGATGTTGTGAATTTTTTAAGTTTTACGAATGATTGGGTAGTTTCATCCCCTCAGACTCTGAATTTTTTCAAATCTGAAATACTGTAGTTTCGTAATGGTCCTCTGAACTACCCATCCAAACATGAAAGTGTTAAAAACTTTTTTGTGGATTTTGTGAATTTTTTGAGTTTTAGGAATGATTGGGTAGTTTCATCCCCTTACACCCTGAATTTTTTCAAATCTGTAATACTGTAGGTTAGAAGTGGTCTTCTGAACTACCCAGTCAAACATGAAAGTGTTAAAAACTTTTTTGTGGATTTTGTGAATTTTTTAAGTTTTACTAATGATTGGGTAGTTTCATCCCCTTAGACCCTGAATTCTTTCAAATCTGTAATACTGTAGCTTGGAACTGGTCTTCTGAACTAGCCAGCCAGACATGAAAGTGTTAAAAGTTTTTTGTGAATTTTGTGAATTTTTTAAGTTTTACTAATGATTGGGTAGTTTCATCCCCTTAGACCCTGAATTTTTTCAAATCTGTAGTACTGTAGCTTGAAACTGGTCTTCTGAACTACCCAGCCAGACATGAAAGTGTTAAAAACTTTTTTGTGGATTTTGTGATTTTTTTAAGTTTTACAAATGATTGGGTAGTTTCATCCCCTCAGACTCTGAATTTTTTCAAATCTGAAATACTGTAGTTTCGTAATGGTCCTCTGAACTACCCAGCCATACATGAAAGTGTTAAAAACTTTTTTGTGGATTTTGTGAATTTTTTAAGTTTTACTAATGATTGGGTAGTTTCATCCCCTCAGACTCTGAATTTTTTCAAATCTGAAATACTGTAGTTTCGTAATGGTCCTCTGAACTACCCAGCCAAACATGAAAGTGTTAAAAACTTTTTTGTGGATTTTGTGAATTTTTTAAGTTTTACTAATGATTGTATAGTTTCATCCCCTTAGACCCTGAATTTTTTCAAATCTGTAATACTGTAGGTTAGAGCTGGTCTTCTGAACTACTCAGCCAGACATGAAAGAGTTAAAAACTTTTTTGTGGATTTTGTGATTTTTTAAATTTTACGAATGATCGGGTAGTTTCATCTCCTTAGACTCTGAATTTCTTCTAATCTGAAATACTGTAGTTTCGTATACGTCTTCTGAACTACTCAGCCAGACATGAAAGTGTTAAAAACTTTTTTGTGGATTTTGTGAATTTTTTAAATTTTACGAATGATTGGGTAGTTTCACCCCTTAGACTCTGAATTTTTTCAAATCTGAAATACTGTAGCTTGGAACTGGTCTTCTGAACTACCCAGCCAGACATGAAAGTGTTAAAATCTTTTTTGTGGATTTTGTGAATTTTTAAATTTTACGAATGATTGGGTAGTTTCATCCCCTTAGACCCTGAATTTTTTCAAATCTGAAATACTGTAGTTTTGTAATGGTCCTCTGAACTACCCAGCCAGACATGAAAGTGTTAAAAACTTTTTTGTGGATTTTGTGAATTTTTAAAATTTTACTAATGATTGGGTAGTTTCATCCCCGTAGACCCTGAATTTTTTCAAATCTGTAATACTGTAGGTTAGAAGTGGTCTTCTGAACTACCCAGTCAAACATGAAAGTGTTAAAAACTTTTTTGTGGATTTTGTGAATTTTTTAATTTTTACTAATGATTGGGTAGTTTCATCCCCTTAGACCCTGAATTTTTTCAAATCTGTAGTACTGTAGCTTGGAACTGGTCTTCTGAAGTACCCAGCCAGACATGAAAGTGTAAAAAATTTTTTTGTGGATTTTGTGATTTTTTTAAATTTTACGAATGATTGGGTAGTTTCATCCCCTTAGACTCTGAATTTTTTCAAATCTGTAGTACTGTAGCTTGAAACTGGTCTTCTGAACTACCCAGCCAGACATGAAAGTGTTAAAAACTTTTTTGTGGATTTTGTGATTTTTTTAAGTTTTACAAATGATTGGGTAGTTTCATCCCCTCAGACTCTGAATTTTTTCAAATCTGAAATACTGTAGTTTCGTAATGGTCCTCTGAACTACCCAGCCATACATGAAAGTGTTAAAAACTTTTTTGTGGATTTTGTGAATTTTTTAAGTTTTACTAATGATTGGGTAGTTTCATCCCCTCAGACTCTGAATTTTTTCAAATCTGAAATACTGTAGTTTCGTAATGGTCCTCTGAACTACCCAGCCAAACATGAAAGTGTTAAAAACTTTTTTGTGGATTTTGTGAATTTTTTAAGTTTTACTAATGATTGTATAGTTTCATCCCCTTAGACCCTGAATTTTTTCAAATCTGTAATACTGTAGGTTAGAGCTGGTCTTCTGAACTACTCAGCCAGACATGAAAGAGTTAAAAACTTTTTTGTGGATTTTGTGATTTTTTAAATTTTACGAATGATCGGGTAGTTTCATCTCCTTAGACTCTGAATTTCTTCTAATCTGAAATACTGTAGTTTCGTATACGTCTTCTGAACTACTCAGCCAGACATGAAAGTGTTAAAAACTTTTTTGTGGATTTTGTGAATTTTTTAAATTTTACGAATGATTGGGTAGTTTCACCCCTTAGACTCTGAATTTTTTCAAATCTGAAATACTGTAGCTTGGAACTGGTCTTCTGAACTACCCAGCCAGACATGAAAGTGTTAAAATCTTTTTTGTGGATTTTGTGAATTTTTAAATTTTACGAATGATTGGGTAGTTTCATCCCCTTAGACCCTGAATTTTTTCAAATCTGAAATACTGTAGTTTTGTAATGGTCCTCTGAACTACCCAGCCAGACATGAAAGTGTTAAAAACTTTTTTGTGGATTTTGTGAATTTTTTAATTTTTACTAATGATTGGGTAGTTTCATCCCCTTAGACCCTGAATTTTTTCAAATCTGTAGTACTGTAGCTTGGAACTGGTCTTCTGAAGTACCCAGCCAGACATGAAAGTGTAAAAAATTTTTTTGTGGATTTTGTGATTTTTTTAAATTTTACGAATGATTGGGTAGTTTCATCCCCTTAGACTCTGAATTTTTTCAAATCTGAAATACTGTAGTTTCGTAATGGTCTTCTGAACTACCCAACCAAACATGAAAGTGTTGAAAACTTTTTTGTGGATTTTGTGAATTTTTTAAGTTTTACGAATGATTGGGTAGTTTCATCCCCTCAGACTCTGAATTTTTTCAAATCTGAAATACTGAAGTTTCGTAATGGTCTTCTGAACTACCCAACCAAACATGAAAGTGTTAAAAACTTTTTTGTGGATTTTATGAATTTTTTAAGTTTTACGAATGATTGGGTAGTTTCATCCCCTCAGACTCTGAATTTTTTCAAATCTGAAATACTGTAGTTTCGTAATGGTCCTCTGAACTACCCAGCCATACATGAAAGTGTTAAAAACTTTTTTGTGGATTTTGTGAATTTTTTAAGTTTTACTAATGATTGGGTAGTTTCATCCCCTCAGACTCTGAATTTTTTCAAATCTGAAATACTGTAGTTTCGTAATGGTCCTCTGAACTACCCAGCCAAACATGAAAGTGTTAAAAACTTTTTTGTGGATTTTGTGAATTTTTTAAGTTTTACTAATGATTGTATAGTTTCATCCCCTTAGACCCTGAATTTTTTCAAATCTGTAATACTGTAGGTTAGAGCTGGTCTTCTGAACTACTCAGCCAGACATGAAAGAGTTAAAAACTTTTTTGTGGATTTTGTGATTTTTTAAATTTTACGAATGATCGGGTAGTTTCATCTCCTTAGACTCTGAATTTCTTCTAATCTGAAATACTGTAGTTTCGTATACGTCTTCTGAACTACTCAGCCAGACATGAAAGTGTTAAAAACTTTTTTGTGGATTTTGTGAATTTTTTAAATTTTACGAATGATTGGGTAGTTTCACCCCTTAGACTCTGAATTTTTTCAAATCTGAAATACTGTAGCTTGGAACTGGTCTTCTGAACTACCCAGCCAGACATGAAAGTGTTAAAATCTTTTTTGTGGATTTTGTGAATTTTTAAATTTTACGAATGATTGGGTAGTTTCATCCCCTTAGACCCTGAATTTTTTCAAATCTGAAATACTGTAGTTTTGTAATGGTCCTCTGAACTACCCAGCCAGACATGAAAGTGTTAAAAACTTTTTTGTGGATTTTGTGAATTTTTAAAATTTTACTAATGATTGGGTAGTTTCATCCCCGTAGACCCTGAATTTTTTCAAATCTGTAATACTGTAGGTTAGAAGTGGTCTTCTGAACTACCCAGTCAAACATGAAAGTGTTAAAAACTTTTTTGTGGATTTTGTGAATTTTTTAATTTTTACTAATGATTGGGTAGTTTCATCCCCTTAGACCCTGAATTTTTTCAAATCTGTAGTACTGTAGCTTGGAACTGGTCTTCTGAAGTACCCAGCCAGACATGAAAGTGTAAAAAATTTTTTTGTGGATTTTGTGATTTTTTTAAATTTTACGAATGATTGGGTAGTTTCATCCCCTTAGACTCTGAATTTTTTCAAATCTGAAATACTGTAGTTTCGTAATGGTCTTCTGAACTACCCAACCAAACATGAAAGTGTTGAAAACTTTTTTGTGGATTTTGTGAATTTTTTAAGTTTTACGAATGATTGGGTAGTTTCATCCCCTCAGACTCTGAATTTTTTCAAATCTGAAATACTGAAGTTTCGTAATGGTCTTCTGAACTACCCAACCAAACATGAAAGTGTTAAAAACTTTTTTGTGGATTTTATGAATTTTTTAAGTTTTACGAATGATTGGGTAGTTTCATCCCCTCAGACTCTGAATTTTTTCAAATCTGTAATACTGTAGGTTAGAACTGGTCTTCTGAACTGCCCAGCCAAACATGAAAGTGTTAAAACCTTATTTGTGGATTTTGTGAATTTTTTAAGTTTTACTAATGATTGGGTAGTTTCATCCCCTTAGACCCTGAATTTTTTCAAATCTGTAATACTGTAGCTTGGAACTGGTCTTCTGAACTACCCAGCCAGACATGAAAGTGTTAAAAACTTTTTTGTGGATTTTGTGAATTTTTTAAATTTTACTAATGATTGGGTAGTTTCATCCCCTTAGACCCTGAATTTTTTCAAATCTGTAGTACTGTAGCTTGGAACTGGTCTTCTGAACTACCCAGCCAAACATGAAAGTGTTAAAAACTTTTTTGTGGATTTTGTGAATTTTTAAAATTTTACTAATGATTGGGTAGTTTCATCCCCTTAGACCCTGAATTTTTTCAAATCTGTAATACTGTAGCTTGGAACTTATCTTCTGAACTACCCAGCCACACATGAAAGTGTTAAAAACTTTTTTGTGGATTTTGTGAATTTTTTAAGTTTTACTAATGATTGGGTAGTTTCATCCCCTTAGACCCTGAATTTTTTCAAATCTGTAGTACTGTAGCTTGAAACTGGTCTTCTGAACTACCCAGCCAGACATGAAAGTGTTAAAAACTTTTTTGTGGATTTTGTGAATTTTTTAAATTTTACGAATGATTGGGTAGTTTCATCCCCTTAGACTCTGAATTTTTTCAAATCTGTAATGCTGTAGCTTGGAACTGGTCTTCTGAACTACCCAACCAGACATGAAAGTGTTAAAAACTTTTTCGTGGATTTTGTGAATTTTTAAATTTTACGAATGATTGGGTAGTTTCATCCCCTTAGACCCTGAATTTTTTCAAATCTGAAATACTGTAGTTTTGTAATGGTCCTCTGAACTACCCAGCCAGACATGAAAGTGTTAAAAACTTTTTTGTGAATTTTGTGAATTTTTTAAGTTTTACTAATGATTGGGTAGTTTCATCCCCTCAGACTCTGAATTTTTTCAAATCTGAAATACTATAGTTTCGTAATGGTACTCTGCACTACCCAGCCAAACATGAAAGTGTTAAAAACTTTTTTGTGGATTTTGAGAATTTTTTAAGTTTTACGAATGATTGGGTAGTTTCATCCCCTTACACCCTGAATTTTTTCAAATCTGTATTACTGTAGCTTGGAACTGGTCTTCTGAACTACCCAGCCAGACATGAAAGTGTTAAAAACTTTTTTGTGGATTTTGTGAATTTTTTAAGTTTTACTAATGATTGGGTAGTTTCATCCCCTTAGACCCTGAATTTTTTTCAAATCTGTAATACTGTAGCTTGGAACTGGTCTTCTGAACTACCCAGTCAAACATGAAAGTGTTAAAAACTTTTTTGTGGATTTTGTAAATTTTTTAAGTTTTACTAATGATTGGGTAGTTTCATCCCCTTAGACCCTGAATTTTTTTCAAATCTGTAATACTGTAGCTTGGAACTGGTCTTCTGAACTACCCAGCCAGACATGAAAGTGTTAAAAACTTTTTTGTGGATTTTGTGAATTTTTTAAGTTTTACTAATGATTGGGTAGTTTCATCCCCTTACACCCTGAATTTTTTCAAATCTGTAATACTGTAGCTTGGAACTGGTCTTCTGAACTACCCAGCCAGACATGAAAGTGTTAAAAACTTTTTTGTGGATTTTGTGAATTTTTTAAGTTTTACTAATGATTGGGTAGTTTCATCCCCTTACACCCTGAATTTTTTCAAATCTGTAATACTGTAGCTTGGAACTGGTCTTCTGAACTACCCAGCCAGACATGAAAGTGTTAAAAACTTTTTTGTGGGATTTCGTGAATTTTTTAAGTTTTACTAATGATTGGGTACTTTCATCCCCTTAGACCCTGAATTTTTTTCAAATCTGTAATACTGTAGCTTGGAACTGGTCTTCTGAACTACCCAGCCAGACATGAAAGTGTTAAAAACTTTTTTGTGGATTTTGTAAATTTTTTAAATTTTACTAATGATTGGGTAGTTTCATCCCCTTAGACCCTGAATTTTTTTCAAATCTGTAATACTGTAGCTTGGAACTGGTCTTCTGAACTACCCAGCCAGACATGAAAGTGTTAAAAACTTTTTTGTGGATTTTTTTAAGTTTTACGAATGATTGGGTAGTTTCATCCCCTTAGACTCTGAATTTTTTCAAATCTGAAAAAATGTAGTTTCGTATAGGTCTTCTGAACTACTCAGCCAGACATGAAAGTGTTAAAATCTTTTTTGTGGATTTTGTGAATTTTTTAAGTTTTACGAATGATTGGGTAGTTTCATCCCTTAGACTCTGAATTTTTTCAAATCTGAAATACTGTAGCTTGGAACTGGTCTTCTGAACTACCCAGCCAGACATGAAAGTGTTAAAAACTTTTTTGTGGATTTTGTGAATTTTTAAATTTTACGAATGATTGGGTAGTTTCATCCCCTTAGACCCTGAATTTTTTCAAATCTGAAATACTGTAGTTTTGTAATGGTCCTCTGAACTACCCAGCCAGACATGAAAGTGTTAAAAACTTTTTTGTGGATTTTGTGAATTTTTAAAATTTTACTAATGATTGGGTAGTTTCATCCCCGTAGACCCTGAATTTTTTCAAATCTGTAATACTGTAGGTTAGAAGTGGTCTTCTGAACTACCCAGTCAAACATGAAAGTGTTAAAAACTTTTTTGTGGATTTTGTGAATTTTTTAATTTTTACTAATGATTGGGTAGTTTCATCCCCTTAGACCCTGAATTTTTTCAAATCTGTAGTACTGTAGCTTGGAACTGGTCTTCTGAAGTACCCAGCCAGACATGAAAGTGTAAAAAATTTTTTTGTGGATTTTGTGATTTTTTTAAATTTTACGAATGATTGGGTAGTTTCATCCCCTTAGACTCTGAATTTTTTCAAATCTGAAATACTGTAGTTTCGTAATGGTCTTCTGAACTACCCAACCAAACATGAAAGTGTTGAAAACTTTTTTGTGGATTTTGTGAATTTTTTAAGTTTTACGAATGATTGGGTAGTTTCATCCCCTCAGACTCTGAATTTTTTCAAATCTGAAATACTGTAGTTTCGTAATGGTCTTCTGAACTACCCAACCAAACATGAAAGTGTTAAAAACTTTTTTGTGGATTTTATGAATTTTTTAAGTTTTACGAATGATTGGGTAGTTTCATCCCCTCAGACTCTGAATTTTTTCAAATCTGTAATACTGTAGGTTAGAACTGGTCTTCTGAACTGCCCAGCCAAACATGAAAGTGTTAAAACCTTATTTGTGGATTTTGTGAATTTTTTAAGTTTTACTAATGATTGGGTAGTTTCATCCCCTTAGACCCTGAATTTTTTCAAATCTGTAATACTGTAGCTTGGAACTGGTCTTCTGAACTACCCAGCCAGACATGAAAGTGTTAAAAACTTTTTTGTGGATTTTGTGAATTTTTTAAATTTTACTAATGATTGGGTAGTTTCATCCCCTTAGACCCTGAATTTTTTCAAATCTGTAGTACTGTAGCTTGGAACTGGTCTTCTGAACTACCCAGCCAAACATGAAAGTGTTAAAAACTTTTTTGTGGATTTTGTGAATTTTTAAAATTTTACTAATGATTGGGTAGTTTCATCCCCTTAGACCCTGAATTTTTTCAAATCTGTAATACTGTAGCTTGGAACTTATCTTCTGAACTACCCAGCCACACATGAAAGTGTTAAAAACTTTTTTGTGGATTTTGTGAATTTTTTAAGTTTTACTAATGATTGGGTAGTTTCATCCCCTTAGACCCTGAATTTTTTCAAATCTGTAGTACTGTAGCTTGAAACTGGTCTTCTGAACTACCCAGCCAGACATGAAAGTGTTAAAAACTTTTTTGTGGATTTTGTGAATTTTTTAAATTTTACGAATGATTGGGTAGTTTCATCCCCTTAGACTCTGAATTTTTTCAAATCTGTAATGCTGTAGCTTGGAACTGGTCTTCTGAACTACCCAACCAGACATGAAAGTGTTAAAAACTTTTTCGTGGATTTTGTGAATTTTTAAATTTTACGAATGATTGGGTAGTTTCATCCCCTTAGACCCTGAATTTTTTCAAATCTGAAATACTGTAGTTTTGTAATGGTCCTCTGAACTACCCAGCCAGACATGAAAGTGTTAAAAACTTTTTTGTGAATTTTGTGAATTTTTTAAGTTTTACTAATGATTGGGTAGTTTCATCCCCTCAGACTCTGAATTTTTTCAAATCTGAAATACTATAGTTTCGTAATGGTACTCTGCACTACCCAGCCAAACATGAAAGTGTTAAAAACTTTTTTGTGGATTTTGTGAATTTTTTAAGTTTTACGAATGATTGGGTAGTTTCATCCCCTTACACCCTGAATTTTTTCAAATCTGTATTACTGTAGCTTGGAACTGGTCTTCTGAACTACCCAGCCAGACATGAAAGTGTTAAAAACTTTTTTGTGGATTTTGTGAATTTTTTAAGTTTTACTAATGATTGGGTAGTTTCATCCCCTTAGACCCTGAATTTTTTTCAAATCTGTAATACTGTAGCTTGGAACTGGTCTTCTGAACTACCCAGTCAAACATGAAAGTGTTAAAAACTTTTTTGTGGATTTTGTAAATTTTTTAAGTTTTACTAATGATTGGGTAGTTTCATCCCCTTAGACCCTGAATTTTTTTCAAATCTGTAATACTGTAGCTTGGAACTGGTCTTCTGAACTACCCAGCCAGACATGAAAGTGTTAAAAACTTTTTTGTGGATTTTGTGAATTTTTTAAGTTTTACTAATGATTGGGTAGTTTCATCCCCTTACACCCTGAATTTTTTCAAATCTGTAATACTGTAGCTTGGAACTGGTCTTCTGAACTACCCAGCCAGACATGAAAGTGTTAAAAACTTTTTTGTGGATTTTGTGAATTTTTTAAGTTTTACTAATGATTGGGTAGTTTCATCCCCTTACACCCTGAATTTTTTCAAATCTGTAATACTGTAGCTTGGAACTGGTCTTCTGAACTACCCAGCCAGACATGAAAGTGTTAAAAACTTTTTTGTGGGATTTCGTGAATTTTTTAAGTTTTACTAATGATTGGGTACTTTCATCCCCTTAGACCCTGAATTTTTTTCAAATCTGTAATACTGTAGCTTGGAACTGGTCTTCTGAACTACCCAGCCAGACATGAAAGTGTTAAAAACTTTTTTGTGGATTTTGTAAATTTTTTAAATTTTACTAATGATTGGGTAGTTTCATCCCCTTAGACCCTGAATTTTTTTCAAATCTGTAATACTGTAGCTTGGAACTGGTCTTCTGAACTACCCAGCCAGACATGAAAGTGTTAAAAACTTTTTTGTGGATTTTTTTAAGTTTTACGAATGATTGGGTAGTTTCATCCCCTTAGACTCTGAATTTTTTCAAATCTGAAAAAATGTAGTTTCGTATAGGTCTTCTGAACTACTCAGCCAGACATGAAAGTGTTAAAATCTTTTTTGTGGATTTTGTGAATTTTTTAAGTTTTACTAATGATTGGGTAGTTTCATCCCCTTAGACCGTGAATTTTTTCAAATCTGTAATACTGTAGGTTAGAAGTGGTCTTCTGAACTACCCAGTCAATCATGAAAGTGTTAAAAACTTTTTTGTGGATTTTGTAAATTTTTTAAGTTTTACTAATGATTGGGTAGTTTCATCCCCTTAGACCCTGAATTTTTTTCAAATCTGTAATACTGTAGCTTGGAACTGGTCTTCTGAACTACCCAGCCAGACATGAAAGTGTTAAAAACTTTTTTGTGGATTTTGTGAATTTTTTAAGTTTTACTAATGATTGGGTAGTTTCATACCCTTAGACCCTGAATTTTTTCAAATCTGTAATACTGTAGCTTGGAACTGGTCTTCTGAACTACCCAGCCAGACATGAAAGTGTTAAAAACTTTTTTGTGGATTTTGTGAATTTTTTAAGTTTTACTAATGATTGGGTAGTTTCATCCCCTTAGACCCTGAATTTTTTTCAAATCTGTATACTGTAGCTTGGAACTGGTCTTCTGAACTACCCAGCCAGACATGAAAGTGTTAAAAACTTTTTTGTGGATTTTTTTAAGTTTTACGAATGATTGGGTAGTTTCATCCCCTTAGACTCTGAATTTTTTCAAATCTGAAAAAATGTAGTTTCGTATAGGTCTTCTGAACTACTCAGCCAGACATGAAAGTGTTAAAATCTTTTTTGTGGATTTTGTGAATTTTTTAAGTTTTACTAATGATTGGGTAGTTTCATCCCCTTAGACCCTGAATTTTTTCAAATCTGTAATACTGTAGCTTGGAACTGGTCTTCTGAACTACCCAGCCAGACATGAAAGTGTTAAAAACTTTTTTGTGGATTTTGTGAATTTTTTAAGTTTTACTAATGATTGGGTAGTTTCATCCCCTTAGACCCTGAATTTTTTTCAAATCTGTAATACTGTAGCTTGGAACTGGTCTTCTGAACTACCCAGCCAGACATGAAAGTGTTAAAAACTTTTTTGTGGATTTTGTGAATTTTTTAAGTTTTACGAATGATTGGGTAGTTTCATCCCCTTAGACCCTAAATTTTTTCAAATCTGTAATACTGTAGGTTAGAAGTGGCCTTCTGAACTACCCAGTCAAACATGAAAGTGTTAAAAACTTTTTTGTGGATTTTGTGAATTTTTTAAGTTTTACTAATGATTGGGTAGTTTCATCCCCTTAGACCCTGAATTTTTTCAAATCTGTAGTACTGTAGCTTGAAACTGGTCTTCTGAACTACCCAGCCAGACATGAAAGTGTTAAAAACTTTTTTGTGGATTTTGTGAATTTTTTAAATTTTACTAATGATTGGGTAGTTTCATCCCCTTAGACCCTGAATTTTTTTCAAATCTGTAATACTGTAGCTTGGAACTGGTCTTCTGAACTACCCAGCCAGACATGAAAGTGTTAAAAACTTTTTTGTGGATTTTGTGAATTTTTTAAGTTTTACTAATGATTGGGTAGTTTCATCCCCTTAGACCCTGAATTTTTTCAAATCTGTAATACTGTAGGTTAGAAGTGGTCTTCTGAACTACCCAGTCAAACATGAAAGTGTTAAAAACTTTTTTGTGGATTTTGTAAATTTTTTAAGTTTTACTAATGATTGGGTAGTTTCATCCCCTTAGACCCTGAATTTTTTTCAAATCTGTAATACTGTAGCTTGGAACTGGTCTTCTGAACTACCCAGCCAGACATGAAAGTGTTAAAAACTTTTTTGTGGATTTTTTTATGTTTTACGAATGATTGGGTAGTTTCATCCCCTTAGACTCTGAATTTTTTCAAATCTGAAAAAATGTAGTTTCGTATAGGTCTTCTGAACTACTCAGCCAGACATGAAAGTGTTAAAATCTTTTTTGTGGATTTTGTGAATTTTTTAAGTTTTACGAATGATTGGGTAGTTTCATCCCCTTAGACCCTGAATTTGTTCAAATATGAAATACTGTAATTTTGTAATGGTCCTCTGAACTACCCAGCCAGACATGAAAGTGTTAAAAACTTTTTTGTGGATTTTGTGAATTTTTTAAGTTTTACTAATGATTGGGTAGTTTCATCCCCTTAGACCCTGAATTTTTTCAAATCTGTAGTACTGTAGCTTGAAACTGGTCTTTTGAACTACCCAGCCAGACATGAAAGTGTTAAAAACTTTTTTGTGGATTTTGTGAATTTTTTAAGTTTTACTAATGATTGGGTAGTTTCATCCCCTTAGACCCTGAATTTTTTCAAATCTGTAGTACTGTAGCTTGAAACTGGTCTTTTGAACTACCCAGCCAGACATGAAAGTGTTAAAAACTTTTTTGTGGATTTTGTGAATTTTTTAAATTTTACGAATGATTGGGTAGTTTCATCCCCTTAGACTCTGAATTTTTTCAAATCTGTAATACTGTAGCTTGAAACTGGTCTTCTGAACTACCCAGCCAGACATGAAAGTGTTAAAAACTTTTTTGTGGATTTTGTGAATTTTTAAATTTTACGGATTGGATAGTTTCATCCCCTTAGACCCTGAATTTTTTCAAATCTGAAATACTGTAGTTTTGTAATGGTCCTCTGAACTACCCAGCCAGACATGAAAGTGTTAAAAACTTTTTTGTGGATTTTGTGAATTTTTAAAATTTTACTACTGATTGGGTAGTTTCATCCCCTTAGACCCTGAATTTTTTTCAAATCTGTATACTGTAGCTTGGAACTGGTCTTCTGAACTACCCAGCCAGACATGAAAGTGTTAAAAACTTTTTTGTGGATTTTTTTAAGTTTTACGAATGATTGGGTAGTTTCATCCCCTTAGACTCTGAATTTTTTCAAATCTGAAAAAATGTAGTTTCGTATAGGTCTTCTGAACTACTCAGCCAGACATGAAAGTGTTAAAATCTTTTTTGTGGATTTTGTGAATTTTTTAAGTTTTACTAATGATTGGGTAGTTTCATCCCCTTAGACCGTGAATTTTTTCAAATCTGTAATACTGTAGGTTAGAAGTGGTCTTCTGAACTACCCAGTCAATCATGAAAGTGTTAAAAACTTTTTTGTGGATTTTGTAAATTTTTTAAGTTTTACTAATGATTGGGTAGTTTCATCCCCTTAGACCCTGAATTTTTTTCAAATCTGTAATACTGTAGCTTGGAACTGGTCTTCTGAACTACCCAGCCAGACATGAAAGTGTTAAAAACTTTTTTGTGGATTTTGTGAATTTTTTAAGTTTTACTAATGATTGGGTAGTTTCATACCCTTAGACCCTGAATTTTTTCAAATCTGTAATACTGTAGCTTGGAACTGGTCTTCTGAACTACCCAGCCAGACATGAAAGTGTTAAAAACTTTTTTGTGGATTTTGTGAATTTTTTAAGTTTTACTAATGATTGGGTAGTTTCATCCCCTTAGACCAGTGCTTTCCAAACTTTTTGTACCTGCGCCCCCCTCTTTGGAAAAAAAATTGTTGTGTCCCCCTTAATTTTTCTAACAAAACAATTTCATAAACACTCATCTGATATTGTAATTTATTTAATGGGCTACAAAATAATATACAATATTATGTATAAAAATACATAAAATTATTTTAAATCAAATAAAAATACTTTATAACAGTTTTGAAATTTACCTCAATATTAATTTAGAAGTGTACCAAAGCGAGTTTGTAGAGTTTGTAGACAATCTGCGTGGAAACGGGCGAGCTTAACCAACGTTTCTTAACGAAATGCCGCGTGTCTGCTCTATAAGTGAGTGACTAAGACTCATGATATAATAAGTACAAGGTATGACATTCGTGAGTACGAAAATGCGTCCGCTGTGCGCATTACGTCACCGAGAGCGCAGAATGATCGCTAAATACAAATGTTATATACGATTTCAATGGAAACATTATCAGAACTTTCATATAATTGGCACAAAACAGTGTCCCGAATGGGAAAATATTGGGAAATTTGACCAGTGTCCTTAAATGTGTTCTTTAATAATCATAAGCACAGATTAGATATTCTCCATATGGTAGGTACCTATCATATACAAAATGCCCTGGTAATCCCTGGTGGTTTAAAATTGGCTCTTTTAATTTCTTACTTACTTCAATAATAATAACTGTTATCGGTGATTATTGCAATTTTTATTATAAGTAATTAGTTATTCTGATTCGTGTGTAAAATGATTAGTACTTAAATATAGGATAAACGCTTCATAAACATAGGATGTGGGCAACAAGTTAACTTTAATACATATATTTCGCCGTTCGCCTTACACCTACGACTAAAAGTGAAAAAAAGTGAAAAGTGTGAAAAAGTGAGTTTGTATTCGAAATTGATATTTTGGAATCAGCTGCGTGCCCCCCCTGCAACAGTCTCGCGCCCCCCTAGGGGGGCGCGCCCCACAGTTTGGAACACACTGCCTTAGACCCTGAATTTTTTTCAAATCTGTAATACTGTAGCTTGGAACTGGTCTTCTGAACTACCCAGCCAGACATGAAAGTGTTAAAAACTTTTTTGTGGATTTTGTGAATTTTTTAAGTTTTACTAATGATTGGGTAGTTTCATCCCCTTAGACCCTGAATTTTTTCAAATCTGTAATACTGTAGCTTGGAACTGGTCTTCTGAACTACCCAGCCAGACATGAAAGTGTTAAAAACTTTTTTGTGGGATTTTGTGAATTTTTTAAGTTTTACTAATGATTGGGTAGTTTCATCCCCTTAGACCCTGAATTTTTTCAAATCTGTAATACTGTAGCTTGGAACTGGTCTTCTGAACTACCCAGCCAGACATGAAAGTGTTAAAAACTTTTTTGTGGATTTTGTAAATTTTTTAAGTTTTACTAATGATTGGGTAGTTTCATCCCCTTAGACCCTGAATTTTTTTCAAATCTGTAATACTGTAGCTTGGAACTGGTCTTCTGAACTACCCAGCCAGACATGAAAGTGTTAAAAACTTTTTTGTGGATTTTGTGAATTTTTTAAGTTTTACTAATGATTGGGCAGTTTCATACCCTTAGACCCTGAATTTTTTCAAATCTGTAATACTGTAGCTTGGAACTGGTCTTCTGAACTACCCAGCCAGACATGAAAGTATTAAAAACTTTTTTGTGGGATTTTGTGAATTTTTTAAGTTTTACTAATGATTGGGTAGTTTCATCCGCTTAGACCCTGAATTTTTTTCAAATCTGTAATACTGTAGCTTGGAACTGGTCTTCTGAACTACCCAACCAGACATGAAAGTGTTAAAAACTTTTTTGTGGATTTTGTGAATTTTTTAAGTTTTACTAATGATTGGGTAGTTTCATCCCCTTAAACCCTGAATTTTTTCAAATCTGTAATACTGTAGCTTGGAACTGGTCTTCTGAACTACCCAACCAGACATGAAAGTGTTAAAAACTTTTTTGTGGATTTTGTGAATTTTTAAAACTTTACTAATGATTGGGTAGTTTCATCCCCTTAGACCCTGAATTTTTTCAAATCTGAAATACTGTAGTTTTGCAATGGTCCTCTGAACTACCCAGCCAGACATGAAAGTGTTAAAAACTTTTTTGTGGATTTTGTGAATTTTTCAAGTTTTACTAATGATTGGGTAGTTTCATCCCCTTAGACCCTGAATTTTTTCAAATCTGTAGTACTGTAGTACTGTAGCTTGAAACTGGTCTTCTGAACTACCCAGCCAGACATGAAAGTGTTAAAAACTTTTTTGTGGATTTTGTGAATTTTTTAAATTTTACGAATGATTGGGTAGTTTCATCCCCTTAGACTCTGAATATTTTCAAATCTGAAATACTCTAGCTTGGAACTGGTCTTCTGAACTACCCAGCCAGACATGAAAGTGTTAAAGACTTTTTTGTGGATTTTGTGAATTTTTAAATTTTACGAATGATTGGGTAGTTTCATCCCCTTAGACCCTGAATTTTTTCAAATCTGAAATACTGTAGTTTTGTAATGGTCCTCTGAACTACCCAGCCAGACATGAAAGTGTTAAAAACTTTTTTGTGGATTTTGTGAATTTTTAAAATTTTACTAATGATTGGGTAGTTTCATCCCCTTAGACCCTGAATTTTTTCAAATCTGTAATACTGTAGGTTAGAAGTGGTCTTCTGAACTACCCAACCAGACATGAAAGTGTTAAAAACTTTTTTGTGGATTTTGTGAATTTTTTAAGTTTTACTAATGATTGGGTAGTTTCATCCCCTTAGACCCTGAATTTTTTTCAAATCTGTAATACTGTAGCTTGGAACTGGTCTTCTGAACTACCCAACCAGACATGAAAGTGTTAAAAACTTTTTTGTGGATTTTGTGAATTTTTTAAATTTTACTAATGATTGGGTAGTTTCATCCCCTTAGACCCTGAATTTTTTTCAAATCTGTAATACTGTAGCTTGGAACTGGTCTTCTGAACTACCCAGCCAGACATGAAAGTGTTAAAAACTTTTTTGTGGATTTTTTTAAGTTTTACGAATGATTGGGTAGATTCATCCCCTTAGACTCTGAATTTTTTCAAATCTGAAAAAATGTAGTTTCGTATAGGTCTTCTGAACTACTCAGCCAGACATGAAAATGTTAAAATCTTTTTTGTGGATTTTGTGAATTTTTTAAGTTTTACGAATGATTGTGTAGTTTCATCCCCTTAGACCCTGAATTTTTTCAAATATGAAATACTGTAATTTTGTAATGGTCCTCTGAACTACCCAGCCAGACATGAAAGTGTTAAAAACTTTTTTGTGGATTTTGTGAATTTTTTAAGTTTTACGAATGATTGGGTAGTTTCATCCCCTTAGACCCTGAATTTTTTCAAATCTGTAATACTGTAGGTTAGAAGTGGTCTTCTGAACTACCCAGTCAAACATGAAAGTGTTAAAAACTTTTTTGTGGATTTTGTAAATTTTTTAAGTTTTACTAATGATTGGGTAGTTTCATCCCCTTAGACCCTGAATTTTTTTCAAATCTGTAATACTGTAGCTTGGAACTGGTCTTCTGAACTACCCAGCCAGACATGAAAGTGTTAAAAACTTTTTTGTGGATTTTGTGAATTTTTTAAGTTTTACTAATGATTGGGTAGTTTCATCCCCTTAGACCCTGAATTTTTTCAAATCTGTAATACTGTAGCTTGGAACTGGTCTTCTGAACTACCCAGCCAGACATGAAAGTGTTAAAAACTTTTTTGTGGGATTTTGTGAATTTTTTAAGTTTTACTAATGATTGGGTAGTTTCATCCCCTTAGACCCTGAATTTTTTTCAAATCTGTAATACTGTAGCTTGGAACTGGTCTTCTGAACTACCCAACCAGACATGAAAGTGTTAAAAACTTTTTTGTGGATTTTGTGAATTTTTTAAGTTTTACTAATGATTGGGTAGTTTCATCCCCTTAAACCCTGATTTTTTTCAAATCAGTAATACTGTAGCTTGGAACTGGTCTTCTGAACTACCCAGCCAGACATGAAAGTGTTAAAAACTTTTTTGTGGATTTTGTAAATTTTTTAAGTTTTACTAATGATTGGGTAGTTTCATCCCCTTAGACCCTGAATTTTTTCAAATATGAAATACTGTAATTTTGTAATGGTCCTCTGAACTACCCAGCCAGACATGAAAGTGTTAAAAACTTTTTTGTGGATTTTGTGAATTTTTTAAGTTTTACGAATGATTGGGTAGTTTCATCCCCTTAGACCCTGAATTTTTTCAAATCTGTAATACTGTAGGTTAGAAGTGGTCTTCTGAACTACCCAGTCAAACATGAAAGTGTTAAAAACTTTTTTGTGGATTTTGTAAATTTTTTAAGTTTTACTAATGATTGGGTAGTTTCATCCCCTTAGACCCTGAATTTTTTTCAAATCTGTAATACTGTAGCTTGGAACTGGTCTTCTGAACTACCCAGCCAGACATGAAAGTGTTAAAAACTTTTTTGTGGATTTTGTGAATTTTTTAAGTTTTACTAATGATTGGGTAGTTTCATCCCCTTAGACCCTGAATTTTTTCAAATCTGTAATACTGTAGCTTGGAACTGGTCTTCTGAACTACCCAGCCAGACATGAAAGTGTTAAAAACTTTTTTGTGGATTTTGTGAATTTTTTAAGTTTTACTAATGATTGGGTAGTTTCATCCCCTTAAACCCTGAATTTTTTCAAATCTGTAATACTGTAGCTTGGAACTGGTCTTCTGAACTACCCAGCCAGACATGAAAGTGTTAAAAACTTTTTTGTGGATTTTGTAAATTTTTTAAGTTTTACTAATGATTGGGTAGTTTCATCCCCTTAGACCCTGAATTTTTTTCAAATCTGTAATACTGTAGCTTGGAACTGGTCTTCTGAACTACCCAGCCAGACATGAAAGTGTTAAAAACTTTTTGTGGATTTTTTTAAGTTTTACGAATGATTGGGTAGTTTCATCCTTTTAGACTCTGAATTTTTTCAAATCTGAAAAAATGTAGTTTCGTATAGGTCTTCTGAACTACTCGGCCAGACATGAAAGTGTTAAAATCTTTTTTGTGGATTTTGTGAATTTTTTAAGTTTTACGAATGATTGGGTAGTTTCATCCCCTTAGACCCTGAATTTTTTCAAATCTGAAATACTGTAATTTTGTAATGGTCCTCTGAACTATCCAGCCAGACATGAAAGTGTTAAAAACTTTTTTGTGGATTTTGTGAATTTTTTAAGTTTTACGAATGATTGGGTAGTTTCATCCCCTTAGACCCTGAATTTTTTCAAATCTGTAATACTGTAGGTTAGAAGTGGCCTTCTGAACTACCCAGTCAAACATGAAAGTGTTAAAAACTTTTTTGTGGATTTTGTGAATTTTTTAAGTTTTACTAATGATTGGGTAGTTTCATCCCCTTAGACCCTGAATTTTTTCAAATCTGTAATACTGTAGCTTGGAACTGGCCTTCTGAACTACCCAGCCAGACATGAAAGTGTTAAAAACTTTTTTGTGGATTTTGTGAATTTTTAAGTTTTACGAATGATTGGATAGTTTCATCCCCTTAGACCCTGAATTTTTTCAAATCTGAAATACTGTAGTTTTGTAATGGTCCTCTGAACTACCCAGCCAGACATGAAAGTGTTAAAAACTTTTTTGTGGATTTTGTGAATTTTTAAAATTTTACTAATGATTGGGTAGTTTCATCCCCTTAGACCCTGAATTTTTTCAAATCTGAAATACTGTAGTTTTGCAATGGTCCTCTGAACTACCCAGCCAGACATGAAAGTGTTAAAAACTTTTTTGTGGATTTTGTGAATTTTTCAAGTTTTACTAATGATTGGGTAGTTTCATCCCCTTAGACCCTGAATTTTTTCAAATCTGTAGTACTGTAGCTTGAAACTGGTCTTCTGAACTACCCAGCCAGACATGAAAGTGTTAAAAACTTTTTTGTGGATTTTGTGAATTTTTTAAATTTTACGAATGATTGGGTAGTTTCATCCCCTTAGACTCTGAATTTTTTCAAATCTGAAATACTGTAGCTTGGAACTGGTCTTCTGAACTACCCAGCCAGACATGAAAGTGTTAAAAACTTTTTTGTGGATTTTGTGAATTTTTTAAGTTTTACTAATGATTGGGTAGTTTCATCCCCTTAAACCCTGAATTTTTTCAAATCTGTAATACTGTAGCTTGGAACTGGTCTTCTGAACTACCCAGCCAGACATGAAAGTGTTAAAAACTTTTTTGTGGATTTTGTAAATTTTTAAATTTTACGAATGATTAGGGTAGTTTCATCCCCTTAGACCCTGAATTTTTTCAAATCTGAAATACTGTAGTTTTGTAATGGTCCTCTGAACTACCCAGCCAGACATGAAAGTGTTAAAAACTTTTTTGTGGATTTTGTGAATTTTTAAAATTTTACTAATGATTGGGTAGTTTCATCCCCTTAGACCCTGAATTTTTTCAAATCTGAAATATTGTAGTTTTGCAATGGTCCTCTGAACTAGCCAGCCAGACATGAAAGTGTTAAAAACTTTTTTGTGGATTTTGTGAATTTTTTAAGTTTTACTAATGATTGGGTAGTTTCATCCCCTTAGACCCTGAATTTTTTCAAATCTGTAATACTGTAGGTTAGAAGTGGTCTTCTGAACTACCCAGTCAAACATGAAAGTGTTAAAAACTTTTTTGTGGATTTTGTAAATTTTTTAAGTTTTACTAATGATTGGGTAGTTTCATCCCCTTAGACCCTGAATTTTTATCAAATCTGTAATACTGTAGCTTGGAACTGGTCTTCTGAACTACCCAGCCAGACATGAAAGTGTTAAAAACTTTTTTGTGGATTTTGTGAATTTTTAAAATTTTACTAATGATTGGGTAGTTTCATCCCCTTAGACCCTGAATTTTTTCAAATCTGTAATACTGTAGCTTGGAACTGGTCTTCTGAACTACCCAGCCAGACATGAAAGTGTTAAAAACTTTTTTGTGGATTTTGTGAATTTTTTAAGTTTTACTAATGATTGGGTAGTTTCATCCCCTTAGACCCTGAATTTTTTCAAATCTGTAATACTGTAGGTTAGAAGTGGCCTTCTGAACTACCCAGCCAAACATGAAAGTGTTAAAAACTTTTTTGTGGATTTTGTGAATTTTTTAATTTTTACTAATGATTTGGTAGTTTCATCCCCTTAGACCCTGAATTTTTTCAAATCTGTAGTACTGTAGCTTGAAACTGGTCTTCTGAACTACCCAGCCAGACATGAAAGTGTTAAAAACTTTTTTGTGGATTTTGTGAATTTTTTAAGTTTTACTAATGATTGGGTAGTTTCATCCCCTTAGACCCTGAATTTTTTTCAAATCTGTAATACTGTAACTTGGAACTGGTCTTCTGAACTACCCAGCCAGACATGAAAGTGTTAAAAACTTTTTTGTGGATTTTGTGAATTTTTTAAGTTTTACTAATGATTGGGTAGTTTCATCCCCTTAGACCCTGAATTTTTTCAAATCTGTAATACTGTAGCTTGGAACTGGTCTTCTGAACTACCCAGCCAGACATGAAAGTGTTAAAAACTTTTTTGTGGATTTTGTGAATTTTTTAAGTTTTACTAATGATTGGGTAGTTTCATCCCCTTAGACCCTGAATTTTTTTCAAATCTGTAATACTGTAGCTTGGAACTGGTCTTCTGAACTACCCAGCCAGACATGAAAGTGTTAAAAACTTTTTTGTGGATTTTGTGAATTTTTTAAGTTTTACTAATGATTGGGTAGTTTCATCCCCTTAGACCCTGAATTTTTTCAAATCTGTAATACTGTAGCTTGGAACTGGTCTTCTGAACTACCCAGCCAGACATGAAAGTGTTAAAAACTTTTTTGTGGATTTTGTGAATTTTTTAAGTTTTACTAATGATTGGGTAGTTTCATCCCCTTAAACCCTGAATTTTTTCAAATCTGTAATACTGTAGCTTGGAACTGGTCTTCTGAACTACCCAGCCAGACATGAAAGTGTTAAAAACTTTTTTGTGGATTTTGTAAATTTTTTAAGTTTTACTAATGATTGGGTAGTTTCATCCCCTTAGACCCTGAATTTTTTTCAAATCTGTAATACTGTAGCTTGGAACTGGTCTTCTGAACTACCCAGCCAGACATGAAAGTGTTAAAAACTTTTTGTGGATTTTTTTAAGTTTTACGAATGATTGGGTAGTTTCATCCTTTTAGACTCTGAATTTTTTCAAATCTGAAAAAATGTAGTTTCGTATAGGTCTTCTGAACTACTCAGCCAGACATGAAAGTGTTAAAATCTTTTTTGTGGATTTTGTGAATTTTTTAAGTTTTACTAATGATTGGGTAGTTTCATCCCCTTAGACCCTGAATTTTTTCAAATCTGAAATACTGTAATTTTGTAATGGTCCTCTGAACTATCCAGCCAGACATGAAAGTGTTAAAAACTTTTTTGTGGATTTTGTGAATTTTTTAAGTTTTACGAATGATTGGGTAGTTTCATCCCCTTAGACCCTGAATTTTTTCAAATCTGTAATACTGTAGGTTAGAAGTGGCCTTCTGAACTACCCAGTCAAACATGAAAGTGTTAAAAACTTTTTTGTGGATTTTGTGAATTTTTTAAGTTTTACTAATGATTGGGTAGTTTCATCCCCTTAGACCCTGAATTTTTTCAAATCTGTAATACTGTAGCTTGGAACTGGCCTTCTGAACTACCCAGCCAGACATGAAAGTGTTAAAAACTTTTTTGTGGATTTTGTGAATTTTTAAGTTTTACGAATGATTGGATAGTTTCATCCCCTTAGACCCTGAATTTTTTCAAATCTGAAATACTGTAGTTTTGTAATGGTCCTCTGAACTACCCAGCCAGACATGAAAGTGTTAAAAACTTTTTTGTGGATTTTGTGAATTTTTAAAATTTTACTAATGATTGGGTAGTTTCATCCCCTTAGACCCTGAATTTTTTCAAATCTGAAATACTGTAGTTTTGCAATGGTCCTCTGAACTACCCAGCCAGACATGAAAGTGTTAAAAACTTTTTTGTGGATTTTGTGAATTTTTCAAGTTTTACTAATGATTGGGTAGTTTCATCCCCTTAGACCCTGAATTTTTTCAAATCTGTAGTACTGTAGCTTGAAACTGGTCTTCTGAACTACCCAGCCAGACATGAAAGTGTTAAAAACTTTTTTGTGGATTTTGTGAATTTTTTAAATTTTACGAATGATTGGGTAGTTTCATCCCCTTAGACTCTGAATTTTTTCAAATCTGAAATACTGTAGCTTGGAACTGGTCTTCTGAACTACCCAGCCAGACATGAAAGTGTTAAAAACTTTTTTGTGGATTTTGTAAATTTTTAAATTTTACGAATGATTAGGGTAGTTTCATCCCCTTAGACCCTGAATTTTTTCAAATCTGAAATACTGTAGTTTTGTAATGGTCCTCTGAACTACCCAGCCAGACATGAAAGTGTTAAAAACTTTTTTGTGGATTTTGTGAATTTTTAAAATTTTACTAATGATTGGGTAGTTTCATCCCCTTAGACCCTGAATTTTTTCAAATCTGAAATATTGTAGTTTTGCAATGGTCCTCTGAACTAGCCAGCCAGACATGAAAGTGTTAAAAACTTTTTTGTGGATTTTGTGAATTTTTTAAGTTTTACTAATGATTGGGTAGTTTCATCCCCTTAGACCCTGAATTTTTTCAAATCTGTAATACTGTAGGTTAGAAGTGGTCTTCTGAACTACCCAGTCAAACATGAAAGTGTTAAAAACTTTTTTGTGGATTTTGTAAATTTTTTAAGTTTTACTAATGATTGGGTAGTTTCATCCCCTTAGACCCTGAATTTTTATCAAATCTGTAATACTGTAGCTTGGAACTGGTCTTCTGAACTACCCAGCCAGACATGAAAGTGTTAAAAACTTTTTTGTGGATTTTGTGAATTTTTAAAATTTTACTAATGATTGGGTAGTTTCATCCCCTTAGACCCTGAATTTTTTCAAATCTGTAATACTGTAGCTTGGAACTGGTCTTCTGAACTACCCAGCCAGACATGAAAGTGTTAAAAACTTTTTTGTGGATTTTGTGAATTTTTTAAGTTTTACTAATGATTGGGTAGTTTCATCCCCTTAGACCCTGAATTTTTTCAAATCTGTAATACTGTAGGTTAGAAGTGGCCTTCTGAACTACCCAGCCAAACATGAAAGTGTTAAAAACTTTTTTGTGGATTTTGTGAATTTTTTAAGTTTTACTAATGATTTGGTAGTTTCATCCCCTTAGACCCTGAATTTTTTCAAATCTGTAGTACTGTAGCTTGAAACTGGTCTTCTGAACTACCCAGCCAGACATGAAAGTGTTAAAAACTTTTTTGTGGATTTTGTGAATTTTTTAAGTTTTACTAATGATTGGGTAGTTTCATCCCCTTAGACCCTGAATTTTTTTCAAATCTGTAATACTGTAACTTGGAACTGGTCTTCTGAACTACCCAGCCAGACATGAAAGTGTTAAAAACTTTTTTGTGGATTTTGTGAATTTTTTAAGTTTTACTAATGATTGGGTAGTTTCATCCCCTTAGACCCTGAATTTTTTCAAATCTGTAATACTGTAGCTTGGAACTGGTCTTCTGAACTACCCAGCCAGACATGAAAGTGTTAAAAACTTTTTTGTGGATTTTGTGAATTTTTTAAGTTTTACTAATGATTGGGTAGTTTCATCCCCTTAGACCCTGAATTTTTTTCAAATCTGTAATACTGTAGCTTGGAACTGGTCTTCTGAACTACCCAGCCAGACATGAAAGTGTTAAAAACTTTTTTGTGGATTTTGTGAATTTTTTAAGTTTTACTAATGATTGGGTAGTTTCATCCCCTTAGACCCTGAATTTTTTCAAATCTGTAATACTGTAGCTTGGAACTGGTCTTCTGAACTACCCAGCCAGACATGAAAGTGTTAAAAACTTTTTTGTGGGATTTTGTGAATTTTTTAAGTTTTACTAATGATTGGGTAGTTTCATCCCCTTAGACCCTGAATTTTTTCAAATCTGTAATACTGTAGCTTGGAACTGGTCTTCTGAACTACCCAGCCAGACATGAAAGTGTTAAAAACTTTTTTGTGGATTTTGTAAATTTTTTAAGTTTTACTAATGATTGGGTAGTTTCATCCCCTTAGACCCTGAATTTTTTTCAAATCTGTAATACTGTAGCTTGGAACTGGTCTTCTGAACTACCCAGCCAGACATGAAAGTGTTAAAAACTTTTTTGTGGATTTTTTTAAGTTTTACGAATGATTGGGTAGTTTCTTCCCCTTAGACTCTGAATTTTTTCAAATCTGAAAAAATGTAGTTTCGTATAGGTCTTCTGAACTACTCAGCCAGACATGAAAGTGTTAAAATCTTTTTTGTGGATTTTGTGAATTTTTTAAGTTTTACTAATGATTGGGTAGTTTCATCCCCTTAGACCCTGAATTTTTTCAAATCTGTAATACTGTAGGTTAGAAGTGGCCTTCTGAACTACCCAGCCAAACATGAAAGTGTTAAAAACTTTTTTGTGGATTTTGTGAATTTTTTAAGTTTTACTAATGATTTGGTAGTTTCATCCCCTTAGACCCTGAATTTTTTCAAATCTGTAGTACTGTAGCTTGAAACTGGTCTTCTGAACTACCCAGCCAGACATGAAAGTGTTAAAAACTTTTTTGTGGATTTTGTGAATTTTTTAAGTTTTACTAATGATTGGGTAGTTTCATCCCCTTAGACACTGAATTTTTTTCAAATCTGTAATACTGTAACTTGGAACTGGTCTTCTGAACTACCCAGCCAGACATGAAAGTGTTAAAAACTTTTTTGTGGATTTTGTGAATTTTTTAAGTTTTACTAATGATTGGGTAGTTTCATCCCCTTAGACCCTGAATTTTTTCAAATCTGTAATACTGTAGCTTGGAACTGGTCTTCTGAACTACCCAGCCAGACATGAAAGTGTTAAAAACTTTTTTGTGGATTTTGTGAATTTTTTAAGTTTTACTAATGATTGGGTAGTTTCATCCCCTTAGACCCTGAATTTTTTCAAATCTGTAATACTGTAGCTTGGAACTGGTCTTCTGAACTACCCAGCCAGACATGAAAGTGTTAAAAACTTTTTTGTGGATTTTTTGAATTTTTTAAGTTTTACTAATGATTGGGTAGTTTCATCCCCTTAGACCCTGAATTTTTTTCAAATCTGTAATACTGTAGCTTGGAACTGGTCTTCTGAACTACCCAGCCAGACATGAAAGTGTTAAAAACTTTTTTGTGGATTTTTTGAATTTTTTAAGTTTTACTAATGATTGGGTAGTTTCATCCCCTTAGACCCTGAATTTTTTTCAAATCTGTAATACTGTAGCTTGGAACTGGTCTTCTGAACTACCCAGCCAGACATGAAAGTGTTAAAAACTTTTTTGTGGATTTTTTGAATTTTTTAAGTTTTACTAATGATTGGGTAGTTTCATCCCCTTAGACCCTGAATTTTTTCAAATCTGTAATACTGTAGCTTGGAACTGGTCTTCTGAACTACCCAGCCAGACATGAAAGTGTTAAAAACTTTTTTGTGGGATTTTGTGAATTTTTTAAGTTTTACTAATGATTGGGTAGTTTCATCCCCTTAGACCCTGAATTTTTTTCAAATCTGTAATACTGTAGCTTGGAACTGGTCTTCTGAACTACCCAACCAGACATGAAAGTGTTAAAAACTTTTTTGTGGATTTTGTGAATTTTTTAAGTTTTACTAATGATAGGGTAGTTTCATCCCCTTAAACCCTGAATTTTTTCAAATCTGTAATACTGTAGCTTGGAACTGGTCTTCTGAACTACCCAGCCAGACATGAAAGTGTTAAAAACTTTTTTGTGGATTTTGTGAATTTTTTAAGTTTTACTAATGATTGGGTAGTTTCATCCCCTTAGACCCTGAATTTTTTCAAATCTGTAATACTGTAGCTTGGAACTGGTCTTCTGAACTACCCAGCCAGACATGAAAGTGTTAAAAACTTTTTTGTGGGATTTTGTGAATTTTTTAAGTTTTACTAATGATTGGGTAGTTTCATCCCCTTAGACCCTGAATTTTTTCAAATCTGTAATACTGTAGCTTGGAACTGGTCTTCTGAACTACCCAGCCAGACATGAAAGTGTTAAAAACTTTTTTGTGGATTTTGTAAATTTTTTAAGTTTTACTAATGATTGGGTAGTTTCATCCCCTTAGACCCTGAATTTTTTTCAAATCTGTAATACTGTAGCTTGGAACTGGTCTTCTGAACTACCCAGCCAGACATGAAAGTGTTAAAAACTTTTTTGTGGATTTTTTTAAGTTTTACGAATGATTGGGTAGTTTCATCCCCTTAGACTCTGAATTTTTTCAAATCTGAAATACTCTAGCTTGGAACTGGTCTTCTGAACTACCCAGCCAGACATGAAAGTGTTAAAGACTTTTTTGTGGATTTTGTGAATTTTTAAATTTTACGAATGATTGGGTAGTTTCATCCCCTTAGACCCTGAATTTTTTCAAATCTGAAATACTGTAGTTTTGTAATGGTCCTCTGAACTACCCAGCCAGACATGAAAGTGTTAAAAACTTTTTTGTGGATTTTTTGAATTTTTTAAGTTTTACTAATGATTGGGTAGTTTCATCCCCTTAGACCCTGAATTTTTTCAAATCTGTAATACTGTAGCTTGGAACTGGTCTTCTGAACTACCCAGCCAGACATGAAAGTGTTAAAAACTTTTTTGTGGGATTTTGTGAATTTTTTAAGTTTTACTAATGATTGGGTAGTTTCATCCCCTTAGACCCTGAATTTTTTTCAAATCTGTAATACTGTAGCTTGGAACTGGTCTTCTGAACTACCCAACCAGACATGAAAGTGTTAAAAACTTTTTTGTGGATTTTGTGAATTTTTTAAGTTTTACTAATGATAGGGTAGTTTCATCCCCTTAAACCCTGAATTTTTTCAAATCTGTAATACTGTAGCTTGGAACTGGTCTTCTGAACTACCCAGCCAGACATGAAAGTGTTAAAAACTTTTTTGTGGATTTTGTGAATTTTTTAAGTTTTACTAATGATTGGGTAGTTTCATCCCCTTAGACCCTGAATTTTTTCAAATCTGTAATACTGTAGCTTGGAACTGGTCTTCTGAACTACCCAGCCAGACATGAAAGTGTTAAAAACTTTTTTGTGGGATTTTGTGAATTTTTTAAGTTTTACTAATGATTGGGTAGTTTCATCCCCTTAGACCCTGAATTTTTTCAAATCTGTAATACTGTAGCTTGGAACTGGTCTTCTGAACTACCCAGCCAGACATGAAAGTGTTAAAAACTTTTTTGTGGATTTTGTAAATTTTTTAAGTTTTACTAATGATTGGGTAGTTTCATCCCCTTAGACCCTGAATTTTTTTCAAATCTGTAATACTGTAGCTTGGAACTGGTCTTCTGAACTACCCAGCCAGACATGAAAGTGTTAAAAACTTTTTTGTGGATTTTTTTAAATTTTACGAATGATTGGGTAGTTTCATCCCCTTAGACTCTGAATATTTTCAAATCTGAAATACTCTAGCTTGGAACTGGTCTTCTGAACTACCCAGCCAGACATGAAAGTGTTAAAGACTTTTTTGTGGATTTTGTGAATTTTTAAATTTTACGAATGATTGGGTAGTTTCATCCCCTTAGACCCTGAATTTTTTCAAATCTGAAATACTGTAGTTTTGTAATGGTCCTCTGAACTACCCAGCCAGACATGAAAGTGTTAAAAACTTTTTTGTGGATTTTGTGAATTTTTAAAATTTTACTAATGATTGGGTAGTTTCATCCCCTTAGACCCTGAATTTTTTCAAATCTGTAATACTGTAGGTTAGAAGTGGTCTTCTGAACTACCCAACCAGACATGAAAGTGTTAAAAACTTTTTTGTGGATTTTGTGAATTTTTTAAGTTTTACTAATGATTGGGTAGTTTCATCCCCTTAGACCCTGAATTTTTTTCAAATCTGTAATACTGTAGCTTGGAACTGGTCTTCTGAACTACCCAACCAGACATGAAAGTGTTAAAAACTTTTTTGTGGATTTTGTGAATTTTTTAAATTTTACTAATGATTGGGTAGTTTCATCCCCTTAGACCCTGAATTTTTTTCAAATCTGTAATACTGTAGCTTGGAACTGGTCTTCTGAACTACCCAGCCAGACATGAAAGTGTTAAAAACTTTTTTGTGGATTTTTTTAAGTTTTACGAATGATTGGGTAGATTCATCCCCTTAGACTCTGAATTTTTTCAAATCTGAAAAAATGTAGTTTCGTATAGGTCTTCTGAACTACTCAGCCAGACATGAAAATGTTAAAATCTTTTTTGTGGATTTTGTGAATTTTTTAAGTTTTACGAATGATTGTGTAGTTTCATCCCCTTAGACCCTGAATTTTTTCAAATATGAAATACTGTAATTTTGTAATGGTCCTCTGAACTACCCAGCCAGACATGAAAGTGTTAAAAACTTTTTTGTGGATTTTTTGAATTTTTTAAGTTTTACTAATGATTGGGTAGTTTCATCCCCTTAGACCCTGAATTTTTTCAAATCTGTAATACTGTAGCTTGGAACTGGTCTTCTGAACTACCCAGCCAGACATGAAAGTGTTAAAAACTTTTTTGTGGGATTTTGTGAATTTTTTAAGTTTTACTAATGATTGGGTAGTTTCATCCCCTTAGACCCTGAATTTTTTTCAAATCTGTAATACTGTAGCTTGGAACTGGTCTTCTGAACTACCCAACCAGACATGAAAGTGTTAAAAACTTTTTTGTGGATTTTGTGAATTTTTTAAGTTTTACTAATGATAGGGTAGTTTCATCCCCTTAAACCCTGAATTTTTTCAAATCTGTAATACTGTAGCTTGGAACTGGTCTTCTGAACTACCCAGCCAGACATGAAAGTGTTAAAAACTTTTTTGTGGATTTTGTGAATTTTTTAAGTTTTACTAATGATTGGGTAGTTTCATCCCCTTAGACCCTGAATTTTTTCAAATCTGTAATACTGTAGCTTGGAACTGGTCTTCTGAACTACCCAGCCAGACATGAAAGTGTTAAAAACTTTTTTGTGGGATTTTGTGAATTTTTTAAGTTTTACTAATGATTGGGTAGTTTCATCCCCTTAGACCCTGAATTTTTTCAAATCTGTAATACTGTAGCTTGGAACTGGTCTTCTGAACTACCCAGCCAGACATGAAAGTGTTAAAAACTTTTTTGTGGATTTTGTAAATTTTTTAAGTTTTACTAATGATTGGGTAGTTTCATCCCCTTAGACCCTGAATTTTTTTCAAATCTGTAATACTGTAGCTTGGAACTGGTCTTCTGAACTACCCAGCCAGACATGAAAGTGTTAAAAACTTTTTTGTGGATTTTTTTAAATTTTACGAATGATTGGGTAGTTTCATCCCCTTAGACTCTGAATATTTTCAAATCTGAAATACTCTAGCTTGGAACTGGTCTTCTGAACTACCCAGCCAGACATGAAAGTGTTAAAGACTTTTTTGTGGATTTTGTGAATTTTTAAATTTTACGAATGATTGGGTAGTTTCATCCCCTTAGACCCTGAATTTTTTCAAATCTGAAATACTGTAGTTTTGTAATGGTCCTCTGAACTACCCAGCCAGACATGAAAGTGTTAAAAACTTTTTTGTGGATTTTGTGAATTTTTAAAATTTTACTAATGATTGGGTAGTTTCATCCCCTTAGACCCTGAATTTTTTCAAATCTGTAATACTGTAGGTTAGAAGTGGTCTTCTGAACTACCCAACCAGACATGAAAGTGTTAAAAACTTTTTTGTGGATTTTGTGAATTTTTTAAGTTTTACTAATGATTGGGTAGTTTCATCCCCTTAGACCCTGAATTTTTTTCAAATCTGTAATACTGTAGCTTGGAACTGGTCTTCTGAACTACCCAACCAGACATGAAAGTGTTAAAAACTTTTTTGTGGATTTTGTGAATTTTTTAAATTTTACTAATGATTGGGTAGTTTCATCCCCTTAGACCCTGAATTTTTTTCAAATCTGTAATACTGTAGCTTGGAACTGGTCTTCTGAACTACCCAGCCAGACATGAAAGTGTTAAAAACTTTTTTGTGGATTTTTTTAAGTTTTACGAATGATTGGGTAGATTCATCCCCTTAGACTCTGAATTTTTTCAAATCTGAAAAAATGTAGTTTCGTATAGGTCTTCTGAACTACTCAGCCAGACATGAAAATGTTAAAATCTTTTTTGTGGATATTGTGAATTTTTTAAGTTTTACGAATGATTGTGTAGTTTCATCCCCTTAGACCCTGAATTTTTTCAAATATGAAATACTGTAATTTTGTAATGGTCCTCTGAACTACCCAGCCAGACATGAAAGTGTTAAAAACTTTTTTGTGGATTTTGTGAATTTTTTAAGTTTTACGAATGATTGGGTAGTTTCATCCCCTTAGACCCTGAATTTTTTCAAATCTGTAATACTGTAGGTTAGAAGTGGTCTTCTGAACTACCCAGTCAAACATGAAAGTGTTAAAAACTTTTTTGTGGATTTTGTAAATTTTTTAAGTTTTACTAATGATTGGGTAGTTTCATCCCCTTAGACCCTGAATTTTTTTCAAATCTGTAATACTGTAGCTTGGAACTGGTCTTCTGAACTACCCAGCCAGACATGAAAGTGTTAAAAACTTTTTTGTGGATTTTGTGAATTTTTTAAGTTTTACTAATGATTGGGTAGTTTCATCCCCTTAGACCCTGAATTTTTTCAAATCTGTAATACTGTAGCTTGGAACTGGTCTTCTGAACTACCCAGCCAGACATGAAAGTGTTAAAAACTTTTTTGTGGGATTTTGTGAATTTTTTAAGTTTTACTAATGATTGGGTAGTTTCATCCCCTTAGACCCTGAATTTTTTTCAAATCTGTAATACTGTAGCTTGGAACTGGTCTTCTGAACTACCCAACCAGACATGAAAGTGTTAAAAACTTTTTTGTGGATTTTGTGAATTTTTTAAGTTTTACTAATGATTGGGTAGTTTCATCCCCTTAAACCCTGATTTTTTTCAAATCAGTAATACTGTAGCTTGGAACTGGTCTTCTGAACTACCCAGCCAGACATGAAAGTGTTAAAAACTTTTTTGTGGATTTTGTAAATTTTTTAAGTTTTACTAATGATTGGGTAGTTTCATCCCCTTAGACCCTGAATTTTTTCAAATATGAAATACTGTAATTTTGTAATGGTCCTCTGAACTACCCAGCCAGACATGAAAGTGTTAAAAACTTTTTTGTGGATTTTGTGAATTTTTTAAGTTTTACGAATGATTGGGTAGTTTCATCCCCTTAGACCCTGAATTTTTTCAAATCTGTAATACTGTAGGTTAGAAGTGGTCTTCTGAACTACCCAGTCAAACATGAAAGTGTTAAAAACTTTTTTGTGGATTTTGTAAATTTTTTAAGTTTTACTAATGATTGGGTAGTTTCATCCCCTTAGACCCTGAATTTTTTTCAAATCTGTAATACTGTAGCTTGGAACTGGTCTTCTGAACTACCCAGCCAGACATGAAAGTGTTAAAAACTTTTTTGTGGATTTTGTGAATTTTTTAAGTTTTACTAATGATTGGGTAGTTTCATCCCCTTAGACCCTGAATTTTTTCAAATCTGTAATACTGTAGCTTGGAACTGGTCTTCTGAACTACCCAGCCAGACATGAAAGTGTTAAAAACTTTTTTGTGGATTTTGTGAATTTTTTAAGTTTTACTAATGATTGGGTAGTTTCATCCCCTTAAACCCTGAATTTTTTCAAATCTGTAATACTGTAGCTTGGAACTGGTCTTCTGAACTACCCAGCCAGACATGAAAGTGTTAAAAACTTTTTTGTGGATTTTGTAAATTTTTTAAGTTTTACTAATGATTGGGTAGTTTCATCCCCTTAGACCCTGAATTTTTTTCAAATCTGTAATACTGTAGCTTGGAACTGGTCTTCTGAACTACCCAGCCAGACATGAAAGTGTTAAAAACTTTTTGTGGATTTTTTTAAGTTTTACGAATGATTGGGTAGTTTCATCCTTTTAGACTCTGAATTTTTTCAAATCTGAAAAAATGTAGTTTCGTATAGGTCTTCTGAACTACTCGGCCAGACATGAAAGTGTTAAAATCTTTTTTGTGGATTTTGTGAATTTTTTAAGTTTTACGAATGATTGGGTAGTTTCATCCCCTTAGACCCTGAATTTTTTCAAATCTGAAATACTGTAATTTTGTAATGGTCCTCTGAACTATCCAGCCAGACATGAAAGTGTTAAAAACTTTTTTGTGGATTTTGTGAATTTTTTAAGTTTTACGAATGATTGGGTAGTTTCATCCCCTTAGACCCTGAATTTTTTCAAATCTGTAATACTGTAGGTTAGAAGTGGCCTTCTGAACTACCCAGTCAAACATGAAAGTGTTAAAAACTTTTTTGTGGATTTTGTGAATTTTTTAAGTTTTACTAATGATTGGGTAGTTTCATCCCCTTAGACCCTGAATTTTTTCAAATCTGTAATACTGTAGCTTGGAACTGGCCTTCTGAACTACCCAGCCAGACATGAAAGTGTTAAAAACTTTTTTGTGGATTTTGTGAATTTTTAAGTTTTACGAATGATTGGATAGTTTCATCCCCTTAGACCCTGAATTTTTTCAAATCTGAAATACTGTAGTTTTGTAATGGTCCTCTGAACTACCCAGCCAGACATGAAAGTGTTAAAAACTTTTTTGTGGATTTTGTGAATTTTTAAAATTTTACTAATGATTGGGTAGTTTCATCCCCTTAGACCCTGAATTTTTTCAAATCTGAAATACTGTAGTTTTGCAATGGTCCTCTGAACTACCCAGCCAGACATGAAAGTGTTAAAAACTTTTTTGTGGATTTTGTGAATTTTTCAAGTTTTACTAATGATTGGGTAGTTTCATCCCCTTAGACCCTGAATTTTTTCAAATCTGTAGTACTGTAGCTTGAAACTGGTCTTCTGAACTACCCAGCCAGACATGAAAGTGTTAAAAACTTTTTTGTGGATTTTGTGAATTTTTTAAATTTTACGAATGATTGGGTAGTTTCATCCCCTTAGACTCTGAATTTTTTCAAATCTGAAATACTGTAGCTTGGAACTGGTCTTCTGAACTACCCAGCCAGACATGAAAGTGTTAAAAACTTTTTTGTGGATTTTGTGAATTTTTTAAGTTTTACTAATGATTGGGTAGTTTCATCCCCTTAAACCCTGAATTTTTTCAAATCTGTAATACTGTAGCTTGGAACTGGTCTTCTGAACTACCCAGCCAGACATGAAAGTGTTAAAAACTTTTTTGTGGATTTTGTAAATTTTTAAATTTTACGAATGATTAGGGTAGTTTCATCCCCTTAGACCCTGAATTTTTTCAAATCTGAAATACTGTAGTTTTGTAATGGTCCTCTGAACTACCCAGCCAGACATGAAAGTGTTAAAAACTTTTTTGTGGATTTTGTGAATTTTTAAAATTTTACTAATGATTGGGTAGTTTCATCCCCTTAGACCCTGAATTTTTTCAAATCTGAAATATTGTAGTTTTGCAATGGTCCTCTGAACTAGCCAGCCAGACATGAAAGTGTTAAAAACTTTTTTGTGGATTTTGTGAATTTTTTAAGTTTTACTAATGATTGGGTAGTTTCATCCCCTTAGACCCTGAATTTTTTCAAATCTGTAATACTGTAGGTTAGAAGTGGTCTTCTGAACTACCCAGTCAAACATGAAAGTGTTAAAAACTTTTTTGTGGATTTTGTAAATTTTTTAAGTTTTACTAATGATTGGGTAGTTTCATCCCCTTAGACCCTGAATTTTTATCAAATCTGTAATACTGTAGCTTGGAACTGGTCTTCTGAACTACCCAGCCAGACATGAAAGTGTTAAAAACTTTTTTGTGGATTTTGTGAATTTTTAAAATTTTACTAATGATTGGGTAGTTTCATCCCCTTAGACCCTGAATTTTTTCAAATCTGTAATACTGTAGCTTGGAACTGGTCTTCTGAACTACCCAGCCAGACATGAAAGTGTTAAAAACTTTTTTGTGGATTTTGTGAATTTTTTAAGTTTTACTAATGATTGGGTAGTTTCATCCCCTTAGACCCTGAATTTTTTCAAATCTGTAATACTGTAGGTTAGAAGTGGCCTTCTGAACTACCCAGCCAAACATGAAAGTGTTAAAAACTTTTTTGTGGATTTTGTGAATTTTTTAATTTTTACTAATGATTTGGTAGTTTCATCCCCTTAGACCCTGAATTTTTTCAAATCTGTAGTACTGTAGCTTGAAACTGGTCTTCTGAACTACCCAGCCAGACATGAAAGTGTTAAAAACTTTTTTGTGGATTTTGTGAATTTTTTAAGTTTTACTAATGATTGGGTAGTTTCATCCCCTTAGACCCTGAATTTTTTTCAAATCTGTAATACTGTAACTTGGAACTGGTCTTCTGAACTACCCAGCCAGACATGAAAGTGTTAAAAACTTTTTTGTGGATTTTGTGAATTTTTTAAGTTTTACTAATGATTGGGTAGTTTCATCCCCTTAGACCCTGAATTTTTTCAAATCTGTAATACTGTAGCTTGGAACTGGTCTTCTGAACTACCCAGCCAGACATGAAAGTGTTAAAAACTTTTTTGTGGATTTTGTGAATTTTTTAAGTTTTACTAATGATTGGGTAGTTTCATCCCCTTAGACCCTGAATTTTTTTCAAATCTGTAATACTGTAGCTTGGAACTGGTCTTCTGAACTACCCAGCCAGACATGAAAGTGTTAAAAACTTTTTTGTGGATTTTGTGAATTTTTTAAGTTTTACTAATGATTGGGTAGTTTCATCCCCTTAGACCCTGAATTTTTTCAAATCTGTAATACTGTAGCTTGGAACTGGTCTTCTGAACTACCCAGCCAGACATGAAAGTGTTAAAAACTTTTTTGTGGATTTTGTGAATTTTTTAAGTTTTACTAATGATTGGGTAGTTTCATCCCCTTAAACCCTGAATTTTTTCAAATCTGTAATACTGTAGCTTGGAACTGGTCTTCTGAACTACCCAGCCAGACATGAAAGTGTTAAAAACTTTTTTGTGGATTTTGTAAATTTTTTAAGTTTTACTAATGATTGGGTAGTTTCATCCCCTTAGACCCTGAATTTTTTTCAAATCTGTAATACTGTAGCTTGGAACTGGTCTTCTGAACTACCCAGCCAGACATGAAAGTGTTAAAAACTTTTTGTGGATTTTTTTAAGTTTTACGAATGATTGGGTAGTTTCATCCTTTTAGACTCTGAATTTTTTCAAATCTGAAAAAATGTAGTTTCGTATAGGTCTTCTGAACTACTCAGCCAGACATGAAAGTGTTAAAATCTTTTTTGTGGATTTTGTGAATTTTTTAAGTTTTACTAATGATTGGGTAGTTTCATCCCCTTAGACCCTGAATTTTTTCAAATCTGAAATACTGTAATTTTGTAATGGTCCTCTGAACTATCCAGCCAGACATGAAAGTGTTAAAAACTTTTTTGTGGATTTTGTGAATTTTTTAAGTTTTACGAATGATTGGGTAGTTTCATCCCCTTAGACCCTGAATTTTTTCAAATCTGTAATACTGTAGGTTAGAAGTGGCCTTCTGAACTACCCAGTCAAACATGAAAGTGTTAAAAACTTTTTTGTGGATTTTGTGAATTTTTTAAGTTTTACTAATGATTGGGTAGTTTCATCCCCTTAGACCCTGAATTTTTTCAAATCTGTAATACTGTAGCTTGGAACTGGCCTTCTGAACTACCCAGCCAGACATGAAAGTGTTAAAAACTTTTTTGTGGATTTTGTGAATTTTTAAGTTTTACGAATGATTGGATAGTTTCATCCCCTTAGACCCTGAATTTTTTCAAATCTGAAATACTGTAGTTTTGTAATGGTCCTCTGAACTACCCAGCCAGACATGAAAGTGTTAAAAACTTTTTTGTGGATTTTGTGAATTTTTAAAATTTTACTAATGATTGGGTAGTTTCATCCCCTTAGACCCTGAATTTTTTCAAATCTGAAATACTGTAGTTTTGCAATGGTCCTCTGAACTACCCAGCCAGACATGAAAGTGTTAAAAACTTTTTTGTGGATTTTGTGAATTTTTCAAGTTTTACTAATGATTGGGTAGTTTCATCCCCTTAGACCCTGAATTTTTTCAAATCTGTAGTACTGTAGCTTGAAACTGGTCTTCTGAACTACCCAGCCAGACATGAAAGTGTTAAAAACTTTTTTGTGGATTTTGTGAATTTTTTAAATTTTACGAATGATTGGGTAGTTTCATCCCCTTAGACTCTGAATTTTTTCAAATCTGAAATACTGTAGCTTGGAACTGGTCTTCTGAACTACCCAGCCAGACATGAAAGTGTTAAAAACTTTTTTGTGGATTTTGTAAATTTTTAAATTTTACGAATGATTAGGGTAGTTTCATCCCCTTAGACCCTGAATTTTTTCAAATCTGAAATACTGTAGTTTTGTAATGGTCCTCTGAACTACCCAGCCAGACATGAAAGTGTTAAAAACTTTTTTGTGGATTTTGTGAATTTTTAAAATTTTACTAATGATTGGGTAGTTTCATCCCCTTAGACCCTGAATTTTTTCAAATCTGAAATATTGTAGTTTTGCAATGGTCCTCTGAACTAGCCAGCCAGACATGAAAGTGTTAAAAACTTTTTTGTGGATTTTGTGAATTTTTTAAGTTTTACTAATGATTGGGTAGTTTCATCCCCTTAGACCCTGAATTTTTTCAAATCTGTAATACTGTAGGTTAGAAGTGGTCTTCTGAACTACCCAGTCAAACATGAAAGTGTTAAAAACTTTTTTGTGGATTTTGTAAATTTTTTAAGTTTTACTAATGATTGGGTAGTTTCATCCCCTTAGACCCTGAATTTTTATCAAATCTGTAATACTGTAGCTTGGAACTGGTCTTCTGAACTACCCAGCCAGACATGAAAGTGTTAAAAACTTTTTTGTGGATTTTGTGAATTTTTAAAATTTTACTAATGATTGGGTAGTTTCATCCCCTTAGACCCTGAATTTTTTCAAATCTGTAATACTGTAGCTTGGAACTGGTCTTCTGAACTACCCAGCCAGACATGAAAGTGTTAAAAACTTTTTTGTGGATTTTGTGAATTTTTTAAGTTTTACTAATGATTGGGTAGTTTCATCCCCTTAGACCCTGAATTTTTTCAAATCTGTAATACTGTAGGTTAGAAGTGGCCTTCTGAACTACCCAGCCAAACATGAAAGTGTTAAAAACTTTTTTGTGGATTTTGTGAATTTTTTAAGTTTTACTAATGATTTGGTAGTTTCATCCCCTTAGACCCTGAATTTTTTCAAATCTGTAGTACTGTAGCTTGAAACTGGTCTTCTGAACTACCCAGCCAGACATGAAAGTGTTAAAAACTTTTTTGTGGATTTTGTGAATTTTTTAAGTTTTACTAATGATTGGGTAGTTTCATCCCCTTAGACCCTGAATTTTTTTCAAATCTGTAATACTGTAACTTGGAACTGGTCTTCTGAACTACCCAGCCAGACATGAAAGTGTTAAAAACTTTTTTGTGGATTTTGTGAATTTTTTAAGTTTTACTAATGATTGGGTAGTTTCATCCCCTTAGACCCTGAATTTTTTCAAATCTGTAATACTGTAGCTTGGAACTGGTCTTCTGAACTACCCAGCCAGACATGAAAGTGTTAAAAACTTTTTTGTGGATTTTGTGAATTTTTTAAGTTTTACTAATGATTGGGTAGTTTCATCCCCTTAGACCCTGAATTTTTTTCAAATCTGTAATACTGTAGCTTGGAACTGGTCTTCTGAACTACCCAGCCAGACATGAAAGTGTTAAAAACTTTTTTGTGGATTTTGTGAATTTTTTAAGTTTTACTAATGATTGGGTAGTTTCATCCCCTTAGACCCTGAATTTTTTCAAATCTGTAATACTGTAGCTTGGAACTGGTCTTCTGAACTACCCAGCCAGACATGAAAGTGTTAAAAACTTTTTTGTGGGATTTTGTGAATTTTTTAAGTTTTACTAATGATTGGGTAGTTTCATCCCCTTAGACCCTGAATTTTTTCAAATCTGTAATACTGTAGCTTGGAACTGGTCTTCTGAACTACCCAGCCAGACATGAAAGTGTTAAAAACTTTTTTGTGGATTTTGTAAATTTTTTAAGTTTTACTAATGATTGGGTAGTTTCATCCCCTTAGACCCTGAATTTTTTTCAAATCTGTAATACTGTAGCTTGGAACTGGTCTTCTGAACTACCCAGCCAGACATGAAAGTGTTAAAAACTTTTTTGTGGATTTTTTTAAGTTTTACGAATGATTGGGTAGTTTCTTCCCCTTAGACTCTGAATTTTTTCAAATCTGAAAAAATGTAGTTTCGTATAGGTCTTCTGAACTACTCAGCCAGACATGAAAGTGTTAAAATCTTTTTTGTGGATTTTGTGAATTTTTTAAGTTTTACTAATGATTGGGTAGTTTCATCCCCTTAGACCCTGAATTTTTTCAAATCTGTAATACTGTAGGTTAGAAGTGGCCTTCTGAACTACCCAGCCAAACATGAAAGTGTTAAAAACTTTTTTGTGGATTTTGTGAATTTTTTAAGTTTTACTAATGATTTGGTAGTTTCATCCCCTTAGACCCTGAATTTTTTCAAATCTGTAGTACTGTAGCTTGAAACTGGTCTTCTGAACTACCCAGCCAGACATGAAAGTGTTAAAAACTTTTTTGTGGATTTTGTGAATTTTTTAAGTTTTACTAATGATTGGGTAGTTTCATCCCCTTAGACACTGAATTTTTTTCAAATCTGTAATACTGTAACTTGGAACTGGTCTTCTGAACTACCCAGCCAGACATGAAAGTGTTAAAAACTTTTTTGTGGATTTTGTGAATTTTTTAAGTTTTACTAATGATTGGGTAGTTTCATCCCCTTAGACCCTGAATTTTTTCAAATCTGTAATACTGTAGCTTGGAACTGGTCTTCTGAACTACCCAGCCAGACATGAAAGTGTTAAAAACTTTTTTGTGGATTTTGTGAATTTTTTAAGTTTTACTAATGATTGGGTAGTTTCATCCCCTTAGACCCTGAATTTTTTCAAATCTGTAATACTGTAGCTTGGAACTGGTCTTCTGAACTACCCAGCCAGACATGAAAGTGTTAAAAACTTTTTTGTGGATTTTTTGAATTTTTTAAGTTTTACTAATGATTGGGTAGTTTCATCCCCTTAGACCCTGAATTTTTTTCAAATCTGTAATACTGTAGCTTGGAACTGGTCTTCTGAACTACCCAGCCAGACATGAAAGTGTTAAAAACTTTTTTGTGGATTTTTTGAATTTTTTAAGTTTTACTAATGATTGGGTAGTTTCATCCCCTTAGACCCTGAATTTTTTTCAAATCTGTAATACTGTAGCTTGGAACTGGTCTTCTGAACTACCCAGCCAGACATGAAAGTGTTAAAAACTTTTTTGTGGATTTTTTGAATTTTTTAAGTTTTACTAATGATTGGGTAGTTTCATCCCCTTAGACCCTGAATTTTTTCAAATCTGTAATACTGTAGCTTGGAACTGGTCTTCTGAACTACCCAGCCAGACATGAAAGTGTTAAAAACTTTTTTGTGGGATTTTGTGAATTTTTTAAGTTTTACTAATGATTGGGTAGTTTCATCCCCTTAGACCCTGAATTTTTTTCAAATCTGTAATACTGTAGCTTGGAACTGGTCTTCTGAACTACCCAACCAGACATGAAAGTGTTAAAAACTTTTTTGTGGATTTTGTGAATTTTTTAAGTTTTACTAATGATAGGGTAGTTTCATCCCCTTAAACCCTGAATTTTTTCAAATCTGTAATACTGTAGCTTGGAACTGGTCTTCTGAACTACCCAGCCAGACATGAAAGTGTTAAAAACTTTTTTGTGGATTTTGTGAATTTTTTAAGTTTTACTAATGATTGGGTAGTTTCATCCCCTTAGACCCTGAATTTTTTCAAATCTGTAATACTGTAGCTTGGAACTGGTCTTCTGAACTACCCAGCCAGACATGAAAGTGTTAAAAACTTTTTTGTGGGATTTTGTGAATTTTTTAAGTTTTACTAATGATTGGGTAGTTTCATCCCCTTAGACCCTGAATTTTTTCAAATCTGAAATACTGTAGTTTTGCAATGGTCCTCTGAACTACCCAGCCAGACATGAAAGTGTTAAAAACTTTTTTGTGGATTTTGTGAATTTTTCAAGTTTTACTAATGATTGGGTAGTTTCATCCCCTTAGACCCTGAATTTTTTCAAATCTGTAGTACTGTAGCTTGAAACTGGTCTTCTGAACTACCCAGCCAGACATGAAAGTGTTAAAAACTTTTTTGTGGATTTTGTGAATTTTTTAAATTTTACGAATGATTGGGTAGTTTCATCCCCTTAGACTCTGAATTTTTTCAAATCTGAAATACTGTAGCTTGGAACTGGTCTTCTGAACTACCCAGCCAGACATGAAAGTGTTAAAAACTTTTTTGTGGATTTTGTGAATTTTTTAAGTTTTACTAATGATTGGGTAGTTTCATCCCCTTAAACCCTGAATTTTTTCAAATCTGTAATACTGTAGCTTGGAACTGGTCTTCTGAACTACCCAGCCAGACATGAAAGTGTTAAAAACTTTTTTGTGGATTTTGTAAATTTTTAAATTTTACGAATGATTAGGGTAGTTTCATCCCCTTAGACCCTGAATTTTTTCAAATCTGAAATACTGTAGTTTTGTAATGGTCCTCTGAACTACCCAGCCAGACATGAAAGTGTTAAAAACTTTTTTGTGGATTTTGTGAATTTTTAAAATTTTACTAATGATTGGGTAGTTTCATCCCCTTAGACCCTGAATTTTTTCAAATCTGAAATATTGTAGTTTTGCAATGGTCCTCTGAACTAGCCAGCCAGACATGAAAGTGTTAAAAACTTTTTTGTGGATTTTGTGAATTTTTTAAGTTTTACTAATGATTGGGTAGTTTCATCCCCTTAGACCCTGAATTTTTTCAAATCTGTAATACTGTAGGTTAGAAGTGGTCTTCTGAACTACCCAGTCAAACATGAAAGTGTTAAAAACTTTTTTGTGGATTTTGTAAATTTTTTAAGTTTTACTAATGATTGGGTAGTTTCATCCCCTTAGACCCTGAATTTTTATCAAATCTGTAATACTGTAGCTTGGAACTGGTCTTCTGAACTACCCAGCCAGACATGAAAGTGTTAAAAACTTTTTTGTGGATTTTGTGAATTTTTAAAATTTTACTAATGATTGGGTAGTTTCATCCCCTTAGACCCTGAATTTTTTCAAATCTGTAATACTGTAGCTTGGAACTGGTCTTCTGAACTACCCAGCCAGACATGAAAGTGTTAAAAACTTTTTTGTGGATTTTGTGAATTTTTTAAGTTTTACTAATGATTGGGTAGTTTCATCCCCTTAGACCCTGAATTTTTTCAAATCTGTAATACTGTAGGTTAGAAGTGGCCTTCTGAACTACCCAGCCAAACATGAAAGTGTTAAAAACTTTTTTGTGGATTTTGTGAATTTTTTAATTTTTACTAATGATTTGGTAGTTTCATCCCCTTAGACCCTGAATTTTTTCAAATCTGTAGTACTGTAGCTTGAAACTGGTCTTCTGAACTACCCAGCCAGACATGAAAGTGTTAAAAACTTTTTTGTGGATTTTGTGAATTTTTTAAGTTTTACTAATGATTGGGTAGTTTCATCCCCTTAGACCCTGAATTTTTTTCAAATCTGTAATACTGTAACTTGGAACTGGTCTTCTGAACTACCCAGCCAGACATGAAAGTGTTAAAAACTTTTTTGTGGATTTTGTGAATTTTTTAAGTTTTACTAATGATTGGGTAGTTTCATCCCCTTAGACCCTGAATTTTTTCAAATCTGTAATACTGTAGCTTGGAACTGGTCTTCTGAACTACCCAGCCAGACATGAAAGTGTTAAAAACTTTTTTGTGGATTTTGTGAATTTTTTAAGTTTTACTAATGATTGGGTAGTTTCATCCCCTTAGACCCTGAATTTTTTTCAAATCTGTAATACTGTAGCTTGGAACTGGTCTTCTGAACTACCCAGCCAGACATGAAAGTGTTAAAAACTTTTTTGTGGATTTTGTGAATTTTTTAAGTTTTACTAATGATTGGGTAGTTTCATCCCCTTAGACCCTGAATTTTTTCAAATCTGTAATACTGTAGCTTGGAACTGGTCTTCTGAACTACCCAGCCAGACATGAAAGTGTTAAAAACTTTTTTGTGGATTTTGTGAATTTTTTAAGTTTTACTAATGATTGGGTAGTTTCATCCCCTTAAACCCTGAATTTTTTCAAATCTGTAATACTGTAGCTTGGAACTGGTCTTCTGAACTACCCAGCCAGACATGAAAGTGTTAAAAACTTTTTTGTGGATTTTGTAAATTTTTTAAGTTTTACTAATGATTGGGTAGTTTCATCCCCTTAGACCCTGAATTTTTTTCAAATCTGTAATACTGTAGCTTGGAACTGGTCTTCTGAACTACCCAGCCAGACATGAAAGTGTTAAAAACTTTTTGTGGATTTTTTTAAGTTTTACGAATGATTGGGTAGTTTCATCCTTTTAGACTCTGAATTTTTTCAAATCTGAAAAAATGTAGTTTCGTATAGGTCTTCTGAACTACTCAGCCAGACATGAAAGTGTTAAAATCTTTTTTGTGGATTTTGTGAATTTTTTAAGTTTTACTAATGATTGGGTAGTTTCATCCCCTTAGACCCTGAATTTTTTCAAATCTGAAATACTGTAATTTTGTAATGGTCCTCTGAACTATCCAGCCAGACATGAAAGTGTTAAAAACTTTTTTGTGGATTTTGTGAATTTTTTAAGTTTTACGAATGATTGGGTAGTTTCATCCCCTTAGACCCTGAATTTTTTCAAATCTGTAATACTGTAGGTTAGAAGTGGCCTTCTGAACTACCCAGTCAAACATGAAAGTGTTAAAAACTTTTTTGTGGATTTTGTGAATTTTTTAAGTTTTACTAATGATTGGGTAGTTTCATCCCCTTAGACCCTGAATTTTTTCAAATCTGTAATACTGTAGCTTGGAACTGGCCTTCTGAACTACCCAGCCAGACATGAAAGTGTTAAAAACTTTTTTGTGGATTTTGTGAATTTTTAAGTTTTACGAATGATTGGATAGTTTCATCCCCTTAGACCCTGAATTTTTTCAAATCTGAAATACTGTAGTTTTGTAATGGTCCTCTGAACTACCCAGCCAGACATGAAAGTGTTAAAAACTTTTTTGTGGATTTTGTGAATTTTTAAAATTTTACTAATGATTGGGTAGTTTCATCCCCTTAGACCCTGAATTTTTTCAAATCTGAAATACTGTAGTTTTGCAATGGTCCTCTGAACTACCCAGCCAGACATGAAAGTGTTAAAAACTTTTTTGTGGATTTTGTGAATTTTTCAAGTTTTACTAATGATTGGGTAGTTTCATCCCCTTAGACCCTGAATTTTTTCAAATCTGTAGTACTGTAGCTTGAAACTGGTCTTCTGAACTACCCAGCCAGACATGAAAGTGTTAAAAACTTTTTTGTGGATTTTGTGAATTTTTTAAATTTTACGAATGATTGGGTAGTTTCATCCCCTTAGACTCTGAATTTTTTCAAATCTGAAATACTGTAGCTTGGAACTGGTCTTCTGAACTACCCAGCCAGACATGAAAGTGTTAAAAACTTTTTTGTGGATTTTGTAAATTTTTAAATTTTACGAATGATTAGGGTAGTTTCATCCCCTTAGACCCTGAATTTTTTCAAATCTGAAATACTGTAGTTTTGTAATGGTCCTCTGAACTACCCAGCCAGACATGAAAGTGTTAAAAACTTTTTTGTGGATTTTGTGAATTTTTAAAATTTTACTAATGATTGGGTAGTTTCATCCCCTTAGACCCTGAATTTTTTCAAATCTGAAATATTGTAGTTTTGCAATGGTCCTCTGAACTAGCCAGCCAGACATGAAAGTGTTAAAAACTTTTTTGTGGATTTTGTGAATTTTTTAAGTTTTACTAATGATTGGGTAGTTTCATCCCCTTAGACCCTGAATTTTTTCAAATCTGTAATACTGTAGGTTAGAAGTGGTCTTCTGAACTACCCAGTCAAACATGAAAGTGTTAAAAACTTTTTTGTGGATTTTGTAAATTTTTTAAGTTTTACTAATGATTGGGTAGTTTCATCCCCTTAGACCCTGAATTTTTATCAAATCTGTAATACTGTAGCTTGGAACTGGTCTTCTGAACTACCCAGCCAGACATGAAAGTGTTAAAAACTTTTTTGTGGATTTTGTGAATTTTTAAAATTTTACTAATGATTGGGTAGTTTCATCCCCTTAGACCCTGAATTTTTTCAAATCTGTAATACTGTAGCTTGGAACTGGTCTTCTGAACTACCCAGCCAGACATGAAAGTGTTAAAAACTTTTTTGTGGATTTTGTGAATTTTTTAAGTTTTACTAATGATTGGGTAGTTTCATCCCCTTAGACCCTGAATTTTTTCAAATCTGTAATACTGTAGGTTAGAAGTGGCCTTCTGAACTACCCAGCCAAACATGAAAGTGTTAAAAACTTTTTTGTGGATTTTGTGAATTTTTTAAGTTTTACTAATGATTTGGTAGTTTCATCCCCTTAGACCCTGAATTTTTTCAAATCTGTAGTACTGTAGCTTGAAACTGGTCTTCTGAACTACCCAGCCAGACATGAAAGTGTTAAAAACTTTTTTGTGGATTTTGTGAATTTTTTAAGTTTTACTAATGATTGGGTAGTTTCATCCCCTTAGACCCTGAATTTTTTTCAAATCTGTAATACTGTAACTTGGAACTGGTCTTCTGAACTACCCAGCCAGACATGAAAGTGTTAAAAACTTTTTTGTGGATTTTGTGAATTTTTTAAGTTTTACTAATGATTGGGTAGTTTCATCCCCTTAGACCCTGAATTTTTTCAAATCTGTAATACTGTAGCTTGGAACTGGTCTTCTGAACTACCCAGCCAGACATGAAAGTGTTAAAAACTTTTTTGTGGATTTTGTGAATTTTTTAAGTTTTACTAATGATTGGGTAGTTTCATCCCCTTAGACCCTGAATTTTTTTCAAATCTGTAATACTGTAGCTTGGAACTGGTCTTCTGAACTACCCAGCCAGACATGAAAGTGTTAAAAACTTTTTTGTGGATTTTGTGAATTTTTTAAGTTTTACTAATGATTGGGTAGTTTCATCCCCTTAGACCCTGAATTTTTTCAAATCTGTAATACTGTAGCTTGGAACTGGTCTTCTGAACTACCCAGCCAGACATGAAAGTGTTAAAAACTTTTTTGTGGGATTTTGTGAATTTTTTAAGTTTTACTAATGATTGGGTAGTTTCATCCCCTTAGACCCTGAATTTTTTCAAATCTGTAATACTGTAGCTTGGAACTGGTCTTCTGAACTACCCAGCCAGACATGAAAGTGTTAAAAACTTTTTTGTGGATTTTGTAAATTTTTTAAGTTTTACTAATGATTGGGTAGTTTCATCCCCTTAGACCCTGAATTTTTTTCAAATCTGTAATACTGTAGCTTGGAACTGGTCTTCTGAACTACCCAGCCAGACATGAAAGTGTTAAAAACTTTTTTGTGGATTTTTTTAAGTTTTACGAATGATTGGGTAGTTTCTTCCCCTTAGACTCTGAATTTTTTCAAATCTGAAAAAATGTAGTTTCGTATAGGTCTTCTGAACTACTCAGCCAGACATGAAAGTGTTAAAATCTTTTTTGTGGATTTTGTGAATTTTTTAAGTTTTACTAATGATTGGGTAGTTTCATCCCCTTAGACCCTGAATTTTTTCAAATCTGTAATACTGTAGGTTAGAAGTGGCCTTCTGAACTACCCAGCCAAACATGAAAGTGTTAAAAACTTTTTTGTGGATTTTGTGAATTTTTTAAGTTTTACTAATGATTTGGTAGTTTCATCCCCTTAGACCCTGAATTTTTTCAAATCTGTAGTACTGTAGCTTGAAACTGGTCTTCTGAACTACCCAGCCAGACATGAAAGTGTTAAAAACTTTTTTGTGGATTTTGTGAATTTTTTAAGTTTTACTAATGATTGGGTAGTTTCATCCCCTTAGACACTGAATTTTTTTCAAATCTGTAATACTGTAACTTGGAACTGGTCTTCTGAACTACCCAGCCAGACATGAAAGTGTTAAAAACTTTTTTGTGGATTTTGTGAATTTTTTAAGTTTTACTAATGATTGGGTAGTTTCATCCCCTTAGACCCTGAATTTTTTCAAATCTGTAATACTGTAGCTTGGAACTGGTCTTCTGAACTACCCAGCCAGACATGAAAGTGTTAAAAACTTTTTTGTGGATTTTGTGAATTTTTTAAGTTTTACTAATGATTGGGTAGTTTCATCCCCTTAGACCCTGAATTTTTTCAAATCTGTAATACTGTAGCTTGGAACTGGTCTTCTGAACTACCCAGCCAGACATGAAAGTGTTAAAAACTTTTTTGTGGATTTTTTGAATTTTTTAAGTTTTACTAATGATTGGGTAGTTTCATCCCCTTAGACCCTGAATTTTTTTCAAATCTGTAATACTGTAGCTTGGAACTGGTCTTCTGAACTACCCAGCCAGACATGAAAGTGTTAAAAACTTTTTTGTGGATTTTTTGAATTTTTTAAGTTTTACTAATGATTGGGTAGTTTCATCCCCTTAGACCCTGAATTTTTTTCAAATCTGTAATACTGTAGCTTGGAACTGGTCTTCTGAACTACCCAGCCAGACATGAAAGTGTTAAAAACTTTTTTGTGGATTTTTTGAATTTTTTAAGTTTTACTAATGATTGGGTAGTTTCATCCCCTTAGACCCTGAATTTTTTCAAATCTGTAATACTGTAGCTTGGAACTGGTCTTCTGAACTACCCAGCCAGACATGAAAGTGTTAAAAACTTTTTTGTGGGATTTTGTGAATTTTTTAAGTTTTACTAATGATTGGGTAGTTTCATCCCCTTAGACCCTGAATTTTTTTCAAATCTGTAATACTGTAGCTTGGAACTGGTCTTCTGAACTACCCAACCAGACATGAAAGTGTTAAAAACTTTTTTGTGGATTTTGTGAATTTTTTAAGTTTTACTAATGATAGGGTAGTTTCATCCCCTTAAACCCTGAATTTTTTCAAATCTGTAATACTGTAGCTTGGAACTGGTCTTCTGAACTACCCAGCCAGACATGAAAGTGTTAAAAACTTTTTTGTGGATTTTGTGAATTTTTTAAGTTTTACTAATGATTGGGTAGTTTCATCCCCTTAGACCCTGAATTTTTTCAAATCTGTAATACTGTAGCTTGGAACTGGTCTTCTGAACTACCCAGCCAGACATGAAAGTGTTAAAAACTTTTTTGTGGGATTTTGTGAATTTTTTAAGTTTTACTAATGATTGGGTAGTTTCATCCCCTTAGACCCTGAATTTTTTCAAATCTGTAATACTGTAGCTTGGAACTGGTCTTCTGAACTACCCAGCCAGACATGAAAGTGTTAAAAACTTTTTTGTGGATTTTGTAAATTTTTTAAGTTTTACTAATGATTGGGTAGTTTCATCCCCTTAGACCCTGAATTTTTTTCAAATCTGTAATACTGTAGCTTGGAACTGGTCTTCTGAACTACCCAGCCAGACATGAAAGTGTTAAAAACTTTTTTGTGGATTTTTTTAAGTTTTACGAATGATTGGGTAGTTTCATCCCCTTAGACTCTGAATTTTTTCAAATCTGAAAAAATGTAGTTTCGTATAGGTCTTCTGAACTACTCAGCCAGACATGAAAGTGTTAAAATCTTTTTTGTGGATTTTGTGAATTTTTAAATTTTACGAATGATTGGATAGTTTCATCCCCTTAGACCCTGAATTTTTTCAAATCTGAAATACTGTAGGTTAGAAGTGGTCTTCTGAACTACCCAGTCAAACATGAAAGTGTTAAAAACTTTTTTGTGGAATTTGTAAATTTTTTAAGTTTTACTAATGATTGGGTAGTTTCATCCCCTTAGACCCTGAATTTTTTTCAAATCTGTAATACTGTAGCTTGGAACTGGTCTTCTGAACTACCCAGCCAGACATGAAAGTGTTAAAAACTTTTTTGTGGATTTTGTGAATTTTTTAAGTTTTACTAATGATTGGGTAGTTTCATCCCCTTAGACCCTGAATTTTTTGAAATCTGTAATATTGTAGCTTGGAACTGGTCTTCTGAACTACCCAGCCAGACATGAAAGTGTTAAAAACTTTTTTGTGGGATTTTGTGAATTTTTAAAGTCTTACTAATGATTGGGTAGTTTCATCCCCTTAGACCCTGAATTTTTTTCAAATCTGTAATACTGTAGCTTGGAACTGGTCTTCTGAACTACCCAACCAGACATGAAAGTGTTAAAAACTTTTTTGTGGATTTTGTGAATTTTTTAAGTTTTACTAATGATTGGGTAGTTTCATCCCCTTAAACCCTGAATTTTTTCAAATCTGTAATACTGTAGCTTGGAACTGGTCTTCTGAACTACCCAGCCAGACATGAAAGTGTTAAAAACTTTTTTGTGGATTTTGTAAATTTTTTAAGTTTTACTAATGATTGGGTAGTTTCATCCCCTTAGACCCTGAATTTTTTTCAAATCTGTAATACTGTAGCTTGGAACTGGTCTTCTGAACTACCCAGCCAGACATGAAAGTGTTAAAAACTTTTTTGTGGATTTTGTGAATTTTTTAAGTTTTACTAATGATTGGGTAGTTTCATCCCCTTAGACCCTGAATTTTTTCAAATCTGTAATACTGTAGCTTGGAACTGGTCTTCTGAACTACCCAGCCAGACATGAAAGTGTTAAAAACTTTTTTGTGGATTTTTTTAAGTTTTACGAATGATTGGGTAGTTTCATCCCCTTAGACTCTGAATTTTTTCAAATCTGAAAAAATGTAGTTTCGTATAGGTCTTCTGAACTACTCAGCCAGACATGAAAGTGTTAAAAACTTTTTTGTGGATTTTGTGAATTTTTAAATTTTACGAATGATTGGGTAGTTTCATCCCCTTAGACCCTGAATTTTTTCAAATCTGAAATACTGTAGTTTTATAATGGTCCTCTGAACTACCCAGCCAGACATGAAAGTGTTAAAAACTTTTTTGTGGATTTTATGAATTTTTAAAATTTTACTAATGATTGGGTAGTTTCATCCCCTTAGACCCTGAATTTTTTCAAATCTGAAATATTGTAGTTTTGCAATGGTCCTCTGAACTAGCCAGATAGACATGAAAGTGTTAAAAACTTTTTTGTGAATTTTGTGAATTTTTTAAGTTTTACTAATGATTGGGTAGTTTCATCCCCTCAGACTCTGAATTTTTTCAAATCTGAAATACTATAGTTTCGTAATGGTACTCTGCACTACCCAGCCAAACATGAAAGTGTTAAAAACTTTTTTGTGGATTTTGTGAATTTTTTAAGTTTTACTTATGATTGGGTAGTTTCATCCCCTTAGACCCTGAATTTTTTCAAATCTGTAATACTGTAGGTTAGAAGTGGTCTTCTGAACTACCCAGTCAAACATGAAAGTGTTAAAAACTTTTTTGTGGATTTTGTAAATTTTTTAAGTTTTACTAATGATTGGGTAGTTTCATCCCCTTAGACCCTGAATTTTTTTCAAATCTGTAATACTGTAGCTTGGAACTGGTCTTCTGAACTACCCAACCAGACATGAAAGTGTTAAAAACTTTTTTGTGGATTTTGTGAATTTTTTAAGTTTTACTAATGATTGGGTAGTTTCATCCCCTTAAACCCTGAATTTTTTCAAATCTGTAATACTGTAGCTTGGAACTGGTCTTCTGAACTACCCAGCCAGACATGAAAGTGTTAAAAACTTTTTTGTGGATTTTGTAAATTTTTTAAGTTTTACTAATGATTGGGTAGTTTCATCCCCTTAGACCCTGAATTTTTTTCAAATCTGTAATACTGTAGCTTGGAACTGGTCTTCTGAACTACCCAGCCAGACATGAAAGTGTTAAAAACTTTTTTGTGGATTTTTTTAAGTTTTACGAATGATTGGGTAGTTTCATCCCCTTAGACTCTGAATTTTTTCAAATCTGAAAAAATGTAGTTTCGGATAGGTCTTCTGAACTACTCAGCCAGACATGAAAGTGTTAAAATCTTTTTTGTGGATTTTGTGAATTTTTTAAGTTTTACGAATGATTGGGTAGTTTCATCCCCTTAGACCCTGAATTTTTTCAAATATGAAATACTGTAATTTTGTAATGGTCCTCTGAACTACCCAGCCAGACTTGAAAGTGTTAAAAACTTTTTTGTGGATTTTGTGAATTTTTTAAGTTTTACGAATGATTGGGTAGTTTCATCCCCTTAGACCCTGAATTTTTTCAAATCTGTAATACTGTAGGTTAGAAGTGGCCTTCTGAACTACCCAGTCAAACATGAAAGTGTTAAAAACTTTTTTGTGGATTTTGTGAATTTTTTAAGTTTTACTAATGATTGGGTAGTTTCATCCCCTTAGACCCTGAATTTTTTCAAATCTGTAGTACTGTAGCTTGGAACTGGTCTTCTGAACTACCCAGCCAGACATGAAAGTGTTAAAAACTTTTTTGTGGATTTTGTGAATTTTTAAATTTTACGAATGATTGGATAGTTTCATCCCCTTAGACCCTGAATTTTTTCAAATCTGAAATACTGTAGTTTTGTAATGGTCCTCTGAACTACCCAGCCAGACATGAAAGTGTTAAAAACTTTTTTGTGGATTTTGTGAATTTTAAAAATTTTACTACTGATTGGGTAGTTTCATCCTCTTAGACCCTGAATTTTTTTCAAATCTGTAATACTGTAGCTTGGAACTGGTCTTCTGAACTACCCAGCCAGACATGAAAGTGTTAAAAACTTTTTTATGGATTTTTTTATGTTTTACGAATGATTGGGTAGTTTCATCCCCTTAGACTCTGAATTTTTTCAAATCTGAAAAAATGTAGTTTCGTATAGGTCTTCTGAACTACTCAGCCAGACATGAAAGTGTTAAAATCTTTTTTGTGGATTTTGTGAATTTTTTAAGTTTTACGAATGATTGGGTAGTTTCATCCCCTTAGACCCTGAATTTTTTCAAATCTGTAATACTGTAGGTTAGAAGTGGCCTTCTGAACTACCCAGTCAAACATGAAAGTGTTAAAAACTTTTTTGTGGATTTTGTGAATTTTTAAATTTTACGAATGATTGGGTAGTTTCATCCCCTTAGACCCTGAATTTTTTCAAATCTGAAATACTGTAGTTTTGTAATGGTCCTCTGAACTACCCAGCCAGACATGAAAGTGTTAAAAACTTTTTTGTGGATTTTGTGAATTTTTAAAATTTTACTAATGATTGGGTAGTTTCATCCCCTTAGACCCTGAATTTTTTCAAATCTGAAATATTGTAGTTTTGCAATGGTCCTCTGAACTAGCCAGCCAGACATGAAAGTGTTAAAAACTTTTTTGTGAATTTTGTGAATTTTTTAAGTTTTACTAATGATTGGGTAGTTTCATCCCCTCAGACTCTGAATTTTTTCAAATCTGAAATACTATAGTTTCGTAATGGCACTCTGCACTACCCAGCCAAACATGAAAGTGTTAAAAACTTTTTTGTGGATTTTGTGAATTTTTTAAGTTTTACTAATGATTGGGTAGTTTCATCCCCTTAGACCCTGCATTTTTTCAAATCTGTAATACTGTAGGTTAGAAGTGGTCTTCTGAACTACCCAGTCAAACATGAAAGTGTTAAAAACTTTTTTGTGGATTTTGTAAATTTTTTAAGTTTTACTAATGATTGGGTAGTTTCATCCCCTTAGACCCTGAATTTTTTTCAAATCTGTAATACTGTAGCTTGGAACTGGTGTTCTGAACTACCCAGCCAGACATGAAAGTGTTAAAAACTTTTTTGTGGATTTTGTGAATTTTTTAAGTTTTACTAATGATTGGGTAGTTTCATCCCCTTAGACCCTGAATTTTTTCAAATCTGTAATACTGTAGCTTGGAACTGGTCTTCTGAACTACCCAGCCAGACATGAAAGTGTTAAAAACTTTTTTGTGGATTTTGTGAATTTTTTAAGTTTTACTAATGATTGGGTAGTTTCATCCCCTTAGACCCTGAATTTTTTCAAATCTGTAATACTGTAGGTTACAAGTGGTCTTCTGAACTACCCAGTCAAACATGAAAGTGTTAAAAACTTTTTTGTGGATTTTGTAAATTTTTTAAGTTTTACTAATGATTGGGTAGTTTCATCCCCTTAGACCCTGAATTTTTTTCAAATCTGTAATACTGTAGCTTGGAACTGGTCTTCTGAACTACCCAGCCAGACATGAAAGTGTTAAAAACTTTTTTGTGGATTTTGTGAATTTTTTAAGTTTTACTAATGATTGGGTAGTTTCATCCCCTTAGACCCTGAATTTTTTCAAATCTGTAATACTGTAGCTTGGAACTGGTCTTCTGAACTACCCAGCCAGACATGAAAGTGTTAAAAACTTTTTTGTGGGATTTTGTGAATTTTTTAAGTTTTACTAATGATTGGGTAGTTTCATCCCCTTAGACCCTGAATTTTTTTCAAATCTGTAATACTGTAGCTTGGAACTGGTCTTCTGAACTACCCAACCAGACATGAAAGTGTTAAAAACTTTTTTGTGGATTTTGTGAATTTTTTAAGTTTTACTAATGATTGGGTAGTTTCATCCCCTTAAACCCTGAATTTTTTCAAATCTGTAATACTGTAGCTTGGAACTGGTCTTCTGAACTACCCAGCCAGACATGAAAGTGTTAAAAACTTTTTTGTGGATTTTGTAAATTTTTTAAGTTTTACTAATGATTGGGTAGTTTCATCCCCTTAGACCCTGAATTTTTTTCAAATCTGTAATACTGTAGCTTGGAACTGGTCTTCTGAACTACCCAGCCAGACATGAAAGTGTTAAAAACTTTTTTGTGGATTTTGTGAATTTTTTAAGTTTTACTAATGATTGGGTAGTTTCATCCCCTTAGACCCTGAATTTTTTCAAATCTGTAATACTGTAGCTTGGAACTGGTCTTCTGAACTACCCAGCCAGACATGAAAGTGTTAAAAACTTTTTTGTGGATTTTTTTAAGTTTTACGAATGATTGGGTAGTTTCATCCCCTTAGACTCTGAATTTTTTCAAATCTGAAAAAATGTAGTTTCGTATAGGTCTTCTGAACTACTCAGCCAGACATGAAAGTGTTAAAAACTTTTTTGTGGATTTTGTGAATTTTTTAAGTTTTACGAATGATTGGGTAGTTTCATCCCCTTAGACCCTGAATTTTTTCAAATCTGAAATACTGTAATTTTGTAATGGTCCTCTGAACTACCCAGCCAGACATGAAAGTGTTAAAAACTTTTTTGTGGATTTTGTGAATTTTTTAAGTTTTACGAATGATTGGGTAGTTTCATCCCCTTAGACCCAGAATTTTTTCAAATCTGTAATACTGTAGGTTAGAAGTGGCCTTCTGAACTACCCAGTCAAACATGAAAGTGTTAAAAACTTTTTTGTGGATTTTGTGAATTTTTTAAGTTTTACTAATGATTGGGTAGTTTCATCCCCTTAGACCCTGAATTTTTTCAAATCTGTAGTACTGTAGCTTGAAACTGGTCTTTTGAACTACCCAGCCAGACATGAAAGTGTTAAAAACTTTTTTGTGGATTTTGTGAATTTTTTAAGTTTTACGAATGATTGGGTAGTTTCATCCCCTTAGACCCTGAATTTTTTCAAATCTGTAATACTGTAGGTTAGAAGTGGCCTTCTGAACTACCCAGTCAAACATGAAAGTGTTAAAAACTTTTTTGTGGATTTTGTGAATTTTTTAAGTTTTACTAATGATTGGGTAGTTTCATCCCCTTAGACCCTGAATTTTTTCAAATCTGTAGTACTGTAGCTTGGAACTGGTCTTCTGAACTACCCAGCCAGACATGAAAGTGTTAAAAACTTTTTTGTGGATTTTGTGAATTTTTAAATTTTACGAATGATTGGATAGTTTCATCCCCTTAGACCCTGAATTTTTTCAAATCTGAAATACTGTAGTTTTGTAATGGTCCTCTGAACTACCCAGCCAGACATGAAAGTGTTAAAAACTTTTTTGTGGATTTTGTGAATTTTTAAAATTTTACTACTGATTGGGTAGTTTCATCCCCTTAGACCCTGAATTTTTTCAAATCTGAAATATTGTAGTTTTGCAATGGTCCTCTGAACTAGCCAGCCAGACATGAAAGTGTTAAAAACTTTTTTGTGAATTTTGTGAATTTTTTAAGTTTTACTAATGATTGGGTAGTTTCATCCCCTCAGACTCTGAATTTTTTCAAATCTGTAATACTGTAGGTTAGAAGTGGTCTTCTGAACTACCCAGTCAAACATGAAAGTGTTAAAAACTTTTTTGTGGATTTTGTGAATTTTTTAAGTTTTACTAATGATTGGGTAGTTTCATCCCCTTAGACCCTGAATTTTTTCAAATCTGTAGTACTGTAGCTTGGAACTGGTCTTCTGAACTACCCAGCCAGACATGAAAGTGTTAAAAACTTTTTTGTGGATTTTGTGAATTTTTAAATTTTACGAATGATTGGATAGTTTCATCCCCTTAGACCCTGAATTTTTTCAAATCTGAAATACTGTAGTTTTGTAATGGTCCTCTGAACTACCCAGCCAGACATGAAAGTGTTAAAAACTTTTTTGTGGATTTTGTGAATTTTTAAAATTTTACTACTGATTGGGTAGTTTCATCCCCTTAGACCCTGAATTTTTTCAAATCTGAAATATTGTAGTTTTGCAATGGTCCTCTGAACTAGCCAGCCAGACATGAAAGTGTTAAAAACTTTTTTGTGAATTTTGTGAATTTTTTAAGTTTTACTAATGATTGGGTAGTTTCATCCCCTCAGACTCTGAATTTTTTCAAATCTGAAATACTATAGTTTCGTAATGGCACTCTGCACTACCCAGCCAAACATGAAAGTGTTAAAAACTTTTTTGTGGATTTTGTGATTTTTTTAAGTTTTACGAATGATTGGGTAGTTTCATCCCCTTAGACTCTGAATTTTTTCAAATCTGAAAAAATGTAGTTTCGTATAGGTCTTCTGAACTACTCAGCCAGACATGAAAGTGTTAAAATCTTTTTTGTGGATTTTGTGAATTTTTTAAATTTTACGAATGATTGGGTAGTTTCATCCCCTTAGACCCTGAATTTTTTCAAATCTGTAATACTGTAGGTTAGAAGTGGCCTTCTGAACTACCCAGTCAAACATGAAAGTGTTAAAAACTTTTTTGTGGATTTTGTGAATTTTTAAATTTTACGAATGATTGGGTAGTTTCATCCCCTTAGACCCTGAATTTTTTCAAATCTGAAATACTGTAGTTTTGTAATGGTCCTCTGAACTACCCAGCCAGACATGAAAGTGTTAAAAACTTTTTTGTGGATTTTGTGAATTTTTAAAATTTTACTAATGATTGGGTAGTTTCATCCCCTTAGACCCTGAATTTTTTCAAATCTGAAATATTGTAGTTTTGCAATGGTCCTCTGAACTAGCCAGCCAGACATGAAAGTGTTAAAAACTTTTTTGTGAATTTTGTGAATTTTTTAAGTTTTACTAATGATTGGGTAGTTTCATCCCCTCAGACTCTGAATTTTTTCAAATCTGAAATACTATAGTTTCGTAATGGCACTCTGCACTACCCAGCCAAACATGAAAGTGTTAAAAACTTTTTTGTGGATTTTGTGAATTTTTTAAGTTTTACTAATGATTGGGTAGTTTCATCCCCTTAGACCCTGCATTTTTTCAAATCTGTAATACTGTAGGTTAGAAGTGGTCTTCTGAACTACCCAGTCAAACATGAAAGTGTTAAAAACTTTTTTGTGGATTTTGTAAATTTTTTAAGTTTTACTAATGATTGGGTAGTTTCATCCCCTTAGACCCTGAATTTTTTTCAAATCTGTAATACTGTAGCTTGGAACTGGTGTTCTGAACTACCCAGCCAGACATGAAAGTGTTAAAAACTTTTTTGTGGATTTTGTGAATTTTTTAAGTTTTACTAATGATTGGGTAGTTTCATCCCCTTAGACCCTGAATTTTTTCAAATCTGTAATACTGTAGCTTGGAACTGGTCTTCTGAACTACCCAGCCAGACATGAAAGTGTTAAAAACTTTTTTGTGGATTTTGTGAATTTTTTAAGTTTTACTAATGATTGGGTAGTTTCATCCCCTTAGACCCTGAATTTTTTCAAATCTGTAATACTGTAGGTTACAAGTGGTCTTCTGAACTACCCAGTCAAACATGAAAGTGTTAAAAACTTTTTTGTGGATTTTGTAAATTTTTTAAGTTTTACTAATGATTGGGTAGTTTCATCCCCTTAGACCCTGAATTTTTTTCAAATCTGTAATACTGTAGCTTGGAACTGGTCTTCTGAACTACCCAGCCAGACATGAAAGTGTTAAAAACTTTTTTGTGGATTTTGTGAATTTTTTAAGTTTTACTAATGATTGGGTAGTTTCATCCCCTTAGACCCTGAATTTTTTCAAATCTGTAATACTGTAGCTTGGAACTGGTCTTCTGAACTACCCAGCCAGACATGAAAGTGTTAAAAACTTTTTTGTGGGATTTTGTGAATTTTTTAAGTTTTACTAATGATTGGGTAGTTTCATCCCCTTAGACCCTGAATTTTTTTCAAATCTGTAATACTGTAGCTTGGAACTGGTCTTCTGAACTACCCAACCAGACATGAAAGTGTTAAAAACTTTTTTGTGGATTTTGTGAATTTTTTAAGTTTTACTAATGATTGGGTAGTTTCATCCCCTTAAACCCTGAATTTTTTCAAATCTGTAATACTGTAGCTTGGAACTGGTCTTCTGAACTACCCAGCCAGACATGAAAGTGTTAAAAACTTTTTTGTGGATTTTGTAAATTTTTTAAGTTTTACTAATGATTGGGTAGTTTCATCCCCTTAGACCCTGAATTTTTTTCAAATCTGTAATACTGTAGCTTGGAACTGGTCTTCTGAACTACCCAGCCAGACATGAAAGTGTTAAAAACTTTTTTGTGGATTTTGTGAATTTTTTAAGTTTTACTAATGATTGGGTAGTTTCATCCCCTTAGACCCTGAATTTTTTCAAATCTGTAATACTGTAGCTTGGAACTGGTCTTCTGAACTACCCAGCCAGACATGAAAGTGTTAAAAACTTTTTTGTGGATTTTTTTAAGTTTTACGAATGATTGGGTAGTTTCATCCCCTTAGACTCTGAATTTTTTCAAATCTGAAAAAATGTAGTTTCGTATAGGTCTTCTGAACTACTCAGCCAGACATGAAAGTGTTAAAAACTTTTTTGTGGATTTTGTGAATTTTTTAAGTTTTACGAATGATTGGGTAGTTTCATCCCCTTAGACCCTGAATTTTTTCAAATCTGAAATACTGTAATTTTGTAATGGTCCTCTGAACTACCCAGCCAGACATGAAAGTGTTAAAAACTTTTTTGTGGATTTTGTGAATTTTTTAAGTTTTACGAATGATTGGGTAGTTTCATCCCCTTAGACCCAGAATTTTTTCAAATCTGTAATACTGTAGGTTAGAAGTGGCCTTCTGAACTACCCAGTCAAACATGAAAGTGTTAAAAACTTTTTTGTGGATTTTGTGAATTTTTTAAGTTTTACTAATGATTGGGTAGTTTCATCCCCTTAGACCCTGAATTTTTTCAAATCTGTAGTACTGTAGCTTGAAACTGGTCTTTTGAACTACCCAGCCAGACATGAAAGTGTTAAAAACTTTTTTGTGGATTTTGTGAATTTTTTAAGTTTTACGAATGATTGGGTAGTTTCATCCCCTTAGACCCTGAATTTTTTCAAATCTGTAATACTGTAGGTTAGAAGTGGCCTTCTGAACTACCCAGTCAAACATGAAAGTGTTAAAAACTTTTTTGTGGATTTTGTGAATTTTTTAAGTTTTACTAATGATTGGGTAGTTTCATCCCCTTAGACCCTGAATTTTTTCAAATCTGTAGTACTGTAGCTTGGAACTGGTCTTCTGAACTACCCAGCCAGACATGAAAGTGTTAAAAACTTTTTTGTGGATTTTGTGAATTTTTAAATTTTACGAATGATTGGATAGTTTCATCCCCTTAGACCCTGAATTTTTTCAAATCTGAAATACTGTAGTTTTGTAATGGTCCTCTGAACTACCCAGCCAGACATGAAAGTGTTAAAAACTTTTTTGTGGATTTTGTGAATTTTTAAAATTTTACTACTGATTGGGTAGTTTCATCCCCTTAGACCCTGAATTTTTTTCAAATCTGTAATACTGTAGCTTGGAACTGGTCTTCTGAACTACCCAGCCAGACATGAAAGTGTTAAAAACTTTTTTGTGGATTTTTTTAAGTTTTACGAATGATTGGGTAGTTTCATCCCCTTGGACTCTGAATTTTTTCAAATCTGAAAAAATGTAGTTTCGTATAGGTCTTCTGAACTACTCAGCCAGACATGAAAGTGTTAAAATCTTTTTTGTGGATTTTGTGAATTTTTTAAGTTTTACGAATGATTGGGTAGTTTCATCCCCTTAGACCCTGAATTTTTTCAAATCTGTAATACTGTAGGTTAGAAGTGGCCTTCTGAACTACCCAGTCAAACATGAAAGTGTTAAAAACTTTTTTGTGGATTTTGTGAATTTTTAAATTTTACGAATGATTGGGTAGTTTCATCCCCTTAGACCCTGAATTTTTTCAAATCTGAAATACTGTAGTTTTGTAATGGTCCTCTGAACTACCCAGCCAGACATGAAAGTGTTAAAAACTTTTTTGTGGATTTTGTGAATTTTTAAAATTTTACTAATGATTGGGTAGTTTCATCCCCTTAGACCCTGAATTTTTTCAAATCTGAAATATTGTAGTTTTGCAATGGTCCTCTGAACTAGCCAGCCAGACATGAAAGTGTTAAAAACTTTTTTGTGAATTTTGTGAATTTTTTAAGTTTTACTAATGATTGGGTAGTTTCATCCCCTCAGACTCTGAATTTTTTCAAATCTGAAATACTATAGTTTCGTAATGGTACTCTGCACTACCCAGCCAAACATGAAAGTGTTAAAAACTTTTTTGTGGATTTTGTGAATTTTTTAAGTTTTACTAATGATTGGGTAGTTTCATCCTTTTAGACCCTGAATTTTTTCAAATCTGTAATACTGTAGGTTAGAAGTGGTCTTCTGAACTACCCAGTCAAACATGAAAGTGTTAAAAACTTTTTTGTGGATTTTGTAAATTTTTTAAGTTTTACTAATGATTGGGTAGTTTCATCCCCTTAGACCCTGAATTTTTTTCAAATCTGTAATACTGTAGCTTGGAACTGGTCTTCTGAACTACCCAGCCAGACATGAAAGTGTTAAAAACTTTTTTGTGGATTTTGTGAATTTTTTAAGTTTTACTAATGATTGGGTAGTTTCATCCCCTTAGACCCTGAATTTTTTCAAATCTGTAATACTGTAGCTTGGAACTGGTCTTCTGAACTACCCAGCCAGACATGAAAGTGTTAAAAACTTTTTTGTGGATTTTGTGAATTTTTTAAGTTTTACTAATGATTGGGTAGTTTCATCCCCTTAGACCCTGAATTTTTTCAAATCTGTAATACTGTAGGTTACAAGTGGTCTTCTGAACTACCCAGTCAAACATGAAAGTGTTAAAAACTTTTTTGTGGATTTTGTAAATTTTTTAAGTTTTACTAATGATTGGGTAGTTTCATCCCCTTAGACCCTGAATTTTTTTCAAATCTGTAATACTGTAGCTTGGAACTGGTCTTCTGAACTACCCAGCCAGACATGAAAGTGTTAAAAACTTTTTTGTGGATTTTGTGAGTTTTTTAAGTTTTACTAATGATTGGGTAGTTTCATCCCCTTAGACCCTGAATTTTTTCAAATCTGTAATACTGTAGCTTGGAACTGGTCTTCTGAACTACCCAGCCAGACATGAAAGTGTTAAAAACTTTTTTGTGGATTTTTTTAAGTTTTACGAATGATTGGGTAGTTTCATCCCCTTAGACTCTGAATTTTTTCAAATCTGAAAAAATGTAGTTTCGTATAGGTCTTCTGAACTACTCAGCCAGACATGAAAGTGTTAAAAACTTTTTTGTGGATTTTGTGAATTTTTTAAGTTTTACGAATGATTGGGTAGTTTCATCCCCTTAGACCCTGAATTTTTTCAAATCTGAAATACTGTAATTTTGTAATGGTCCTCTGAACTACCCAGCCAGACATGAAAGTGTTAAAAACTTTTTTGTGGATTTTGTGAATTTTTTAAGTTTTACGAATGATTGGGTAGTTTCATCCCCTTAGACCCAGAATTTTTTCAAATCTGTAATACTGTAGGTTAGAAGTGGCCTTCTGAACTACCCAGTCAAACATGAAAGTGTTAAAAACTTTTTTGTGGATTTTGTGAATTTTTTAAGTTTTACTAATGATTGGGTAGTTTCATCCCCTTAGACCCTGAATTTTTTCAAATCTGTAGTACTGTAGCTTGAAACTGGTCTTTTGAACTACCCAGCCAGACATGAAAGTGTTAAAAACTTTTTTGTGGATTTTGTGAATTTTTTAAGTTTTACGAATGATTGGGTAGTTTCATCCCCTTAGACCCTGAATTTTTTCAAATCTGTAATACTGTAGGTTAGAAGTGGCCTTCTGAACTACCCAGTCAAACATGAAAGTGTTAAAAACTTTTTTGTGGATTTTGTGAATTTTTTAAGTTTTACTAATGATTGGGTAGTTTCATCCCCTTAGACCCTGAATTTTTTCAAATCTGTAGTACTGTAGCTTGGAACTGGTCTTCTGAACTACCCAGCCAGACATGAAAGTGTTAAAAACTTTTTTGTGGATTTTGTGAATTTTTAAATTTTACGAATGATTGGATAGTTTCATCCCCTTAGACCCTGAATTTTTTCAAATCTGAAATACTGTAGTTTTGTAATGGTCCTCTGAACTACCCAGCCAGACATGAAAGTGTTAAAAACTTTTTTGTGGATTTTGTGAATTTTTAAAATTTTACTACTGATTGGGTAGTTTCATCCCCTTAGACCCTGAATTTTTTTCAAATCTGTAATACTGTAGCTTGGAACTGGTCTTCTGAACTACCCAGCCAGACATGAAAGTGTTAAAAACTTTTTTGTGGATTTTTTTAAGTTTTACGAATGATTGGGTAGTTTCATCCCCTTAGACTCTGAATTTTTTCAAATCTGAAAAAATGTAGTTTCGTATAGGTCTTCTGAACTACTCAGCCAGACATGAAAGTGTTAAAATCTTTTTTGTGGATTTTGTGAATTTTTTAAGTTTTACGAATGATTGGGTAGTTTCATCCCCTTAGACCCTGAATTTTTTCAAATCTGTAATACTGTAGGTTAGAAGTGGCCTTCTGAACTACCCAGTCAAACATGAAAGTGTTAAAAACTTTTTTGTGGATTTTGTGAATTTTTAAATTTTACGAATGATTGGGTAGTTTCATCCCCTTAGACCCTGAATTTTTTCAAATCTGAAATACTGTAGTTTTGTAATGGTCCTCTGAACTACCCAGCCAGACATGAAAGTGTTAAAAACTTTTTTGTGGATTTTGTGAATTTTTAAAATTTTACTAATGATTGGGTAGTTTCATCCCCTTAGACCCTGAATTTTTTCAAATCTGAAATATTGTAGTTTTGCAATGGTCCTCTGAACTAGCCAGCCAGACATGAAAGTGTTAAAAACTTTTTTGTGAATTTTTGTGAATTTTTTAAGTTTTACTAATGATTGGGTAGTTTCATCCCCTCAGACTCTGAATTTTTTCAAATCTGAAATACTATAGTTTCGTAATGGTACTCTGCACTACCCAGCCAAACATGAAAGTGTTAAAAACTTTTTTGTGGATTTTGTGAATTTTTTAAGTTTTACTAATGATTGGGTAGTTTCATCCTTTTAGACCCTGAATTTTTTCAAATCTGTAATACTGTAGGTTAGAAGTGGTCTTCTGAACTACCCAGTCAAACATGAAAGTGTTAAAAACTTTTTTGTGGATTTTGTAAATTTTTTAAGTTTTACTAATGATTGGGTAGTTTCATCCCCTTAGACCCTGAATTTTTTTCAAATCTGTAATACTGTAGCTTGGAACTGGTCTTCTGAACTACCCAGCCAGACATGAAAGTGTTAAAAACTTTTTTGTGGATTTTGTGAATTTTTTAAGTTTTACTAATGATTGGGTAGTTTCATCCCCTTAGACCCTGAATTTTTTCAAATCTGTAATACTGTAGCTTGGAACTGGTCTTCTGAACTACCCAGCCAGACATGAAAGTGTTAAAAACTTTTTTGTGGATTTTGTGAATTTTTTAAGTTTTACTAATGATTGGGTAGTTTCATCCCCTTAGACCCTGAATTTTTTCAAATCTGTAATACTGTAGGTTACAAGTGGTCTTCTGAACTACCCAGCCAGACATGAAAGTGTTAAAAACTTTTTTGTGGATTTTGTGAATTTTTTAAGTTTTACTAATGATTGGGTAGTTTCATCCCCTTAGACCCTGAATTTTTTCAAATCTGTAATACTGTAGCTTGGAACTGGTCTTCTGAACTACCCAGCCAGACATGAAAGTGTTAAAAACTTTTTTGTGGATTTTGTGAATTTTTTAAGTTTTACTAATGATTGGGTAGTTTCATCCCCTTAGACCCTGAATTTTTTCAAATCTGTAATACTGTAGCTTGGAACTGGTCTTCTGAACTACCCAGCCAGACATGAAAGTGTTAAAAACTTTTTTGTGGGATTTTGTGAATTTTTTAAGTTTTACTAATGATTGGGTAGTTTCATCCCCTTAGACCCTGAATTTTTTTCAAATCTGTAATACTGTAGCTTGGAACTGGTCTTCTGAACTACCCAACCAGACATGAAAGTGTTAAAAACTTTTTTGTGGATTTTGTGAATTTTTTAAGTTTTACTAATGATTGGGTAGTTTCATCCCCTTAAACCCTGAATTTTTTCAAATCTGTAATACTGTAGCTTGGAACTGGTCTTCTGAACTACCCAGCCAGACATGAAAGTGTTAAAAACTTTTTTGTGGATTTTGTAAATTTTTTAAGTTTTACTAATGATTGGGTAGTTTTATCCCCTTAGACCCTGAATTTTTTTCAAATCTGTAATACTGTAGCTTGGAACTGGTCTTCTGAACTACCCAGCCAGACATGAAAGTGTTAAAAACTTTTTTGTGGATTTTTTTAAGTTTTACGAATGATTGGGTAGTTTCATCCCCTTAGACTCTGAATTTTTTCAAATCTGAAAAAATGTAGTTTCGTATAGGTCTTCTGAACTACTCAGCCAGACATGAAAGTGTTAAAAACTTTTTTGTGGATTTTGTGAATTTTTTAAGTTTTACGAATGATTGGGTAGTTTCATCCCCTTAGACCCTGAATTTTTTCAAATCTGAAATACTGTAATTTTGTAATGGTCCTCTGAACTACCCAGCCAGACATGAAAGTGTTAAAAACTTTTTTGTGGATTTTGTGAATTTTTTAAGTTTTACGAATGATTGGGTAGTTTCATCCCCTTAGACCCTGAATTTTTTCAAATCTGTAATACTGTAGGTTAGAAGTGGCCTTCTGAACTACCCAGTCAAACATGAAAGTGTTAAAAACTTTTTTGTGGATTTTGTGAATTTTTAAATTTTACGAATGATTGGATAGTTTCATCCCCTTAGACCCTGAATTTTTTCAAATCTGAAATACTGTAGTTTTGTAATGGTCCTCTGAACTACCCAGCCAGACATGAAAGTGTTAAAAACTTTTTTGTGGATTTTGTGAATTTTTTAAATTTTACGAATGATTGGGTAGTTTCATCCCCTTAGACTCTGAATTTTTTCAAATCTGTAATACTGTAGCTTGGAACTGGTCTTCTGAACTACCCAGCCAGACATGAAAGTGTTAAAAACTTTTTTGTGGATTTTGTGAATTTTTAAATTTTACGAATGATTGGATAGTTTCATCCCCTTAGACCCTGAATTTTTTCAAATCTGAAATACTGTAGTTTTGTAATGGTCCTCTGAACTACCCAGCCAGACATGAAAGTGTTAAAAACTTTTTTGTGGATTTTGTGAATTTTTAAAATTTTACTAATGATTGGGTAGTTTCATCCCCTTAGACCCTGAATTTTTTCAAATCTGAAATACTGTAGTTTTGCAATGGTCCTCTGAACTACCCAGCCAGACATGAAAGTGTTAAAAACTTTTTTGTGGATTTTGTGAATTTTTTAAGTTTTACGAATTATTGGGTAGTTTCATCCCCTCAGACTCTGAATTTTTTCAAATCTGAAATACTGTAGTTTCGTAATGGTCTTCTGAACTACCCAACCAAACATGAAAGTGTTAAAAACTTTTTTGTGGATTTTATGAATTTTTTAAGTTTTACGAATGATTGGGTAGTTTCATCCCCTCAGACTCTGAATTTTTTCAAATCTGAAATACTGTAGGTTAGAACTGGTCTTCTGAACTACCCAGCCAAACATGAAAGTGTTAAAAACTTTTTTGTGGATTTTGTGAATTTTTTAAGTTTTACTAATGATTGGGTAGTTTCATCCCCTTAGACCCTGAATTTTTTCAAATCTGTAATACTGTAGCTTGGAACTGGTCTTCTGAACTACCCAGCCAGACATGAAAGTGTAAAAAACTTGTTTGTGGATTTTGTGAATTTTTTAAGTTTTACTAATGATTGGGTAGTTTCATCCCCTTAGACCCTGTATTTTTTTCAAATCTGTAGTACTGTAGCTTGGAACTGGTCTTCTGAACTACCCAGCCAAACATGAAAGTGTTAAAAACTTTTTTGTGGATTTTGTGAATTTTTTAAGTTTTACTAATGATTGGGTAGTTTCATCCCCTTAGACCCTGAATTTTTTCAAATCTGTAGTACTGTAGCTTGGAACTGGTCTTCTGAACTACCCAGCCAGATATGAAAGTGTTAAAAACTTTTTTGTGGATTTTGTGAATTTTTTAAGTTTTACTAATGATTGGGTAGTTTCATCACCTTAGACCCTGAATTTTTTCAAATCTGTAGTACTGTAGCTTGGAACTGGTCTTCTGAACTACCCAGCCAGACATGAAAGTGTTAAAAACTTTTTTGTGGATTTTGTGAATTTTTTAAGTTTTACTAATGATTGGGTAGTTTCATCCCCTTAGACCCTGAATTTTTTCAAATCTGTAATACTGTAGGTTAAAAGTGGTCTTCTGAACTACCCAGCCAAACATGAAAGTGTTAAAAACTTTTTTGTGGATTTAGTGAATTTTTTAAGTTTTACGAATGATTGGGTAGTTTCATCCCCTTAGACCCTGAATTTTTTCAAATCTGTAATACTGTAGCTTGGAACTGGTCCTCTGAACTACCCAGCCAAACATGAAAGTGTTAAAAACTTTTTTGTAGATTTTGTGAATTTTTTAAGTTTTACAAATGATTGGGTAGTTTCATCCCCTCAGACTCTGAATTTTTTCAAATCTGAAATACTGTAGTTTCGTAATGGTCCTCTGAACTACCCAGCCAAACATGAAAGTGTTAAAAACTTTTTTGTGGATTTTGTGAATTTTTTAAGTTTTACTAATGATTGGGTAGTTTCAACCCCTTAGACCCTGAATTTTTTCAAATCTGTAATACTGTAGGTTAGAACTGGTCTTCTTAACTACCCAGCCAAACATGAAAGTGTTAAAAACTTTTTTGTAGATTTTATGAATTTTTTAATTGGACTTTTGATTGTATGTGCCAAATATGAAAACTTAAATACCTTTTTATTATAATTATGAAAATATGTATTATTTCAGAGCTTTATTGTATGTTAATTATTCGTATTTTTTTTTATTCCTTCCAAACAGCAATGGTCGCCATAAAAAATACTTGTCTTTTGGTAAACTTAAGTGGAAATGTCATTATGAAGTGATTTTTGTTGCTAAAATAAGAAATATACGGGTTTTGCCGTTTTTGCACATTATCGATCTGGTCCACTGTAAAAACTTGATTCTCGTTTCCGTTTCTGATTCTGTCTTCAGCTACATAGAAAATTGGATGGTCGAAAAATAGTCATCTGCTCTGAGCATTTCAAAGAGGAAAATTTTATTATAAAAGCTGGTAGAAGGTCTTTGAATTATAATGTAGTACCTTCGCAGAAAATAGGAAAGATGCAAAATGGATCTATCCAGTACCCAATCCTCATCTTACATGTATGAAGCTTCTGTTCTGAGAGGTAAGTTCTATAACAATTATAATTATATATTATCAGGATTGTCTATTACATAAACTATTAGTAGAAGTAAAAATGGATGGAACAACAATCCCACCTGCCTCCAATTTATGAGAACATTTAGAAGATTACTGTGATTACTGTTGCATACAAGGAGAGGGCAATTGTAAAGTTTAAGATGTAACCACTGTCCATAGCATCCCCAGTACAAAAGTAAAGAGCACCGAGGAAGCAGTAGATATTTCATTATATAGGAAATATAATTTCGAACCTAGAGATAGCTTAATGTACCATAATTATGATGTGTTGACTAATGTCATTGATTTGAACAGTGTAACATCAAATGCTGTTACCTACATTAGTGGATACGTAGTAAAAATGTTATTTAAAATCCATAAGTGTGCAGAATGTATACTAGGTTGTGGAATCACCTGTAGATGCCTGTAAGCGGAGACTCATACTCTCTGATTTCTTTCAAAAACAAAGGAAAGCTTTATTATCATTTGTAACCAAGGTGAATACATTATACTGGAATGGCTGAGGGAAATGTTAAAAATAGAATCGGCCAAATATAAAATTACCAAACATGGAAATTCATGATTTGCTATGCATCTATTGTTTAACATTTAATAGTGTATTCTTTTCTGGTATTAACTTTTGTACGTTATGTACCTATATTTTTTAGCTTTCTCCTTTGTTATTAATGTTTGGCATTTTTTTTAGGAGGTTTACACATTGCATCCTATGGTGTTATAAAAATTTGTGAAGGAGTAAAAATTACAATCAGAAAAATGCTGGCTTCCACAAAGAAAAAAATTCATGGATTGTTTTTACTACCTTAGACTAGGAAAGAGAGGAAACTCGTAGTCACTACCAGGAGAATGGAGCAAATTGCCAGCAATATTAATTGTAATTCTCCCTAATTTCTTATCGCTCCTATTTGTACACTAACAAGCACAACAGCTTATCATTACGTCAATCTCACAAAAACACAGTTTTATTCCTATTAACACTAAAATCCAAAAGAATCTGCAATGTAAAGTGCAATGTTTGCCAACATTTCAAATAACAAATTCGAGCAAATGCGACAAACGGGACTATAAGATGCAAGTTGTCAATTACGAGTCCCTTTTCTTTCCTTGTCTATAAGGTTAGGTACTACTAACTAAAATAAAAAATAGTATAGGTATGCTTGTTGAATATGTAACTTAAGATTAAATAGATTAAAATAATATATTTTTCTATTGTTAATGATTTACTACTTACTTAGATTAGCAGTTATGTATTGTAAATATTCAATAATTATAAAATATTACTCAAAAGTTTCATTTAATTTTTGTTATATGATAATATTTTAAATTATTTTATGCATTTCGCAAAATGTTTTCTACCTTGTAATAATGTAGGATGCAGAAATGTATTATTATTAAAAGGTTTATAATAAAGTCTGTTTTATAAACTGATGACTTCATTCTATGAAATATTGAAATTTTACTTACGAAAGACTAGACACGACGTCTGGAGGGCTGAGGAGCTGCAAAAGGAAGAGGTCAGTTCCCTTGAATGAATGGACCGATATTCTGATATACATTAGAAGGTCAGGAAGGTTCAACTAGGGAAGAGGTGACGGAGTTAGGTAGGGGACAACAGGAGTAGGCAAAAAGAGCCCGCTTGTGGCCTAGTTGCCAGATCTTGGCCGCCCCAAAGCACTACTACTACTACAACTACTACTACGAAAGTTAAATTATTTTATACACTATTTACAAAAAATAAATTGTGACTCATTTAAAAAAAAAAGTAGATTGTTGAAAATTGATTCTGGTGAGGAAAATTGTAAAAAAACATGTTTTTGCATAAACATAAAATATAAAAATGTATTCAATTTCATGTCATAACAACTGTCATGTCGTCCATTTCTAGGAATTCGTATAAAGAAATTACAGCGCTGTTGTCGAGCTTTGTTAAATTTCGACTGCCACTACCATTTACGATCTTAACATTCCACCGTTTTTTCTACAGACAAATTTCCTTACTGTTGCTGGGTAATGCATGTTTTTATTTTACATTTTCTTAATTTTCTGTGCAAGGTCGGTGCGAGTAGTGCAGGTTAATAGCTATATGTACAACCTTACTAAATATTTTGTTTTGTACTACTACTAAATTACTGGATTAGATAATTTTGAGAATTACCCTAGCGGCGAGCTACTCTTTGTAAAATAGGTACTTATTGATTGCTTTTTAAATTGACAAAATATTCAATGTTTAGAATCTTGTTTTTATTAAATATGTAATTCAATTTCATCATGAAAAGTTTACGATTAATACATTAATTTCTTTATGTAAACACGATGAAAAATTTTCACATTGCATTTATTAATGCAATAATAAAATACAAAAATGTTTTGTGCAAGAATTTGCAATATTACGCACATATTCGTATTTTCGTTTATTATTACTAACCATTTCCATCATTTATCACCTAGAGTAAAATTCGGTAGATTAAATTGCAAACAACACTCGTAGACATGTGAAGAAGATTTTGGCTAACCCTTGTATCACCAGACTAGAAAATGGCGGCGCCTTTGATTAGGCAGTTTGCGCAGGTTAACGCTTATTCTCCCTACTCCATATCTCTGGACATGATTGACATGTAACCTCAAAATATATTTTTATCATGATACCATGATACCAAGGATTGTTAACTGTTTACAGGATTGCTCGATCGCTCAATTTTGTCATCCGCCTTTGTGACGTCATCGAAGATATATGTAATCGAATTGTCAAAATATACCTATTTTGTGTTTGTTATATTTCACATTTGCAAGAGAATTTTCGTATTTGAATGATTATTAATATTATTATTTATTAAAGTTTGTAATAACAGTATAAAGTGTACCTATTTCTACAAGTTCGAGATCTTTGGATCTTTGATGACGTCACAATTATGGATTACATTGCAGTATAGGGATCGAGCAATCCTGTAAACAGTTAACAATCCTTGTCATGATACAACTTGTATCATGATTTTTATGGTTAAAATCAGAGACAACCATATGAGACAATGGTTGTCTCAAATATATAATACTACTATATCGCGGGTAGAGGCCCAAAAATTCCGAAAACAACACGGCGCCGACATACAATCTGTATCCTTATCGATAGTACCTTAGTCAAATATGCGTATGCGCACGAATTTCGCGACTTCCAATAAGCATGCAGCATAAATACTGCATCTCTGTCCACGGTCTTTAAACTAATACGGTTGTCTGGTAACTTTTAGCCAATCACAGCTCAGCCGGCAAAACGTCACAGGTATGCTGTACTACGCGTATTGGCATCTCAGTACATCGAACAAAGGCATATAGATGGAAAATAATATAAGGTAGACAGAGCGCGATATATAATATTCCAAAATCACATATTTATATTAAATAAAATTAAAATTATTTAAACCTATTATGGGTAGACTATTAAATAAATAAATATAACATAGAAATTAATATATAAAATTTGTTTCAGTACTTACCTGAATCCAGTTTTAAACATGTTTTAACATAAAGCACGTAGGCATATAGGAGAAAATGAGATGTTTTTTGTGTACCTAAAGGTGTATAATATGATTATACAAAATATTGTGCATCCTCTTGCAGGGTCTGTTTACATATCAAACTAGGTAACTGTACCTCTGTCACTCCTATAATGACCTTAAAATATACAGGATTATACAAGCTAGAAACATAAACATTCTATATTTATAAATGGTTACAAATACTGGTTAATATGAGTAATAAGCGAAGAATAAATACTATATATAATTTGTTATACATATTTATAACTATAAACTAGTAACACAATTATGTTACAGTTTTCCTCATCTTTTTAGACAATTTTCGCTCTTGGTCACTTTCAAATTTTCTTTTTTTTGACGAATATAAAGTTTGTAATTTTTTCTTATTAATATATGTAATTCTCACAAAGACCCTTTGTCTTATAAATGAGTAAATTAATTTTTTTGAAATTAATGGCTCCTTTTTTAAAATAAAATTTGTGGTTCTATTTACAACTTTCCTATTAAATTTAAAACTATCTTTGTGTATTTTAATGAACCATTTGTCAAGACGTTTAACATCGTTCTGCCAAGACGAGGATGGTTCGGTTAAACCCCCAAAAGATAGACTTTGGATCCAGGAGGGCATAGCATACGTATGCATATTTATTGGCTCGTTTTCGTAGGTATAAGACCCCAGTTCTGGAAATTCTTTTTTATGTTTCCGAGCCAAATATCCAGCAATATAAATAAGACCATCTTTTTCACACATTTTTTTAGGTGATACTGAGGCAGAACTGGAACTTTGACTAGAGACCTGACTGGATAGTTCAGATATGTCGTCAGACATGTCCTTTGGTTCCGCAAATTCAGGGGATGGTATGCTAACTTTCTTTAAGGCATAAGCTAGTATAAATTCTTCCTGCTCAATCTCTTTACTCAGCTGAACATTGACATTTTTCTGAACTATCCCTGGATTCTTTCTCAGTAGGATCATCCTTAATCTATATATTGCATTGAGTGGTGCAGGATGATCGTGTAAACCACCTCTTGATCTAATCTAGAAAGAAATTACCCACATGAAATTTTTAAAGAAATTCTTAATCTTAAAAAAATTACCTGACAGAATAAATTTTCAAGGCAATCTTGATTTAGACGATGTGTCAATATATAACGTGTTCCAAATTTTTCTTTCATATCTTTGTATAGGTTTTGTAATGATATGGTACAGATTATTGCTCCCTTTTGAAAAATCTGCAATGCATTTTTTGATTTTGCCCGCATATTTTTAAAAGTTTGTTTAGCTGTCTCTAAAACTTCATCCTGTTTCTCCAAGTTTTTACCATATGGCACTTTAGTTATTGTTGTTGCAGATGGAGTGTACGAATTCATAATATCGAACCATTTGTTGATAAGATCTATGAAATCACCTACATCTTCAGCTAGCTGTTTGTTTGGTCCAGGAGAATACCGTTTTAAAGCAGTTGCAGTTGTGTTCGACATGAGCTGAGCCGCTAAAGCCACATTCTGCCTTTGAGCCCTTTCACAAGTGATATGCAGGTGGTTAAGTTTATGACATGAGCTTATTTCACTTCTCGAATGTTCAATTAAACATTTCACTGGCTCTTTAGTGATAAGTGTCCCATCTTCTAAAATGAATCCATTGTCCACAAACCAATTTCTGATTAATTTCAGGACATGAGGAACGTCAGCAAATACATATATTTTGTTACCAGTTACTGGATGCATAAAATACGTTTTCTCTATAGATACGGCTATTTCTTTCCAAAGCCCAATGTTTCCCCTCCATAATCTGAGACACAGGCCACAACGTCATAATTAATGTTCTTTAACTGAGTTATTACGTCTTCCAACAGAGGCTTGGTCATTTTTGTGTCAAAATCAACAAATATTGGCTGCTTCATGAACTAAAAATACCTCTCGCCATGATCACTTGCATATATGTATGCGGACCAATAATTGTGTCATATTTTTGATCGTATTCAATTAGTGATGATACTTTAACTTCATCATAAGAAAGAACAGTTATTCTCTCAAAATCAGTTTTTTCCTTCCCACAAGCATCCATCACTCTCAAAACATCTTTTAAGATTCCATGTTGCAAATCGACATTGGATGCCCAACTTTGTAAAGTAGAAATTCCCGGCAAGGGATATTTCAGTGACTGTCTTACGTAAATATAGGCACGTTTACTAAAATATCATAAGGTAAATGCCTTACAAATTTCCTCATTTGTCCATCTCGCCTTGGTTTTCTTTTTCAATAAAATGTGTATTTGGTTGGGACTTAAAAAGTCTGCTAACATCTCCCTTGCTCTAATTTCCAATTTTTTTTCACTGTCTGCAACATTAATCTCGAATTTCTTATTTTTTTCTAATAAAGTTTCAATCTCTATTTTGTCTTTTTGTATTTGACACTGCATATTTTCTTTGTCTTTTTGAAGAGCACAAAATTTTTCAAATAAAATCTCATATGGAGTTTGCTGGCTCGTTGATGGTAGCTCATCTACATTAATTTCGATATCACTAATGGGAGGTAAATCACTATTACTAGGTGGCAAATTTTCCTTATTTGATAAAAGATTTGTAGCAATATTTTTTTGTTCTTTTATGTTCATCCTTCTACTTCTTTCACTTGTGGTTTTTTCGGGCAGCAAAGGAAGACATAAAGACGGAATAGCTAAAATATACAATCACATTAGTTTTCTATAAAATGTTTTTATTAATAAATTCACCTGCTACTTTAAGTCTTTTTGGTTGGGTGTTTGTTAACTGAGCTTGAATCATGTCATCATACTGATTCATTTCAAAATGTTTGCTGCAAACCCGTTTATTTTTAGGGTTAAATGTTCTTCTAAAGTCTTTCCTTCTACACAGTCTAACCCATTCTTTGGCGATTACCATATTTTTTGGAAAAGTAAAAAATCTAATCACTTCTCCCCTTTTTTTTGCCTTTTCACTATTACTTTTGCAAGTCGCTACACCGCAATTAGTTCCAGTCATATTGCTAAAAGTAGTAAATATTTAGTTATTGAGCACAGTAAAACATTTGTCTGTTCACCTTTTATTTGAAGCCAATTACACCGAAAATAAAATGATGTAAACACTTAATGATAGTTCAATAAAAATCCTAAATACTTATAAATTGTTGAAAGCACGAAATACACACTATAGCCGCAAATTAGAACTAATTAACAAATATAGAACCGTGAACCGTATAAGAATACAATGGAAATGGCTTGCCACATAAAACTTGCAGCCGTCTTGTGACGTCACTGTGACGTAGGGTCGCCATATTGGATAGCTTACCAGACAACCGTATTAGTTTAAAGACCGTGATCTGTGTCTACCATATATATAATACTACTATATCGCGGGTAGAGGCCCAAAAATTCCGAAAACAACACGGCGCCGACATACAATCTCTATCCTTATCGAGAGTACCTTAGTCAAATATGCGCATGCGCATGAATTTCGCGACATCCAATAAGCATGCAGCATAAATACTGCATCTCTGTCTACCGACTTCTTTAAAAAAAAGTTGAAAGTTGGGAAGTCTGTCAGCCTATAAACAGTGTGTCAGCTTCCGTAACCATGGAGATTGCGCATGCGCAAATCGAAAAAAGGGTCTCTGGAACAGTATAGCACTATATCTTTTGTCCTGTAATGTTTTCGGAGAAACCGCTTATGGGTTAACATAGGAAATACGCGATATAGTAGTATTATATATATGGTGTCTACCGACTTCTTTTTAAAAAAAGTTGAAAGCTGGAAAGTCTGTCAACCTATAAGCAATGTGTCAGTTTCCGTAACCATGGATATCGACAAAATCTGCGCATGCGCAAATCGAACAAAGGGTCTCTGGAACAGTATAGCACTATATCTTTTGTCCTTTGATGTTTTCGGAGAAACCGCTTATGGGCTAACATAGGAAATACGCGATATAGTAGTATTATATATATGGGTTGTCTCCAGAGACATAGAGTAGGGAGAATGCTCGTGCTGATGCGCGGAAGATCTAAACCTAATGGCCGCCATTTTGACCCATACGCCTGGCGCGATATTTAAACTGCTTAAAAGTCAGAACATTTTAAAATTTATATTGTATATACATATAAAATTTTGCATAAAAAGTTTCACATGCATATAGGTACCCTAAATTTAATTAATATTAGGGCTGTATTATCAGGATTACAATAAAAATAAAGGGGTACATATTTTAATATAAATTGTTCCTTCATTGAGCTGACTTTTTTTTAGTATATTACAAGATTTAACATATTTTACGATCCTAAGGGCAGCCTACCAAAATAAAGCCAAATTGTTTATTCTTTAGAAAAGTAATTGAAATATAAGATATTCTGTTATTAATAAAAAGTTAACAAAGCTGGTAAACATTTTCTACAAAAAAGCTTGTAGTCACAGAAAATCGATAAAATTACTGCTTCTTTTAAGAAACCACTGCATCTTTCGGTATAGAAATCTTTTAAGAGGGCCATTGAAAATATAATGTACATGTAGACCTTCGGGCCGGCATATGTTAAACTAAAAAATTATGACTTTTTAATTAATTATAATTACGACGTAATGTAGATAAAGGATTGGACTAGGAGTTCTCCTTGTTTCATGGCAATCTATGCACTGCAAATATGAAATTATTAACAATTCAAATAGCAACAAGGGGGGGTATCTAGGTACTCTATTTTTGATTGGCTCTTTATTCGAGCATATTACGGGATTAGCTCTTTGCCATGCTCTTTGCTGAGTACCTTACTCCCCGCTCATACCGCAGAGCTCCAAGTCCGTGACTTTACATTAACAAAATGTCAATGCTGTTAAATACCCTATGCCGTATCTAGCACTATAAGATCGATGACTAAATCCTTAAAATATAGATTTAAAATAATCTGAGTGTTATTTGACACTGACAGGAGATATTATTAAACTTCAACTCGCAGTTAGTATTTAAAATTGATAATAGTGCTACACTTTACATTTGCTACTGAAAAAAAAAACAAAACCAAGTAGTTCTAAGAAATCAATTTTATTATTGATGATTAAATAATATTAATTTAGTAAGTTGTTTTCGTACAGCTGGTCCTTGAATTATTTCTGTGTATTTCTTAGCTAAATTAAAAAATCTTATTCTTGTGTAGGCTGCAATAATTTTTTTAATTAATATATACAAATGATTTTCCTCATTAGAGGCAAAACACAAATTATGGTCTATTAAAAATGGGAATAATTTTTCTGCATCACTATATAGGTTTTGTGCTACAGCTATAACAAAAGTGGACACAAAGTATTCCTCACGTGGAATTTTGTTACCGGTAAAGACCAGGATGCGCTTTATAAACATCTCAGTTACTTGACAGATTTTTACTACCCCTTCTGCTGGTACTTGTAAACCTCCTAAAAATATCAATTAATACATTAAAAAAATAAAAATAATATAATAACTAGTTATACCTCTATCTTTTTTTAAAATAAATCTATAAGTTTGATTCTGTTCTATTTCATCTCTGCTTGCAATGCAATTTGTAATACATTCAGGACATTTATATGACCTCTTTAACATCCTAACCACATAACCACTCATGTAAGTAATCACATTTAAGGAAAATTGGTTAATGTCAATAAAAAATGGCAATACATCATAATCATGGTCTGTTGTCACTTCATCAGATACATCCAAATTATAACGCCTACATAGTGACACATCAACATCAATCATATCCGGTTTCTTTTCAGTTGTACTTGGCACTTTTAACACAGATGTGTCATCAAGAACTTTACAGTTACCACCACGCTGAGATACACGTGAAAATAACAGCAGTCTACGAAACGTGTGCATGAACTGTAACGATGTAGGATTATTATTCCATCCATTGCGAGACCTGTAATATATATTTAATTAATGATAATAATAAATATCAAATGTAAAGTAGAGTAGTGTTACCTTACGGAACAAAAAAATATTTCTAAGTGGTCCTGGCTGCACTTATATGAGAGCAAATAATTCAGCCTATGAGTTTTTATAAAATCATCAAAAATGCCTATAATTGACACTGACGAAATAACAAAGCCAAATATAGGCGTATTTCTGGGTGTACGATATAGATCAACATTAGTGCAATCAACCAAAAAACGGATTGTGTCCATTAAAAAAGGTCTCCAAAATTGTTCTCTTGCCCAAGGACTTTTAGAATTTAGGATGTCAAAGAGTCTATCAATCCTTCTTATAAAAGATACCGTTGCTTCAACGCCTTGAAAATTGGGATGTTTTAATTCTCTATTTAAAAAATCCAATGCATCAGCAACACTACAACTAAGAGTTTGTGCAGCCAAATTTACCTGGAAATTTGAATGAATTAGTAAATAATTTCTTTAAAATATATAAAAACTTCTGTTGGAGATATTTTCGTTGATTTTAATAAATGAAAAGCAGAAATATTCATGGCACATTCACTGCAGTAAACCTAACTATTCTCATTGTTCAATAAAATTCTAAACATTCTTGGAACGAACTATCAATCTCCAATCTGCAGAATTAAAAATGCAGGAATTCTTAATTACACAGGCTGAGGCTGGTTGATTTACTTGTTGAAGTTATTAATGATCTGTAATTGATAGTTTGTTCCCAAAAGTATTTAAGAATGTGTTTTATTTTACGAGACTAGTTATGTTCCTTGCAGACAAAACATATTAATAAATTAAAACGACCTGGCATAGTAGTTCACTTTTCATTTATCCTAAAATCTACGAAAACCTCAGCAACATAACTCTTAAGGATATAATTTACAAAACTATGAAACCTTACTTTCATTTTTTGCCTTTCCCATTCAATATGGCTTTTCTTCAGTTTATTAGCCAAAGTTAAAGTTTCCTCTTCTTGAAGTAAATATAATTTTTTAATAAAGTTCCAATCCACTACTCCATCTTCTGTTTTAATCTGTCCCAAAGTTGCAAGAAGGTTCCTAATTAATTTTAACATGTGACAAACATCCAATAAACAAAAGACTTTTATACTGCTGTAAGCTGGATGTGGAAACCAAGTTTTCATATTGTGGATATCATCTAAATGGCAACCCAATTCCTTTAACATAGCAAAATGAGCATATTTTTCTTTTGTTGTAGTTTTGTTTTGTGTGTTTTTAATATATCTTCTCATTAGAAGATGAGGCACATCTTCATAGCATTTCTCCAAATGATTAATTGCAACTTCTGAGAGATGCTGTTTTTGTTTCAGATCTTGGACTATGGTCGTTAAAGTTGTAATTTTTTTTTTAAGATTTTTAATGGTTTTTTTAGCGGAATATAACTTTTTTCTAGACACCTGTCCTACTTTCCTGGACTCAATATATTTTTTCTTGATCTTGCTGGGTGACGTGCTAGAACAAAAACAAAAGAAAGGATTAACAGAAAACTTTAAACATATTTTTATTACGCTGAAAAAAACTTAACAAAACTCAACTTTAAAGTTTGTAATAGTGAATAGTTAAACCCAAGTTGAAATTTTTTACTTAATTTTGTTAATTAAGAGCTATGTGATTTTTATGGAGTTCTCTAAAAAAATACATTGATATAGGGTTCAATAAGTGATATAGACTTCAATAGGAAGAGTTAAGTTTAAAAACAATACCCGAGTAATAAGTTAGAATGATACAAAAATTGTGGTATAGTAACGATCTGGTGACATCTCTCTAACACATTACTCTGAGCAGGTATAATCGTTGGAATTTACTACATATATGTTCCATATATCAATATCTCAAAAATGTGATGCTCAATTGTTTTTCTGTTTATGTTATACCTACCATTATAATCACAACAAAGATAATGCTATTTTCTTAATTTAACGGAACTTATTGTTGCTCTTATAAGAAGTTGACATTTATGCTGATTTGAGTTTAAACACACTGTATATTTTTTATGACCTATAAGCATACTCAGAACCTGCTGCCCAGTTACTTCCAACACGTTCTCTCGTGAGAATAGTGCTGGAAGTAATAATAATAATAATAATAATAATAAATGTCTTTATTTTTGATTGTTTAACATACAATTTGGATAGAGTTACATAAGAAGGTGGCGATATCCAACAAAGTTGCTCATATATAACCACCTTGATTACAATATATAGGAATTAAATAATATTCACATAAAATTTGCATAAGAAACCGGTCAGAAAAATTGATAATACGGAAAAAAAATACTTAAAAAGTACGTGATAATAGGTAAGTTTTCTAAATCTATAATTAATTATACAATCTTAATATAAAAGAATCAAACAGAATCTCTTTTGCTTAAAGTGTATAATTTGATTTTCCTGTTAAATGTTGCTAAGTTCGGGGCGTTTCGTATGCTGTGGGGTAATGCATTGAAAACTTTGACAGAGGTGTACCTAAAAGTTCTTTGAAAAGTGCTAGTTCTATGCTTAGGTACCGTAAACCGCTGTTGATGGCGTGTGGTACGGTCATGTCTGTCAGTACCTTTAACAAGTTTCTCATACAAATATTTTGGTTGCTTAGTCTCATTTATTTTATAAACTATCCGTGACATGTGCATATTAAACTTTTGCTCAAGTGTAAACCAATTCGACTCTCGAAATTTTTCAGTAACGTGATCAAACTTACGAAGACCAAAACAATATCTGATGCAAGCAATTTGAATTTTCTCAAGGCTATATTTATCTTTATGTAAAAGAGCAGGCCAGTAGACAATGTTACAATAATTTAAATGCGATAAAATTAAGGAATCTGTCACTCTCAGTTTAGTCTGTTTAGTTAAGTTGTCGTTGTGCATATATAAAACTCTTAAAAGCCCAATAGTTTTCTGTGTTAAATAAGCGACGTGACTTGAAAAACGCATATCACAATCAATGTGCAAACCTAAATTTCTACAGTTATTTGTGGGTGTGAGAGCAACATTATTTATAGTTATTTTAAATTGAGAATTATCTAGCAAGGAATTCCTATCTTTACCAAATATAAGTAACTGAGTTTTGTTTTCATTGAGAACAAGTCCATGTGCAATAGAATATTTTCCAATCATGTCTAAGTCTTTGTTTACATTATGCGCTGCTAATTTAAACTCATTAATATGAAAACTGTAATAAATTTGAGTATCGTCTGCATATTGATGGGACGAACAGTAATTTATATATTTACTCAAGTCAGAGGTATACAGTGAAAAAAGCAAAGGTGCTAATACACTGCCTTGGGGCACACCTCTATTCAAAAATATTAAATTCGAGTATACATTACTCAAAACAACCCTTTGGCACCTACTTTGTAAATAATTAATAAAAAAATTTATAGCGGTGTTCCCAAGCCCAAAGTACCGCAGTTTAATAATTAGAGTAGAATGCGAAATAGTGTCAAAGGCCTTGCTATAATCTAACAAGACCAGGCACGAATTATTTTTATCATCGTAAGCTTTGAATAAATCATCAGTAATGCTAAGCAAGGCTGACGTTGTGCTATGATGCTGACGGAAACCAGACTGTGTAGCGGGTAAAATATTATTTTGTTCTAAAAAATTGGATAGTTGTTCCGCTACAATTTTTTCCAGAATTTTTGACAATACTGGCAAGATGCTTATCGGACGAAAATCTGACATTTGCGAGGGATTTTTCTTTTTTGGAATTGGTACCACATTTGCTTGCTTCCATAGTGTTGGTATATCACCTTCTGCTAGACACTTATTTATAATGAACGTAATATGGTCACTAAGATAAGGAATAACATAAAGTAATAGTTTAAGATTAAGTCCATCCGGCCCTGTGGCATTCGATTTGAGTTTATGTATTATTTTTTCGACTTGCAGTGTATTAACCAATGTAAATTGTAACCTATTAGTGAGGTTTTCCGTGAAATATTTATTAACATATTCATTAGTAATAAAGTCAATATCATTATTAACTTGTGGCAAACTATCTTGAAAAAAATTATTATAATCATCAGGACTAGCAAAATCTTGAAAATGTGTACTGTTATTTTTGTTCTGAGTTATATTTAAATATTTTAAAGTGCGCCAGAACTCTTTCGAATTGGTTTTGAATACATGTTGTACGTAGGCCTTTTTCTCCGCTTTTACTGCCACATTGACCATATTTCTCAAAGTTTTATATTCGTTCCATGAATTATCAGTTTTGTTCTTCTTATATTTTGTCAAGGCTTTATTACGAAGCTTCATCATAAACTTAAGGTTCTGAGTCAGCCAGGGAGCTGGAGATTTAGTGATTTTCACTGTTTTAAAAGGTGCTAAGTAATTGGGTAAAGTGCTAAGTAATTGGGCTACTGCTTCTCATTGATCCCGTACTAGTCAGAAGTGCTCTGTGAACAAACATAATATGTTCATGCCCCATTTAATGTTGACTCGATATACTAGAGATAGAAAAATGTATAATAAAATAACTTACCTATAGCCATGAATAGTTTGAATAAACTTGATTTTCTTCCTTTTTGTACCACTACTATCAGTACTTGTCTCTCGACCAGATGTTTCACTAAAATCATAATTAAATCAAAATTAGTTAAATATAAGTTAAACTTATAAAATAATAGTAGGTACATGACTGAACAAAATGACATTAGAGCTTTTGGAACTGGATGGGAATGAAAAATATGTAGGGTATGTTTTAGTATACTATAATTTTGTTATATGGACAAATAATCAGCTTTATTGAATGGCATAAGCAATGATTCACTCTAATTAGTTCGTAACATAAAGAATTTAAGTGATTAATATTTAATTGTAGTTTACTTTCACCTCATAGCTACTTATTAATTTCTTACCCCATATGTCTTTTTAATTTACAGTGTAACAATGATGGCACTGAGGTGTCAGAAACTGATGTCCGAGAAGAACTAAGCGAGGAAGACTGTAATGTCTGTGAAAGTTCCACACTAGTTGTGTCTTCTAGTAAAGCTGCAGTGGGGCCTTTGGCTTTCTTGTGTTGTGTTTGAATGCCTGACTTGCTTGTAGTTGCGACTTCTAATAAAGATACAGATTTATATTTTGTTTGATGACCTTGGGTTTGAATGTCTGACTTACCTGTAGTTGAAGCAACTTGTAAATTTAAACTTGGAACAGCATTAGGCCTTAAGTAAGTCCTACTGCCACTCCTTATAAAATCCAACTCATTGAAATGTTGCGAACAAATTAATTTATTCTCTGACCATTTCCAGTCACTATCTTTGGTTAGTACATTCAACCATTCTTTCAGTAAATCTCCTCTGGGAAATCTAGAACTTCTTTGTAAGTAAACAAGTTTAAAAATCTTTTGTTTTAAATTTACCTGTGAACAGTAACTCCTTCTGGCTTAAACCTTTTCACATTTTTACACCCTTTCACAGAGCAAGACATGATGGAAGATTAACTTTTTACTCTGTAGAAAATATTTCAAAGTCACTAAGATATTTAAGACGGTAAGAAAATAACAAGTTTATTAATTTTATCACTCGAATAACCACACAATTACCAACACTATTCACACATTGACATCTAAAGTTCAAAATGGCGGCGAATATAGAGTCGTCAGATAATGAGATGCGCAGACGTTCAAAAGCACTCTACTTACTCTATATCTATGATAATACCACAGAGTACCCATTATACTATATGATAAATACTACATTCTGGAAGACTCAGCAGACTTAAACCTAACATTTCGGGGTGTCGCATCATAATTATTCAAGTGGTTTTGTATTTTGATTTATTTGGTATTTGTCAGTGTTGTTTAGTGCTTTATATTTCTATTTTGAAATTTAAATAATGGAAAGTGGAAGTGTATCTCCATCTTTATATAATGTAGTTATTTTTTATCTAAGAATGTAATATTATAAGTTTTGGCATAATAACCACAAAAATAATAATAATTTGACGAACTTACCTATCAATTGTTGTTTTTATTAGAGTAATTGTTGGTTATTTTGTGTATACTGGTTTTTATGGTTCTTAATAATTACACCAGTGTTTAAGTTGTTTAATTTTATTTCTCTTTGGGTTGTATTCAATTTTTATAAAAGAATAGGTTCACCGATAAAGGCAAACACTGGTGATGCCGATATTATCATAACTTTTTTAGGAACAAACTTTTTTTCGCAAAAATAGGTAAGTACAAATGCATTCGAGGGAATCTTAAATCCAGTGGTGTAGTCAGACTTTTTATAAAAAAATTGCTAACAAAATGTTGCTATTTTTCACTTAAAAAAAATCGTAGTAGGCCTTGAAAATCAAAATTTCGTCTTCAAATTTTGCATCAACATAGACCTTTCGGAGATCTATCTTTTGAAAAAAATCTGGTTCAAATCGGTCCATAAACAATTTTTTTACGCGAGTGTTTCCATTCTTAATGGGTCGCACTGTATATACTCTTTTTTGTGTTTAATAATCCTAGTTATATGTTTTAACCAGTATGTTATTTAATATATACCTATGTCGATAAAAGTATAAAAGTTTTTATCACTGTTCATGAAGTTATGAAATATCATGGTTCAATGTTTTCATGTTTCTAAGGGCCAATTTTTCAATGCTTGGTTAACGTAATTTAACCTAGAGTTAACTAACTACAAGTTTAGAATGTGAATAGTTATTCATAAAATGTTCGAAGTAAATTACATTTTCAACTTATAGCTAGCTTAACTATATATACTGGTTAAACCGTGTTAACCAAGCATTGAAAAACCGTCCCTTAAGAAAAAAAAATAACTAAGAGATTAATTATTAATGAAGTTGATTAAACATTTAAAACTGTATTGAATCATGACTTCATAACTTCATTAATAATGTATCTCTTAGTTTTTTTTTCTTAATTCCTAATTAAAAAAGATAGCAACAGTTAAATAAGGCAATAAATAATATTGAAATATACTATAGAAATAAAATATTCTACACATTTCCACTGCATTTCTAATTTGACGAATATTGTATGTAAAAGCTCTGTAATTGTTACTTAAATAAGTTCATTTTAAATGTGTTTATAAATAAAACATATTAAAACCGGTTTACGACACAATTTATGTTTCATTATCTTATGTACTGTATAATGAGCCACTATCTTAATTAAAAAATATATAAAATAAATGTTAGGTCAAATGCAACAGCGCTTCTCAAGAAAAAATTGTAAGTTTGGCAACGTTGTACACTTCCCGTTTAAAGGGACTAGGGCCGCGATTCTGTAATGACGATACGACAGTAATACGATATCGAATCGTACAAATAGTGATTCTCTTTGGAAATCGACTCCTCGACTATCGAGTAATCTAACCTAAAAATGGTCGATAGCTTTGGAGGTGTCGTCCAGCGTAAACGATAGCATCTTTGTCATTGTATATTGTGATAGTATATTGTCTAATATATAAATCCCTGACAGTCAGGGATTTATCAGAGATTCTATGCAGGAACAAACCTATAATACTACCACAGAGGAGTATATACAGAGGGGACAGCCGGCGGAATGTCTTTGATGTTTGACAGTTCATAGCTATGACCATGGCCCGGATTCTGATTCTACGATACGATTTCAATAACGATACAACCCCAGTTTTCGATATCGTCAGTACGATTGTGTTTAAAATGATTCCGGTTCACTATCGTTTCGATACCCAATTTAAACGCGAAAAAATAGAGATTCTGTTGGCAACACTGCGGTTTATGATTGATTTTTGACTTGTATTAACATTACTTTGTAGTGCTTTGAAGCTACACCAGCCATTTCGGCCCACCACCAAAATTTCTATACCATAATTTATTACACTTTTATTACAAATTTATTCCACCAAAATTAATTTTATTACCCTTGCCGTAAGTTAGTTATAAGCGAACAACCTAGGTTTAATTTAAACCTACACCAGCCACTGGTAACTTTTGAACTAAATAAGATATGGAGATGGTTCTTTCGCTAGAATTTATTACAAATTTATTACATTCGACCCCGCCTAGTTTAAACTCCCTACAGTGAAATCCAAGGGGTGAAAACAACCCCAAAGAGGTATTTTCAATTTTAATGAACCTGAAACGTGCAAATTCATCCGAGATATATTTGAATTTATCTCTTAGAAATATTAAATAAACATTTCATACCCGGGGGTGAAAACCACCCCATCTACCCCTAGTACGTCCAAACACCGATAATCGAAATTTAAATTAAATTAAATTTTAAAATATTGCAAATACAAGAAGAATGAAACCTGCTTCGTATTTTCTTCCATTTAAATTATAATCGATTAAAGTAAACCGCGATTTTATTACACTTGCCATTTTCGAGAAATCGGGAGTGGTCGGCGTGAATCTTAAGCTAGCTCGCCCACTCGTATCTCCGAAACTACATAACGTATTGCAATGAAACTTGCATCATATTTTATTACATTTTAATCCTAACTGAATAGAGCAAACCGCAATTTTATTACACTTGCTATTTTCGAGAAATCGGGAGTCGTCAAAATTGAATGGTAAGCTAGCCCGCCCTCTCGTATCTCCGAAACTAAAAAACCCACTGCAATGAAACCTACATCATATTTTATTACATTTTAATTATAATTGAATAGAGCAAACCGCGACTTTATTACACCTGCCATTTTAGAGAAATCGGGAGTAGTCCGCCGTGGTTTGAAGCTAGCCCGCCCTCTCGTATCTCCGAAACTAAAAAACATACTGCAATGAAACCTACATCATATTTTATTACATTTTAATTATAATTGAATAGAGCAAACCGCGATTTTATTACACCTGCCATTTTCGAGAAATCGGGAGTTGTCGGCGTGAATCATAAGCTAGCCCGCCCACTCGTATCTCCGAAACTACATACCGGATTGCAATGAAACTTGCATCATATTTTATTACATTTTAATCATAATTGAATAGAGCAAACCGCGATTTTATTACACTTGCCATTTTCGAGAAATCGGGAGTGGTCGACGTGAATCTTAACCTAGCCCGCCCACTCGCATCTCCGAAACTACATAACGTATTGCAATGAAACTTGCATCATATTTTATTATATTTTAATTATAATTGAATAGAGCAAACCGCGATTTTATTACACTTGCCATTTTCGAGAAATCGGGAGTAGTCCGGCGTGGTTTGAAGCTAGCCCGCCCTCTCGTCTCTCCGAAACTAGAAGACGTACTGCAATGAAACCTACATCATATTTTATTACATTTTAATTATAATTGAATAGAGCAAACCGCGATTTTATTACACCTGCCATTTTCGAGAAATCGAGAGTTGTCGGCGTGAATCATAAGCTAGCCCGCCCACTCGTATCTCCGAAACTACATAGCGGATTGCAATGAAAACTTGCATCTTATTTTATTACATTTTAATCATAATTGAATAGAGCAAACCGCGATTTTATTACACTTGGTACTTTCGAGAAATCGGGAGTGGTCGGGCGTCACTCAAAGCTAGCCCGCCACTCTCGTTTCTCCGAAACTAAAAAACGTACTACAATGAAACTTACATCATATTTTATTAAATTTTAATTATAATTGAATAGAGCAAACCGCGATTTTATTACACCTGCCATTTTCTCGAGAAATCGAGAGTTGTCGGCGTGAATCATAAGCTAGCCCGCCCAATCGTATCTCCGAAACTACATAACGTATTGCAATTAAACTTGCATCATATGTTATTACATTTTAATCATAACTCAATAGAGCAAACCGCGATTTTATTACACTTGCTAATTTCGAGAAATCGGAGTGGTCAAAATTGAATGGTAAGCTAGCCCGCCCTCTTGTATCTCCGAAACTAAAAAGCCCACTGTATTGAAACCTACATCATATTTTATTACATTTTAATTATAATTGAATAGAGTAAACCGCGATTTATTACACCTGCCATTTTCGAGAAATCTGGAGTAGTCCGGCGTGGTTTGAAGCTAGCCCGCCCTCTCGTATCTCCGAAACTAAAAAACCCACTGTAATGAAACCTACATTATATTTTATTACATTTAATTATAATTGAATAGAGCAAACCGCAATTTTATTACACCTGCCATTTTCGAGAAATCGGGAGTAGTCCGGCTTGGTTTGAAGCTAGCCCGCCCTCCTCGTATCTCCGAAACTAAAAAACATACTGCAATGAAACCTACATCATATTATATTACATTTTAATTATAATTGAATATAGCAAACCGCGATTTTATTACACCTGCCATTTTCGAGAAATCGAGAGTTGTCGGCGTGAATCATAAGCTAGCCCGCCCCACTCGTATCTCCGAAACTACATACCGGATTGCAATGAAACTTGCATCATATTTTATTAGATTTTAATCATAATTGAATAGAGTAAACCGTGATTTTATTACACTTGCCATTTTCGAGAAATCGGAAGTGGTCGGGCGTCAATCAAAGCTAGCCCGCCCTCTCGTATCTCCGAAACTAAAAACGTACTACAATGAAACTTACATCATATTTTATTACATTTTTAATTATAATTGAATAGAGCAAACTGCGATTTTATTACACCTGCCATTTTAGAGAAATCGGGAGTAGTCAGACGTGGATTGACGCTAGCCCGCCCTCTCGTATCTCCGAAACTAAAAAACGTACTGCAATGAAACCTACATCATATTTTATTACATTTGAATTATAATTAAATAGAGCAAACCGCGATGTTATTACGCCTGCCATTTTCGAGAATCGGGAGTGATCGGCGTGAATCATAAGCTAGCCCGCCCTCTCGTATCTCCGAAACTAAAAAACTTATTGCAATGAAACCTACATCATATTTTATTACATTTTAATTATAATTGAATAGAGCAAACCGCGATTTTATTACACCTGCCATTTTCGAGAAATCGGGAGTGATCGGCGTGGTTTGAAGCTAGCCCGCCCTCTCGTATCTCCGAAACTAAAAAACCCACTGTAATGAAACCTACATCATATTTTAATACATTTTAATTATAATTGAATAGAGCAAACCGCGATTTATTACGCCTGCCATTTTCGAGAAATCGGGGAGTGATCGGCGTGAATCATAAGCTAGCCTGCCCTCTCGTATCTCCGAAACTAAACAACTTATTGCAATAAAATCTACATCATGTTTTATTACATTATAATTATAATTGAATAGAGCAAACCGCGATTTTATTACACTTGCCATTTTCGAGAAATCTGATGTGGCCTAATTTGAATGGTAAGCTAGCCCGCCCTCTCGTGTATCCGAAACTAAAAAACGTACTGCAATGAAACCTACATCATATTTTATTACATTTGAATTATAATTGAATAGAGCAAACCGCGATTTTATTACACTTGCCATTTTCGAGAAATCACAAGTGGTCATTGACCATGATGTGGTCCAAATGTAATAAAATATAATGCAAGTTTCATTGCTATACTTATGATTCACGCCGACAACTCCCGATTTCTCGAAAATGGCAGGTGTAATAAAATCGCGGTTTGCTCTATACAATCATAATTCAAATGTAATAAAATATGATGTAAGTTTCATTGCAATTCGTTTTTTAGTTTCGGAGATACGAGAGGGCGGGCTAGCTTCAACCACGCCGGACTACTCTCCATTTCTCGAAAATGGCAGGTGTAATAAAATCGCGGTTTGTTCTATTCAATTATAATTAAAATGTAATAAAATATTATGTAGGTTTCAATACAGTGGGCTTTTTAGTTTCGGAGATACAAGAGGGCGGGCTAGCTTACCATTCAATTTTGACCACTCCCGATTTCTCGAAATTAGCAAGTGTAATAAAATCGCGGTTTGCTCTATTCAATATAATTAAAATGTAATAAAACATGATGTAGGTTTTCATTATAATAAGTTTTTTAGTTTCGGAGATATGAGAGGGCAGGCTAGCTTATGATTCACGCCGATCACTCCCGATTTCTCGAAAATGGTAGGCGTAATAAAATCGCGGTTTGCTCTATTTAATTATAATTCAAATGTAATAAAATATGATGTAGGTTTCATTGTAGTACGTTTTTTAGTTTCGGAGATACGAGAGGACGGGCTAGCGTCAAACCACGTCTGACTACTCCAGATTTCTCTAAAATGGCAGGTGTAATAAAATCGCAGTTTGCTCTATTCAATTATAATTAAAATGTAATAAAATATGATGTAAGTTTCATTGTAGTACGTTTGTTAGTTTCGGAGATACGAGAGAGCGGGCTAGCTTTGATTGACGCCCGACCACTCCCTATTTCTCGAAAATGGCAGGTGTAATCAAATCGCGGTTTGCTATATTCAATTATAATTAAAATGTAATAAAATATGATGTAGGTTTCATTGCAGTATGTTTTTTAGTTTCGGAGATACGAGAGGGCGGGCTAGCTTCAAACCACGCCGGACTACTCCCGGTTTCTCGAAAATGGCAGGTGTAATAAAATCGCGGTTGCTCTATTCAATTATAATTAAAATGTAATAAAATATGATGGTAGGTTTCATTACAGTGGGTTTTTTAGTTTCGGAGATACGAGAGGGCGGGCTAGCTTCAAACCACGCCGGACTACTCCCGATTTCTCAAAATGGCAGGTGTAATAAAATCGCGGTTTGCTCTATTCAATTATAATTAAAATGTAATAAAATATGATGTAGGTTTCATTGCAGTATGTTTTTTAGTTTCGGAGATACGAGAGGGCGGGCTAGCTTCAAACCACGCCGGACTACTCCCGGTTTCTCGAAAATGGCAGGTGTAATAAAATCGCGGTTTGCTCTATTCAATTATAATTAAAATGTAATAAAATATGATGTAGGTTTCATTACAGTGGGTTTTTTGTTTCGGAGATACGAGAGGGCGGGCTAGCTTCAAACCACGCCGGACTACTCCCGATTTCTCAAAATGGCAGGTGTAATAAAATCGCGGTTTGCTCTATTCAATTATAATTAAAATGTAATAAAATATGATGTAGGTTTCATTACAGTAGGTTTTTTAGTTTCGGAGATACGAGAGGGCGGGCTAGCTTACCATTCAATTTTGACCACTCCCGATTTCTCGAAATTAGCAAGTGTAATAAAATCGCGGTTTGCTCCATTCAGTTATGATTAAAATGTAATAAAATATGATGCAAGTTTCATTGCAATACGTTATGTAGTTTCGGAGATACGAGTGGGCGGGCTAGCTTATGATTCACGCCGACAACTCCCGATTTCTCGAAAATGGCAGGTGTAATAAAATCGCGGTTTGCTCTATTCAATTATAATTAAAATTTAATAAAATATGATGTAAGTTTCATTGTAGTACGTTTTGTTTCGGAGAAACGAGAGTGGCGGTCTAGCTTTGAGTGACGCCCGACCACTCCCGATTTCTCGAAAATACCAAGTGTAATAAAATCGCGGTTTGCTCTATTCAATTATGATTAAAATGTAATAAAATATGATGCAAGTTTCATTGCAATCCGGTATGTAGTTTCGGAGATACGAGTGGGCGGGCTAGCTTATGATTCACGCCGACAACTCTCGATTTCTCGAAAATGGCAGGTGTAATAAAATCGCGGTTTGCTCTATTCAATTATAATTAAAATGTAATAAAATATGATGTATGTTTCATTGCAGTACGTCTTCTAGTTTCGGAGAGACGAGAGGGCGGGCTAGCTTCAAACCACGCCGGACTACTCCCGATTTCTCGAAAATGGCAGGTGTAATAAAATCGCGGTTTGCTCTATTCAATTATAATTAAAATGTAATAAAATATGATGCAAGTTTCATTGCAATACGTTATGTAGTTTCGGAGATACGAGTGGGCGGGCTAGGTTAAGATTCACGTCGACCACTCCCGATTTCTCGAAAATGGCAAGTGTAATAAAATCGCGGTTTGCTCTATTCAATTATGATTAAAATGTAATAAAATATGATGCAAGTTTCATTGCAATCCGGTATGTAGTTTCGGAGATACGAGTGGGCGGGCTAGCTTATGATTCACGCCGACAACTCCCGATTTCTCGAAAATGGCTGGTGTAATAAAATCGCGGTTTGCTCTATTCAACTATAATTAAAATGTAATAAAATATGATGTAGGTTGCATTGCAGTATGTTTTTTAGTTTCGGAGATACGAGAGGGCGGGCTAGCTTCAAACCACGGCGGACTACTCCCGATTTCTCGAAAATGGCAGGTGTAATAAAATCGCGGTTTGCTCTATTCAATTATAATTAAAATGTAATAAAATATGATGTAGGTTTCATTGCAGTGGGTTTTTTAGTTTCGGAGATACGAGAGGGCGGGCTAGCTTACCATTCAATTTTGATCACTCCCGATTTCTCGAAAATAGCAAGTGTAATAAAATCGCGGTTTGCTCTATTCAGTTAGGATTAAAATGTAATAAAATATGATGCAAGTTTCATTGCAATACGTTATGTAGTTTCGGAGATACGAGTGGGCGAGCTAGCTTAAGATTCACGCCGACCACTTCCGATTTCTCGAAAATGGCAAGTGTAATAAAATCGCGGTTTACTTTAATCGATTATAATTTAAATGGAAGAAAATACGAAGCAGGTTTCATTCTTCTTGTATTTGCAATATTTTAAAATTTAATTTAATTTAAATTTCGATTATCGGTGTTTGGACGTACTTGGGGTAGATGGGGTGGTTTTCACCCCCGGGTATGAAATGTTTATTTAATATTTCTAAGAGATAAATTAAAATATATCTCGGATGAATTTGCACGTTTCACGTTCATTAAAATTGAAAATACCTCTTTGGGGTTGTCTTCACCCCTTGGATTTCACTGTAGGGAGTTTAAACTAGGCGGGGTCGAATGTAATAAATTTGTAATAAATTCTAGCGAAAGAACCATCTCCATATCTTATTTAGTTCAAAAGTTACCAGTGGCTGGTGTAGGTTTAAATTAAACCTAGGTTGTTCGCTTATAACTAACTTACGGCAAGGGTAATAAAATTAATTTTGGTGGAATAAATTTGTAATAAAAGTGTAATAAATTATGGTATAGAAATTTTGGTGGTGGGCCGAAATGGCTGGTGTAGCTTCAAAGCACTGAAAAAACGTTGTTCCTAACACATGTGGAAGGTGTCTTTTCCGCACTCACTGCTTGTCCGAACTCCGCTTCGCGTCGTTCGGACAACTGCAGTCGCGTGCGGAAAAGTATCACCTTCCACACTTGTTAGGAAAATAACTATTGTGGCACAGTTCTAAAATTCATCAAACACTTTTGCGAATATCTCATTTGCAAATAAAAAACTACAAACTTTTCAAAATTAGGTAAAACTGCAACATCGAGGCTAACTATAAGTTTGAAAAACCCCTGTACGAAATGTAATATGTAATGATTGCAGTTCTAACACTTAATAAAGCTAAACATTATCAGTATACCTTAATACAAATAGAATACTTAAACTTCAATTAAAAAAGTGTTCTCGTTTTTATTTTGCAAATAATTCCTCAAACTTAGGATCCAACACATTTTGATAGATCACCTCTTAATATTTATTTCATTATTTCTATAGAGAGGAAGCATGTTTCAATGGGAAATAAAAATTCCACTGGCACCACAAAATATCTACTAGAAGAAGGTCTTTCACATTATACCAACATCGCAACACCAATGACATAACTGACCCTCACCAGAGCCCTCACTTTGTCTGCAAGTCGTGAACTAAAATAGGAACAAAAATTAGTCGATAATACAGAGTGCAAGCTCTGAAGTTAGTGTGGTAGATTACAGAGGGCGCTAATCGTTTCCGACCGTAGATAAAACAGATACCTTTAATTTTAGGTAGGGTTCTCTGACTACCCTTGATTCTAAAATTATTTTTATTTTTATATTTAAATGAATAAAAACACTTTCACTTTTATTAAAGTAAAATTGTGTTATATTCATTTAAAAATTAGTTTAACCTGTAAAGTAGTAAAGTAAAAAAAGACAATATTAAAATAAGTTAAGGTTTATTGAATATAACGTAAAACGTTTCTTCTCTTGCTTATACACCTTAAAAAATATTTTCCAAACAGTTTCTAAGAATAATTTCAAAGTTGGTAGGTAGATTATACTAAAAGCATTTACTAACATAATCTAAAAGTTTCAGCGATAAACTGTGGAACCAAAAACCGGAGGCTCACGCCCATCATAGCCTCATTTTTAATATTTCTACGCCACTAATAGAAACTCTAATTGTCCATATTACCAGCATCCATTCAATGAATCAAACAAGTTATAATATGAACAAATTCTGCCGACTGAAGTGATTTTGCAGGTAAATCTCCCAATACTGAAAACGTTTCTATTGCAGCAGCAACTGTATGACTGGGCTGTTGCGCAGCGATTTTAACTTTCATATTCTCAAATGTATCTTTAAAATTAAAATGATGTGGTGACAATTTCTGTAGCTGTTTATATGTTCGTCTTTGCTGATCCAGATTATATGTGGCATGTATATGTTGCTACTTTATCATCTTCAAATTTAATTACACTGTTAATAAGTGCATTATGCGTGTTTTTAAGGTGTGGTACATCGAGTGGCGGCTCGTCGCGGTGGATAAGGTGGGCAGAGCCCACCTTACAATTTCCAGGGCAAAAAATTAAAACCTCGTCCAAAATTCAACTTCAAAATCTTCATTCCTTGAATAATACCAATACATATAACTTTATTCTTTCCCATAAATAGTGATATTTAGAAATAGTTATTTAGATTTAAAAAAAATATAATCTGAAGTATCAGCGAATAGGTAGTCCACCCTTTATTCAAGTGATAGAGATCACAGTCTATAGGGCGGGCGAGCCCGTTGCCGTTGAGCTAAGTCATATTCATATTATACGTTTCTACGAGTAAGAATTGTTAATAAGTAAGATACTAGGATCATAATGTGTATCAATTTAAACGGGCTAGCCCATAGCTTCTGTATCAAATTGTCTCATACGTTCTATATGATTTATACCTATAAGTTAGTCTAAAAGTAATATGAAAAGTACGAACGTAGGGCGTAACTAACTTCGCTAATATAATCCCAAGGTGGGCAAGCCTGTAAGAATGTGCTCCATGTAGCGTATCAACGCGAGGAGAGAAGAAGCCAGCGGTGGAAATAAACACAATTATTTCTCTTTTCGACAAATATAAACACGCCGTGTATTCCTATGTGATTAAGAGTAATCTAGAACAGTTGCTTTACCACTGACAAACAAAACACTACGGTAACGGTTGTGTAGAGGTTAGGTGTGGTACCGGTGTACAAAATGTACACCGGAATATAAAATGTATGTATCGTTAGGTGTTTAGTCACAAGGATGAAAAGAAAAATTTTAATTTGCCCACCCAATTCAGAAAGCCACGAACCGCCACTGGATACATCAAAAATGATACGCATGCATTGACCATTAACCACAAAGTGATAAGAACTGGGATTGTTTGCATTTTTCGCACATAGAGCTTCGATTGCAGATCTATTTGTGGGGCCTTGGTCACAAATATTTCTATCACAGCAATATCTTCATATCAGGGTAATCTGTTGTTGTTGATCATCAAGATTAGTGGGTATAATCTGTAATTATAAAAAAATTACTACTTTACTGTTTAGCCAAAGTATATTCAGGTGTAAGTTCAACGTTAAATACCTACTTGTTTCGTAGTTAACGGTTTGTTACTTACTTTAGTCTAATGAAAAACAAAACCCTGAAAGTTGTAATAAACTAAAATCCAAATTTTAAAATGATTTTCAATTCCATGTGGATTAGTTGCATCAAAGAATTAACATATCAAAAGAATGGGCAAGCCCTATTTCAAAGCATTGTCATTGTTTGAAGTACTCATAAAAGCTTCGCACACCCCTGGTACTACATACCTGAGTAACCTTTTTGATAATAATTTCCACAAACTGTACCTAGTTTGGGCATTTTTACTTAACAAGCTCAAAAAGAGTGATTTCCAAATGAAATAGGCAATGAATGAGTTGTGTAATTATGTAAAAAATAGACACAATTCTAACTCTAACTACACACACTAAAACTATGTTCGTTCTTTGACTAAAACACTAATTATTGTTTATAAACGTTTTACACAGTACATAATTTACATATAAGACCTATTATAAAATAACAACACAATTTCAAGGAAAAACCTCATATAAACAAACAAATTGCAACTTCAAACAATGAGTTAAGATGCCCTTTCTTCCCTCTCTCAGTTCTGAGTTGCGTGTTGTAAATGGAAGATGTTTCCAAAACATGGATTTCTGAAATGTGATGTTAATCTACTGTACGACTACCACATATGACTACTTTATTTGTTTAATATTACTAAACAAAAACACATCTATGTACCTAGCAATTTTTGCAGAATTGTGATTAGTCGCCGTTACCCGTTTTAGAATTAGCGTTTTCGTTCTCCTGATTCTCTATTATCCATGATCGTGTTACACCTTCATACTGCTAGCTAGAGATGGGAATACCGGTTCCTCTTCTGTCGCGTTACTCTCGCGACAGCTCCAAAAAATACCGCGACAAAATACCACGATAAAATATCGCGCAGTGGCATATTAATTCCCTTTTTTATTCCTTTCCAGTCACGGATTTCTTAAAATAAACAAGTAGTCCGTGTTTCCAGTACAGCACAATTGTTACTAAGTAACCGGTTATTTCATCAATGTGGAACGCGATGGAACGGTTCCATTAAAATATCGCTCCAAAATCGCGGTATTCAAATACCGACACATCTCTACTGCCAGCTAGTAGTTTTATTTTATACCTGCAATACAGAGAAAGATACATTAATATTACTAAACAAATCATATCAATATAGCAATTTTTGCAGAATGGTGAATAGTCAGCGTCACCTGTTTTAGAATTAGCGTTTTTGTCCTCCTGATTATCTATTTTCCATGATCATGTTATACCTTCATACTCCCAGCCCAGCTAGTGTTTTATTTTATCCCTATTGAATCCCTACAACAGAGCCAAACGTTTGCAATATACATAAATAAAATTTATTTTTGTCTAAGAATACAATGTACGTGTAGTTTGAACAGAGAAAGATCAGTATTTGGTGGATCCAAATAAATAAGTTATTAGAATAAGGATTTTCTTTTTTTAAGTGTTTTGTTCCTATCTATATGTATAGGTTAGATATAGGTATGCTTATGTTTTAATGTAAATTACAATGATATTCTGCTAATTATATGACTTTCAATATATTTATAAACAATATTTTCAATTTTTACTTACATTTGATGGGTAAATATAATGATTATTAAAATATTGTGTAAAAAGCGCCAAACCACAACACCAAACCTAAAACAAATGTCAAACAGACAACAGACAGCAAAAAAAATTTGGGGAAATATAAATACAAACGTGAAAACATGAAAAAGAACTAGTGAATTCCCCTCACGTCTCCTTCAGCTGTCTGCAGGACGCCTACAAACTCGTGCTGCAGATATACCAACCCTTCTTGCACAGCCATGACTGGCCAAGAACCCTAAACAAAGAAGGACTGATCAATTCATTCATAAAAATTTGAAGGTCATTTTCAACAGATTTCTCGTAACACGTCAGTGGATACCCTATTGCCAAATTTGCCTCTAATTGCAATTTCAAAAATTTTCAGTCAAAATATTCAACCCAATATTATTTCAAAGAGTGTATTAATGCAATCAAATGTGATTTTAAAGTACTTATATATGTGTTTTACAATATATATCTTACGATTTGAAGTGCGTTGTGCAAAAATCATTGTCGATTTGACAACTGTGATAACTTGTGTTTTGTTAATCAGTGCACAGATTACTATGATATGATACAGAAATACTTTGATATGATGACATGACTGATGACAGTGATGACATTCCAAAGACAACCGAGACATTCTACATGACAATGTGACATATATAGGTTATGTTAAAAGGTTAAAGCTATCAAATTAAAACAAAGAGGATATTTAAATTTCAAATCTCCCGCTAAAGGGAATCCACTGACGTCACATAAGTGATAAACAAATGTGATTGGCTGTTACTGATTGATCAGTCCTTCTTTGTTTAGGGTTCTTGATGACTGGCACCATATTCATCATATAGGTTTGTTCCTGCAGGAGTCCAAAACTGTCAGTAACTGTCAGAAGCATGCGCATTACAAATCTAAGCTTTCCAACAAGAGTCGAACGACAGTCCAGGATTTCTTGTCCTCTGTTCCAGCTTGAGTCAGGGCAGTTTGCTGATAGTTTGAAAAGTTCACTGATTCTTCGGAAACTCATAGTCCGGTGCATGCGCAATGCGCATTAACCAAAACCATTTACCAACTTGAACCTCAATTATTGTACGCTATGTCTATTATTAATATTGTAACTCAACAAACAATAATTATTTGTCAGAACGGATGATATTCCTCCATAATTTAGAGGTTAAAAAATTATTTGGTTATTGTTTATTGTACTCTTGTTCTTCTGCTATTAAGTTCTCTAAAAATCCGGTGTTCCAGCAAAAATCAGAAACTAATCTAAGATCAGATATGCGCATTAAATAACAATCCCTGACTGTCAGGGATTTATCAGAGATTCTATGCAGGAACAAACCTATAATACTACCACAGAGGAGTATATACAGAGGGGACAGCCGGCGGAATGTCTTTGATGTTTGACAGTTCATAACTATGACCATGGCCCGGATTCTGATTCTACGATACGATTTCAATAACGATACAACCCCAGTTTTCGATATCGTCAGTACGATTGTGTTTAAAAAGATAATGCTATTTTCTTAATTTAACGGAACTTATTGTTGCTCTTATAAGAAGTTGACATTTATGCTGATTTGAGTTTAAACACACTGTATATTTTTTATGACCTATAAGCATACTCAGAACCTGCTGCCCAGTTACTTCCAACACGTTCTCTCGTGAGAATAGTGCTGGAAGTAATAATAATAATAATAATAATAATAAATGTCTTTATTTTTGATTGTTTAACATACAATTTGGATAGAGTTACATAAGAAGGTGGCGATATCCAACAAAGTTGCTCATATATAACCACCTTGATTACAATATATAGGAATTAAATAATATTCACATAAAATTTGCATAAGAAACCGGTCAGAAAAATTGATAATACGGAAAAAAAATACTTAAAAAGTACGTGATAATAGGTAAGTTTTCTAAATCTATAATTAATTATACAATCTTAATATAAAAGAATCAAACAGAATCTCTTTTGCTTAAAGTGTATAATTTGATTTTCCTGTTAAATGTTGCTAAGTTCGGGGCGTTTCGTATGCTGTGGGGTAATGCATTGAAAACTTTGACAGAGGTGTACCTAAAAGTTCTTTGAAAAGTGCTAGTTCTATGCTTAGGTACCGTAAACCGCTGTTGATGGCGTGTGGTACGGTCATGTCTGTCAGTACCTTTAACAAGTTTCTCATACAAATATTTTGGTTGCTTAGTCTCATTTATTTTATAAACTATCCGTGACATGTGCATATTAAACTTTTGCTCAAGTGTAAACCAATTCGACTCTCGAAATTTTTCAGTAACGTGATCAAACTTACGAAGACCAAAACAATATCTGATGCAAGCAATTTGAATTTTCTCAAGGCTATATTTATCTTTATGTAAAAGAGCAGGCCAGTAGACAATGTTACAATAATTTAAATGCGATAAAATTAAGGAATCTGTCACTCTCAGTTTAGTCTGTTTAGTTAAGTTGTCGTTGTGCATATATAAAACTCTTAAAAGCCCAATAGTTTTCTGTGTTAAATAAGCGACGTGACTTGAAAAACGCATATCACAATCAATGTGCAAACCTAAATTTCTACAGTTATTTGTGGGTGTGAGAGCAACATTATTTATAGTTATTTTAAATTGAGAATTATCTAGCAAGGAATTCCTATCTTTACCAAATATAAGTAACTGAGTTTTGTTTTCATTGAGAACAAGTCCATGTGCAATAGAATATTTTCCAATCATGTCTAAGTCTTTGTTTACATTATGCGCTGCTAATTTAAACTCATTAATATGAAAACTGTAATAAATTTGAGTATCGTCTGCATATTGATGGGACGAACAGTAATTTATATATTTACTCAAGTCAGAGGTATACAGTGAAAAAAGCAAAGGTGCTAATACACTGCCTTGGGGCACACCTCTATTCAAAAATATTAAATTCGAGTATACATTACTCAAAACAACCCTTTGGCACCTACTTTGTAAATAATTAATAAAAAAATTTATAGCGGTGTTCCCAAGCCCAAAGTACCGCAGTTTAATAATTAGAGTAGAATGCGAAATAGTGTCAAAGGCCTTGCTATAATCTAACAAGACCAGGCACGAATTATTTTTATCATCGTAAGCTTTGAATAAATCATCAGTAATGCTAAGCAAGGCTGACGTTGTGCTATGATGCTGACGGAAACCAGACTGTGTAGCGGGTAAAATATTATTTTGTTCTAAAAAATTGGATAGTTGTTCCGCTACAATTTTTTCCAGAATTTTTGACAATACTGGCAAGATGCTTATCGGACGAAAATCTGACATTTGCGAGGGATTTTTCTTTTTTGGAATTGGTACCACATTTGCTTGCTTCCATAGTGTTGGTATATCACCTTCTGCTAGACACTTATTTATAATGAACGTAATATGGTCACTAAGATAAGGAATAACATAAAGTAATAGTTTAAGATTAAGTCCATCCGGCCCTGTGGCATTCGATTTGAGTTTATGTATTATTTTTTCGACTTGCAGTGTATTAACCAATGTAAATTGTAACCTATTAGTGAGGTTTTCCGTGAAATATTTATTAACATATTCATTAGTAATAAAGTCAATATCATTATTAACTTGTGGCAAACTATCTTGAAAAAAATTATTATAATCATCAGGACTAGCAAAATCTTGAAAATGTGTACTGTTATTTTTGTTCTGAGTTATATTTAAATATTTTAAAGTGCGCCAGAACTCTTTCGAATTGGTTTTGAATACATGTTGTACGTAGGCCTTTTTCTCCGCTTTTACTGCCACATTGACCATATTTCTCAAAGTTTTATATTCGTTCCATGAATTATCAGTTTTGTTCTTCTTATATTTTGTCAAGGCTTTATTACGAAGCTTCATCATAAACTTAAGGTTCTGAGTCAGCCAGGGAGCTGGAGATTTAGTGATTTTCACTGTTTTAAAAGGTGCTAAGTAATTGGGTAAAGTGCTAAGTAATTGGGCTACTGCTTCTCATTGATCCCGTACTAGTCAGAAGTGCTCTGTGAACAAACATAATATGTTCATGCCCCATTTAATGTTGACTCGATATACTAGAGATAGAAAAATGTATAATAAAATAACTTACCTATAGCCATGAATAGTTTGAATAAACTTGATTTTCTTCCTTTTTGTACCACTACTATCAGTACTTGTCTCTCGACCAGATGTTTCACTAAAATCATAATTAAATCAAAATTAGTTAAATATAAGTTAAACTTATAAAATAATAGTAGGTACATGACTGAACAAAATGACATTAGAGCTTTTGGAACTGGATGGGAATGAAAAATATGTAGGGTATGTTTTAGTATACTATAATTTTGTTATATGGACAAATAATCAGCTTTATTGAATGGCATAAGCAATGATTCACTCTAATTAGTTCGTAACATAAAGAATTTAAGTGATTAATATTTAATTGTAGTTTACTTTCAACTCATAGCTACTTATTAATTTCTTACCCCATATGTCTTTTTAATTTACAGTGTAACAATGATGGCACTGAGGTGTCAGAAACTGATGTCCGAGAAGAACTAAGCGAGGAAGACTGTAATGTCTGTGAAAGTTCCACACTAGTTGTGTCTTCTAGTAAAGCTGCAGTGGGGCCTTTGGCTTTCTTGTGTTGTGTTTGAATGCCTGACTTGCTTGTAGTTGCGACTTCTAATAAAGATACAGATTTATATTTTGTTTGATGACCTTGGGTTTGAATGTCTGACTTACCTGTAGTTGAAGCAACTTGTAAATTTAAACTTGGAACAGCATTAGGCCTTAAGTAAGTCCTACTGCCACTCCTTATAAAATCCAACTCATTGAAATGTTGCGAACAAATTAATTTATTCTCTGACCATTTCCAGTCACTATCTTTGGTTAGTACATTCAACCATTCTTTCAGTAAATCTCCTCTGGGAAATCTAGAACTTCTTTGTAAGTAAACAAGTTTAAAAATCTTTTGTTTTAAATTTACCTGTGAACAGTAACTCCTTCTGGCTTAAACCTTTTCACATTTTTACACCCTTTCACAGAGCAAGACATGATGGAAGATTAACTTTTTACTCTGTAGAAAATATTTCAAAGTCACTAAGATATTTAAGACGGTAAGAAAATAACAAGTTTATTAATTTTATCACTCGAATAACCACACAATTACCAACACTATTCACACATTGACATCTAAAGTTCAAAATGGCGGCGAATATAGAGTCGTCAGATAATGAGATGCGCAGACGTTCAAAAGCACTCTACTTACTCTATATCTATGATAATACCACAGAGTACCCATTATACTATATGATAAATACTACATTCTGGAAGACTCAGCAGACTTAAACCTAACATTTCGGGGTGTCGCATCATAATTATTCAAGTGGTTTTGTATTTTGATTTATTTGGTATTTGTCAGTGTTGTTTAGTGCTTTATATTTCTATTTTGAAATTTAAATAATGGAAAGTGGAAGTGTATCTCCATCTTTATATAATGTAGTTATTTTTTATCTAAGAATGTAATATTATAAGTTTTGGCATAATAACCACAAAAATAATAATAATTTGACGAACTTACCTATCAATTGTTGTTTTTATTAGAGTAATTGTTGGTTATTTTGTGTATACTGGTTTTTATGGTTCTTAATAATTACACCAGTGTTTAAGTTGTTTAATTTTATTTCTCTTTGGGTTGTATTCAATTTTTATAAAAGAATAGGTTCACCGATAAAGGCAAACACTGGTGATGCCGATATTATCATAACTTTTTTAGGAACAAACTTTTTTTCGCAAAAATAGGTAAGTAGAAATGCATTCGAGGGAATCTTAAATCCAGTGGTGTAGTCAGACTTTTTATAAAAAAATTGCTAACAAAATGTTGCTATTTTTCACTTAAAAAAAATCGTAGTAGGCCTTGAAAATCAAAATTTCGTCTTCAAATTTTGCATCAACATAGACCTTTCGGAGATCTATCTTTTGAAAAAAATCTGGTTCAAATCGGTCCATAAACAATTTTTTTACGCGAGTGTTTCCATTCTTAATGGGTCGCACTGTATATACTCTTTTTTGTGTTTAATAATCCTAGTTATATGTTTTAACCAGTATGTTATTTAATATATACCTATGTCGATAAAAGTATAAAAGTTTTTATCACTGTTCATGAAGTTATGAAATATCATGGTTCAATGTTTTCATGTTTCTAAGGGCCAATTTTTCAATGCTTGGTTAACGTAATTTAACCTAGAGTTAACTAACTACAAGTTTAGAATGTGAATAGTTATTCATAAAATGTTCGAAGTAAATTACATTTTCAACTTATAGCTAGCTTAACTATATATACTGGTTAAACCGTGTTAACCAAGCATTGAAAAACCGTCCCTTAAGAAAAAAAATAACTAAGAGATTAATTATTAATGAAGTTGATTAAACATTTAAAACTGTATTGAATCATGACTTCATAACTTCATTAATAATGTATCTCTTAGTTTTTTTTTCTTAATTCCTAATTAAAAAAGATAGCAACAGTTAAATAAGGCAATAAATAATATTGAAATATACTATAGAAATAAAATATTCTACACATTTCCACTGCATTTCTAATTTGACGAATATTGTATGTAAAAGCTCTGTAATTGTTACTTAAATAAGTTCATTTTAAATGTGTTTATAAATAAAACATATTAAAACCGGTTTACGACACAATTTATGTTTCATTATCTTATGTACTGTATAATGAGCCACTATCTTAATTAAAAAATATATAAAATAAATGTTAGGTCAAATGCAACAGCGCTTCTCAAGAAAAAATTGTAAGTTTGGCAACGTTGTACACTTCCCGTTTAAAGGGACTAGGGCCGCGATTCTGTAATGACGATACGACAGTAATACGATATCGAATCGTACAAATAGTGATTCTCTTTGGAAATCGACTCCTCGACTATCGAGTAATCTAACCTAAAAATGGTCGATAGCTTTGGAGGTGTCGTCCAGCGTAAACGATAGCATCTTTGTCTAATACGGTGGTGGTTATTTGTTATTTTATACAAATAAATATAAGTTGTGATAGGTAAATTTATATGTACATTGATATAAAAGAGCATAAAATTCTTTTTGTTTTGTGGTGTGGAGCATAATCATTTAGCAAAGACAACACCTTTAGTTACAATGTCCTTTAAAATGCAGGATATACATTGGGAAATTTTTATTAATTTCGTAGAAGAGTATAAAAGTTTAGCAGCAGGAAAATTTTTAAACTCTCCTGCTAACTCTTCAACTAACTGTTTATTTAAAGGAAACAATTCAATAAACCTTCGTTCTGGCAAATCAAATGGGTTGTTAGTTGTCAAATAGTCTCCTATTTTGCCTTCGTCTTTCATTGTATCAACGTGCCATCGAGCTCGTTCATTTAAATATAGGTAACATGATCATGATAACAAGATTAATAAGTTCTATAATTAAAGAATTTATTAGCACTTACATTTTTCATAAATAAAATATATTATCATGATCCAGTTTAGAGTTACCACGATTGTCGTTTTATATCTCCGATCAAATATGTATTATGTATTTGGTCGGATTTTTATTGGGATTTTTATATAAATTATAAACTTTTAAGTGAACAAAACAAAACAAAGTAAAGTGCTTTGAAGCTACACCAGCCATTTCGGCCCACCACCAAAATTTCTATACCATAATTTATTACACTTTTATTACAAATTTATTCCACCAAAATTAATTTTATTACCCTTGCCGTAAATTAGTTATAAGCGAACAACCTAGGTTTAATTTAAACCTACACCAGCCACTGGTAACTTTTGAACTAAATAAGATATGGAGATGGTTCTTTCGCTAGAATTTATTACAAATTTATTACATTCGACCCCGCCTAGTTTAAACTCCCTACAGTGAAATCCAAGGGGTGAAAACAACCCCAAAGAGGTATTTTCAATTTTAATGAACCTAAAACGTGCAAATTCATCCGAGATATATTTTAATTTATCTCTTAGAAATATTAAATAAACATTTCATACCCGGGGGTTAAAACCACCCCATCTACCCCAAGTACGTCCAAACACCGATAATTGAAATTTAAATTAAATTAAATTTTAAAATATTGCAAATACAAGAAGAATGAAACCTGCTTCGTATTTTCTTCCATTTAAATTATAATCGATTAGAGTAAACCGCGATTTTATTACACTTGCCATTTTCGAGAAATGGGAGTGGTCGGCGTGAATCTTAAGCTAGCCCGCCCACTCGTATCTCCGAAACTACATAACGTATTGCAATGAAACTTGCATCATATTTTATTACATTTTATTATAATTGAATAGAGCAAACCGCGATTTTATTACACCTGCCATTTTCGAGAAATCGGGAGTAGTCCGGCGTGGTTTGAAGCTAGTCCGCCCTCTCGTATCTCCGAAACTAAAAAACGTACTGCAATGAAAGCTACATCATATTTTATTACATTTTAATTATAATTGAATAGAGCAAACCGCTATTTTATTGCACCTGCCATTTTCGAAAAATCGGGAGTTGTCGGCGTGAATCATAAGCTAGCCCGCCCACTCGTATCTCCGAAACTACATACCGGATTGCAATGAAACTTGCATCATATTTTATTACATTTTAATCATAATTGAATAGAGCAAACCGCGATTTTATTACACTTGCCATTTTCGAGAAATCGGGAGTGGTCGGGCGTCAATCAAAGCTAGCCCGCCCTATAGTTTCTCCGAAACTAAAAAACGTACTACAATGAAACTTACATCATATTTTATTACATTTTATTATAATTGAATAGAGCAAACCGCGATTTTATTACACCTGCCATTTTCGAGAAATCGGGAGTTGTAGGCGTGAATCATAAGCTAGCCCGCCCACTCGTATCTCCGAAACTACATAACGTATTGCAATGAAACTTGCATCATATTTTATTACATTTTAATCATAACTGAATAGAGCAAACCGCGATTTTCTTACACTTGCTATTTTCGAGAAATCGGGAGTGGTCAAAATTGAATGGTAAGCTAGCCCGCCCTCTCGTATCTCCGAAACTAAAAAACCCACTGCAATGAAACCTACATCATATTTTATTACATTTTAATTATAATTGAATAGAGCAAACCGCGATTTTATTACACCTGCCATTTTCGAGAAATATGATGTGGTCCAAATTGAATGGTAAGCTAGCCCGCCCTCTCGTATCTCCAAAACTAAAAAACGCACTGCAATGAAGCCTACATCATATTTTATTACATTTTAATTATAATTGAATAGAGCAAACCGCGATTTTATTACACTTGCTATTTTCGAGAAGTATGATGTGGTCCAAATTGAATGGTAAGCTAGCCCGCCCTCTCGTATCTCCAAAACTAAAAAACGCACTGCAATGAAGCCTACATCATATTTTATTAAATTTTAATTATAATTGAATAGAGCAAACCGCGATTTTATTACACCTGTCATTTTCGAGAAATCGGGAGTAGTCCCGCGTGGTTTGAAGCTAGCCCGCCCTCTCGTATCTCCGAAACTAAAAAACGTACTGCAATGAAATCTACATCATATTTTATTACATTTTAATTACTGTTGAATAGAGTAAACCGCGATTTTATTGCACCTGCCATTTTCGAGAAATCGGGAGTTATCGGCGTGAATCATAAGCTAGCCCGCCCACTCGTATCTCCGAAACTACATACCGGATTGCAATGAAACTTGCATCATATTTTATTACATTTTAATCATAATTGAATAGAGCAAACCGCGATTTTATTACACTTGCCATTTTCGAGAAATCGGGAGTGGTCGGGCGTCAATCAAAGCTAGCCCGCCCTCTAGTTTCTCCGAAACTAAAAAACGCACTACAATGAAACTTACATCATATTTTATTACATTTTAATTATAATTGAATAGAGCAAACCGCGATTTTATTACACCTGCCATTTTCGAGAAATCGGAAGTGGTCGGGCGTCAATCAAAGCTAGCCCGCCCACTCGTATCTCCGAAACTACATAACGTATTGCAATGAAACTTGCATCATATTTTATTACATTTTAATTATAATTGAATAGAGCAAACCGCGATTTTATTACACCTGCCATTTTCGAGAAACTGGGAGTAGTCTGGCGTGGTTTGAAGCTAGCCCGCCCTCTCGTCTCTCCGAGACTAAAAGACGTACTTCAATGAAAGCTACATCATATTTTATTACATTTTAATTATAATTGAATAGAGCAAACCGCGATTTTATTACACCTGCCATTTTCGAGAAATCGAGAGTTGTCGGCGTGAATCATAAGCTAGCCCGCCCACTCGTATCTCCGAAACTACATAACGTATTGCAATGAAACTTGCATCATATTTTATTACATTTTAATCATAACTGAATAGAGCAAACCGCGATTTTATTACACCTGCCATTTTCGAGAAATATGATGTGGTCCAAATTGAATGGTAAGCTAGCCCGCCCTCTCGTATCTCCAAAACTAAAAAACGCACTGCAATGAAGCCTACATCATATTTTATTACATTGTAATTATAATTGAATAGAGCAAACCGCGATTTTATTACACCTGCCATTTTCGAGAAATCGGGAGTAGTCCGCCGTGGTTTGAAGCTAGCCCGCCCTCTCGTATCTCCGAAACTAAAAAACATACTGCAATGAAACCTACATCATATTTTATTACATTTTAATTATAATTGAATAGAGCAAACCGCGATTTTATTACACTTGCCATTTTCGAGAAATATGATGTGGTCCAAATTGAATGGTAAGCTAGCCCGCCCTCTCGTATCTCCAAAACTAAAAAACGCACTGCAATGAAGCCTACATCATATTTTATTACATTTTAATTATAATTGAATAGAGCAAACCGCGATTTTATTACACCTGTCATTTTCGAGAAATCGGGAGTAGTCCCGCGTGGTTTGAAGCTAGCCCGCCCTCTCGTATCGCCAAAACTAAAAACGTACTGCAATGAAATCTACATCATATTTTATTACATTTTAATTACTATTGAATAGAGTAAACCGCGATTTTATTACACCTGCCATTTTCGAGAAATCGGGAGTAATCGGCGTGAATCATAAGCTAGCCCGCCCACTCGTATCTCCGAAACTATATACCGGATTGCAATGAAACTTGCATCATATTTTATTACATTTTAATCATAATTGAATAGAGCAAACCGCGATTTTATTACACTTGCTATTTTCGAGAAATCGGGAGTGGTCAAAATTGAATGGTAAGCTAGCCCGCCCTCTCGTATCTCCGAAACTATAAAACGTATTGCAATAAAACTTACATCATATTTTATTACATTTTAATCATAACTGAATAGAGCAAACCGCGATTTTATTACACTTGCCATTTTCGAGAAATCTGATGTGGTCCAAATTGAATGGTAAGCTAGCACGCCCTCTCGTATCTCCGAAACTAAAAAACCCACTGCAATGAAACCTACATCATATTTTATTACATTTTAATTATAATTGAATAGAGCAAACCGCGATTTTATTACACCTTCCATTTTCGAGAAATCGGGAGTAGTCCGGCGTGGTTTGAAGCTAGCCCGCCCTCTCGTATCTCCGAAACTAAAAAACGTATTGCAATGAAACTTATATCATATTTTATTACATTTGAATTATAACTGAATAGAGCAAGCCGCGATTTTATTACGCCTGCCATATTCGAGAAATCGGGAGTGATCGGCGTGAACCATAAGCTAGCCCGCCCTCTCGTATCTCCGAAACTAAAAAACGTATTGCAATGAAACTTACATCATATTTTATTACATTTGAATTATGATTGAATAGAGCAAACCGCGATTTTATTACACCTGCCATTTTCGAGAAATCGAGAGTAGTCCGGCGTGGTTTCAAGCTAGCCCGCCCTCTCGTATCTCCGAAACTAAAAAACGTATTGCAATGAAACTTACATCATATTTTATTACATTTGAATTATGATTGTATAGAGCAAACCGCGATTTTATTACACCTGCCATTTTCGAGAAATCGGGAGTTGTCGGCGTGAATCATAAGTATAGCAATGAAACTTGCATCATATTTTATTACATTTGGACCACATCATGGTCAATGGCCACTTGTCATTTCTCGAAAATGGCAAGTGTAATAAAACCGCGGTTTGCTCTATTCAATTATAATTCAAATGTAATAAAATATGATGTAGGTTTCATTGCAGTACGTTTTTTAGTATCGGATACACGAGAGGGCGGGCTAGCTTACCATTCAATTTGGACCACATCAGATTTCTCGAAAATGGCAAGTGTAATAAAATCGCGGTTTGCTCTATTCAATTATAATTAAAATGTAATAAAATATGATGTAGGTTTCATTGCAATAAGTTTTTTAGTTTCGGAGATACGAGAGGGCAGGCTAGCTTATGATTCACGCCGATCACTCCCGATTTCTCGAAAATGGCAGGCGTAATAAAATCGCAGTTTGCTCTATTCAATTATAATTAAAATGTAATAAAATATGATGTAGGTTTCATTACAGTGGGTTTTTAGTTTCGGAGATACGAGAGGGCGGGCTAGCTTACCATTCAATTTTGACCACTCCCGATTTCTCGAAATTAGCAAATGTATAAAATCGCGGTTTGCTCTATTCAGTTATGATTAAAATGTAATAAAATATGATGGAAGTTTCATTGCAATACGTTATGTAGTTTCGGAAATAGGAGTGGGCGGGCTAGCTTATGATTCACGCCGACAACTCTCGATTTCTCGAAAATGGCAGGTGTAATAAAATCGCGGTTTGCTCTATTCAATTATAATTAAAATGTAATAAAATATGATGTAGCTTTCATTGAAGTACGTCTTTTAGTCTCGGAGAGACGAGAGGGCGGGCTAGCTTCAAACCACGCCAGACTACTCCCAGTTTCTCGAAAATGGCAGGTGTAATAAAATCGCGGTTTGCTCTATTCAATTATAATTAAAATGTAATAAAATATGATGCAAGTTTCATTGCAATACGTTATGTAGTTTCGGAGATACGAGTGGGCGGGCTAGCTTATGATTCACGCCGACAACTCCCGATTTCTCGAAAATGGCAGGTGTAATAAAATCGCGGTTTGCTCTATTCAATTATAATTAAAATGTAATAAAATATGATGCAAGTTTCATTGCAATACGTTATGTAGTTTCGGAGATACGAGTGGGCGAGCTAGCTTAAGATTCACGCCGACCACTCCAGATTTCTGGAAAATGGCAAGTGTAATAAAATCGCGGTTTACTCTAATCGATTATAATTTAAATGGAAGAAAATACGAAGCAGGTTTCATTCTTCTTGTATTTGCAATATTTTAAAATTTAATTTAATTTAAATTTCGATTATCGGTGTTTGGACGTACTTGGGGTAGATGGGGTGGTTCTCACCCCCGGTTATGAAATGTTTATTTAATATTTCTAAGAGATAAATTAAAATATATCTCGGATGAATTTGCACGTTTTAGGTTCATTAAAATTGAAAATACCTCTTTGGGGTTGTTTTCACCCCTTGGATTTCACTGTAGGGAGTTTAAACTAGGCGGGGTTGAATGTAATAAATTTGTAATAAATTCTAGCGAAAGAACCATCTCCATATCTTATTTAGTTCAAAAGTTACCAGTGGCTGGTGTAGGTTTAAATTAAACCTAGGTTGTTCGCTTATAACTAATTTACGGCAAGGGTAATAAAATTAATTTTGGTGGAATAAATTTGTAATAAAAGTGTAATAAATTATGGTATAGAAATTTTGGTGGTGGGCCGAAATGGCTGGTGTAGCTTGAAAGCACTTGATTATTTGTCCATATAACAAAATTATAGTATACTAAAACATACCCTACATATTTTTCATTCCCATCCAGTTCCAAAAGCTCTAATGTCCTTTTGTTCAGTCATGTACCTACTATTATTTTATAAGTTTAACTTATATTTAACTAATTTTGATTTAATTATGATTTTAGTGAAACATCTGGTCGAGAGACAAGTACTGATAGTAGTGGTACAAAAAGGAAGAAAATCAAGTTTATTCAAACTATTCATAGCTATAGGTAAGTTATTTGATTATACATTTTTCTATCTCTAGTATATCGAGTCAACATTAAATGGAGCATGAACATATTATGTTTGTTCACAGAGCACTTCTGACTAGTACGGGATCAATGAGAAGCAGTAGCCCAATTACTTCCAGCACTATTCTCACGAGAGAACAGTGTTGGAAGTAACTGGGCAGCAGGTTCTGAGTATGCTTATAGGTCATAAAAAATATACAGTGTGTTTAAACTCAAATCAGCATAAATGTCAACTTCTTATAAGAGCAACAATAAGTTCTGTTAAATTAAGAAAATAGCATTATCTTTGTTGTGATTATAATGGTAGGTATAACATAAACAGAAAAACAATTGAACATCACATTTTTGAGATATTGATATATGGAACATATGTAGTAAATTCCAACGATTATACCTGCTCAGAGTAATGTGTTAGAGAGATGTCACCAGATCGTTACTATACCACAATTTTTGTATCATTCTAACTTATTCCTCTGGTATTGTTTTTAAACTTAACTCTTCCTATTGAAGTCTATATCACTTATTGAACCCTATATCAATGTATTTTTTTAGAGAACTCCATAAAAATCACATAGCTCTTAATTAACAAAATTAAGTAAAAAATTTCAACTTGGGTTTAACTATTCACTATTACAAACTTTAAAGTTGAGTTTTGTTAAGTTTTTTTCAGTGTAATAAAAATATGTTTAAAGTTTTATGTTAATCCTTTCTTTTGTTTTTGTTCTAGCACGTCACCCAGCAAGATCAAGAAAAAATATATTGAGTCCAGGAAAGTAGGACAGGTGTCTAGAAAAAAGTTATATTCCGCTAAAAAAAACATTAAAAATCTTTAAAAAAAAATTACAACTTTAACGACCATAGTCCAAGATCTGAAACAAAAACAGCATCTCTCAGAAGTTGCAATTAATCATTCGGAGAAATGCTATGAAGATGTGCCTCATCTTCTAATGTGAAGATATATTAAAAACACACAAAACAAAACTACAACAAAAGAAAAATATCCAGAAAATTTAAGAAACTTTGCATGTACATTGCAATTTTATTCTAGTAAGGCATATGAATATGTAAGGCAGACATTTGCATTGGGACTTCCTCACCCCTCAGTTATTAGGAAATGGTGTGCTAGCATAAACTGTTTTCCTGGATTTTCAGATACTTCTTTTAATGCTTTAAAAATAAAGGTAGAAGAAGCAAAGCAGTCAAATAGAGAAGTTATATGCTCTCTTCTATTAGACGAAATGTCAATTAAAAAACAAATTGACTTCGATGGAAAGAGGACTTGGGGATATGTAGATGTAGGAATTTCTATGAATCGAGATGATCTAAAAATTGCATCTGAAGCTCTCGTCTTAATGGTTGTGTCTCATAATTCACACTGCAAATTGCCAATAGCATACTTTTTTAAAAAAACTTTAAATGGCATTGAAAAAGCGAACATTGTAAACGAAGCATTGATACTTTTACATGATATTGGCATATCAGTGACATCTATTACTTGTGATGGTCCATCTGCTCATTTTGCTATGTTAAAGGAATTGGGTTGCCATTTAGATGATATCCACAATATGAAAACTTGGTTTCCACATCCAGCTTACAGCAGTATAAAAGTCTTTTGTTTATTGGATGTTTGTCACATGTTAAAATTAATTAGGAACCTTCTTGCAACTTTGGGACAGATTAAAACAGAAGATGGAGTAGTGGATTGGAACTTTATTAAAAAATTATATTTACTTCAAGAAGAGGAAACTTTAACTTTGGCTAATAAACTGAAGAGAAGCCATATTGAATGGGAAAGGCAAAAAATGAAAGTAAGGTTTCATAGTTTTGTAAATTATATCCTTAAGAGTTATGTTGCTGAGGTTTTCGTAGATTTTAGGATAAATGAAAAGTGAACTACTATGCCAGGTCGTTTCAATTTATTAATATGTTTTGTCTGCAAGGAACATAACTAGTCTCGTAAAATAAAACACATTCTTAAATACTTTTGGGAACAAACTATCAATTACAGATCATTAATAACTTCAACAAGTAAATCAACCAGCCTCAGCCTGTGTAATTAAGAATTCCTGCATTTTTAATTCTGCAGATTGGAGATTGATAGTTCGTTCCAAGAATGTTTAGAATTTTATTGAACAATGAGAATAGTTAGGTTTATTGCAGTGAATGTGCCATGAATATTTCTGCTTTTCATTTATTAAAATCAACGAAAATATCTCCAACAGAAGTTTTTATATATTTTAAAGAAATTATTTACTAATTCATTCAAATTTCCAGGTAAATTTGGCTGCACAAACTCTTAGTTGTAGTGTTGCTGATGCATTGGATTTTTTAAATAGAGAATTAAAACATCCCAATTTTCAAGGCGTTGAAGCAACGGTATCTTTTATAAGAAGGATTGATAGACTCTTTGACATCCTAAATTCTAAAAGTCCTTGGGCAAGAGAATTTAAAGCACCTCTCAAAGAGAGCAATGAACAATTTTGGAGACCTTTTTTAATGGACACAATCCGTTTTTTGGTTGATTGCACTAATGTTGATGGAAGGCCTCTATATCGTACACCCAGAAATACGCCTATATTTGGCTTTGTTATTTCGTCAGTGTCAATTATAGGCATTTTTGATGATTTTATAAAAACTCATAGGCTGAATTATTTGCTCTCATATAAGTGCAGCCAGGACCACTTAGAAATATTTTTTTGTTCCGTAAGGTAACACTACTCTACTTTACATTTGATATTTATTATTATCATTAATTAAATATATATTACAGGTCTCGCAATGGATGGAATAATAATCCTACATCGTTACAGTTCATGCACACGTTTCGTAGACTGCTGTTATTTTCACGTGTATCTCAGCGTGGTGGTAATTGTAAAGTTCTTGATGACACATCTGTGTTAAAAGTGCCAAGTACAACTGAAAAGAAACCGGATATGATTGATGTTGATGTGTCACTATGTAGGCGTTATAATTTGGATGGATCTGATGAAGTGACAACAGACCATGATTATGATGTATTGCCATTTTTTATTGACATTAACCAATTTTCCTTAAATGTGATTACTTACATGAGTGGTTAAGTGGTTAGGATGTTAAAGAGGTCATATAAATGTCCTGAATGTATTACAAATTGCATTGCAAGCAGAGATGAAATAGAACAGAATCAAACTTATAGATTTATTTTAAAAAAAGATAGAGATATAACTAGTTATTATATTATTTTTATTTTTTTAATGTATTAATTGATATTTTTAGGAGGTTTACAAGTACCAGCAGAAGGGGTAGTAAAAATCTGTCAAGTAACTGAGATGTTTATAAAGCGCATCCTGGTCTTTACCGGTAACAAAATTCCACGTGAGGAATACTTTGTGTCCACTTTTGTTATAGCTGTAGCACAAAACCTATATAGTGATGCAGAAAAATTATTCCCATTTTTAATAGACCATAATTTGTGTTTTGCCTCTAATGAGGAAAATCATTTGTATATATTAATTAAAAAAATTATTGCAGCCTACACAAGAATAAGATTTTTTAATTTAGCTAAGAAATACACAGAAATAATTCAAGGACCAGCTGTACGAAAACAACTTACTAAATTAATATTATTTAATCATCAATAATAAAATTGATTTCTTAGAACTACTTGGTTTTGTTTTTTTTTTCAGTAGCAAATGTAAAGTGTAGCACTATTATCAATTTTAAATACTAACTGCGAGTTGAAGTTTAATAATATAATATCTCCTGTCAGTGTCAAATAACACTCAGATTATTTTAAATCTATATTTTAAGGATTTAGTCATCGATCTTATAGTGCTAGATACGGCATAGGGTATTTAACAGCATTGACATTTTGTTAACGTATAGTCACGGACTTGGAGCTCTGCGGTATGAGCGGGGAGTAAGGTACTCAGCAAAGAGCATGGCAAAGAGCTAATCCCGTAATATGCTCTAATAAAGAGCCAATCAAAAATAGAGTTCCTAGATACCCCCCTTGTTGCTATTTGAATTGTTAATAATTTCATATTTGCAGTGCATAGATTGCCATGAAACAAGGAGAACTCCTAGTCCAATCCTTTATCTACATTACGTCGTAATTATGATTAATTAAAAAGTCATAATTTTTTAGTTTAACATATGCCGGCCCGAAGGTCTACATGTACATTATATTTTCAATGGCCCTCTTAAAAGATTTCTATACCGAAAGATGCAGTGGTTTCTTAAAAGAAGCAGTAATTTTATCGATTTTCTGTGACTACAAGCTTTTTTGTAGAAAATGTTTACCAGCTTTGTTAACTTTTTATTAATAACAGAATATCTTATATTTCAATTACTTTTCTAAAGAGTAAACAATTTGGCTTTATTTTGGTAGGGTGCCCTTAGGATCGTAAAATATGTTAAATCTTGTAATATACTAAAAAAAAGTCAGCTCAATGAAGGAACAATTTATATTAAAATATGTACCCCTTTATTTTTACTGTAATCCTGATAATACAGCCCTAATATTAATTAAATTTAGGGTACCTATATGCATGTGAAACTTTTTATGCAAAATTTTATATGTATATACAATATAAATTTTAAAATGTTCTGACTTTTAAGCAGTTTAAATATCGCGCCAGGCGTATGGGTCAAAATGGCGGCCATTAGGTTTAGATCTTCCGCGCATCAGCACGAGCATTCTCCCTACTCTATGTCTCTGGTTTCGATTCGATGTTGGTACAAGGAGAATAACATTCTTCTCATGGCTGTGTAAGTTGGGTTACAGCAATCGCAACTTAAAACGATGGGCGAAGGCAAGTGACGTGCGGCAAGGGGAAATCATCTAGTTATTTTCATATTTATAAGTTTCCCACTGATTTTATTCCAACAAAACACCCTGATGCTTTTTTTAATAAAATTGGTGGGAAGGAGGAAGGATAGTTCGTAGTCGTAGTTCGATGAAGAATCGAAGATGAAAATGGACGTGTTTGTGTGGCAGGAACAAAAAAATAACAAAATAAATGTAAGTAAATGTGGATAATAATAATACAACAGCATAACTTGAATTCATGAAAACCTGTATGTAACTTAATTAACTTATTATCTAAGTAAAGTAGTTATTTAAAAAGTTACAATAAAAAAATCTCGTGTATTTTACTAATAGTAAGTATGGCGATTTTTAAATAATTTTGTCATATTTCTGCTTTTGGCAAAATAAAAAAAATTATAAATTTTCTATTTTAGCTGGTATGTTGTATGAAGCCTACTGTTAAATTTATTTTCATTTTTTTATTTATTGCTATTTATTATTAAACCCATAAATTTATTAGACCTCTTCCAAAATAATGGGAAGATAAATCATAATTTTCCAAGATGCGAAGTAATATGTGAAAATACCCATAAACGAAATATCAACATATATCATAGACAAGGGATTAGTGATGTTAGGTTAGTTAGATAGGTATTATATATATGAAACATACTTCACAGTTAATTGGTAGAACATTTCAAAATATATTTTGTTTATAACAAAAATATTTTTGTTTTTGATAGTTCACAATTGTTCGAAACCATAAAGAAATATATTTTTATATTTCTCTATGTTCGAAACATCGAATCGTTCTAGCCAACATTCCACTATATGCAGCTTATTAAATAGCATCTTTATAATTTAGTTATTGTTACAGTAGGTACACTTGCACTATTGTTTCTTATTCTCTTAATTTTATATGCAATAAGTAAAAATGGAATTCAATAATCGTTTAATACAATAATTATTTCTACATCCAGTAAATCCTACTATCCTACATCCAACAAATTACATAATAATTGTAATTTTTTCAATAATTTCAGGTTAACCCCCATTGATGTCGTGTGATGTAAATATACATATTTTAACAGGTCTGTGATATTTAATACTGTGATTTACTTTTAAGTTAACAATATTCTAATAAATATACAAAAAAGTCAGGGATAGTGCAAGTACAAATCTTCTGAAAATGTCTAACCTCATATCAGCATCGTCTATTATTAGCAGGGCACATTATCACTGCAAGTACCCTTCCTGTAAGAGTTCTTACTATTATCCTTTCCAACCCGATAATCCTAACAAAAAATTTCATAGGTTTCCTAGGAATCCTGAATCATTAGGTATATGGAAAAATTGTTGCAATATATCTTCAGATGTTAGCTGCAAACATTTTTACATATGTGATAATCATTTTAGAGATTCTGATTTTGCTTGCCCTGCACTTCGCAATCGTTTACTTCCCAAAACAATTCCTAAACCTGCCTTATTTTCTGAAATAACATCACCTAGTAAGATTTCTAATCTTCAGCCTGAAGAAAATGAATTGCTGTCAGTTAATGAAAATTCAATAGTTATTTCTAAATCAACTTTACAATTACAATATGAAACTGTACCAGAAAATCAGATTTCCGAACTACAACCTGAATTAAGCTGTATTAATGAAAATTCTTTATATATAGAGTGTGGTCCATCTTCTTCAGGTATTCTTGCTAATAATAATAATAATGTTGAAATGATTAGACATCCCGACTATGTAGACATTTTACCCTTTAACGAACACTCTTATTGTAAACGCACACCGGGGAGTACATCCAAATTTTCAAAACCCGTCATAGATCATTCAGATAAGTATTCATTTCTTTTAGAAAATAAGAAAGGGATGCTTGGCAAAACAGGACTCTCTAAGAAAAATTTAACACCTCAGGAAGAGGCGATGTATAAAATTCATCGTAACACAACATCAAAACTGAGTAAGCTCAAATCTCTCCTGAAAAATGAAAGGGCTCATGCAAATTCTCTCAGAAATTTATACAATGATGGTAGGTTTCAATTTATCGAGGAAAATTTAAATGACATTACTAAGGAATTTTTAAATTCCCAATTACGTAATGTCAATAGGTCTTCCTAAAGGTAGACGATGGACTCTGCAGGATAAGGCTTTTGCCTTATCAGTCTATAAACGCAGCCCTCGATTGTATAGATATCTGAGAGCATATTTTCAGTTACCCTCGATAAGAACATTAAAGTCAGTTTTGTCAAACATACCATTTCAGTGTGGTGTAATAAGACCAGTTTTAGATTATTTAAAAATTCAAGTACAGAAAATGGATGAGCTAGATCGATGTTGTTCCCTAGTGTTCGATGAAATAGGTTTAAGTAAGGGCTTTTATTATGAAAGTACTAAACAAACTATCTGTGGATTTGAAGATTTGGGGAACAAGCGATCTGACAAAGCCGCGAATCATGCTTTAGTTTTTATGATAAGAGGAGTTCGTAAAAGTTATAAACAGGTTGTGGCGTATTATTTTGTTAAAGACACGATTTCGACAATCGATCTGAAACAGATTATTGTGGATGTTATTAAACAATTGCAGGAGGTGGGACTAAAGGTGGTTGCTACTATTTGTGATCAAGGTCCCACAAATAGGTCTGCTATTGAAGCTCTTTGTGCAGAAAATACAGATCATCCAAGTTCATACCACTTTGTTGTTAATAACCAATGTGTGTGTACAATTTTTGACGTACCACACCTTCTTAAAAACACTCGTAACGCTCTTATTGAGAATGTCATTGAGTTTGAAAGGGGTAAGGTAGCAAAATTTGAACACATACGTGATGCATTTAATCTGGATCAGCAAAAACGAACATATAAACAGTTACATAAATTATCAGCTCATAATTTCAATTTTAAAGACACTTTTCAGAAAATGAAAGTTAAAGTTGCTGCGCAACAGCTCAGTCAAACAGTTGCCGCTACAATAGAAACATTTTCAGTATTAGGTGATTTACCTGCAGAATCACTTCAGACAGCTGAATTTGTTCACATTGTCGATAACTTGTTTGATTCACTAAATGGATCAAGTCAATATGACACCAGTGGCAAAAAATTTAAATGTTCTCTTACTGACGATTCCCCACATTTAGAGTTTTGGTCAGATATATTACCCAAAATTAAAAATTGGAAAGTAGTAGATCCAAAAAGTAGTACAGTTCGTAATAATTTTAAATTTATAACTGGATGGCAGACAACTATGAAAGCAATTATTCTTCTTTGGAAAAATTTAAAAGCAATGGGGTTAAAATATTTATCAACTAGAAATTTGAACCAAGATCCACTGGAAAATTTGTTCTGTCAAATTCGACAACATGGAATTAGTAACACCAATCCTACATGTCATCAATTTGTTGCTGCCTTAAAAACAGTTGTCGTAAATAATTTTGGAGTTCCTCTCACGAAAGGTAATAATTGTGAAGAAGACTATTGTAAGTCTTTAGGAGATCTTACAATGTTTTTGAACAAAAATTATTGCTCAAGTGAGACGAACAACAATGAAATAGAAGATGAATGTATTGATTTAGATCCTTTGGTGAACAACTCGAATGATAATAATCAAGCGACTTCATATGTTGCTGGTTATTTAATTAATAAATTAAAGATTCCTGACTGTTTGACCTGCAAACAAAATTTATTTTCATCAGCACCGACTGAAAAACATTTATATGTTCAGTTTAAAGAATTTGACAATAACCGATATATTGACATATGCAAGTGACCATGTTATTAAATTAATTGATCAGATCCATGAAGGATTATATCAATTTCTTGATAAACATGGTCATAAACCCCAAATAGAGACAAACTTTAAACAACATTTTTCTGAAGTCTGTAACAAGAATGAATTCGCTACAGTTTTAATAGGTTTTTAATGATGCTACGAAATAGAAATTAACAAAACTGTGAGCATGTAAGTGTACAAAACAAATATTATTGTATTCTACAGAGAGCAGAGAGGAGTTGATCGTCTCTTCTAGCAACTCGGTTCACTACTGCCATCTCTCGGGTTACTCGGGAAGCACATTAAGGTAATAACACACGCCTGTTGGGTTAAGGCTTGGCTACATGCGGTACGACGCAGGCATGTTTATAGGATATTGTTACAAGTCTTAAATTCTTTTCAATTTTGTGAACAACATAATTGTAAAGAAATATTGTTTGATAAATCTGTTCGTCTGGTTATTTATAAGTACCTCCGGGATAAAAAAAGGTACTAAAAGAATCAGCGACTCTCACGTGAGAAAAGTCAAGAAGTTCAAAAGTATGTAATGTAAACTGATTATTAACAGATTAATGTTGTTTATATCCAAGAAAAATGTATCTTACATAAAACACTTTTTTATTTGAAAGAGATGCCGAAAACAACTACTCCACCGGCAATGTGCTCCCACTGGCGTTGCATTACTCCGGCATCTCCATAGAAGTCGCCACAGCCTTCATCGAGATCAATTATCAGAAACTGACCGGTTTCTTGCTTATTATACGCTTGTCAGAGTGCCACAGGTAGTAGAATCGGTGAATGATGTTACGACATGATAGCCTAAGGGGCATCGTGAATGTTAATAGTGGTGAGAAGCACACCGTAGTGCCTTTGGGCACTACAGTGAGATTAAATTAAAGGACTAAATTAAATTAATTATGTGGCGTTGCAATACTCCGGCATCTACATAGAAGTTGCCAGATAATTGATTTGATTTAGTCCATTAATTTAATCACCGTAGTGCCCAAACAGGGCACTACGGTGTGCTTTTCACCACTACTAACATTCACGATGCCTCTTAGACAATCATGTCGCAACATCATTCATCGATTCCACTACCTATGGCACCTACCGAAAGCAGTCAGTGTCCGGTAGTTGAACTCGATGAAGGATGTGACAACTTCTATGGAGATGCCGAAGTAATCCAATGCCAGTCGGGGCACATTTCCCGTGGAGTAGTTGTTTTCGGCATCTAATTCAAATAAAAAAGTAGGATTGTGGATTGTCTTCCTCAAAGACAATAGAGGTGACTGCTGTAATGGCACCTTCGGAAAATCAGGTCGTTATCTGTCTGTCAATTTGACAATAATTGTCAGACGGATAGTAGCAAAGACCTAAAGAAGGCACTACTGTGTGCTTCTCAGCATTACTTACATAAAACACTGTCCGAAAGGTGGTGACTCTTAACATATAAAGTTTAGTTAACTAGTTTTTATTTGAAGATACATTATTCTCATATATGAAGCCAGATTATTATGATGACAAAAATGTTCACATCTGATACTATACCATTTTTTTGTGTTTTTTTCATGTACCCACATACGGAAGAAAACCTGCGTCAACCCTGTGAAGAATTTTTATGAAGTGGATTTGTTTTATGTTAAATTTTTTAGAGTTAATTTCTTTATTGTTATATGTTACAGACTTTTATGTGAAAGGAATTAAGTGTTATGTTTTAGAAGTTTATTTTTTCGTTACAAATTTTTATAGAGTTTAGTTTTCGTTGTTTGAACCTACTTTCTAATAAAATGTTATGTATATATCTATATATAAATGTGATGTGAGCGTTAATTTCAAATAAAGTTTTTATTCTGTAGTATACATGTTTACGTGTTTAGCAAATGATGAAAATCTTGGGCCTCTGATGCTGATACGATTTACATAATATAGTATACTGTGCCTTTCTGTGCATTGTTTTAGCCATCAATATAATTATTAAATATTGTTCAGTATCAGAAATAGGTATATACATATGTGCATTTGTTGAAAGAGGTGATATTTATATATTAATCTATAATATATGGTACAAAAATTTGTAGCGTTTAATTTTAGTTTGGCATAAGAAAAGCATAAAGATTCGTACCAAGTAATAAATTGAAAATAATGAAATTGAATATTTTTTATATGTACTAATATTAAATTAATTCAATTTTTCTACGTTCATGCAAAAAACAAAACTATTGAACTATATTTAGTGAAAAAACTGGTTCTTTATTGCACTAGTGCAATAAAAATTTTATTGCACTCATCTGTCATTCTACTACAGCATTTTGTGATCATGACAAACATAAACGTCAAATTGACGTGGCACTTGGTGCCACCCATAGACTTAGTAACTATAGACCCCGTTTATCCTATTAACTCCATTATGTCGATCGGTCCGAGCAGTAGAAAGAGAATCCCGATCTAAAGGTAATTCCCTCTTTCTCCCACATAATAAAGGGAAGGGTGTTTCTGTTTTTGTTTTTTCTTATTCTCTTCTCTCTCGACAATATGGCGCCGTCTCAAATTGACGTTTGTTCAGTTTGTTGTCATTGGAATAATTTAATTTTCAATGATTCATTAATCGGAACAAAATGTAATTGTGTAGGTCCTATTGATTATGGTGTATAAACATCAAAATTATTATAGTACAATCAAAAATGGAATTATTTTTAGATTATTCAACAGTTCACCTATAATTTCAAAATCTGCCTGTTAGCAAAATACTAGGAATTCGGATATATCTACTTATCAGAATTATCTCTTGAGTTATAAGGCTTGTATATAAAAAATGTGTTACTTATATTGATTTGCATTCTGTAATCTGTGATGTGATGTTGCCAATCAATGAAGGGATGTTAGTGGTCAAGACAAAACGAAACAGCATCAGTTCAAAAAGGTTGCAAAGAAAGAATATGACTGTTTACGTATAATCTTTGGGTACAAAGTTATTCTTTTCAATGCCTACAGTAGAGTGCAAAGCATGAAATTCATAGATAAGGGATTAGCGATGTTAGGTTGGTTAGGTATATGAAATTGTGTTGATCTGTGGAAAAACCAAATAAATTATGATGAATGGGATTAATTACCACATACAATTTATTTTACGTCCAATTTAATATCTAATGCTTTTTAATAGTGATCATTCTGTTATTTTTAACCCCATTTAAGAACAATTATAAGCTCAAATAAAAAACACTATCTTGTGATGTGTCCATTGTCCTTTTAGAGCAAAACAGTAAAAAATCAGACTACTTTGAATGAAAGCTGGATAGACACTGTACCTAAGTGAAAACTGATTTGATTGATTTTTGTGAAAGTTGTAAAGGTTATACGAAGATATGCCGTTGTAATTCAATGTTGGTTGGTGCATATGTTGCATGCAAAGTAATTGTTTGTGACATATCTTAAAAATAAAGGTTATTCCTTTTCATACCTAGGATACTAGGTAACGAGGAAATATAAAACATTATTGTAACATAATATTTGATAATTTCATTAATAATTTATCTCTTAGTTAACTTTTTGGCTTAATTCGAAACTGTTCAGATATATGTATTTTTATATACTCTTATGTATGCCATATAATAATCTATATGTACTAACCTGTATGTCTAATATACAATGTAAATGCTAAAAGTAACTTAACTTTTTAAGTAAAAATATGCCTCTAAAGCATAATTTATGATATGAACAAAAACATGATTTATAATATCTAAATGCATTTGTGATAAAAGTTGAATACGAATACAGACATTCAAACATATTTGTTGAACAAACAAGTGGAAGTATTAATAAATCTTATTAAGTTAAATAAGAAAACTAATAACAGTAAGTAATGAGATCTCATTTTCTTACATTAATTAAGGCTGTTTCAGCAAAACATCATATTAGGTTTTTTTGGGATTACACCACTTGTAAAATAACAAAAAACAGGAAACCAGAAGCATACAAATTAAATATTCAAAGTGCAGTAGCAAAGCAAACTTCTAAAGTTTGCCCCAAAAAAACACTGTATAATATGCAATAAAATAAATATTTAACAAAAAACCACTGATGCCATTTAGTTAATTTTTCAAATATATATTTTATTGCATATTAGTGATTTTTTTTTTGGGGCAAACTTTAGAATTCAGCCTTGATACTACACTTTGAATATTTATTTAATTTGAATACTTCTAGTTTCCTGTTTTTTTTTATTATTTTATTATTATTCTACAGGTGGTGTAATCCCAAAAAAAAAAAAACCCACATTTTTTAAATGTATTAAGAATTAAACTTTTATAAATTATTTTTATGTACCATACACAAGAGCTGAAAGCACAAAACCCTTAATTATTTTATTTAAAGCTTTTAAAATGCCAAGTACTTTAAAATAGTAGTTGATCTCCATCTACCGAACCAGTCTCGAGGTTTAAAGAATCTGTAAATGTGATTAATTTACTGTAATAACACCGCAGCAATTAATTGAAATACAAATTTTTACAACGTTCAACGCTGTTAATAGAAGATGAATATTACACCTACTTATATTAAAAATTTTATGTGAATAACAATTTAGTGTTATCATTTTAATTTATAAAATTACACAACATAATACTGTAGGTATATAATAGAGACAAATATAAAATTTCTTTTATTCTCTGCTTTAGTAACAACAAAGTTTACGTATATTTGTTAGTTATTCACTACACTAGTGCAATATTACAGTAATAAACTATATGGACGACAAACTTTTTCGGCTATACAGTCCAAACGAGAAATTCTCAAACTATAATGCTCTGAATTCTGAGAGTTCTATAATTACATATATGTCATATTATACCTACTCAATTTGTAACTGAGATTGTCAGATTTTAAATGTAATTGTCTAAGAATGTTAAGTTATAGTCATGGAATTTGTAAGATTGCTGTCTATAAATTTTAGCATTGCACTTTATAAGCAAACCTGATTTGCTCATAACTTTTACTTGTAATCCGAACTGGCCAAAAATTAAGAATAATTTGGAATATAATAAAAAACCGGAAAACAAATCCTATAAGCTTTGTGGGTAAATCTAAGTCTTTGTAATATGTGATAACATTAATTTGCAGATAAACAGTTGATGGGTGTACTGTTAAATCTCAAATTACTTAAAAAAAACAGCTTCAAACATTTTCTTTAACTGATGGTTAATGCTTAGTAGGTAATACTAAAATATAAAATAAATATTTAATAAGAGATTGGTTTTTAACAATTTATTCTTTTTTTTTTCTATAACAAGTTTTTGTTTAATTTCTAATCTTATCAATCATTAAAGGGAATTAATCGTTACTTTGTAGGTGCCCTTTTCCACTTTCTTTAATACAGGTTTCTCTGGTGGTTCTTGTTCTGTGATCTCCAATTAATTTACGAACAATTCACTAGATAGGTAAACTAAAACAAGAAACAAAATAAAACTTAATTACCTATTCTTTATGATTTTCAACTGAGCAAGTCATTTTAATTATAATCATTTTTGCTTCTTCCTTATTTAAAATTTCTGATATGCAGAGTTAAAACAGAGAATCGCTTATGAAAAAAATATTACATAAGCAATTATTGAGTTTGCAGGAATTTCCGAAGATATATCTTGATCCATTTTGAATCATTGTTATATTTTCCAGTTAAAATATGTTTTTTTGCTTGTAAAAAATGCCCTCCCACAGTTCATTTTGGTAGACATTTTTTATGCCTCGTCCTATAAATATGATTATAATACTGCTTCTACATAACGCCATTCAAAAATTAACTTTACCCATTCCCATTAACTTTAGATTAATGAGGTTCCTATAATGTTACAGATGTAAATTTGCATGTTTTTTCAAAAATGTTAACAGATGTCTCTTGAATTGAAGTCATTTTCTGGTGAAATGCAATAATCTGTATTTTATATAAATGACAATAAGAAGTCTTCTACCTGCAGTAGACATATAAGTAACTACAAGGTTGATAGTTCGTCAATATTAGTAATTAAATGCTGTAATAGAAAATACTTATTAACATCACTATTTCTATAAAAAAAAGTATAAAACAATAATAAACAACTAGCTCTATACTGTCATACTAGTGCTATTATAGGGGTAATAAAAATGTAGTTATATTGTCTGAAGTTAATCCATGTGCAACTTTTATAAATTACTAAATTAGAGATAGGTAACCTACCTCATAAAACTGAGGTAAAATATTAATTTTTTAATACACCTATATTCATATAGAATATACTACCAAAAATTAGTAATTCTCTTTGATACTTGGGGTACCTAGAGGAAAAGTTTTTGTTAGATTTGTTCACAAGATTATTCAGGTGGATCATGACTATCTTGAGGCTTTAGGATATTTCTAGTATCCATTGTAAAGCAATCAGAAATTTGGTATATGGACTTTGGGTTCATTGGTGTTAATTTACAATTTATTTAGTTCATAGTTGATGCGATATAGGAGAATATATTTTAACTTTTAGCATCCCCAGTAGTACATGCAACTGCTTTGTATTGCAATACCATACTGGTAGGTAGGTAGTCATTAAAAATCCTGCAAAACAAGTATAATAAAAAGTACAGAAGAGTAAATTTGAATCCATATAAACATTTTTGTTTAATTTTATAATTTAATATCAATATAATACTTACTCAAAAATAAATTACCTGATTTACAATCCATCCACTTTAATTTAGTAAAAAGGTCACACTTTTCATAAAACTAATTATATTACCGTGTTAAATATTTTATTTTTTGACATGGCATGATTGGCTATTCTCGGATATAACCTCAAAATGTCATTTCTTGTTGCCATAGAGACCAAAAGGGGAAGGTAAACGTTAAGGGGAATAGCTCCCACTGTTCTCTCAAAAAACTGCGATGGAATTACCTTTAGACATGTCTATCTCTTACCTTTGCTCGGTCAACAATTGATTCATGCCTGCCGTCTATGGATACTAAGTCTATGGTGCCACCTAAATAAAACATTTTTTGGTTTTTGAATGAACGCTGAAAAAATATTGTATGCAACTCGTACAAAAAGTGTTTATTGAACTTGACGTGTTGTCCAACTCGGCCTGACGGCAGTTGGACAATTTCATGTCGCGTGCAATAAACATTTACTTTTTGCACTTGTTGCATAAATAACTATTGACTTGATGTCTAAAATAAATATTTTGTTACGATGATTTCTAATTGGTCACTTTGTATGCTTAGTTTCGTTTCAGTCTTCAAATAGCGCTTTATATCCTATCACTACGATGTCCCTTATGCCATGCCAATGTTATTTGAATTTTTATGAACATTTCAAAATTTAATTACTAATATTATGTTTTATAAAATGTGAAACTTATCACATTAATATAGCAGACATGTTTACATTTTTTATATGCACCTGAGTACAACCAGTCATTTGTGACCTGGATTTGTCCAACGTGTAGGGCTCTTTTCATAGTGTAGAACATAAATGAGCACTTTACGCTTGCGATGCATAAATAACGATTCTATTATTCTTGTATTGTAATTGATTAGATTTAATAAGACTAAATTGTAACGTTGAGTTTTTGTCCCTCTTAACTTCAAACTAATACAATTCAGTTTCATACTAGCAGAGACTTATACATCTCTATACGTCTCTGATACTAGCAAAGTTATGTTTGTTCTTTTGAATATTCAAGAAAATGAAAATAAGAGTGGATATTAAACGTCATCGCTTTGCCTAAAACCTGTAATTTTATTTCAGACAAATTGCAAAAAGCCTGGTTTTGAAACAAATAAAATAGTTTTATTAGAATTTAGTCACATCTAAATATTAATGAAACTCTTTTACTTGTTTCCGAATCAATCTTAACTTTTTTGAAATAAAATTGGGTTTTTTGTGAAGTGGCGACATCTTGTGCCCACTATTACAAGGTACGAAGAGTTAGCTATCTGTTTTACCTACAGAATATTAAATCATCTTGCTTGCGCCCTCTATTGGCAGCTGCTCTTATTATAAATTTTAGTTCCGCGAAGGCACAGTGAGGGCGCCTTTTCTGTCATTTAGCTGTCATTGCTGTTGCGATGGTTTTTAATGTGAATGAACTTCTCCTTATATATTTTCTTTGATTCTTCTTATAGATATTCTGTGGTAAAAATCGAGTACCTAACATAAAATAAATAAATAATGAGCCGGTTAAAATATTTATTTATGATAATTTATAGACCATTTTCCAGTTCTTTAAAGCAGTATTGTCAGGAAACGTTAAAAACAAAGCCAAATGATGTATTGCTACATTCAGTTGCAGATCTTCAAGAGCTGTCAGTAAATTCCATCAAAATAGAGATCCAGACAATAGGTTTATTAAAAAGACTTTCGTTAGTAGATTGTGTTAGTAAAAAGAGAGTTAAAAGCTTAGAAGAAGCGATACAGTTTGCGGATACGTTATTTCATGTGGATGTAACTGACGTTGAGCCTTTAACTACAATTTTGGAAGATATGTAAGTTATAAGTAATGATGAATTTACTCAGTGCAAGTAGGTACATTTAATAATTATCATGTACCTAACATTTGTCATTTGGTGACAGTTCTCATTTGCGAGTTACATAAATAATAGGTTTATTAATTTGTACAGTTTCAAACCACAAAACACACTAAAAGATGTCGCTGTGTTGAATTTTTGAGTTCGTTAAATCAAAGGATTTGGCAATCAAATTATTTTTCCTAAATGCATAATATTTATTAAGTTGGACGTCTTTCATTTGAGGTTTTGTTGTCCTGCATCCTATCGAGATCTCACGCAGGGTAACAATAGCAAACTCAAAAGAGAAATATTCCAAAAGTGCCCCAGGCAATATTTTCTTACAAACAAAATATTCCACGAATGAAACAGCTTACCGGAGTACATAGTATCATCCACTTTGAGTGTTTTCAAGAGACAATTTGACCAATATGTGCTGTAGCGGTGATTTCGAATGTAGTTAACACTTTCTAATTTTCTTTTTGTTTGAACTAATATTTTGTTAATTGTTAATCAGGACTGTTGCAATTAAGTAGGTAAGTGTTAATTTTAAGGGCACCTGGATATTCACTTTGGTTAATTTTATCTTTATCTATCTAGGTACATATATTACAAATTATGTTAACTTTCTGTTTTTAACATTATTTTACTCATTGAGGACTGCGTCTCAGATACATACTTATTGTTATTTTGTTATTAAACGCCTACCTTATCTCTTACTGAATTTTCTTCTTATAAATTGAGCATTGCAGGTATTACCTTTGCTCTTATTGAAATGTAATAATAATAATCAATAAAAAGTAAGTCCTCTATATATGCACACGAAGTACGCACTAACTCACAATTTATGTGTTGTAGCTACACTTTTCAACCCAAAACACAAACTGAAGAAACTAGAAATTTGCTTTTTTTTTTGAAAATTTTCTGATCCAAGAAGCTTTGGCGATACTGTCCTCTACTCCTGTGACCAATCGGCAACTTTTGTCCTTTTGGTCTCATGGTTCCTTCCAGGAAGAAGGTGTTTTCAGTAGATAAACCGCTAACACGGTGGTGAAATCGACATTCACTCGATACATTCCACTTGGTACAAATTAAAGCTAAAAACTTTTTTAAAAAAGGGCTTTTTAAAAATCTAATTTGTTTCAAAATGAGAAAATAAAAATTATGACTGCTCGATGCAATGCTACTTTATTAATTAACTATAAAAACGTGTATTTTATCGGAATGCACTGCATAAATGCAGCGATAACTAGCTCTAAGTATCTGCTAGATGGCATTCTTGTGGTAACGTAATTCGATTATAGAGAAAACAAAAGTTGAGTATGCTAGCGCAAAATCTAGCAGACCAAAATTTTTTAGAGATCAATTTTGAAGAATTTGCTGACTGCTAGTCCTGTCCTGAAAATTTGTTGAATGTGTATTTTACAATAAATGAGCTAATATGGATGTTTCCAGAAAATGCCCATCTTTTGTTTTCACCTTGTATCTACTTAAATGAAGGAACTATAACCTTGGATTCTTTTTGGACTTAAGATTCCCCAACTTTTCCCAATTTAACCAACTCTGTATCTGAATGGTTTCCGAGATGCCCTTAGAGTTCATCTTAAACTGGGTTACATCACTATAAATATCTAAGTTTAAAAAAATAACCTTTTTCTTACCTTTAATTTTGTATTCAATACGAAAGGTAGCAAAGTGCAATAATAAAATAGAATTTGATAAATGTGTGTGTATACAAATATACACAAAATTGCATAAATTACTATATTAAATATTATTTTAGAGCTTTAAATATTAGAGAAGACAAGATTACAGAGGGTGATTGTAAAGAAGAAATTTTGAAAAATGCTTCAGTTACAGAAGATGAATATTTCATAACACCACCAGGCAACTTAATTACAGAAGTTACAGAAAAATAGTTTCATGAAGAGGATTAAATCATGTTTAATAAGATAGTATCTAATATGTAGTAATTGAATGGATTAAAAAATGTTCCATAGAATTAATTTTGATCACTGAATGACTTCCTACCTACTGGTGGTCTACTAAAAGATAACAATAAAATATAATGGTTTAGGAATAGAATAAAGTTTACTATATTAAATAAATATGTAAAAAATTAATAATAATAATAAATAATAATAATAATAAGAATGCTTATTTGCAGGTATGTAACAAAAGTAATATTTAACAAAATAAAGTTAAATTAAGCTTAATTACTTTCTGCAAAAAAGACTGAAAAGCAACATGGCAAAACTAAAGAATCATTGCTGAACAAAGTTCCAGTCTTGAGTATGAGAATTTATAAATAATATCGGTCATATAAAATCTATAGAGGTCCATCATTGAACAAACAACACAAAGATAATAAAGAAAGGATTTTAGCATTATAATGTGAGTGAGAACAATAAAAAAAAGGAAACATGTATTTTTTTCCTCCTTTTATTCATTGAAACTGAGTACTAGCTGCATTGAAAAGAATTCTTTTGTTTTAGTTTTAAATTGGACGAATGGTAATGACCTTATATAAGCTGGTAACCTGTTATACAAGCGATATACATTGTAGGTAAATGATCTACGAAAGACCAAGATGTAGAGCTTTTATTCCACCACAGGTCGATAGAGAATAAAAAAAAAGATAGGCCAGTACTATTGGCTTAATTTGTCAGGCCGTCTAAGGGGATGAAAAGGGATTAAAATTGAAAAAAAAAAAATAATAGCAAGTTCAAATGAAGATGTAGAGTTTTTATTCCACCACAGATCGATAGGGAATTAAAAAATACATAGACCAGTACCATTGGCTTTATTTGTCAGGCCATCTAAGGGAATGAAAAGGGGTTAAAATTGTATAAAAAAATAATGGCAAGTTTAAATGAAGATGTAGAGTTTTTATTCCACCACAGGTCGATAGAGAATCGAAAAATACATTGGCCAGTACCATTGGCTTTATTTGTCAGTCCGTCTAAGGGGATGAAAAGGGGTTAAAATTGTATAAAATAATAATAGCATGTTCAAATGAAGATGTAGAATTTTTATTCCACCACAGGTCAATAGAGAATCAAAAAATACATTGGCCAGTACTATTGGCTTTGTTTGTCAGGCTGTCTAAGGGGGTGAAAAGGGGTTAAAATTGTATATCTGAGGCAAATCAAAGGCAAGGGAAATTTGAGGCAAGAGTTTTGAACTTTTTCAATACGATTTTTGTCAAAATTAAGCACGAATTATATAATACATCACAATAATTAAAATAACTTAACACAAGTGCATCGGTTAACATTATCTTTAAAAAGTGGAAAGTAAGTGACGATGAGGATATAACATTTTTAAATTTAAATTTGTATACATTTAAAAATATGCTTTTTAAAGCGTAAGTCCGTATCAATTTCAACTTCCAGATTTTTTGCAGAATTAGAGCAAGACAATTTTGTGTTTCCTACAATTAAATTAATATTTTTTTCTATAATGTTTTGTGATTTACCAAATACCGACGCTGATGATTTATTAGGATTTAATTGCAAATTATGTTTTAGAGACAAGTCAACAATATTTTTCAGTTCCTCATTAAGAGTTAGATTAATATTATCCAGCTCTGTACGTACTAACAAATGAAATATATATTTGGGTATCATCTGCATATAAGTAATATTTAACCTTTTCTAAATTAGACACAATGTTATATATATACATACATATATATATATATATATATATATATATATATATATATATATATATATATATATATATATACAGGGTCCTGCACCAGAGCTCCCTTCCTTTGTAGCTCATAAACTGCTGCCTTTATAAATTCCGTTCAAATCTGACTGCAAACTATTCGTAGAGAGGCACATTTTGAAAATATTTTCAAATATACAGGATGCTCTAAAAACATGTACCATACTAAAGTTATGTTTTTTTAAATGGAACACACTATATATTTTTGAATTTTTGAATTCTGCATGCAAATTTGGTGTCAGTTTGTGTTATATTCCCTATAGCAAAACTTAGCCGTTTCGAAGATATTCGACATTTTATAGAAAAAATTACAGTTGTTAGAACTATTTCAAAGTTACATATCTTATACAATTGAACAGCGTTTATTTTAATTTTTATATTTCAGTTAGTTTAGGTATTGGTCTTTCTGAAAATAGCTAACAGAAGTCTGTAACACATACAGAGTGTTTAATATTTACTGAGCAACACGTCAATTTTGAAACGTGCAAAACTAATTTTTTTCAAATGGCACACCCAGTATATTATTCTACAGCTGACAGTACCATTCAATTCTGAATTGAATGATATAGCATTGTCCTATACCTATCTCTTAAGGTGCTCAAGATATAATCAATGTTATAGTAAAGTGCTCGAAAATTTAAGTTACCCCGTTTCTAAGTGGTCTTCGAATAAAATAAAACAACTAGAAACATTTTAAATTTATTGTCAGTTGCTTTGACTATAATTATGGCTATGACTAAACACAAAATGTAAAAAATTATCAACAATCATCAAAAACATCAATATTAAATAATTATTCACAGTCTACAATCTTATAATAAATTTTCAAAAACTTTGACGTAAATTCTATTCGCTAAGAGATAGTTGTTTCGTTCAGACTCACCTAATATAAAAACCATGTCAGCTAGAGCTCTTCTTTACTATACTTCATTATAAAAATAAATTGAAACAACTAACTAAACTAAGTAACTAATTATAACAACTAAACTAACAACAAAATTATTGAAATAAGTATAAATATTTGTAATTAACTTAAATTATCGACACCAAGTTTGACAGCAAACAAATTTGACAAGTTATTTTGTTGTCTTTACCAGGTGACCCGATTTATTCTTAAAGCATAATTTGATGTACAAAATTAGACTTCTTATAGGGTTACGTAACAATTAAATCTGTGAACAATTATTTAACATAGATGTAATTTTTTACATTTTGTGCTTAATCATATCAATAATACGAGTCAAAGCAACTGACAATAAATTTGAAATGTTTCTAGTTGTTTTATTTGATTCGAAGACCACTTAGAAACGGGGTAACTTAAATTTTCGAGCACTTTACTATAACATTGATTATATCTTGAGCACCTTAAGAGATAGGTATAGGACAATGCTATATCATTCAATTCAGAATTGAATAGTACTTTCAACTGTAGAATAATATACTGGGTGTGCCATTTGAAAAAAAATAGTTTTGCACGTTTCAAAATTACGTGTTGTTCAGTAAATATTAAACACTCTGTATGTATTACAGACTTCTGTTAGCTATTTTCAGAAAGACTAATGCCTAAACTAACTGCCATATAAAAATTAAAATAAACGCTGTTCAATTATATAAGATATGTAACTTTGAAATAGTTCTAACAACTGTAATTTGTTCTATAAAATGTCGAATATCTTCGAAACGGCTAAGTTTTGCTATAGGGAATATAACACAAACTGACACCAAATTTGCATGCAGAATCCAAAAATGCAAAAATATATAGTGTGTTCCATTTAAAAAAACATAACTTTAGTATGGTACATGTTTTTAGATCACCCTGTATATTTGAAAATATTTTCAAAATGTGCCTCTCTATGAATAGTTTGCAGTCAGATTTGAACGAAATTTATAAAGGCACCAGTTCATGAGCTACAAAAGAAGGGAGCTCTGGTGCAGGACCCTGTATACAGGGTGGGCCATTAGTGCGTATGCGGACTGTACTACCTATACTGTTAAAGTTAGAATAATAATTTTTGGTACGAAGTTAGATGCCAGTGGCGTGCATATTTTAAAATTAGTTTGGAACATACAAGGTGTTTAATATTAAAATGCCAAACCGAACATACATTTTTTTAAATGGAACACCCTATATATTTTTAGATTTTTGAATTAAACATACTTTTCTGAACAATTTAATATAGCACTTAATATATCTAAATTTACACGTGGTGACGTTGTTGCAAGTTTTCTATGAAAAAGGTCACTACTTCGCGTTATTGTAGCTCTCCATTTAGATGAGATATGACGTCTATTTTCTTATAAGATACATTAAGAATATGTCTTTATTCAAGAAAATATAACGATTTAAACAAAATTTACATTTGCAATACAGGGTGATACATTTCACATACCGTAATTTTACTTCAAAATTTTAAATGGAACACCCTGTATATTATCATGTCGGCTTAAAGAGCTCCTTTTTAGCTTTCTAACGATACTATACTTGGTAGGTTTAAATAAAATTTATTTGTTAAAAAAGGGTTTGAACTTGAAGAAACATTGAAATTAAGATAAGTTGTAAAAAAATTATTGAATAAAAACTTTAAACTGGCAGTTTATTATTAGTCTTATTGTTAATAACAAATTGTGAATCACACTTAATAAAAAAATAATTCAAATTTTAATAAATTACGAAAATAACCATGTCTTCGTGGTTGGTTGTAAATTGTAAAGATAAATTATTATTACTAGGGATACCTACTATACTCTTATATAGGGTGCTTTGAAAACAAAATTGAAAAGTGGCTTGGGGAACTGTCACTGTCATTATTAATGTTTCTATTGTGTTGGTTTTATTGTATCAGTCACTATTAGAGGAAATATTCAATGTACCCATATTATCGAAATTGAATTTTACTAAAGAAGAAAGGCTAGACATGATATTAGTTCTCGGAGTGATACAATACTCGGAATACTGACTGATACAATAAAACCAAGTTTTGTATCACTCCGAGAACTAATATCATGTTTAGCATTTCTTCTTTAGTAAAATTCATTTTCGATAATATGGGTAGATTGAATATTTCCTCTAATACTGACTATATCTGGTTATTTTCGTTATTTATTAAAATTTGAATTATTTTTTTATTAAGTGTGACTCACAATTTGTTATTAACAATAAGACTAATAATAAACTGCCAGTATAAACTTTTTATTCAATTATCTTTTTACAACTTATCTTAATTTTAACGGTTCTTCAAGTTTCAAACCTTTTTTTTAACAAATAAAATTTATTTAAGCCCACCAAGTATGGTATCGTTAGAAAGCTGAAAAGGAGCTCTTTAAGACGACATGATAATATACAGGGTGTTCCATTTAAAATTTTGAAGTAAAATTACGGTATGCGAAATGTATCACCCTGTATAGCAAATGTAAATTTTGTTTAAATCGTTATATTTTCTTGAATAAAGACATATTCTTAATGTATCTTATAAGAAAATAGACGTCATATCTCATCTAAATGGAGAGCTACAATAACGCGAAGTAGCGACCTTTTTCATAGAAAACTTGCAACAACATCGCCACGTGTAAATTTAGATATATTAAGTGCTATATTAAATTGTTCAGAAAAGTACGCTTAATTAAAAAATCTAAAAATATATAGGGTGTTCCATTTAAAAAAATGTATGTTCGGTTTGGCATTTTAATATTAAACACCTTGTATGTGCCAAAATAATTTTAAAATATGCACGCCACTGGCATCTAACTTCGTACCAAAAATTATTATTATAACTTTAACGGTATAGGTGGTATGGTCCGCATACGCACTAATGGCCCACCCTGTATATAGAGGGAAATCATACAAACCTGAAGCACAAGTACATATGTGTACACATCATCCTGAAGCAGCGTAACGTACCTGAAGCGAATTTTTGCTTCAGGATAGTCATGCCTTGATATTTTAATGTACGAGAGAGAGATAGTTGATCTTATTTCTTTATGGGTAAGGGTCAGGGTCCATTGTTGTTTGATGCTGATTTTTATTGCAAAGCAACGCATAATGTTCCAGACACAACGTGATGAAAAGTGCTTCAGGTCCGTCGTTTTAATGCAAGAATTGTCCTTAAGCCAGGGTGGCGCTGTTTATTCTGCATTGTGTAGGCTCGTAAATGTTTGATGATACTACGTACTAATTTGAAGCAAGAAGATCTGGCAACTATGTTCGATAGGGTCCGTTTACCTGATGTGTTTATTTTTAAGTAAAGGATTAATAGTTGAAATGCATAAGAAAACGGAATGGTTTCAGGTTGACGGAATATGAAATATAATAATACAATAAAATATAGGTACTTAATATAGTATATGTGAGATTCAGCATTTCAGCCCGACATCACCGAACTTCAATATTGTCATAATAGTAGAGTCATTATTATTAATTTATGATTTTGTTTATAAGAACCGCATGCTGGCGGTATTAATACGTGGTAACTGTGACGATTGATTCATTATTGAATAGCAACTTATACACTAAGCAAGACGTAATATACTGAGTTCTATAAAATTCTTAGTTTTTCTTGTAAAATATTAAAATATTTCAAAAGTTATCTTTCCATAACTTACATCAGAAGTGGGATTCACCTGCCGAAACATCTGTGGTAATAAAGAAAAAACAAAAACAAAATCTGTGTAGTGCTACCTGTGATAATAATTTCAAATAAAACGTGAGTTGTGCTACCTGTGGTACTAATTAAAAATCGTGTGTGGTACTTAAGTGAGAACCACAGTACACAAATAACTAAACAATGCCTAAAAGGAAATCGACGCAACCAAGAGACACGCAAATGGAAGGTTTAACTAAAGCGCTAGTAGACACTTTAAAAGAACTAAAAAGTTCACAAGGTCGAGTAGAACTTACAGTACCATCGACGTCTGTTGCAGTGCCAAAATTCGACCCTATTATCGACGATGATGGAGCTGCTTTGTGGTGTCAACAAATTGAAGAATTGGGAGTTACATTTCGATGGGGTGTTTTTTAACAAGTTGTCCGAGCAGCAAGTGGACTGTTTGGGGAAGCAAAGGACTGGTATGATGTATGGAAACCAATAATAAAAAACTGGGAAACTTTCAAGCAAGAACTTACAAAGCTTTATCCACCTGAAAGAAACCTAAACGAAAAATTTCTTGAGGCAGCTTTATTTACCAGCGATAATGCGAAATCGTATAGTGAGTATGCCAGAAAGAAATTAACTTTATTAAATGCCTTAAAATTTAATTTAACAGATCAACAGTTGCTTGAACTTATAATAGGTGACATCAAAGATGTTCATGTTAAAACTGCTGCTTTTAATAGTAACGTAATGACAATACCTGATTTATTACTTTTGCTAAATAATTATCAAATCCGTTTGAACAGCGATCGACGTGAAAATATAAATTCTCACGAGTCATTAAAAAGATCTTATCCATTCTCAGAAAAGAAAATTCCAAAATTATGCTACAGATGTAATAAACCTGGACATATAAGCCGTGATTGTTCGCAGGTGACCAGCAGTCAAAGTCAAAACCAAATCACTTCAAATCGTGATAATTCAAAAACTCCGTTTATAAAGCCTGTTTGTACAATTTGTGGCAAGTTTGGCCACATTCCCGATAAGTATTTCTTAAAAAAACAAACAAAAACAAAAGCATAGAACCGACGGAAATCAATCTGTCGCTAAAATAAATATTTTTTTATTAACCTGAATAAAAATTCACTCAATTCAAAATACAAGATTTGTTTATAAACTGTTTAATAGGTACCGGGGCTGAATGCAGCCTAATTTTAGAATTTAGAAAATCTTACAAATAAATTATATTGTGCTTTAGTTTCTAGTTTCTCATGTTGAAAAGTATTAGTGATAATTTAATTGTTACATAAGTTAGAATTCGAAGGTACAAATTTTACTGATAGGTAAAATATCAAAGCTTTATTAGAAAATTAAATATTGATCTTCAGTTAATTGATAATAGTGCACTGTGAAGCAATGGGCAAGTTAAAAAAAAAAAAGTATCTTTGAGAAGTAACAAATTTATTAAAAACAGACATTTTAAATAAGTCAGAATGGTCGAACGTTATTACAAAATTACAGAATATTTTAAATACAATAGTGCAGGCAAAATAATAGTATTCCCGATGTTCAGGCATTAACTGACCCTTTAATAGAAACTGTTAGACCAGACAGTAGTACTAGCTTAGAAAAAGACCGTAAGCTGGCATACGAACGATTGCGACAAAATGCAAACTATGCGAAACGCCTATTCGACAAAGCCAGACGAATTGTAAAACCTGTAAATGTTGGAGACATCGTTTTTCATCCTTCTGGCAATTCACACCTGTCAAAGCTGGATCCTAGATATGAAGGACCGTTCGAAGTCACGAAACAGTTGCCAAATGACCGACTTGAACTGAAGAAGTTAACAACCAACCGAACTCGAGTTGTTGCCAGGGACATGCTTCGATCTTGGCCAGGAGAATTTCCGACTAACGGTGTGTCGTTTGTAAAACTGAATATCAAGGTTGTAAGATAAATCTGTTGGAAGCACAACGCTTCACAGGACATAGTTGATATCTGTTGAAAGCTGTTACGCTTTGCAGAACATTAAAGAAAAACCTGTTGAAAACTGTTACGCTTTGCAGAACATTAAAGTAAGCCTGTTGAAAGCTGTTACGCTTTGCAGAACATTAAAGAAAACCTGTTGAAAGCTGTTACGCTTTGCAGAAAATTAAAAAAAAAAAAAAAAAGAAATTATATTGTTGAAACCAAATAACGCTTTGCAATAGTTGTGAAAGAAATTATATTGTTGAAAGCCAAATAACGCTTTGCAATAGTTGTGAAAAAAAATGTATTGTTGAAAGCCAAATAACGCTTTGCAATAAATATATAACAAAAAAAAAATATATTAGAGGAAAATATTCTGTTGAAAGCTTAAAACGCTTTACAGTAAAGGGAAGTACACTGTTGGAAGCTACTAACGCTTTGCAGCAAAAGACAATGTATTAAGGTATCTGCTGAAAGGCATAACATTTGAAAACACCCTGTGTATCCTGCATTCTAAAATGTTTTGTTGTTTCTGTTGCAAGGATGTAAATTTTAAAAGTGCTATTGTTAGCAATTGCCATTCGAAATTCTTGCAACGAAACGTTGTGAAAACTAAAAAGATACTGTAGAGATATTTTTCATTTACAGATGATTAACTGAAAAAGTGTGCTTGGCATGTGCAGCGTGAAGTAAGACAACCTTGACCATAACATAATTCGAGGACGAATTATATGTCAGGATTGGCAGCGTGAGATTCAGCATTTCAGCCCGACATCACCGAACTTCAATATTGTCATAATAGTAGAGTCATTATTATTAATTTATGGTTTTGTTTATAAGAACCGCATGCTGGCGATATTAATACGTGGTAACTGTGACGATTGATTCATTATTGAATAGCAACTTATACACTAAGCAAGACGTAATATACTGAGTTCTATAAAATTCTTAGTTTTTCTTGTAAAATATTAAAATATTTCAAAAGTTATCTTTCCATAACTTACATATAATACAATATAATAAATAATTAAGCATTGCTTTTCAAAACACTATTTCAAGAGGTCCGTAAGTGAAAAAAATGCTCCATTCGCCCTTAAGGCTACCGCAACCGGGCCATACAGCCTGTGAAAAACGGCGTTTTACTTCAATCCCACCGCCTTCATTTTTAATTTTTTTTATCCGAATTTTTTTTACCTGAAAATACAACATTCTATCTATAGATCGACTAGAAAACATTTTCAATTTTGTTCACCAATTTTTCTAAAAAAAATAGTAAAGACGGCTCAAAATGGCTCTTTTCAAATGGCTATACCTTCCGTTAGAAAAGGATTTTCGAAAATGTTTTCTAGTCGTTCTCTAGGGAAACCTTTTGTCCATAAACACTCTAAGTTTCAATGTTTTTCGTTAAGAAATGTAATAGTTACAATTGAATTACGAAACCAATATTTGGACGTAAATAATCGCCAGAGTTTATTACATAGTGCAGCCGAGCTGTGCCGCGTATTCCCGAGACCAGTACAGTCAGTGGAGCAATCAAACATACTCGTATGGTCTTTGACTATATTACTAAGACTAGCCAAAGTAATGCGGGACTGTTGGCCGGTTTGGGAGACCATTTCTCGGCTGATGGGAGACCAACTCAAGTAGTTGCGGTAAGCTTGGACCTCGCGCTAACAGATGGCATAATCACAGCATGCTGTGGCATAATGTTGCACAGAAATTCTGGTTCATAAAATCTAGGTTCCGCCTTTAAAATATGATTGGTTTGGAGCACAACATGTATTTTATAGCTCTATTTTATTACTTATTTACCCTAAAACCACTTAAATATTTTCCTAATTATAATTTGCGTTATCGTTGTGTTACCGTTGTCAGTGTGTGATACCTGTTGGCATATTATTCATTTTATATTATTCCTTAACTCGAGTGCTACTGTTAGTTATTTACTTACCATGTTTAGGCAATCGGGAAATAAATGTGTATATTTAAATTGCAATAAAACCAAGAGAAGCTCTCCAAGACTCAGACTTTTCCGTTTTCCATATAAAGATGAAAATCGATTAAGACAATGGGTTTTTGTACTAGGTATACAATATCTACATAATATCATATTTAAGTACCTATAGGTATTTAATTATTTAATCAGATCGATATAAAATACATCAACCCTTTAGAATATTGTCCCATTACGCATTTTGGAAAAAGTAATGTAATTGTAGTATATTTCACTTGTGCATATTTTACACAAATTTGTATTATATAAATTTATCAAAATTATTTCTTTATTACCTATACAAAACTACCTATATTTTTAAAAATTATGTAATTGCTGAAAACAGTTGGTTATAATTTTTAAACAAATTTTAACATAAATTAATCAATAGAGAAATTCCAGTTAAACATCTCCTTTTTAATCGAAAGAAAAATTCAAATAACAGTATTATTTAATGCACCTAATAGATAATAATTTGTCATTATTTAAAACTGTAAAAATCTGTTACTGTTACTTAGTAGGTAATGCAATATTTATTAACAGATAATAGTATGTAGGTACTTATCTGAGTAGGTACCTATAATTATATTTTTCAATTGAAAATATTAAATTAACAATGCATTCAGTACCTACTTCATTCAACAAAATAATAAAATTGGTAAATTTGTTCTTTACACGCAAATCATTATTTTGTTCATTAGTATAACTTATTTTACTTATTACTATAACAATGAACAAATTTTATTTTAGCTGAAATAGTTGCACATACATCTATATCTGTAATTTGTTTTAAGAATGTGGCGACGGCAACCTGAAGTAGGGTCAGTTTATTAGAAAAACAATAATTCCAATAGGTTCCAGGAAAAACAATAGGTTCCAACCCCTTTCATGAAAAACAATGAAAGCATCAGTTTTGATGATAATTTAATGGTACCAAAAAATATCTACCAATAATTATGTAATATGTAATATGTATCTCGAACACAGAATTGGTGGTATATAAGTAATCTGATATCCTCAACATGATTCTTATAAAAATTTTTGATAAAGGCACTAGGTACCTACCTATAAAAATATTTCAGATATTTAGACCAAATATAAACCAAATAGACTTTATTGCACTAACTACCCTGTGCATTTACGATAGGCTGGTCAGTGAAACTTGGGAATCGTATGTGGCTGAAGACAGACACAGAATCAGATTCGAAAAACAGCAAATTAAAGCGGACCAGTTCGTTATTGGAAGTAATGCGAAATTATTTAAAAAACCAGTTATTTCCCATATGAGGACTTATTAAATAATTAGTACTTTACTAGTCACGTTTACTTAGATTACAAAAAATGTTTTTTAACCTCCAAAAGCAATTTAAATAGCTTATACTTATATAACTATATAAATATTAGAAAACTAATTACCAGTTAGGTAGGTATACCCATAGATTAAGGGTATACCTACTTACTTCCTTTAACAATTATCTCATTGACTCTCACTTCTTCAACATCGCAGGTTAAAGACGTACAGGCCTAGTGTTCTAAATAATAACAGTAAGGTAAAAACACCGAGTTTTTAGGAAGCGAGTGAAAATCATTTTTCAATGAGAAGTCAAAAATCGTGGATTTTACAAATAAAGGTGTTACACATTTTCATTTACAGGTTATCATTATAGACGTTCTACCATCAAGCTGGTAGACGGAAATTAGAAAATTCAGAGTTTAAGGGGATGGAATTCATTTTTCAATCCGAATTCATAAAAAAATCGCGGATTTTACAAATAAGGGTATTACACATTTTCGTTAACAGGTTGTCATTATAGACATTCTACCATCAAGCTAGTACACGGAAATTAGAAAATTCAGAGTTTAAGGGGATGAAAATAATTTTTCAATGAGAAATCATGAAAAACGCGGATTTCACAAATAAGGGTATTACACATTTTCATTAACCGTCTACCAGCATGATTGAAGAACGTCTATAATGTTAACCTGTTAATGAAAATGTGTAACAGCCTTATTTGTGGAGTCCGCGATTTTTTCATGATTTATCTCATTGAAAAATTATTTTCATCCCATTAAACTCTAAATTTTCTAATTTCCGTCTAGCAACATTATTGTAGAATGTTTATAATGATAACCTGTAAACGAAAATGTGTAACACCCTTTTTTGTAGAATCCGCGATTTTTTTTATTATTTCAGATTGAATAATGAATTTCATCCCCTTCAACTCTGAATTTTCTAATTTCCGTCTACCAGTACGATTGTAGAACGTCTATAATGATAACCTGTAAACTAAAATGTGTAACACCTTTATTTGTAAAATCCACGATTTTTTTTTTTTTGATTTCTCATTGAAAAATGATTTTCACTCCCTTAATTAAAATTATATCCCTTAAAATCTCGGTGTTTTTACCTAACTGTTATTATTTAGAACACCAGGCCTGTATGTCTGTAACCTGTGGTGTTGAAGAAGTGAGAGTCAATGAGAAAATTACATAGAAATAAGTAGGTATACCTACCTAACTGGTAATTAGTTTTCTGATCTTTACCTATATATTTATATATAGGATATTTAAATTGCTTTTGGGGGTTGAAAAACATTTTTAGGAATCTAAGTAAACGTGACTAGTAAAATACTAATTGTTTAATAAGTTCTCATATGGGAAATAACTGGTTTTAAATAATTTCGCATTATTTCCAACAACGAACTGGTCCGCTGTAATTTGCCGTTTTTCGAATCTGATTCTGTGTCTGTCTTCAGCCACATGGGAATCGTACATATTTATTATATTATACCTAAAATATATTGTTTGTTTAATACATTATTTTCACACCGTTTTGAATGGTTATAACTACCCTTTATTTGATAAAAGTGCCTAAATAATTATATACCTATACCTATTATTTTTGCTCAATTAAATTAAAGCTACTAAAAGGAGGTACTTACCTACTATATAAAATGAGAAATAGGTAATTTACAAATTATTATTGTAAAATATAAGGCACTTATTTTACAACATGTATCGAAAAAATATTTCTGCAACCCATAGAAATAAATTAAACAAAACATACCAAGAATTACTACTTATATTATATTATTTAATTAATTATTATTTAGAAATAATTAATCATCCAAAATTATTCTATGGAAATATTCCACAAAATAATAAAAAGAAAATAAAACTGAAATTCTTGGAGATGTAGGTATAATAATGTGGGGTATAATAATGATTTTGATTTATCAAAAAATTACATAGTTTATCCGTGGTTTGTCAGAAGGTAATCATGATACATGATATTATAATAATTAATTATATTTACTTTTTTAATATGTATTTGGGATAAAAAATAATGTATTTAAAACTACTTATAAATAATTATATTAATCCTACTATCAATTAAATTACGATAAGCAAAATGCATACGAGAAATATCAAGACGTAATATGCTCACAAATTACCTACTTAAAAAAATACTTATTCTGTTACATTTTTCTAATAAAATTTTTGAGGCCCCATGAGATTATTCTATTCTATAAGAAACTGCACATATAAATTTCTATATTTGATTGACATCGAGAAATGGCTGGACGCTGAGCCTTGGTGGGATATCGACTCCGCCTTTCAGATCTCCTTATTAGTTTTTTGCCGGGCACAAGTTTTTTGTTTACTAGCGGAGGCTTGCGATTAATTTCTTTCGTTCAAATAAATTCGTAAATTGTACACAGGGAGACATCTGACCGACTTTGTGTCAACTATAAGTACATTTCTTAAGGACTGTCTCTCTTGGTTTATAAACTCAATGGTATGGTATACGTATACCTACTAGTCGGGTATCATACGGTCCGCTCGCTTCGATGTCGTGCTAAGTTCGAAAAATGTTTTTTTTGTTAAAATGTTAGTGGCCTAGATGAGGTTTTTTAATGTTGGCAATTTCGAAAATTCCTTTTTTTCCAAATACACACGTTTCAAAATGGCGATGAGGACATTTTGTAAAAAAATCATATTTTCCTTAATATTCAACCGATTTTTAAAAATAAAAAAACAAAATAGTCGGAAGAATCTATGGTTTCTAAACAAATATATAAAAGTGTTTAAATGTGTAATTTTTCTGTAAATTTATACAAAAAATCAAAAAATTATAGTAATGAACATTTTTTATTTAAAAATATTTTGAAAAGTAGTGCTTAACACACGAAAATTTATTACACAAAAAATGTGCAGATTTTTTTTCTGAATCCAACGATATATATATTGTTAGGGTTTGGAACAAAATCAACGCTTAAAAATGTGAAAAAGTAAGGCGCTGTTCCATTCGCGTTAGAAATTACGGGTTGCGCTTGAAAACAACAGACACCCTTGCCTATTAAGTAGAGAGTATTTCAATTTTCTCCGCATCTTCTTCTCCTAAAATATATTAATTTGGTATTCTTTGGTGATTTGTAAAATACACGTAACTTTACCTGAGTCATAGCGATCCTCTAATAAATCCGGATCTTCTAGAAGCGGACTTGCTAAATCTGTTGTATTGGCACAGGAACATAAAGATTTTTGCTGAATTACAGCCGTAACTGTGCCGTGCAATGTATCCATGCCACTTGGAGTGGCTTCAAGGAAGTCTATATTATCAATAGCAAACCATATAAATTTATTCTTATTTAGCCATTTCGGTGGACATACGTTCATCCTAATATTTCGCAAATTTTCATATAAACAATTTTTTATACAGTCCTCTATCCGCAGAAGTTTTTGATAATCTATTGAAAGGTTTAGCTTATATAATGTATCTACCATTTTTTTTTATCTAAAATTTTTATGTACATCTAGGGCTAGTCCTACTGCTAGCGGGGTTTCATTATAATTTTTGCTTGTGCTACTTGAATCATTTTTGGATTTTTTATCGCTATTGAATGCTTGCAACACATGTTGACATACTGTTGAAGCAGATTTGGTTTGATCCTGGCTGTCAGTTTTGGAAACACAAAATTTTTTTTGATCAAATAAAACTAATTTTATGAAGTATAACAAAATTGGTGGGTCCGTATAGTCATCGAAACTTCCTTGAAAATTCCATTTTTTTGTATTTTTTAATTCATCTCGAATTATTTTGGCGGTTTCACTTACTGTCTGCAACTTTTGTTGTTTTTTAGTATTGATTCCTTTTAATACAACGTCACTAAAAGTGCTTGTAAGTAAAACTTGTTCAGGATCGGTTTTCTTTTTTGGTTTTTGAAAAACTAAACATGGGATATTTTCATTCAGAAGATTTTTCAAAAACGGTTTATAGTTTCGTTGAGCTTCAAATTCAATGTCTACATTTTCCAGCATTTCGATATAAGTTTTTTGAATGTCATTCATGTTTAATATGTTGCTTGCCTCGTCATTTTCCGACAATTTAGATCTGACAAAACTTATCAATTCGGCGTTAACTATATCGGTTTTATTTATGGTGATGTCAGAACGTGTTTGAGAAGATTCACATTTCATTATCTCTCGTTCCTGTTTTCGAAAACAACTTAAATGGTATTTCATGTTGTAAGTAACTGCAGCTAAGGGATCGTCAGTGAGTGTGAGTAATATCAGTCTTTGCTTTAGGCTAGAGTCAGATGTGCACATTCCTATATTTTTTAATTTTGCCGACATATTTTGAGACGAAATGTTATACAAATTCTCATTTCTTACCTCTTGACAAAAAACACATTTTTCACTATTAAAAGTGCTTCTTGCACGCCTCTGAGTATCAGTTTTAACTAGGTTTGGTGGGGACTGAAAACTATTTTTTTTTTCAAGTCTCTCTATATTTGTTTTATTTGTTAGTTCTGAGTAGCACTCTCTGTGGTATATTGGTTTATTGTTAATAATGCCTTCTAGTTCAAAATCAGTAAACAGCTTGTGCAATTTTTGCCACATAATATTTTTGTCACCATACTTTACTCTTTGCTCCACGGATATTTTAATTTTACTTAACGAAACTGATGTTGCAAATATATCTCGTTTTTTGACCACGCGTTTTTTACACAAAAAACAGAGATTAAAATCAAACTCCATAGTAAACTTCTAAATGTACTTCGCACTTGTTTACGTTAGTCATTTATCACACGACACGAATTACTGCACGAATAAATATTTGTCTAAACCTGTCAGGCTACTCCGAAGTGGGGATTGCAGTTTCAATCAATATCAATCAAAGGACGTACGGAACGGCGCCGCAGGTTATTTTTTTTATATTTTTAGGCCTTGTTATTCCTGAAACCTCAGCATGTTATATATCGTTGGATTCAGGAAAAAATTTTGCACAATTTTTGTTTGAAGAATTTTCGTGTATAAAGCATAATTTTCAAAATGTTTTGGCGAAAAAAAAGTCAAATACTACCACTTTTTGATTTTTTAGGTAAATTTACACATAAATTACACATTTAAAAACTTCAACATATTTTTTTTGATAAATATGGATTCTTCCGAGTATTTTGTTTTTTTGTTTTCAAAAATCGGTTCATTAATAACGAAAATATGATTTTTTTAAAAATTGTACTCGTCGCCATCTTGAAACGTGCGTATTTACAAAAAAAGGGAATTTCGAAAATGCCAACATTGAAAAGTCTCATCTGGGCCGTTAGTATTTTCATAAAAAAATGATTTTTCAAACTTAGCATGAGATCGAAGCGAGCGGCTATTTTTGAGCCCTATGATAATAGACTATACCTAGGAGTGCTGGAGCGTTACCGAGATATTTAATATTTTGTGTAAAAAATGACAAATGCAGACTTTTGTGAAAATAATAGTATCTTCCTTGGTTTTTACATTTCGATAATAAATATTGGTATTCGTTTAGTATAAGCCATGGCGAATATATTGCTGTATATAAATGTTTTATAAATTATACAGGGTGTTAATAATCTCGTACCACTTTTGGAAAACTGTAAGGGCCAATATCTCGTTTATTTTAAATGGAACACCCTGTATATTTTTAATGGATCAGATATAGAATTGAAAACTATCGATCCATATTAGTATGTTATATACCCAAAGGTAATAGTTTTCGAGTTATTTTGAAATTTAAAATATTTTACCCTTTGGTTACAAGTAAACATAAATTATGAGCCTAGATGGCTTGGAAAACAATAAATTTTCATTATCAAGTGAAATTAGATCATAATTAAAATCATGATTTAAATCAAACTCTTTTAATATATATTTTTTCAAATTTATTCACATAAATTACTAACGTAACATGATATTCTAAAAAGTTATCAATACAACGTAATAAAAATAAATTTTTGATTTTTTTAATATAAATGAGATTTTGCTCAACTCTTCTAAATATTAACGTAAGCTTAAACAAACAGTCTCGTCAAATTTTATTTTATTTCATGTTCAAACAGTTCACCCTGTTGTTGAATGCACAGTTCAAGTCTTGTTCTAAATGAGACTTGCACATTTCTTAGGATATCTGGTGTAATGTTTCGGAAGCAATGTCTAATTCTTTCTTTCATATAGTCCGCTGTTGTCGGAAGCATGCTGTATACTGTATCTTTGACGTATCCCCATAGAAAAAAATCCAGATATGTAAGGTCTGGAGAACGCGCAGGCCAATTTACTTGGACCCCGTCGACCAATCCATCTATTTGGAAAATGTCCGTTCAAAAAATTTAAATTTCGAATTCCCTGTCTTGAGTGAGTTTTATTTTTGGTGGTTGCTTTTTAGGATATGATATACTGCCTGTTTCATCGAGTCTGGTTTTAAGCCTTTGAAATGCTTCACCACGTGGATGCCTGCGATCTGGATATTTCTGTGCATACAAACGTGATGCCAGAAATGAATTTGCGGATGCCTCACCAAGATCATACATCATGTCTTTTCATTCTACAAAATTGTAATTCATTTTATAAAAATACCTACTATCATGCAACGCGTTATTTAACAATTATTATTATCAAACTGACAGAAAATTTATTGTTTTCCAAGCCATCTAGGCTCATAATTTATGTTTACTTGTAACCAAAGAGAAAAATATTTTAAATTTCAAAATAACTCGAAAACTATTATCTTTGGGTATATAACATACTAATATGGATCGATAGAGTTTTCAATTCTGTATCTGATCCATTAAAAATATACAGGGTGTTCCATTTAAAATAAACGAGATATTGGCCCTTACAGTTTTCCAGAAGTGGTACGAGATTATTAACACCCTGTATAATTTATAAAACATTTATATACAGCAATATATTCGCCATGGCTTATACTAAACGAATACCAATATTTATTATCGAAATGTAAAAACCAAGGAAGATACTATTATTTTCACAAAAGTCTGCATTTGTCATTTTTTACACAAAATATTAAATATCTCGGTAACTATAAAGTTTAGCTATAACAAATGTTATATGGACTGAAAGCGCTTGCGATGAGGAATCCAATAAGCTAATAATATACAGGGTGTTCCATTTAAAATAAGAACGTTTTTATACGTTTAGAAGGAAATGAACACCCTGTATATCTGTAACTAATTTTAAATTGTAGACCTTATCATTTCTGAAAACTTTTGTATTAGATATTTTTTCTAAAGTTGGTAATAGTGGAGAAATAAAGGAATCCCAGACGAATGGGTCACCCTGTATATACCGAAAACTATTCATAGGAAAATTTTGAAAATTTGACAGTATGTATACTAATGTCGATGGGTGCAACTCGCCTAAGATATTTTCAAGGTGGTGGCACTTCCGGTTATACTGGAAGTAGGTGTCAACTTGCCTATTTTCAATGGAATACACTATACAGGGTGTTACAAAAGTCCGGGCCGCTACTTCAGGAGCATATTCTACACATTAAAATAAGAAAAATGTTCAAATACATTTTTTCTCTAAATTACCTCCTAACGGAGATATGACCATTTGAAGATGGCGCCTCTAAAGTGGTTTTTTTATTACAAAATTACCAAATTTTATCAGTGACACAACGTCAATCTCTGGCAGATATTGTCAAGTACAATTGTTTTCTTTACGATCAGTTTGTATGGCCAACTTATTTTTTCTTATCCAAATTAGTTAGAATTTCGAAGACGGGATAGGATTATTTAAACGCTTTTTTCTCGGAAACGGTTACTTTTAGCGACTTTGAGAAAGAGTACCTTTTTTTTGTATAAAAAATGTTGCTTTTTACGATTATTGCACTTTCGTGTCGAAACTTTGCAATACAAAAAAGTTACGGCAAAAAATAATTGCGGGCACCCCCCTACACACCACGCTACTGCTTATTTAAAAAAATCTGTTACATGAGAATATGCCTCATCCAATTCTTTAACTGCTTGCCCAATTTCATGACTTTGTGACTAACCGTTAACTTTTTGTAATAAAAAAACCACTTTAGAGGCGCCATCTTCAAATGGTCATATCTCCGTTAGGAGGCAATTTAGAGAAAAAATGTATTTGAACATTTTTCTTATTTTAATGTGTAGAATATGCTCCTGAAGTAGCGGCCCGGACTTTTGTAACACCCTGTATATTATTTTATTTCTGGATTCTACGTGAATTTCTAAACATATTTCATGTAGGATGTCCTATACCTATCTTCAACTGTTTTTGAAATATTGACAGGTGAATATTGACATTTTGCAACGTTGACACCCTGTAAAATCCAAACGATTGGAAATCAAGCAAAACAGTTTGCACATTCCTATTTTACTTTTTCATAAGCTATCGTCTGACACTAATTTCAGATTTAGCCAGAAATTAAAAATTTCCTGAAAATTTTTAAAATATTTAAGTATAATTTCTATATTTTAGGCGAGTTGCAGCTATCGACGTTAGTATACTGTCAAATTTTCAAAATTTTCCTATGAATAGTTTTCGATATATAGATTGATTTGGTTCCCGGTGGGACACCCTGTATATCGGAATCGGATGGACGCGACGGTATGTAGCGGAAAATAGAAAGTAGGTAAACTCTTTCTAATATCAGCTGACACATTAAAAAAAATTCCGACAAACGACACACGTGCGTAAATAAAGAGGCCGCCATCGAAGTGCAGGTGTTTCCTTTGTCGAAATTTTTTATAATGTTTCAACTGATATTAGAAAACTACATGTATTGTTACACCCAACGCACATTCACGCGACGGCAATGCAAAAATCCGCTAATAGTCTGGCCGTTCGTCGACTACGTACTGTTCGTCGGATTGCGATAGATATGGATTTATTTTTAACTGCATGTGTTTTTATGTGATAAGCGAAATTATTATTATTGTTATTATTACTTTTATTATTATTATTATTATCTTGGCTACATGCCAAATCAAAAATTTCAAAAATAAATAATATAAATTCTTTATTCACTTATTTGCCTGCGTACCCACTTTATAATTTTATAAAAAGGGATTATGTTAAAAAATGCAATTCGCCATCTAAATATCACTTAGGTTCATTCATTAGGTTTCAAAATATCCTGCAAAGTAGAATTCATCACCTATTATTTATTATTAATTATTTATTATTAGTCATTATTAATAGTAATATCAGTAACAACCAATATCACAGTTATACTGGTTGCAACTCTAGGAGAGCATCGAATTTCCAATGCAGTATTAATTTTTAATTCTCCTATATGTATTCAGCCGTTTTGTGCTTGCTATCCGGACTGTACTCGGGATCAGTTATGTGCGTTCTAGTGGTGGGGCATCTGAACGATACGAAACGGCGAAAATCGTACACGTGCTTACGCTCCCGGTGCTCTTAATAATATTAATTACCTAATTAAATTTTAAGTTTTTCCTCAAAAACTAAATAGTGTAACACTTCAATAATTGTTTCATATGGTAACAAGTGGACCCTGATAATATTAGTAAATTTAAAATTTTTCTTAAAAAGTAAAAGTGTTTTAAATTAATTTAATTTTAAAAGTAAAAAATTTTATGTTACCTATTAACTGGTACCTTGTCTACATGGCTATAAACAGGGTGTATTATTATTTAATACGGAAAAGATTATAATTCATAAATGAGTAGAAAATATGAACTTTTCAAAGTATACTGCTTTTTCGTAAAACCTATAGTTATTGTTAATACAGGTTGCTTAAATTTTATTTTTTATATAGTTTTCGAGGTGTAACTGGAAAATTTGTTTATTAATTTCTTTATAATTTGGAGCATTGTTTCGTTTTATTAAAAGCTATATCCATGTCATGTATGTACCTATATCCATATCAAAACGTTTGTAAAAATATTTACATAGGTGTAGATCTTTGGGATGCGAACCTGTTTTCGAAGAATTTCTTTATATAGAAAATCTAAGACAATGACAATTTCAAGTTATTTATTTATTTTTTTTGAAATTATCAACGTGTTATCTTTAAAAAATTAATGATATGGGGAGCGTTTTCGGAAAAGTCACTGATTTTCATTGTTTATTATTATTGTCTGAAAGGTTTTTTTAAGCTGGATAGTACAAAAATTATCCAAATTGCGTAGTTATTTTAATGGAAAAATGATTTTCTATCAAAAGAAGGGTTTCAGTAATTTATATACCGGGTGTTCAACTAATATGCGGAATTTTAATATCTCAGTTAATAAAAGAGTGCTATTTCTTTTTTGTCAGAAGTTTCAATTCTATAGCGTAGCACAAACTAAAAATAATTTCACTTGTACAAGGTGTTCTGCGTTCCCTGGGCACATTAATTTTGTTTTTTTAAATGCAACATATATTTTTATTATTTTTTTTAAATCCTACTACTTATTTTAGCATGATTTTTCTGAAAAAAACTTAAACCTAAATAGAAACACTAAAAAATATATATGTTGCCAAAAAATTTTAATTGAAGCGTCGCGGACGGCAAGTGTTATCCATAATTTCTGTATTTCTACCTTACCTTTTAGTAAAAGCAAGTTAAAAAATAGTAATCCTTTCTAGAATATTTAATTTTTCTTGGTCGTTTCCCAGAAAAACTCATTTCTCCAGTTAAATCGATCACCCTGTACTACATTCGAACCAAAGAATTTTTTACCACATGTTTATATGAATTTTTTTATAAATTACGTACACTTCATAATTATTTCATAAATTGCGTATAATTTATTGTTTTATCTGTGTATATTGTTTTTTTTTGATATGGTAGGTATTTGTGAGGAAGTGCTGAATTAAGCCCAAAATATTATATGTAATATATTAAGTCAGTCACTCTTGTATAATTTATAGTTCTAAAAATATATCGATTTCTTTCTATATTTATGCTTCTCAGTAATATTTTGTTTAAACTTTAGATTCGTAGATCGTAGATCGTATGTGAAATAAATTAAAATAAATAAATAGTCACTTTGTACTGAAAATTCAACAAGCGCGTTTTACTTCAACAGGATGAAGCCCGTAGCAACCCGTGGGTCATCACCCATTTAAATATGTCAACTTTTATTATAAATAAATAGTAATACCTATATCTAAAAAATTAGGTACCTACTTATGTATATTAGGTATGATTGTTACATTAATGATAACGTCAAATATAAAATATGAGTTCGAAAATAATTGAAATTAGGTCCCATAGTAAAGTTATTAATTTAATGACAGTTTTCTACCTGAGTTAAATCATTCTGTTTCCGTTGGTAACAAAATATGAAATCATCTGGTACTGTGCTTGAAACTGCAAATACGGAATAACAGCATTAAGAGTCCATTCACTAATCCGAAATAAGCCCAAAGTCGGCGTTCGTCTCATGTGTAATTATAAAAAAACTATAAAAGATAGCAACTTTTAGTAAAAAAGTATTGAAAGATAAGAGTTTAATCTAAATCCCTATAGTAGTAATTTTTTGTAATTTTTTTTATTTTAAAAATCCAGGCAAACAATCTTGTACTAGAATAGCGTGTCTTCAAAAACTATTTTCTCTAAAATACATGTATTAAACAAAAATTTGCTACTATAGGGATCTAGTTTATCTTTTGATCTTTCCGGTGATATATAATTTATAACATTAAAAAGAAATTTTGTTGCAATTATAAGACAAATCTGGTACCGTTGCAATAAGGGCTAACTTTATTTCCATGTCCCTTTTTACTTCGGCTTTACGTGCACCTTCGAAATCTAAATAATACGGTAGTAGGAATATGTAAGTCTTCACCCATCGGCTACCCAACCTCTCAACCCGACCCACAATTCATGTCTGTTAAGTTTACCTGAATGGACCCTTAAGTACAGCAACATTGTCGTGCTTCAGGAACAACCGTACAGCTACCCTTTATTGTATATTTTGCTTCAGGATGGTACCAAAAATATGTATGCCTCAGGATAGTGCGGCTTATGTGTAAATATACACTAAATTTTATTTTTTAAAATGTCGCTATATATCTTACAGAATCGGCTGTATCATAACAAATATACACCCGAATATGGCATCACTTTTCCTCTATCTAATGTATAAACCGGTGCTTCAGGATGGTATGGAATATATTATGGCTTCAGGTTTGTTAGAAGGTGTATATATATATATATCTAACCAACGTTTTCAGACCACATACGTAGCACAGACAACCTTACACCACTTATAAATAAGCTAGAAGGGGGAGTATATGTCACAAAAATAAAATGTATTGAAGTATAACAGCTTGCGAAATAATAGAGGGGAATTTTTTTCAAATAAATATAATTTTTCAAACGTTTGGTAAACCTTCGGAGACCACACACAGAATACCCCACTTTCAGACCATCTGATATACAAACTTACATAGTACATCAACGTTACCAGACCATGCGCTGTTGCCATTCTTAAGTAGCTTTTTGTAAGTGGTTTATTCTTTCTGGCGCGAAAACGATGGAAAAGTAAGGTTGTGTGTATAAACTCTCAAGGGTATTGTATTATTAGGATTATTCTATACAGGCAGAAAATGAATCGTTCAAGACTGTTAGTGCAATTGGCTAAAAATAATGAAACAGGCAAGAATTATTTTTAATTTTTAAGAAAATAATTTGCTGCTGCAAGTCATATAACCCCAATCAATCAACCACTTCACAGAAATTAGTTATTTTAGTTTAATTAGTTGAGTGTTTAATCCATGCTTGTTTACTAAAAAATAAAAATGAAATTTTAATAAACAAACTTCTGAGAAATTATTTTTAATAAAAGTTGTAAAAAGTTGCAAGATAACAAGTACACAAATCGAATTTATGCTGGGTGTAAATAAATAACTGCGAAAAATTTCAGAGGATGATTTCTCGAAAATTAAGTGGGGGTTATTCATGTAATATTTGAACGCTTTCTTTTCAAAATTTCAATTTTTTAAAAGCCTTTTTGTAATATGTAATAAGTAATATGTAATATGTACCTATCTTTTCGACAAAACAAGGTACTAATTTGAAATCTGCTGCACTTGATACTTGATACAAAAGATAAAAGGTGGTAATAATTTGTATCCTTTTTATGAAATTGTATGTACAGGGTGTTATATTTTTGCCATCCACAATCCCTTAAACTGATACAATTCTTTGTAATGCACCACTGTAAGTAATACAAGGCGTTTAACCGTATTAGGCAGTGCTCCCAATTGAACATAATGAACAGTTTTTGGAAATTAATGTTGAAAGGTTTTCGGAACAGAAACATAAAATCGAATTCTAGGTGTGTTGGGGCTTTTGACTTTGCAAAACAAGTTTTATTAAAAACAACCTCTGACTGCTTCATTTGAATTTTTTTTTTTAAATTAATGTCATGATTTAGTTGGTATCAAAATAACAGTGTTAAAATGTTTTTGTTTATTTTATTTATATTGTTTATTTATGATAACACAATGTGTCCGAAATAAGTTTAAAAAGCCTAACTACATGTTCCTTATCAAGATTTATATTATATTAGATGTTCCTTATGTATTTCTTTCATGTAAGTATAGGGATCTTTAATATAAAATGATTTGAGCCTACCCTACAAAGTTAGGGGTCATTAAATTTCAATTTCTTTATTAATTTCGTTAATATATTCTGAAATACAAATTAAATATTTTAGTTTGAAATTTTGACTGATGATTAACAACTTTTAAATTGGTCCTTGGCATTTAAAACAAGTATGATTTTTTTTCTGATTATTTTGTGACATTTTTTGAGGGACTTAATATAGATAATAAAACAAAAACTTTCTAGAGAATGTTTTTATTTCTAGTAAATCATCTATATTTTGATTAGTGTATGATTTTTCTGGCTGAAATTCACAAAGTGTAAAGGATATAAAAATAAATTTGTTAACGTTATTGAAACAAATAATGAAAAACCTATATTAAGGAATAGAGTTCACAAAAGGCAGTTGTTAAATATAAAGTGGATATTGGAAGCGTATGGTTTCTTTATGAAACATCGTGAAAATAATTGTTTTGAAAAAACACAGTTCTCATTTAGATGTTTCAAGAAATATAAAATATGTATACAAAACACTATATTATATACTAGTATTTCGGTTTATTAGGCCTTTCTAAATAGAGTAAATTTCTATTACTACCTACCTATCTACCCCGATGGACCCTTCCCATCTTGTAACGCCCGAGTTCTCAGTACCTTTTCTAAGAAGGTCGAAATGTAAAATCTATCTGATTACTCGTGTAGTTAGTATAGTACAAGGATTTCTAATTAAAGATTTTTTAATTTCTAATTGTTTTAACACCCGTTCCATTCTAATCTGCGAGCTATTTTTTCATTATAACCTGGGACGTAATTAATAGAACTATAGTTGGCTTCTACTTGCCGAATATTGTAAAACTCTCGACGAATTAATTTCCTCCTTTTGTTTTTTATCATGTTATCTATTAGTATTTATTTATATCCGTTGTTTCTTGCAATTTGCTTGATTATACTTAATTCTTTTTCAAAGTCTGTTTTCTCTAGCGGAAACATTAAAAGCCTATGTATTAAACTATGGAAAAATGATTTTTATTTGCCAGGACTTTTGCGAACTTGCTGGTATAATTGCGTCGGAAAATTAAGAAAGCCACTCAAATTTCTTTCAGTACCTGTCCAAATACAGAAAATATCATCTACATAGCGAGCCCAAAAATGAACATGTAATTCTAAATTATTGTCACTATTGAAGAATGAGTTTTCAAAACTATTCATAAAAATTTTTCAGCTAAAAAAGGAGAAATAGGACTACCCATGGATAATCGTTTTTTTTTTTAAATAATTTTGTTTAATGCATACCTCTATTAAACTTATTAATTCAGATTTTTCTGTGCTGTTTCATTCTGACTGATTTATTAAATTGCATAGTACTGACATTAATTCTGGGACTGGCATTGAGGTGAATAAACTTTTAACATCGAATAAAACTAATTTAGAATTTTGGGCAAAGTAAAATTTTTTCTTAGTTCTGAAAACTCAAAGGCGTTTTTTACAGAGTATTTGGAGTTGAAATAAATCTATTTTGGGAATTTGTGGCTTAGATCTTTACATAATTTATACCAGGGAGCATTTATATAGGAAACTATTGGCCTTATCGGGTTACCTTCCTTATGAATTTTTGGCAAGCTTTATAATACGGGAGTAGACGGTGAGAATTCATTACTCTCAATCGGTAATTATTGTCACCTAAAATAGTCTTATTACTTCCAATGTTGTTACTATCTCAGTTTAAATTTTAACACCCAGTATCATATTTAATTTAAAGTTTTGGACCAAAGTAAGTTTAGCTAAATTACTTTATTTTTACGAAAGAATTATTGTTATTTTCTACATCTGCAGACCAAACACCCTGTGTATAAAAATGTTAGGTACATATTTAGTGGAGTAAAAACGGTAGAAAAATGTTGCAAAAAATTTTTTAAAGGTATAACCACATGAAACCTATGCAGGATAATTGGTTGGGTCCTTGTGCATGTGAAATGACTAATTACGACATCTTTAGGGGGTCAGACATTTTTTATCCCCAAAAATGTCAACAATTTGTCAAAATGTTACATTTATGTTTTTTTAGACATACCACGCGATAACTTCGAAACTAATTAACTTATGAACATGAGGTTTTTTTTAATCGATTGAGGATATATAGGCGGTCATAACTGTACTAATTTAAGTCCCCTGATTAGCATATTTTTTCTTGGAGAATGGAGTAAACTCGAAATTTTACTTTTATTGCTGCATGATTTTCGGTAGGCGAGAAACTTTTTTATTTCAAGGAATTTTGCCATAGTATCTGCGTATGAATTAAAGAAAAAATATTGAAAAAGTTTTTAGAAGAAGAACCAACCTTCTGTAACAAACAGTTTTCGAGTTATCGCCATTTAAATTTAATAACACAGGGGCGCGCTGCGCCGCGCGACGTGCTTTTCGAAGACGCTATCAAATTATCGCACCGTACCGCGCTCTCGATGTGTATTGAAGGCCCGCTTGGGTGATCTTCTGACCAATATAAAATATCCAAAAAGAATTTTGTATTAAAAAAATAATTTAATGTTCTAATATAATATATATTTTCTAATTTCATATGATTCGATAAATATTTTCTATCAGGAACACAAATTTGCATTGTATTTACATTCATATTTTTAATATAAAGTTAAAACACGAATTACAAAAAAAAGGACAGAAATTTAAAAAAATTAGAATTTTCTAGACGAACGAAAAATCTGAATCTGACGAACTGAGGTCTTCGTTTTGTGGTCTGTTACTATATAATGGGTGGTATGAATAAAAACGAAGTACCTGCTACTACTACAAGTATTAGTAAATGCTACATAGTATTTACTTTAAAACGAAGTAGATACTACATTTCAAAGTACTCCCTTCTATTTTTCAGGAAATGCTAAAAATAATAGCATTCTTCTAAACATTATAATTACTTTAATACTTTTTACTGGTAAATACTTCCATTTTAACAACAACTGAAATATTTTCTCCGTCATTAGTGAAGTTGATATCATGCCAGCCTCATCGTGCGTGTTACAAAGTGATTACTTTAAAAATGGTTCAAATACATAGAAATAAAATTTATACTGCAAGAAGACACTACGACGCTGATACGATATACCGTCAAATATTTAGGTAAACAATTAAGTACCATCAATTTAAAATGTTGTATGTTTATATTTTTCATTTAGGTTTAGTAGGAAAAACTTTACTTTCTCGTTACTCGTTACTCTTCTATCACACTTCCTTCATCCGAAGACATCTTAAAGCTTAAAGAACTGCTGATGTTCTGCTGATGTATGTATGAATACATACAAAACTGAAACTGTTTCCCAAAAACTTTTAAACATGTCTATCTCGTTAGCCAGGGCCTGGCGCACGACGTATGTGTGACGGTAGTAAGTACTACACATTTCAAAGAATGTACTACACTTGTTAAGTAGATACTTCATAATATGGAGTATATTATACTTTGTGGTGAAGCATGTTCTATGTCAAGTAAAGTAGATACTACCGGAAATTAGTAAATCCTTCATTTTAAAGTAAATATTACATAGAATATACTAATACTTGTAGTAGTAGTAGCAAGTACTTCGTTTTACGTGCAATAATAGGTGCACGTGTTTAGCCCAAGGATTAAAATGTTGCGACGAATGTAAATATGTAATTTGTGGTATGGATAAAAACGAAGTACTTGCTACTACTACAAGTATTAGTATATTCTACGTAATATCTACTTTAAAATACATTCTTTGAAATGTGTACTTGTCTTACTTCCGTCACACATACGCCGTGCGCCAGGCCCTGGCTAACGAGATATACACGTTTAAAAGTTTTTGGGAGGCAGTTTCAGTTTTGTATGTACAATATTTATAACATCAACAGTCCTTTAAGATGTCTTCGGATGAAGGAAGTGTGATAGAAGAGTAACGAGTAACGAGAAAGTAACGTTTACCCTACTAAACCTAGATAAAAAATATAAACATAAAACATTTTAAATTGATGGTACTTAATTGTTTACCTAAATATTTGACGGTATATGGTATCAGCGTCGTAGTGTCTTCTTGCAGTATAAATTTTATTTCTATGTATTTGAACCATTTTTAAAGTAATCACTTTGTAACACGCACGATGAGGCTGGCATGATATCAACTTCGCTAATGACGGAGAAAATATTTCAGTTGTTGTTAAAATGGAAGTATTTACCAGTAAAAAGTATTAAAGTAATTATAATGTTTAGAAGAATGCTACTATTTTTAGCATTTCCGGAAAAATAGAAGGGAGTACTTTGAAATGTAGTATCTACTTCGTTTTAAAGTAAATACTATGTAGAATATACTAATACTTGTAGTAGTAGCAGGTACTTCGTTTTTATTCATACCACCCATTAAATAGTAACAGACCACAAAACGAAGACCTCAGTTCGTCAGATTCGGAGTCTAGAAAATTCACTAGAACATGAAATTATTTTTTTAATACGAAATTCTTTTTGGATATTTTATATTGGTTAGAAGATCACCCAAGCGGGCCTTCAAAACACATCGAGAGCGCGGTACGGTGCGATAATTTGATAGCGTCTTCGAAAAAGCACGTCGCGCGGCGCAGCGCACCCCTGTGTTATTAATTTTAAATGGCGATAACTCGAAAACTGTTTGTCACAGAAGGTTGGTTCTTGTTCTAAAAACTTTTTCAATATTTTTTTTTAATTCATACGCAGATACTATGGCAAAATTCCTTGAAATAAAAAAGTTTCTCGCTTACCGAAAATCATGCAGCAATAAAAGTAAAATTTCGAGTTTACTCCATTCTCCAAGAAAAAATACGCTAACCAGGGGACTTAAATTAGTATAGTTATGACCGCCTATATGTCCTCAATCGATTAAAAAAAACCTCATATTTATAAGTTAATTAGTTTCGAGGTTATCGCGTGGTATGTCTTAAAAAACATAAATATAACATTTTGACAAATTATTGACATTTTTGGGGATAAAAAATGTCTGACCCCCCTAAAGATGTTGTAATTAGTCATTTCACATGCACAAGGACCCAACCAATGATCCTGTATAGGTTTCATGTGGTTATAACTTAAAAATTTTTTTTTCGAGAAGGAAGCGACTTTTCCCCTTGTTTTTACTACACTAATTTATATTCAACAATTTTTAAATTAGTTTTATTAAACTGGAAATATATCTGAAATAAAGAAATATGCAAATTTTATTTAATAGACTTACCTGGTTTTATTTCAGTCATATTAAGTATACAAGTGTGAGTACTAAGTATGATTCGACTGTAATTGTACACTAATCACTATTCATGTTTTTTAGAAGACAGTACCGTGGATTATTAAAAAAATATATTTTCACCTGTTATGCCTCTATAACAATTGTGTGCCTACCTTTGTGGCAAATGCTTACAATTATTTGTACAATTTAACTGTGTATTAATGAATATGTGTATTATATAAAATTACAGTGTGTCACAGGTAGATACAATATCCAATAAAATTGTTGCCTTCCTAGGTACAATTATTTTATGTTCTAGTTCTGTTCTGTTTTATGTTCTTCCTCCATGACTTCCTGGTGAATCAAACTGATTCACTGTAAACTATTTATTACCAACTGTAAATTTCTAAAAAATTGCCATGAAATTTTTAACTCCGATACTCTCAGCGCTAGGTCATTTTGATCTCACATTAATATTACTAGAAGTTAACAGCTGTCAATTTATACAATAAAACAAATTAAAATCGAATTAGATTCCACATTTTTCCTGTATAAAATATGGAATTACTTCGCAACTTTCATACTAGACGTTCCAGATCGAAGTTAGAGTCAAGATTTACAACGCCCTTATTTACTGTTGTGTTTTGAAACATATTTGTGGTGTATTATTTATTTTTAATTATTTTGGGACTACACCACTGGCTTCTACAAATGATTAGATAAAACTAAAAAAAGCCACTGATAAATTTCAAGAAGTCAATTTATTAAATAATTTCAAAAATACAGGGATGCGGTGTTTTTTCTTTTGATCAAACCATGATAGTTCTTCTGATGCTACAGAAATGTTTCACCATTTTATCGATTCTTCTTGTTGTTTACTGTTAATTAAAAAAGGATTACTTCAATTTTTGTTTTTAGGTGACAAATTTTGGAATCAACTTTGACTATCATTAATAATTTGCCTGTTTAGAGATTTGCCTGCATTAGGTTAGGCGTACTTTATCAGGCTTTGCCAAAAAAATCACTAATAACTTCAATTCAGATGATACCCTGTAGGTTGTAATTTTCTGTATAAATGGATTAAATTTTAAAATTTTATGTAATAAAATGATTACAAAAATGTTTATAAGAGTGTTCCACTTTAAAATATATCACCCGTCAATTTTGGTCTCATGTATGTGCAATATATTACAATTGGTTTGTATGTCTGGTTGTAGTTTAAACTGCTACAGGAATAATATTTAAAAGCCGTGAAAAAACCTCACCAAATGTTTTAACTGCAGACAGAAATGTTGAAGCAGGTACCAAATATTTATTTACAATTCCAAATCCACATTGAGCACGGTTGCCAAATCTCTGGTCTGACAGAGTTGGTTTCGTATCACTTCATGTACTGTATAAATATGATGCCGCATGAGCGCTACCTAGCCACTGAACGTCTGAACTAAATCTATATAAAAATACCAATTCGACCGACTTTTTACGCCACCACCAAATTTTCTGTGGGGTGTCTCACCACCCCTATGAACATTAATGCATGGTTTAACGTTACCAGACCATTTGCGTGGTCTGGTAACGTATGCGGGATATATTAAATGTGGTCTGTATCAGCGGCGTAATAAATCTATACAGAGTGGGCGAAATTCGAGGCTCACTATTGGGATCTCGGAAACGGTAAGAGATACGAAAACGGTTAAATGGGGGCAAAGTTGCATATTTTTGTGACCAATAATATGCCGTCAAGAAATCTAGAATATCTACATTCGTTTTTTAGTTATTTAAAAAAAAACAAAATTTTGAGTTTTCGTTTTTAATTTTTTTTAGCTTTACTTGAGACGATATCAAAAAACTGACAAGACTTTTTCATTGCCACTTTTTATGCTCTATAACGTGGCAGTACAAAATTTCCGTTACGGCGTTTCGTCCGATCAGGACCATCTTCAACTTTATTTTTTTAAATAGGGACCCATAATGTTTCTTACGAAAAATGATAGGATTTTTTATTCTGATTCCAATGATGTATGATACTTTATAGTTGTAATTATTCTTTTTGCTCAAATACTAGGAATAACTTTTAAGACGATCGAATCTAGTATGCTTTGGGCTGATGACATTTGTTATAAAACAATTTTAATTGTCAATACAATTTGACGTTTAAAGAGCTTCGCTTTAAATAATAAGTAATAATGCCGTTTACAAATCAAGAAAAATGTGGTATGATTGAAATTTATTATAAATGTTAAAAAAATTCAACCAGATCTGAACAAACATATTTTACATACCCAGAAAGGCCACAACCACATAGAACGACATTTTCGAAAGTGCACAGACAATTGACAGAAAACGGTAGTTTTGAACATAACAGTATTTACAGGAGAATACAAAATAATAGTCCAAATCATGTTATTGAATATTCAAATTTGGTTTTATACGTTTTATAGGTACAGTTTCGAAAATGTCGTTCTATGTGGTTGTGGCCTTTCTGGGTATGTTTTAAAATATGTTTGTTCAGATCTGGTTGAATTTTTGTAACATTTATAATAAATTTCAATCATCACATTTTTCTTGATTTGTAAACGCCATTATTACTTATTACTTAAAGCGAAGCTCTTTAAACGTCAAATTGTATTGACAATTAAAATTGTTTTATAACAAATGTCATCAGCCCAAAGCATACTAGATTCGATCGTCTTAAAAGTTATTCCTAGTATTTGAGCAAAAAGAATAATTAAAACTATTGGCGATTCAAATTACCGATGAGGGCGCTGCAAATTGTAAACAAATATGGAGGAAGACGAGTAAAAATTTTGCATCTCATATCACATCATCTAGCAATTTAACAATTTTAGCATTCATCTGCCATAAATATAGTGATTTCATGTGCTAGTGAGGGTGAAATAAAGGATAAAAAGAGTGGTAAAAGCAGTCAAATGTCCCATAAGTGCTTCATTGCTAACTATATGAATTTTTTGGGTTGAAACAGGTACCCTAGTTTTTGTTTACTTACATTTTGGACTAAAATAAATGTGATGAACTGTATGGTGATACCATATTAGTGCTTGTTTTTTGTTAAATAATGTTCAAATTAAAATATATTCTGCTTTTATAAGACTAATAATAGAAATGTATAGACAAACTGCAACAAAGTGGTTATGTTGTGTAAATAAACATGTCCCCTGTTATTAAATTGTTACATGCCTTTTGCAGAAATGACTGAGAAATAGTTTCTTATACTAGGGTCAAACTTCTACCTATCTTCAATCTTAAACACTTCTATTGACACATTTTGTTGAATAACACCTATAAATATGGCAGTTTGTGTTGTGTGTAAATACGACGTATTAACCACGTCGTTTTTAACTTTGTAATACCAAAAAAATCACAAGCACCACTAAATTATTACGTTAAACAAGCCCAAATACGTGTTATTTATCATTATATCAGCAATAAGCCTTCAAAAATTACCTTTTAAGTAGGTTCAAATATTTTCATGCAGAGGGCGCATTCATTTCTGGAATCGCCAATAAAGTATCATACATCATTGGAATCAGAATAAAAAATCCTATCGTTTTTCGTAAGAAACATTATGGGTCCCTATTTAAAAAACTAAAGTTGAAGATGGTCCTGATCGGACGAAACGCCGTAACGGAAATTTTGTACTGCCACGTTATAGAGCATAAAAAGTGGCAATGCAAAAGTCTTGTCAGTTTTTTTATATCGTCTCAAATAAAGCTAAAAAAAATTAAAAACGAAAACTAAAAATTTTGGTTTTTTTTAAATAACTCAAAAACGAATGTAGATATTCTGGATTTCTTGACGGCATATTATTGGTCACAAAATTACGCAAGTTTGCCCCAATTTAACCGTTTTCGTATCTCTTACCGTTTCCGAGATCCCAATAGTGAGCCTCGAATTTCGCCCACCCTGTATATATATATATATATATATATATATTATAATTAACTTCTCCTTTTGTTATTTAATTAATTTTTAATTTTTATTTAAATTTTTAATTACCCTTATTTTGTTGAGTCAAGGAGAAATAATTATAAGTTTTAAATGCCTCGACTTTTTAATAAATTTTAATAAATGTTGACTTTGTAATTAATTTTAATTTTAAATATAAAATGAGTTTTAATGTTGGGCGCCAATCTTTTAAATTTATAAAATTCTACGTTGATTTAATGTCAATTTATCAAATTTCCAATTTTAGATTTCAATAACAAAATATTATGCTTACCTTAATTTGCTTATCTGCTTTGCTCAGCAATTTATATATTTTCACTACTTGCTTTTATTTATTCCATTCAATTTTATTTTACTGATTGATTATAACTTTTTTTTTATATAAGATTATCTTTTGATTAGAAAATATTAAAATGAAAACTTATTTTGAAATGTTTCTTTTAGAGCCAGGGGCGGATGGGCCGGCTGGGAGTTCGGGAGAATTCCCGAAAGGCCGGTAGCCTTTGGGGCCGGTCCGACCCACTGCGATTGACGATTCAAATTATATTAAATTCTTTTTATATTAAATTCTTATTTGTAATTTACTTTTATTCTATTTTGGGGCCTATATTTTGGATTTTGGTTAGTTTTTAGTGAAATAGGGTGGTTTCTCTATTGTTTGTGATCTGAACTAAAGTTAGTTTGACATTTTTTATTTTTTTACAAATGTTTTACCAAAGAATTAGCTGTGGATTATTTTGTTTGTGACATTTTAATCATGTTTTGATGTTACATTTTTGAGTTTGAAATTTTTTTTGTTGCAATATCTAGTTCATGCAATAACATATTTTTTATTTTTGAAAAAATATAATTTTGTTTTACATGTTGACTTTTTATATTTGTTTTTGTGTTTTATACAGTGTGGCCCATTAAGAACCAGGACACCCTTCTAAAAAATTTTTGGTAAGTGCGATTCCAATGAATGTTTTTATTTATATATATATTAGCCTCCTAGATGTATGTACTTGTTGTACCTATTACGATGGTCCCGCTGTTAATCCTCGGCCTACTACGATTTTTTTTTCAATAAAATTTTTTAAATTACTTTAGGCATTTAAGGATAGGGGACTACTGTAAAGTGTTGTTTTAACGTCATTATTAATTTGTGAAGTATGTAAAGGAACAATATTCTATATTAACAATAATTATTAGAGTTTCCAATGCCTGCTATATCTTTTAAATGAAACCTAAATTCAATAAACTTGAAACATTTAAGGCTCTATAAAAGAATTATTCTTCGATATAAATTGAAGAAATTTGGGCCACAGGGGTTTTAAGTGATGCTGAAGAATGCCACGATGCCAATTTTTTTATAAAAAAATCCCTAAAGTAATTTTCGAAAAAATTGATTGAAAAAAAATCGTAGTAGGCTGAGGATTAGCAGCTGGACCATCGTAATAGGTTCAAGTACATCTAGGAGGCTAATATATATATATATTATAATATTTTTATTTTAATTAAACTTGTTTGTAATTCAATTTAAATTTTTAACTCCTTTATTTTTTTGGGTTAAATTTAACAATCCTTATTTTATTTTAATCAAATAGAAACATATGTCCGTGGACAAAAACTTGATCTATACAAATTTATGTAATTTGGGTTGCCTAACATCTTACTATTTGCAGATCTATTATTAAACACTTTACATAACTGTACTCAACTATATAAATTCTGCACAAACAGGTTATGTTGCTTAAACTAAAACTAAAATATTACTAATTATGCAAAACTGTTATTAAAATTGTTCATATTTGTGTGACAAATTCTGGATATTATTCTTCTTCTGGATCATTTCTCTGGATCTCTTTTAAGGTAAGTACTTTATTTAGACTCCTGTCTATTTTAGGCCTGACTTTTTATCTCGATAATATGTTATAGCTATATTTTTAAAATCGTCTTATTAATGCAATTAAATGAAAATATAATCTCAATATTTCTGCTTGTAGATCTCTGCTATCTTTTCTCCAGCTGTGTATTAATTTTAAGCAAGTGATTTGACAAACAAACTTACTTTGAGGTTATCTTGTTATCCCTGCTTATCTCTCGATATATTTTTTTAACAACTTTCCTTCTCAATTTCTAGTCAAAATTCTATTATTATTCTTGATTTTTCAAAAAGGACGCCGCTTCGGTTTTCTCAAAATTTATTATCCCTATCTCTTAGCAACAATTTCAATTCATTCTTTTTCATGGAACTTCGATTTTACCCATGTCTTTAATCACTCTTTTGCACTTAAAAGTCTTTTCTTAAACACTTCAATTTACTTTAAATTGTTTTTTAATACTTTTAAAACTACTCTCTTATTTAATTAACAAATTTATATTACTTAATTTATTATTTAACTATGCTTATTTTCTAAAACAAATCCCTTATTTTATTTTAAAATACCTTCTCTTATCTAGTTACTATCTGTCAAATTTTTATTTGATTATAATTTAAATGTCCTTAATTCTCACAATTCAATATATGAATTTTAATAAATCATTGATAACTTTTCAATTACTTATTCATTCCTTTTGAAATTTAATAATCTTAAACTTTAATCTTTTCTGATTGAATATATGTCAATAGCTCTGGTTTTATTTTACTTTTTCTAATTGTACTGTGCCTAAATATTGTCATGTGTCTAACATTTTACATATGTATCAATCATATATTTATCCCTATAATTCTTTTAGTAGATCTAGAATGTCTTAATATATATATATATATATATATACAGTGCGAACGTTTAGAATGGAAACCGTAAATGAAATGCGCCCTGTAGATTTTTCGCAAAAACGCTCGGACACGTCAATTCTTAAATTCAATTGCGCTTCTTTTAATACCATTGTTTTGGATATGACGTCATCAGGTAATCTCTGTGACGTCATCATGATATTTTTTCAAATGGGAATGTCCAGTTCTTTCATTAAATTTAAATAGAGAAAATATTCCTGAAAATGGCAATATACGATACTATGGCCTTAAAGTGGATAGTTTTTGAGATAAAGGGCTTTGAAGTTTGAAAAAAGAAAAAATAGGTTAGTAAAAAAAACGGTTTCTCACAACATAACTAACAAATGGATAATAAACGCAATGAAAACTAGTTAAATAAGAGGCTCGAACTGTAATCTTTGTGCTTCTTGACAATAGGCAAGCCTCTGTTGGAATTCTGGTAATACTTTACTGATTGTGTGTGGCTGCATAGCTCTAATTTCATCTCGAATTTTTGTTTTTAATTCGTTAATATGCCGTGGTTTATTATTATACACTTTAGACTTAAGATAACCCCACAAAAAGAAATCAAGGGGTGTGAGGTCAGGGGACCAAGCTGGCCATTCAATATGATAGGCTCTTCTGCCTATCCAACGATTAGGAAATACTTCATTTAAGTAGTTACGAACATTTACGGCATAATGTGGAGGTGCCCCATCTTGTTGATAACCATACAAAGTCATTGGGAATGTTCGGATCATTGTCATCTGGAAATAGTGCTGCTAACTCCGGAATAATTTGTTGTTGTAACATTTCTAAATATTTGTCACCTTTTAAACTACCATCAATGAAAATAGGGCCAATGGTTTTCTACAATTCCTGCTCATACATTTATTTTCTGAGGGAACTGGGTGTGCGCTTCCATCAGTGAGGATTATTAGGGGCCCAATAGCGACAGTTATGTTTGTTAACATTGCCATTCAAACAAAATGTAGCTTCATCAGAAAAAACTATATTGTTAATGAAACGCGGATTTATGTTACAGAGGTTCATCATTTCTTCGCAAAATTCTATTCTGCGGTCCGGGTCATCATCATTTAATTCTTGTACTAGCTGAATCTTATAGGGATGCCATTTATTTTTTTTCATGTATTTTATCACAGAATTTTGGCTAATTTCATGATTTGATGCGATTTGTCGCGAAGTAACATGTGGATTTTTTTGAGCATCTAACAACATACCTAGTTGTACATCCTCTGTAGTGGATGCCCGACCTCTGATGCAATTCCGAACAGATTTTCAAAAATAGTGAGTCGTAAATTAGCCATTACATTTTTAAGTCTATCTGTCTATAGTGAACATTGACATTGTTACTTTCATTGGTAATTGTTTTGTTTGCCGATATTGCCCTAACATCATAAGACTAACTCGTCGTGTTATATTAATTTTGTCACAAAAATGGATCGTGGTACTCGTAATAAAAAGTCTTCTAGGAATAAACACAAAAGTCATTCAAGGACTCGTAGTCCAGTTGTGAATGATTTGAAACGAAGAATTCGTGACTTAGAAGCTATAATTAAAAATTCTAATCTAAGCACTTCCGAAGTGCGTTCTTTGACACCAACTTTTCCGAGAACACCTGTAATTTTACCAGAATCATCGCCAGCTATTGCCGGACCTTCTTATCGACACTCAAATATGCCGGACTATATGGCACAGCGGTATGTTGGACGTTTTGAATTAGTGCCCGAGTTTAACGCGTCTGCGGACACTATGACAGTTCAGCAATGGTTAAATAAAATAGACTCTGTTGGTGAATTATATTCATGGGACGATCGCGCTAAAATTTTCTGTATGATAGCGAAACTTGCCGGAAATGCAAAATCATGGTATGAGTGCCAAACAGACATAAATTGCAGTTGGGCGGAATGGAAAGAACGATTAATTCGTGCTTTTCCTGATAACAAAGGTGTTGCTGAAAAGTTAAAAGAATTTGTTAATAGAGAACGTCAACATGATCAAGACGTTATTTCATTTTATTATTCAAAGCTCCGTTTAGGAAAACATTGTGACTTAGCTGACGCGGTCATTACGGATGTCATCATTGCGACCCTGAACAATAATTTATTGCGGGCCAGTGCTCGAGTGGCCGGGTGTAAAAGCACAGAACAGCTGCTTACATTTTTGGTAGAAGCTGACTGTAGCACTTTCTGCGGACAAAAACAAAGCACTCATTATGAACGTCCTAACCCTGACAAACCCAGAGAAAGATTTGAACGCTGTTTTCTTTGCCATAAAGTGGGTCATAAGGCAGCGGCATGTTATCAAAATAAACAGGATAACTCTAATGTAAAGAAATGCACGTTTTGTAAGCGAACAGGCCACGAAAAGGAAACTTGTTATCATTTAAAATCAAACAGTATTAAATCGTCACAAATTAATACTATAGCGTTGGACGACGCGAGGTATCATGTCAGCAACAGCAAAAGTAAACAAGGAAGACATTCAAGCTTATGTTGATTTTGGGAGCGCTTGTAATATAATGACATTAAACAAAGCAATATCTCTTAAGTTATCAATTGACACAAGTAAAAAGATAACAATGAAAGGTTTTGGCGGTGCTATTGTTACTTAGTACTAATCAGACAGATAGACTCGCGAATATTCAACTATCACGCGACAAGGCTTTGAAAAACATTGAAAAATCTGCGAAAAATATGAAGAAGTGTTATGATAAAAACAGAGTGCCTGCTCATCAGTTTAAAGTAGGACATATGGTGATGGTGGAAAGAACTCCCATGGTTAAAGGAATCACCAGTGGTAAATTAGTCCAAAAGTACATCGGACCTGTAGAGATAACACACATTTTGGGCAACGATCGCTACAGAGTGCAGTCCCTTTCCAAAGATAGAAGGCGCTTCAAAGGGGTGGTGGCTAGCGATCGACTAAAATTATTCAAGGTGCAGAAGTCCGAATAATGTAAGTCTTAGAAACAAAATTATTTTATTTTGATATATTTTCTGAATAATATGTTAAGTGTAATTCATATTGAGATATTTTGAGAGGTTGCTAGACATGCCTACTATTTAGCGAAAGCCGCTGAGCTGTGTACCAGAAGGTGCAAGCCATGCTTACTAAATAGCGATGGCCTCTGAGCTGAGCAAAAGATATTTTGAGAGGTTGCTAGACATGCCTACTATTTAGCGAAAGCCGCTGAGCTGTGTACCAGAAGGTGCAAGACATGCTTACTAAATAGCGATGGCCTCTGAGCTAAGTATTCCAAAAGAACTAAGAGATAAAGTAAAAAAAAAGAAAATAAAATAATGACAATAATTAAATTAATGAGATAAAGAGATACTGTTGGAAACCCTGTTTTACAGGGAATTCTCCGGTGATTGGTCCCGAGGTCATGCCCTGAGCAGGATGGCCGAATGTAAGAGCAATGTTTTGGTTAGGCCGTCAATGTTTATAAAATATGGCACGGCGATGTTTTGGGTGGACGGCATCGGAGAGAAGCGGGGGAGATTATGCTGAGCCACGGTCGTAGAACTTTATATGTACTACCACAATTAATAATTGTATAACAGTTAAGTTATTTTTTTTAATAAATAAGTAAAATTCAAAGTGTTTCTAACATTATATATATATTGGAAATAATAAAAAAAAGAATTCAAAAGGAGTTTAATAAGGAGTATAATAAAAAGAAAATAGAATATATAAGTAAAAGAGGAATATAAGAAAGAAAAGAAGGTAAAGAGGAATATATCAGTAAAGGAACCAGGAATGAAGAGGACATAATTGGATTAGAAGTTTATTTACAAGTAAGAAGAGAGAATAATAAGAAATATCATAAGGAAATAAAAGATAATTTTTGTAATTTTTTTAAATTTAATTGTAACGAGTTATTTCATCTGAGTAAAATAAAAATGTTATCTTATTTCATGATTTAATTTTCATTAGTTTAATCAAGAATAATTGAACTCACTACTGAGATAGAATCTTTACAAATTTAAATAATTATAAAAGTCAAAATTATTTGATCTGTCAATTTATATTTAAACATAGGCAACTAACAATACACTATATAAATCTAAAATCATATTTAGAGTAAAACAAACAATAATATATTTTTTTATAATTTTATATTTTTATATATTATGTGTTTAGGAATTATAAATTCATAGATTCCTATACAATATATATATATATATATTATACTATTTCTAGTGAGCCTTGTTTGCTATTTTATATTGAACTTGTGTGTGTTTCTTGTAAATTTTTTTTATAATAATATTTTTAATAATAATGATGCCCTAACTTGTATAATGATTTTAACTATATTTGCTTGTGTATGTGAAAAGGTGTTGTTTGAGAAATACTCTATTCAACCATTTACTATAAGGAATATTATGTATTGAATTCTGTATTACCTTTAATTATCTAGCTCTTTCTGAGAAAACATGAGATTCTTTCCCAAGTGGTTCAGAAGAAAACACTGTGCTATTGTATCTCTTATAGATATTCTTTTGATTAAATATATTTGCAATTAAGATCAAAGAATTTGAAATTTCTGTTATTTAATGGTATTGTAAGATTATATGACTTTTGTTCTGATTATTTATGTTAAAAAAATATTTAGAATTAAATCTTTAAGTTAATTTAACAATTTTGTTTATTTAAATCATCCAAAGTAATTATAAATGCAAAAATATTATGATTAGACAATTCTCACTACTCTGTAATGTATTGAGTGTTGCCTATATCATACAAACTTCTTATTTCTTAATATTACATACAAAACTCTTAGATGGTATTATTTTATAGACACGTATGTCTTAACTCACTTATTCTACTTTTAAAGTCTGTCAAATATCAGTTTTTATTTTATAAATGTTTGTGATCACTGTGAATTGTTTATTAAAGTTTATTATCACTAATTGTTGTTATTACTTGTGAAATATTATTTGATTCTGCTCTGCTTGACTTGCCTTATAAGGAATATTATTTGTCTGATGAGGTAAGTACTTATTTTGTTGGGTTATCTCCCTTTTTAATATTTTAAAGTTAACTTTATGTTTAATTATCTTATACGATCATTGATGGTAATATTATAGTAGGAAATTCATCAAATTAATTTAGCTTGATACTATGCATAGATTTTTTTTTTATAAATTTTGGTGTTGTTGCTTACTCTGTTCTGCTTGATTTGACGCTTCTGACCTTTCCTGTCCTTGAAATTGGATTTCTGGATCACCTTACATTCAATTGGCACTTTTTAACTTAATTAAATTTCTTAGCGTCCTTTTATTCCAAAATTCTTCGTGGCGTCGTTTTCTAAAAATTTTTGTTGTTTCTCCTTTTTCGTTTCCCTGGATACCATGTTTTTTTACGATCTCTTCAAAACCTTGCTATTTTATTTTAAATTCTCACTTCATTTAATTTTTACGCATTTCCTATTACTACATTAAACAATATCTATTTTAACTATTTTTACAATTACTATTACTATTTTTAATTATTTATAAATAGTTATTTAACAATAACTATTTTTAAAATTAATTCATTACATTTACATTTAATATTTATTTCTAAATACTTTTCCAATGGTTTCTATTGCTTTTTGACACTTTCAAATTCATTGACATTTGATGTTATGTTACGATGTAATTTTGACTAATTGAATATGATTTGATTGATATAATATTTGTATTTATTTTATGGTTTTTCTCTCTGATCCCTTAAATTCCTCTCATCCTTTCATTTCCGAAATTATGCTACTTTTATATTTTCTTTCACTGCATTTCTCACTTGCTATATCTGATTCCTTCTTATTTTATATATGTACGAAATTTCATTTAAATTCTACTAATATCTTTCATTATCCTAATTTATGTTTGCAAAATCCCAGTTTATTATAATATATATATATATATATTGTATAGGAATCTATACAGTCTATAATATATATATCTATATATGAATTTATAATTCCTAAACACATAATATATAAAAATATAAAATTATAAAAAAATATATTATTGTTTGTTTAGTATATATATATATATATATATATATATATATATATATATATATATATATATATATATATATATTATAATATTTTTGTTATTTTAATTAAACTTGTTTGTAATTCAATTTAAATTTTTAACTCCTTTATTTTTGAGGGTTAAATTATATTTTCCTCGACTTATTTATAGCATTTATTGAATATTTAAATTAATTTTATTTTAATTAAATTTGAGTTTAGTGTTGGGCGCCAATTATATTTTAGTTTATAGTAAATTTTCGTAATTTTTAATTTTCTCAATTAATCAACTTCCATGTTATACATAAGAAAACATTATGCTTACCTCCTTAATCTACAACTCCTTCTTTTCAGCTATTCACCTATATTCACTCTATTTTGTTTTTATTTTAAATAATTTAAAAGTTATTTAATTTAATAAATTTTTTTTTTTTAAAATTGAATCTATTGAATTGTTTAATTAATTTGGAACAATGATTGACTCTTTTTCAGGTGGGGTTCATTACAAATATTTACTTGACTGTAATATTTTCAATTTAATATAATAATTTTTTTTTTTATTTTTAATTTTAAAAGTATTCTGTAAATTTGTTCTAGCAAATAAACCTCTAGTTAAATTTAACAATCCTTATTTTATTTTAATCAAATAGAAACATATGTCCGTGGACAAAACCTGATCTATACAAATTTATGTAATTTGGGTTGCCTAACCTCTTACTATTTGCAGATCTATTATTAAACACTTTACATAACTGTACTCAACTATATAAATTCTGCACAAACAGGTTATGTTGCTTAAACTAAAACTAAAATATTACTAATTATGCAAAACTGTTATTAAAATTGTTCATATTTGTGTGACAAATTCTGGATATTATTCTTCTTCTGGATCATTTCTCTGGATCTCTTTTAAGGTAAGTACTTTATTTAGACTCCTGTCTATTTTAGGCCCGACTTTATATCTATATAATATGTTATAGCTATATGTTTAAAATCGTCTTATTAATGCAATTAAATGAAAATATAATCTCAATATTTCTGCTTGTAGATCTCTGCTATCTTTTCTCCAGCTGTACATTAATTTTAAGCAAGTGATTTGACAAACAAACTTACTTTGAGGTTATCTTGTTATCCCTGCTTATCTCTCGATATATTTTTTAACAACTTTCCTTCTCAATTTCTAGTCAAAATTCCACTTTTTTTCTTGATTTTTCAAAAAGGACGCCGCTTCGGTTTTCTCAAAATTTATTATCCCTCCTATCTCCTAGCAACAATTTCAATTCATTCTTTTTCATGGAACTTCGATTTTACCCATGTCTTTAGTCACTCTTTTGCACTTAAAAGTCTTTTCTTAAACACTTCAATTTACTTTAAATTGTTTTTTAATACTTTTTAAAACTACTCTCTTATTTAATTAACAAATTTATATTACTTAATTTATTATTTAACTATGCTTATTTTCTAAAACAAATCCCTTATTTTATTTTAAAATACCTTCTCTTATCTAGTTACTATCTGTCAAAATTTTATTTGATTATAATTTATTTGTCCTTAATTCTCACAATTCAATATATGAATTTTAATAAATCATTTATAACTTTTCAATTACTTATTCATTCCTTTTGAAATTTTATAATCTTAAACTTTAATCTTTTCTGATTGAATATATGTCAATAGCTCTGGTTTTATTTTACTTTTTCTAAATGTACTGTGCCTAAATATTGTCATGTGTCTAACATTTTACATATGTATCAATCATATATTTATCCCTATAATTCTTTTAGTAGATCTAGAATGTCTTAAATTTCCCAAATTTTATTTTTGATAATTTGGAAACTTTTATTTTCAAATTTCTAAAATCAAATTTCTTATTTTACTTTTACCTATTCTTTATATTCATATAATTGATTAATATTATAAATTCCTATTATTCTATCATTCTCTGGATCTTTAATCTCATAACTATTCAAACCATTTTTATTATTTATTTTAAATGGACCATGATAAGGTAACATTAACTTAGCACAGATTTTTTTATCTTTGTCTGATACTCTTAACTTTCGTACAATGACTAAATCTCCTTCTTGAAATTGTTTATGGTGTTTTTGTGTTCTGATTTGTCTTTGTTGATATTTTTGTGCAGCTCTGTGTAATCTTGTGTTTACTGTATGTAATAATGTATTATAGTCTGTATTTGTTTGTTTAATCCAAGGTCTGTCTGGTTGTATGTTCTTTAGTAATTGTATTGGAGCTTCTCCCGTTACATTATTTGGAATATTGTTAATATAATGCTGAATTTCTCCCAATTTTTCTTCCCATGAAATATGATCATGATTAACAAGTAATCGTAAATATTTGAGAATCTCTTTTATGTATCTTTCAGCAGGATTTGCATTAGGATGTCGTATGCTTGTATATCTTGGTGTAATGTTTGATTTTCTAAAATAGTCTTGTATCTTCTCGTTTTGAAAATAAGTTGCATTATCCAAAATACAATTTTTTATTTCACCATTCTCTTGTCTGTATTTAGTCAAAAGTCTTTTTACAGTTGTAGTATTTGTCCGTCTGCAAGCGTATGTGGTCACAAATTTAGAAAAAACGTCTACGATTACAAAAATATGTTTGTTGCCTTGTCTACTAGTAATTAAGTTGGAACAAAAATCAATTGCTATTAATTCTCCAGGTTCTGTGGCTCTGATGGATCTAGGATATCCAGTAAAATGTTTATTTTTTTCTTTAGCCAATTGACATAGTTTACACTTTGTTATTTCGTCCTTTGTTATGTTTTTGTCATGTCTGTTAAAATAATTTTCTCTAAATATTTTCCATGTCTTATTAATACCTATATGTCCATAATTTTGATGTAAATTTCTAATAATTTGTCGTGTGTTTTCGTCTGTTATTACAAATAATTCGTCATTCCCTATCTGTTTTATGTACATGTTGTCTCTGAGTATGGTTTTCTGTTTGTCTACGTCTGTTAATTGTGTTTGATCATGTATTATGTTATGTTTTGAAAATATTCCCTCGTCTTGTTTTAAAATGTTAACTCCTACTTTTACCTTTTGTGTTGTGTCTGTATTGTCTCCGTCCATTCTTGTCAATGCGTCAGCTAATATGTTTTGTTTTCCTGGTATATGTTCAATTTTAAAATCGTATTCTGTCAATAGTAATGCCCATCTATGTATGCGGCTGTTTCCAAATTTGTAGTTTAGTATAGATGTCAATGCTTGATTGTCAGTTTGTATTGTAAATTTATTCCCTAGTAAGTAAAATCTTAATTTAGAAATAGATACGATTATACTCAAAATTTCAAGTTCCGAAACGCTATAATTCTTTTCATGTGTCTTTGTCACTCTTGATATAAAATTTATAGGTATTTCTCTGTCTCCATGTTTTTGTAGTAGTACTCCAGCTATTCTCTGTGTTGATGCGTCAGTTCGTAATATGAAAGGTTTGTCATAGTCAGGGTGGTATATTTGTAAGTTTTTGGTCACTATATGTTTTATTTGTTTAAAAGTCTGTTCGTGTAATTCAGTCCAATTCCATCGTACGTTTTTCTTAAGTAGTTGTATAAGTGGGTATTCAAGTTGTGTAATGTCAGGAATAATTCTTTTGAAATAATTGATCATACCTAAAAATCCTCTGAGTGTTTTAAGATTCTTTGGTCTTGCAAAATTTTGTATGACTTCTATTCTTTCAGAATCCATGGAAATTCCCTCATTATTTATTTTATATCCCAAATAAGTTACCTGCGATTTTACAAATTCGCATTTCTCGATGTTAAGTTTTAACCCTGCTTGGTCTAATTCATCCAATACAATATCTATATGTTTGTAGTGTTCTTCCAGTGTTTTAGAATATATTAAAATGTCGTCAATGTAATGTACTACAAATGTGTCGTGTTTGTTTAAGATTTGATGTAAAGCTCTCACTAATGCTGCGCATGAACTCTGCAAACCAAAAGGTGTTACACAAAAATGGAATACTTCTCCATCTATTGAAAAACCTGTGTATTTTCTGCTTTGTTTGTCCAAAGGTATAAGCCAAAAACTATGCTTCAAATCAATTTTGGTAAAATATTTAACTTTTGTGATTCTGCCTAATATTGCTTCTATCGAAAGTGGTTTCTCGTATTGTGGAATAGTATATTTATTAATATTTCTTGCGTCTAAACATAGCCTTATCTCATTGTTGCGTTTTCTTACCACTAATATTGGATTAAGAAAAGGTGTTGTACTCCTTTCTATAATACCTTGTTCAAGTAAACTTTGTAATTCTATTCTTACCTCGTCTTTATATTTATAGGGTATCGGATAACTTTTTACTGTAAAACTATCAATGTCTTTTACTTTAAGATGATGAGTGTATTTTTGTGCAAATCGAGTTCCTTCTTTTACCAATCCTCCATACTTATTTAATAAAATTCCCACCTTTTCTTTGTGCTCTTGTGCACAATTTAATATAATATTTAATTCATTATAATTAAAATTATCATTATTATTTATATAATTAATTCCCTTATTATTATTAAATTCCATTCCTTCATTAACTATACATACATTCATACTCTCTTGCATTGTTTTTTTTCACCATTTTAAATTGTAACTGAACATCTTTATATTCGATTATTTTCTTATCATAATTAATAATTATTTTATTTTTAGCTAGTTCATCCGATCCTATTATAAATTCTGCTGGTAAATTTGGTACTATTAAGAATTGTAATTGAATAGGCTTGTCATTCATGTTTAGAGTAATATTAATAGATTTATTTATTTCACACAATTTTTTATTATTTGCTCAAATTAATGTTAGTTTATTTATTCTAACTATATTACTTGTTAATTTTGAAAATTTTTCTATTACTTGTTGATTTACCATACTTATTTCTGATCCAGTATCAACTAACATAAGCATATCATTATTTAAATATTTTACATTTATATAAATTAAATTGTCTTGATCATTAAAAGTTAAATCATTTTCTAATGTTATAAATTCTCTAGGATGTACATAATTATTTTGGCTTATTTTGTGTAATTCTTTAGGCTTGCAATTTATTGAAAATTTTGTGTTTCAGAATTTCTGTTCAATGATTGTGATCTTGTTTGTGTCTCCTGCCTCACATTCCCTACTGGTTCTCTATCAGCAGATCGAGCTCTTTGTGTGTTTTGTGTTTCTGTAAAATTTACACGTCTGTGTTATGCATCTGTGTTGTGATTTTGTGTATTATTTGTATTATGGTCTTGTCTATTATTGTAATTTTCATTATTGTAACGTGAATTATATCTTGAATTGTGATTTGTGTTATTATTTGTATTCTGTTGTGCATTGTTATTTCTGTAGTAAGTTTGGTCATTGTTTCTATATTGATTTGTATTAAAATTTCTGTTATAGTTAGAATTATTATAATTATTGTTATTAAAATTGTTATTATTATTAAAATTTGTGCCTCTGTTACGTTCATTATTTTGGTATCTATTATTATTTTGATTTCCTTGTCTAAAATTGTTATTGTTATTGAAACCTCTGTTATTTGTATTATTTTGTCTAAAATTTTGGTTATTATCTCGATTATTATTTACATTAAAATTTTGAAAATTATCCTGTCTATTATTTGAATTTATTCTATTTGAATTATTATTTACCATATTATTATAATTTGAATAATTATGTTGATTTCTTTGAATTCTACTGATATAAATATATAATTGCTCCATATTAGATATGTTTTGAATTGAGATTGTTTCCGATATCTCAGGCTTAAAATGTCTAGCAATGTACAAAACTATTTCAGATTCTGTTAATTTTGGAGTTAAATACTGACTTATAGCATATATTCTCATTATGTAATCTGTCATGGAATTTGATAAATTTTCATTGAATCTACCAAAATATAATTTCTCCCTAACATTCATTTGTACATTTTCACCCCAATAATGTTTTATGAAATTTCTTTCAAAGTCCCCATAATTTTCTATTTCCGCTTCTTTACTTCCAAACCAAATTAATGCATTTCCCTCTAAATTATCTCTTATTATTTCTTTCATATCTTCTTTATCTTCTATATTCTCCATTCTTCGTTTTAATGATCTCACAAATACAGTAGGATGTAATTTGTGAATATTTCCTGAAAATTTATTCATTTTGTCTTCTTTAACCCATCTTATCATTTTTGTGTTTCCCATTCCTATTTCTTGTTTTTCTTTAATTTCTTGCAATTGTTTTCTTATTGACTGTATTTCCTTTTCTCTTTTCTCATCCTCTTCTGTTCCATTTCTTACATTATAGCTGATCCCTATTTTTATATCTTCTTTTACCTTTTCTATCTCGATTTTATTTTGTTCTGTTTTGTTTTCTACTTGTTCTAATTTCTTATCTAAAATCTGTTGATTTTCTGCCACTATTTGACCTTGTATGTCCAACTTCTTAATTTCCTTCCCATTTTCCTCATGTTTCTTCTCCATAGTTTCTTTCCATTGTTCATTTTCTTCATGAATTTCCTTTTTTACTTGTTCAAATCTATTTTCGATTTTTCTATAAACATCCTGTATATTTTCTGTTAATAGTTTTTTCATGTCTTCATCCCTCTTCTTCATTTCTTCCATCTTTCTATTTTCTTCTTCAATTTTCTTTTTCAATTCTTCGTCCCTCTTTCTGTTTTCCACTTGCATTTCTTTTGTAGTCTTGCTTAGGTTTGTTAATACTTCTGTCATCATTCTCTGCCATGAATTATCTTCTTCCTTCTGTTTTGTTTCTTCTGTAGCTTGAGTTACTTCTGTTCCCTCAGTTACTATTGATGTCTGCTCATCACTTTCCTCCATAGTCCTTTCTTCACTACTATCATTTTCTTGTTCTTCTCCAATTTTTCTGTTTCTTAAATCCATTTTTTTTTTATTCTATTATATTTTCCTTACCACGACTCTGTTGTTACAATCACCACACTTGGTTGGTAAATTTGTAATATTTGCCCCACGTTGATGGTGCCAATTTATAATATTTTTGTTATTTTAATTAAACTTGTTTGTAATTCAATTTAAATTTTTAACTCCTTTATTTTTGAGGGTTAAATTATATTTTCCTCGACTTATTTATAGCATTTATTGAATATTTAAATTAATTTTATTTTAATTAAATTTGAGTTTAGTGTTGGGCGCCAATTATATTTTAGTTTATAGTAAATTTTCGTAATTTTTAATTTTCTCAATTAATCAACTTCCATGTTATACATAAGAAAACATTATGCTTACCTCCTTAATCTACAACTCCTTCTTTTCAGCTATTCACCTATATTCACTCTATTTTGTTTTTATTTTAAATAATTTAAAAGTTATTTAATTTAATAAATTTTTTTTTTAAAAAATTGAATCTATTGAATTGTTTAATTAATTTGGAACAATGATTGACTCTTTTTCAGGTGGGGTTCATTACAAATATTTACTTGACTGTAATATTTTCAATTTAATATAATAATTTTTTTTTTTATTTTTAATTTTAAAAGTATTCTGTAAATTTGTTCTAGCAAATAAACCTCTAGTTAAATTTAACAATCCTTATTTTATTTTAATCAAATAGAAACATATGTCCGTGGACAAAACCTGATCTATACAAATTTATGTAATTTGGGTTGCCTAACCTCTTACTATTTGCAGATCTATTATTAAACACTTTACATAACTGTACTCAACTATATAAATTCTGCACAAACAGGTTATGTTGCTTAAACTAAAACTAAAATATTACTAATTATGCAAAACTGTTATTAAAATTGTTCATATTTGTGTGACAAATTCTGGATATTATTCTTCTTCTGGATCATTTCTCTGGATCTCTTTTAAGGTAAGTACTTTATTTAGACTCCTGTCTATTTTAGGCCCGACTTTATATCTATATAATATGTTATAGCTATATGTTTAAAATCGTCTTATTAATGCAATTAAATGAAAATATAATCTCAATATTTCTGCTTGTAGATCTCTGCTATCTTTTCTCCAGCTGTACATTAATTTTAAGCAAGTGATTTGACAAACAAACTTACTTTGAGGTTATCTTGTTATCCCTGCTTATCTCTCGATATATTTTTTAACAACTTTCCTTCTCAATTTCTAGTCAAAATTCCACTTTTTTTCTTGATTTTTCAAAAAGGACGCCGCTTCGGTTTTCTCAAAATTTATTATCCCTCCTATCTCCTAGCAACAATTTCAATTCATTCTTTTTCATGGAACTTCGATTTTACCCATGTCTTTAGTCACTCTTTTGCACTTAAAAGTCTTTTCTTAAACACTTCAATTTACTTTAAATTGTTTTTTAATACTTTTTAAAACTACTCTCTTATTTAATTAACAAATTTATATTACTTAATTTATTATTTAACTATGCTTATTTTCTAAAACAAATCCCTTATTTTATTTTAAAATACCTTCTCTTATCTAGTTACTATCTGTCAAAATTTTATTTGATTATAATTTATTTGTCCTTAATTCTCACAATTCAATATATGAATTTTAATAAATAATTTATAACTTTTCAATTACTTATTCATTCCTTTTGAAATTTTATAATCTTAAACTTTAATCTTTTCTGATTGAATATATGTCAATAGCTCTGGTTTTATTTTACTTTTTCTAAATGTACTGTGCCTAAATATTGTCATGTGTCTAACATTTTACATATGTATCAATCATATATTTATCCCTATAATTCTTTTAGTAGATCTAGAATGTCTTAATATATATATATATATATATATATATATATATATATATATATATATATATATATATATATATATATATATATATATATATATTGCAATAAAATGAGAATTAACCATAGTTGAATGTTGAAGTTATCATAAGAAACGCTATCTGTACCAGAAAAATTTGAATTCTTTAATTAATGAACATTATAATTTTAATAAAGATATCAATAACGATGAAAATTGTACATTAAATAATTATTATTGCATCTATTTAGAAAATTATTACAAATAAGGCTAATAAAATAATTTATCTTACGTGAATATCCGTAAATGAGTATACATTGTCATTTAATTTGATTCAAAACATAGTTAATATCATAAGAAACCCAGAGCATGGCATATCAAAATGAAGAGAAATCTTCATAGAATAAACCAATAGCATAAAATCCAGTCCAAAGATAATTTCCAGTGAGAAAGTTCCAACTAAAAACAAAATTGTTAAAAATTAGTAAATAAATTTGACATGACTGTCATAGTAAAAAAAAACACCCATGATAAGAATTACAAATATAAATAGAGACAAATATCAGCAATTATATATTATAAAATTGTAAGAAATCTTTGTTAAATAGAGTAGAACAATCAAAATTAATGTATGACATAATTTTAAGTTAGAAAAACTAAAAGTGAGTCTAAAGTGAAAAATTAGAAAGGAGTCAATTAGTGAACATAAGTGGGTGGACATTTTAGCAAAATAAACAGGGAAAAATCAAGAGTTAAAAAAATAGGAGACTAGAGAAAAAAAGAATAGTTTGTTATGGTAACAGGAGATTCTAGAATTTTGGAAGGAGAAGTAGCGTCGTTTTTTAAGCAGATCAGAAAAAATTGCAAAATTTCGCATAAATTTGAAATTAAATAATAGTCAAGTAATATAAATTTGTAAAATAAACTCACCTGAGTGATTTAAACTGTGAATCCAGTGCTTAAATTTGGTATCCAGAGAAAGATAACCAGCAGCAGATAAGCAGGTATCCAGCGAGCCTGGGAAGTAAATATTTCCCAGCCGAAACCCAAAAGAGAGACCCAGATTTTCCTAAAACACGACAAAAAGGTACAGTGAACTGTTTATACAAAACTGTCAAATTGAAAAATCTACTGAGAACAGAATCTTAAAGCTTTAAACTTCAAAAGATAGCTATCAAACAAAGATTGAAACATAAAATTTTCATTAAGAACTAAACGATAACTAAGTACTTACTTGGACACATAGTATTGAACAATTTAACCACTTTTAATAACAATTTAACATATAAAACTTCCGGAAAGACATTTGTTGGAATAGATTAGACACCATAGTTTTGAACAGTAGTAACATCTAGTGATTAAAAGAAATAGTTTCATTGTAATTTAAGAAATAGGCAACCCATATTGCAAGTACGTTAGAAATAGATTAAGAGGCGTGTTCATCGCACAGATTAACAGGTGTGTTCACCACACATATTGCACTACGGAGAGCTGATTTTAATAAGGAATAGTAGATATAGAAATAAGTAGATAGGAAAGAGTAAAACTAAAGTGAATTTGTTTATATTTGTAATTCAATCAAACAGGACTTTAATAAAATCTGTTTCTTGTTTAAAAAATGTAACCTTCTGTTGTATTGCTGAAAAAAAAATAAAAGAGATATATAAAGAAAATTCCTGCAAGAACCAACTCCAAGGTAAGATTCTCATACTCTAAAGAGCAAGCAAGGGTAAGAAAAGCTCATAAAAAAAATATATATATATTAACAATACATTTAATTAGGTTCACAATTTGAGCATACAGATCACAAAATTATAATAATTTGGCGCCCAATTTCATAACCAATAAAACCAAATTTCATACAATTAAAAATTAAATAAATTAACGAACACCAAAGTCACCAAAACATTTTTATATATATATATATATATATATACTAAATAAGAGTGGATCCAATATGAAGCCCTGGGGTACACCACAGAATATATTGCCCAAACCAGATCTACCATTTGATGTTCCGACGAACTGAGACCTATTTCCTAAATAATTACTGAGTAATCTAATCACATTAGCAGAGAATCCAATAAAACATAAAATAGATATTAGTACTTTATGACAAATTGTGTCCAAGGCCGTGGAATAATCTAACAGTACAAAAATATCATCTGTGATATTTAACAATGCTGTCACACAACTGTAACCTTTACGAAAATCCGACTGATAATCTGGTAATATATCATAGCTTGATAGATGTGAACACATTTGTGAATATATTATTTTGTCCAAGACCTTTGACATTACCGGAAGAATACTTATTGGGCGTAGATTATTAAAATTGGCCCCATCACTTTTTTTAGATAAAGGTATGACTTGCGAAATCTTCTAGCAGTCAGGAAAAACCTTTTTTGCTAAACAGAGGTTTAAAATGTGTGTTATAGGCAGAATAAACGGACAACATAACAACAACATGTCAATATTGGTCACATCTGACCCTTTAGCTTTAGATTTTATTTCAAGTAGGAACTTATATACTGTATTTTCGGATACTGTTTCAAATGAGAACACAGAGATGTAGAGTTATACAAGGAATTATTATTATAAAATATAAGGACTTCATTATTCACAGTGGAAGTAGCACCTGAATACCGTAGGAAATTATTATTGATTTCAGTTGATTTATTTAAACATTCAGGAAGCTGCCTACTCGATTTATTGTATACATCTAACTTTTTAAATTTTTTCCACAGATGCTTACCGTTAATATTCTGAAAACTTCGGAGATATGCCTTTTTCTCATTTCTTATAGCAATGTTAGTCTGATTTCTTAAACTTCTATAATAGTTTCAATGGACTGGATTCTTTGATAATTTAAATTTTTTAAATGCTTTATGTAATAATTACACTAATAATAATTGTAAAAGGATGAATAAATGAATAGAATAATATGAATGAATAGAGAATGCCACCTTATATAGTGCCCTCGTGGCGCCTACCTGTGTTCCACCTAGGGGGAAAAGCGGCGTCGCTACTTACTGGTGTTTTCCCTTTTTATTCGATGTTAATGTTCGCTGCCACCAGGACAAGAGTTTTACTTCCGGTTGTCCACGAAGGGTAGGGGCCGGAAAAGATGTTGGGTTTTGTCTGATCTTTTCGGCAAAACTATATAAACGGCTCGTGACTCCGGCCACGGCTAAAGTTAGGGAGTTGAAACTCCCAGTGCGTGGTCTTCGAGGGTTAAGTGAGGATTTTGTTTTGACAGGTGAAAAAATAAAAGTCGCCGATTACAAAAAAATATAACTAACTTTAATAAAATAAAACCTGACTTACAGGGACAGGTGGGTTAAATAAAAAGGTCGCCGATTTCAAAAAATAGGTAACTAACTTTAATAAAATAAAACCTGACCTACAGATAATTAAGCACTAGAATTTCCAGAATTGGGCGAACCCCTAATGAGAAAAAGGTAGAGGACATTACGTCCTGGAAAAATCCCTTTTCGAAATTTATCTACAGGCATACATCACTGACGTGTGTGAGTTTTCCTAAATTGTTTTCTCAAAATGTATCACTTGTAGCATTTCGCTACGTTTGCCAAAGATACTCTTACAAGATTTCTAGCTATGTCTAAATACCTTAACGTCTAACCTAAGTCTCCCCTGACGCTACCTAAAACGCAGCCGCTGGTTGGCCTACTTGGCAAGAAATCCCAGACGGAGCCGAGCTCTGTGACTCGTATTCTCTCAAAGCTAGATGGCTACCTAACTAATTTTTTCCCAGTAACCGGCAGATACTTTCGTCCAAGGCGCGGGCGGTTTAAACTCTGCTTGCCCCCAAGCTATTTGCAAGAAAATCAAAGCCCTGATTAACACGAAACCAAATTTACTATTTAGTACAGTTACAAATTCCCCTTTTGGTATTTTGAGTCCTAACCTAGGAGATCCAACGTGGTCCCCTCTCCATCAGTGTCGGACCTAGATGCCTGAAAATGCTCCTAGAATAATAATAGCTAATAGTAACACGTCCTCCGGGCGTCTCCGGACGTTGGCTCTCTCCTCTTATGCGGCGTCGCTACGAATTTGCGAAAGAGGGTTGCCTACCTTCTATTTTAGTTATCCTCAACAGCTCTGACCCTCTTCTGGTGGGGCACAGCTCCTCGCCCAGAACACTCCCCACCAAACTTTGCCCCTTCACGGCACAACTATTTTCTTGGAAATTTGTGTCGTTCACTTTTTGACGTGACACTTCGCGTTCCCGTCACTGAAAACTAATTGCTCGCTACCGACTATTTACTACTGACTTTCTTTTCTACCCGGGATGCGACCCATCGCATCCCGGGTTCATCGTGATTATCTTTCTTCGCGACTCCCGTCACCGTCATCGACCGCCACCGACTAACTTTTCTTCCCGACCTTGTTTCTCGGGACCCATTCCTCTTTTTTTCGCTCCACCCTCCAGGTTCACGCCTTCTTCAACGGTCTCGGGAAATAGTGCCAGGTTGCACATTTTCACCCCGGTTCCCACCTACTCACGACCGTAAATCTTGCCGCCATCGCTATTAAGGTGGTACCGGATCAATGCATTTTGGCTTGACCTGCCCCCATCTGTACCGTTCCGCTAAGACTCTTATTTAGGAGGTGGATCTTTTAGAACGGGATTGGCCTAATTTGACGTCATTTATTTCGCGTACCTTTTTCCCCTACCTCGATTGACTTAAACCCTTTACGTCCACACCGGAAATACTTATCTCTGCCAGGTTTTCAAACTTTACTTATTTCCTCCGAAATCAACTCCAAACATCTTAGTAGATAGGCAAAACCACTATCGGGACAAAAACCAATGTATTTTTAAAGCGGGGTAAATTTGGGTCATTTTTGTACCCTCGCACATGCGCAGATGCTCTTTAGCACCCTCACAGTAATCGTCCAGGAGGCCACTCTCACCACTTCAACCGATCTAGCCACCCTTACGCTTGCGCAGAAGCTCTTCGGCACCCTCGCGGTCATCATAGCTTCTGCAACCGTCCTCCAGGTACCTACCACGGGCCGGCGGAGAAATTAGTAGGGTATCATCGCGGTCTTGCAGGGTCATCACTTAATAACGGAGGAATCCACACGGAGGTGGATACGGTGGATCGTATTTCGATACGGTCACGTATTTGGACGTTAGGTTAGGTTAGAATTTTCAGGAATATTCTAACCTAACCTAACGTCCGCAAATACGTAACGTGAAAGACCTAAGTAGAATAGCTATGCCGATCGTGCTCCAAAATTCAAGATGGCGGCTGGAGCAGGATCGGCATAGCTTTTCACCGACTATGTGACAGTCCAAGATGGTGGTTGGCTGGTAATATTATTACTACAATTTCGAATTTATCTTGGGTTGACGATCTAGTGAAGAGAAATGGATTAATAAAAGTAGGTGACGCTAAGCCACTTGAATTATTATCTTATTACGGATTGTGCTGAACGGAGGTGTCATTTATTGGCGTAGTGGTTAATTGCAATATGCCCGTTCCAGTCAAATATAAGTGTATCAAATGTGGAGGAGATTGTGACCTACCAAATAGAAAATGTTTCCCATGTGAAGCTCAGGAGTTTTTTGAGGATGCAGATAAATCGAAACATATACCTAGCTCTTACTTTGACAAAAAGTGATTCAAAGTATGTTGCAGTTAATACTTTGTTGATTTAATTGAGGAATATCTAAGTAGTGCGTCTTACTTTATGATTATGTTAAATCACATAAAATGGTTTCTATATCAAAATTTAATAATTTCTTTATTATATAAAAAACTGATAAACAATTGTGTTTAAAATATTTTATTAGAAATATATATATATATTACAAACAATAAAATTATTTAATTTATTGTTGTTGATGGTTTTGCAACCAATCATCTACTGGATCAATCCAATCCTGATCATGAAGCCTCCATCCTTCATCATTGTTACTGTTGCTGTTGCTATTGCTGCTATTGTTGTTGTTGTTGCTGCTATTGTTGTTGTTGTTGCTGCTGTTGCTACTGCTGCTATTGTTGTTGTTGTTGTTGTTGCTGCTGGTGCTACTGCTGCTATTGTTGTTGTTGTTGCTGCTGTTGCAGCCGTTACATGTGTAATATTGCCTCTGTGTTTGTTCGTTTTGTAGACGGAGACTCCGTCTACATTTTACCAGATGGTTTGCCATGCGATGGCTTAACACGCGATGAAACGGTACCAATGGGCAAGTTCTAAATTCTGTAACAATAGATAAGTATATGTAAATTAAAAGTCAAATTAAAAAATTAACTATCACTTACCACTGTGATCCATATTAGCAGAAATATGAAAGATTCAAGTTATGATATTGTTTTAGTGTCAAAACAATGATACATTTATGTGTTTTGTTCAGACTTATATATGCTAACAGCTGGAAATTAGTAGCCCTTCCATTATCCTCCATGTAGGAGGAGTAAACATAAGAAGAGGGAGACTGCTTTGGAGGGAGAGGTATGGGTGGGAATGATATATGTAGTATATATATATCAGACTTATTTGAACAATCAGTTAAATAAAACATTAATTTACAATCAACATGGATCTACAAAAGTTGAACAAAGAAACAGCTTTTAAAGAACTGAAGAACCTGAAAGAGTTGGAAATAAACCGAAGTTATAAAATAGTGAAGTTGAGGTTTAGTAAAACCAAATATGGCGATAGTATTTTGGCTGAAACCACGGATTTCTTAAAATAAACTGGATCGCTAATACATACTGGTGGGGGTAGCTAAAAATAACAACTGATAGGCGGCCGCCATACTGTGCTAACTTCTAGGTATTTTATGAACTAAATGATGGTAACACTGTTGAATTACCATCACTGCTTTTATATTTTCTTTTTGTTTTGCGGTTTATAAATGAAGTTCTGTGTGCAAGGTGCAAGTTATTTATTTCTTAATCTGAAGAAAAAACATGCAATTTCATCATTTCATCCATTTGGTCGAAATATTCAATGTTGAAGGTTGCGATAAAAGTCTAAAAACGTAGATATTTGTTACCTGAAGAGTCAATCGAAAAGATACAAGGTAAAAAAGGCTGCAGTTTTGGAAAGAGTGCAAATTGAAGAATTTTTGACTAAATCTTGTGATAAAGAATATTTTATGATTAAGGTAATTAATTAACTAACTCTTAACTTTTTAGACAATATGTATTAATAATACTTTGAATCATTTTAGGTTGCGCTAGTAATAGGAGTCTCTGGTGCTTGTCGATGCTACGAATTGACGAATTTGAAAATCACTAATGTATAGGACACTGGCGCGTATCTAGTTGTTTCGATACTAGATACCAAGACCGGCATTTCACGAAAGTTTAAAATTATAAATGAAGGATTTTCTATCAAAGACGTAGAGATGTGTAGAAAATGTATTTCCCTAAGGCCAAAGAACTTATCACAAAACAGATTCTTTTTACATTATAAGAATCAAAAATGTACTTCTCAGCCTGTTGGAATCAACACATTGGCAAAAGTTGCATCAAAAGTTGCATCGTTTCTGAACTTGGCAAACGCGGAAGCTTATATTGGCCACTATATGAGGGTGCACTTCAATAACTTTATTGGGAAATAAAGGTGCCGACTTTACACCCATCAAGCGGCATGGTGGGTGGAAGAGCCCTGCTGTGGCAGAGAGCTATATTGAAGACTCCGTATCTAACAAACTTGGTATTGCAAGGAAAATCCAAGGTTCTTCTCGTTCAAGTCATTCCTCAGGAGAAGGAGACATCCAAAATTTGTTGTAAGAAGCAACTACAAGCTTCCTATTAACGGAAACGAAGTGAAATATGAAAAAGCGAAGAACGAAATGTCTATTAATATAAATGTTAATGTTAATTTTAATAAGTAAATTAAATTTGGTTGATTTAAGTTTATATTTTTTTATTATTTCAGTAGTGGATAATAGGTTACTTTATATGCTTTATAAGTGTGGATAAAACTCCTATTATAATGTGATTGTGTGTATAAATTATATTTTAAATGTGTTTTTATTAAATTCCTACCATAATCATAATGATTTTGAGTTTTGAAGTTGTTAATGTTATCTTCTAGAAAAGCAGTTATTACCATATTGTGTATTATAAACTTCATGTAATTTTATAACAAAATAACTGATTAACCTATCCCAATTCATTCACAATATTTAATATATCTTAACAGCGTAAAGTATAAATTTGACTAATAACTACTTGACATTACTAATTGTATGATGTCATTCAGTTACAAAATATTTTTTTAGTGCCGTTTTTACTGATAAGACGTGCAGCTACTTTCATCGTGGCTTTATATATATGCAGCTCCTGCCACAATTAAAATAACTACAAACATATGTCTAATTCTTCGATAAATACCTACCTTTTTGCCAAACTATCGTAAGTGACATTTTCCATGAAAATGATTATGGATCTATCGTAAGTATAATATGCAAATACACATCTTGGAAGAGGTAGATAGATCCATAAATATGTAAGCGTATTTAAATGTTTCACGGTTAAATAACTGCATACATTTTATCGTAAGTAACAGAACTGTAATAGGCAGAGTGGCAGAATTGTCGTAAGTAGCCTAAGGTAAAATTTAGTGAGTGACTTACGATATTTTGGCAAAAAGGTATCGATATTAGAATTCCTCAAAACAATATACAAAACTGATCCTAACTAATTTTTATACTGCAATCAGACAAGGTTCAAATACTTGGTTGACAAACCATGTTACTTTAAAGTTTTTTGGGTTAGTTACTAAATTATGTTTAGACAAGTAACTATTATGAACCAGTGATAATTCCGGCTAATGTAAAATTTATTTAAAAAATGAAGTTGTAACAGGAGAAATAAAGAGTGTCGTCAATGAATTTAATATACATTGGTACCTACCAGACATACCATTGGAAGATTTGTACATGTAGGGAGTGTCTTTACAAGCACATAAATTTCGACTTTGTCGAAAATCATTTCAAGTCAAATTAAAAAGAGATGATTCTAATTATTTGAAATGCACTATAAATAGAAAAAAATTATGTGTACCTTTGCTGCACAAATATAACTCTTGAGTCCAGTCCTGTCAATTACTCGTCATATCTAATGCACAAATAATACAATTTAATCTTTGATATAACCCTATATTAAGTTAACTTTTTAGACCCGCTGCTAAAGTATTTTTATTACAACAGTGTACATATTTTATACCCATATCCATCCATATAAGTAATATTTAGTTAGTCATATGCCCATATCTCACCAAACTATTTTCAAAATTTTCCTCTGTAAATACCTCAACATCATTAGCTGAAAACTAGCCAATGGAATGTTAGCACAGTGTGGCGACCACCTTACAACTGACAAAATGATAGTTAGGAATCAGCGATCCAGTTTATTTTAAGAAATCCGTGGCTGAAACTGAAGATTTTACCACCTACTTACCCCGAAGATTTTATATGTACTTTGAAAAAGAAGGTATTGACAAATTCAACGATGGGCTAAGAAGTCGACCTGTATATCTGGTTAGTAAGGGAAAAGTTGGGACGACAACGAACGTTATATTTACCGAGGGAGATGCATTATAATTGTGTTGTAGGAAATAAAAATATTTGTATTGAATGGATTTTTTTTATTCTACCTCATGTACAGTATAAAAATAAATCCTTGACTATCATGTCTTCTACTCCAAGTAAATGATACAGTGACTATTTTGTCTTCGAATTAATAAAACTTGAACACCCTTAAGAATTTCTTACAATTGTTGTGATATTTTCCACTTAATCTAACATTATACAAACATATTCTTGATATTTTGTATCAATGTTTTTGTTTTCAAATTTAAAAAAACTTCCATATTTTGTTATTATAAATGTTCAAATTATTATATATATATATATTTGTAATTAAATGAATCATTCATGATTGACTTCAGCTTGGCGCTCAAAAAATCATACTATTTCTAGAAATATGGCTTCCGAGTAATAGTAGAGAAATAGTTATTAATTTAATTACTATGTACGAAACACGAACAAGCTACCGGGCCTCGTACATGGTAAATATAATTTGCAAGAGAATTTTAGTGTTAAAATATTTGTGTAACAATATACTACTATGTTACTTTTAATCAAAAACTAAATAATGACAAATTACTATCTCATGAATGCTCAAAGCTTTTTATATTTTTGTAATAAAATTGAATAATCTGATTGACTTGCTTGATGTTCAAAAACATACTATTTGTATCAATATGGTTTCCAAGAGATATATAATAATTATTAATTTAATTGCATATTTTTTATTTTATTTAAATTTTCTAAGTATACAAATTTTTGCTTTGGTTACTACATATTTTCAAAATTTTTGTAATAAAACATTAAATAACAAAAAGTGTTTTATTATCTCATAGATCATCAGGTGGTGATTGGGAAAGAAAACTAATGAGTAGATAATAATACTATATATTTTACGTATAACTAATACTTTACATACCTACAACTAATATTTAACAATAACTAATATTTCTACTATTCTAATATTTCTAACTATAAATCTATTTATATTTACATATTATTTACATATTATTTACATATTCATATCTTTGAATTTGGCTACGACGACCTCGTATCCTCGTAGCGATTCCATCGCGGCGGCCTTTCTCGCTTCTATATTAGCCTCACGTTCTTCGAGAACCCTCAGCTGCTCTCTGAGAGCCTCTTTTTGCCGGCGAATGGAATTTTCCTCGCCCTTCAGCGAGGATACGAGGTCCCGTGCCTTTTGAATCTTTTTTTTGATGGAAGCCAAACCTCCCTGGACACGCAGGAACCATTTTTGCCTTCGGGCTTCTTCAACAGCCCGCCTCCGCTTCTCTTCATTCATTATGGCAACCAAATCTTCCTCTTCAGCAGCGGAGGCGGACGAAGTAGAAGCCTGCGAAGGCGATGGTGATGGTCACGGCAACCTCATGTTTTTGAGGGCCACCATGTTCTTTCCTCTGTAACAAAAAATAAACGATATTAATTTGGAAAAAAAAGGGAAGTGTTTTTTAGATTTTTTAAAAAATTCATTGTAGAATATTTACCCAGAATGAATTCTTTTCCCAGGATTCGGGAACGGCGAATTACTGACGAAGTCGTCCTCGTCATTCGCCACCACCAAGCGCATCCTTTTTGATGACGGGGACGGACCTTGGGGTGGGTGGGGTGCATTCTCCTCTTCCCGAATTGCCTCAATGGCAAGGTTTAACTCTTCCGTTGTTCTACATGAAAAGAAAATATTATTAAAAACAACAAAATTATTAAGATATTAAATATCATCATCAAAATAAGTATAGGAAATAAAAAACTTACGTTTCGTTAACAATATCTTCCATTGCTAACTGGTCTTCTCTCAGCTCACAAATTGCTTCCAATGACAAAGACATTTTATAAGATAAAATATAAACACTTGGCTAAAGTTGTCTTTGCGGTGATTCGTATAAGACTAAATGTATTCAACGAAGGTAGTGTACTTTTATAATCAAATTCTTGCAACTTGCAGATTCCAGAGCAATATGAGCATCCGGTGAATTCCCTTGAACTGTATAGGTCACTTAACTCTAGGTGTTGGATAAAATGACTTATTTCTGGTGTGCGGACGAAATTTGACACCATTTTCTGCTGAGTAAAAAAAAATGTAATATGACACCTTATTTTGTAATTAGACACCATTTCCTGCTGAGTTAGCGAAAAATGTTATTTGACACTCGTTTTGTAATTTGACACCTCTATATGAAATTTGACACCAACGTGCTGTAATCTGACACCTTATTTTGAAACTTGACACCAACGTGTTGTAATTTGACACCTTATTTTGAAATTTAACACCAACGTGTTGTAACCTGACACCTTATTTTGAAACTTGACACCAACATGATGTAATCTGATGCCTTATTTTGAAATTTGACACCAACATGATGTAATCTGACACCTTATTTTGAAATTTGACACCAACGTGTTGTAACCTGACACCTTATTTTGAAATTTGACACCAACGTGTTGTAACCTGACACCTTATTTTTAAATTTGACACCAACGTGTTGTAACCTGACACCTTATTTTGAAATTTGACACCAACGTGTTGTAACCTGACACCTTATTTTGAAATTTGACACCAACGTGTTGTAACCTGACACCTTATTTTGAAATTTGACACCAACGTGTTGTAACCTGACACCTTATTTTGAAATTTGACACCAACGTGTTGTAACCTGACACCTTATTTTGAAATTTGACACCAACGTGTTGTAATTTGAAACCATATATTGAAACGTGACACATTATATTTGTAACCTGACACCCTTCGTTAGCTTTTCCTTTTCTTTTTTTTTTTTAAGTCGCTTATTTTTTTTTATTGCATTTTTGGAAAACATACTTGTCCTAGACTACGAAAAGTGACATGGAGACCCCTAGTCCTTATGCAAAATTTTGTGCTACCCCCAACCCCGATTTTCTTAATAATTGCGAATACAAATTTTATACCCTCGTTCGATAGCTTTTTATGTCCTCTTTCTAACAAAAAAAAAATCAACTTTCTATCTCTTGTACTAACTGAGTTATAACAAAAATCCGTTTAAGGGATATTTTAATTTTTCACCCCTAGCCCTTCAACGGGACGTCTGACGATGAAGTTTCTATAAACTTTTTTTTCCCTACTCAACCTCTACTATCACTTGCTAAAGTTTCAGAAAAATTCAACGATTGGTTTCATTTTTGCATATCTCTATTTTTTCCAAAAATGTTCAAATTTTAGGTATAGATAGGATCTCCGTTGGGGGTTTTATTTCGACATAACCTGATACATGGTCAATTAGGGAATGTCAAATCATGTCGAATTTTTCTATACTTCTCAAAAAAATATGTGACCTTGAGGTATCACCTATTACAATTTTCGGAAAATAGCATTGGACAAATCCAGCAAATCTATGTAACTTTATACTATATTATAGATGCTTTTATTTCATACTAAAAAAAAATCCAAAAAAAATTTCCAAATCCAAAATTTTTTCAAAAAAATATTTTTTTTTCGAGTTACCTCATTTCTGGCCGCGAATTCTGAAAGAGCACCCTCGAAAACATAAAAATCCACATTTTCACATTTTCGACATTTCTAAGTAAATAACTTTAACATTTTCAATTTTTTTTCAATCGTTTCTTAAATGAAGCAAACAATTTTTTTATCATAATATCTTCTGTGTATGTAAAGTTTTCCATCAAGATCTGACCCATAATGCATAATGTTTCACAAATTGCTAATTCTCCTACCATAATTATTAGAACCGCTGACATACTACCATTTGAAAAGTATATAAGCCATGTCCTACCGTTTGTAACCATATTACAGATATTAGTATCTCGAATAAACCATTATTTTTTACAATTAAACTTTGAAAATATGGCTTTTGCGAACATGGTTGTTTCCCAGTACGTGATTGACATTCAATGTTTTAAAATTAGTAATAATAGAGAGTGTCAAATTCAAGATCGGTGGGCTGTGAAGGAACTGGGAATATATAACGGAAAAATTTCATACCATTACTTATTTAAACCACCTTTTCCATTCCACCATTTATCAGAGGACCTAAAAAAGGAGGCAAATTGGGTGCTGAAACATCATCATGGTCTTCCATGGAACGAAGGTTTGGAATCCTTGAAAGACCTACCAATTATTCTGCAGGGTGCAACTCTGCACCCTGCAGAATTCCAAATTATTTATGGTTTCCGAGATATTTAATATTTTATGTAAAAAATTACAAATGCAGACTTTAGTGAAAATAATAGTATCTTCCTCAGTTTTAACATTTCAATAATAAATATAAATGTTAGAGAGTTTCCGAGATATTTAATATTTTGTGTAAAAAATTACAAATGCAGACTTTAGTGAAAATAATAGTATCTTCCTCAGTTTTAACATTTCAATAATAAATATAAATGCTATAAATATAAAGGGCGGGAGAAGGCCATGTTCCTGAGAAAGTACGTGAACAAACCGGTTGTGGAGTTTCTGGAACATCCCAAATTATGCCGGCAGGTTCCTGAATGTTGGCACCATCGACTGGGCCACTGCGCATGTGCGTTGGCTAATGCATATAGCCTGTATGATTTTTATTTAAGAATTAAATAAAAAACAATATATTTTTGAATTTTATTTTAGCATAACCTGTATCATTGTTATTTATAATTAAAATAAAAAATTAATTAATATATTTTTGGGTTTTATTAATTTCTCTGTAATATAGTGTTGCAAGGCTATAGTTAAAAACATATCTTGTAGTAAACAAAAAGCAAGAGCATACCTACTTCAAAATGAATCACGTTTCACTGTATCTGCGCAAGCTTCTAGCACCATTGTGCATATAAATGACTCGAGGTCTTTAATAAACCACACAGTTTATTTTACACCTCGCATACTAATCTGGTGTACTTGCTATTGTGGTTTTTCTTAACTCAGTGCTATAGTCTAGTGATATTAGAAAACATGAATCCTGAAACCATTTGCTCTATTAGTTCTACAATTGTGAAAACTACTGGCGAAGCTGTAAAATTGGTAAAATGAGCAGAAGAGATAATCAGTCAAATAAAATTAGTAAAAGGTAATGTGAAATTGTTGGAAACTGTGATAAAAAATAGAATTAACAACCAAGAGGAAGCAGAAAATCCTTTCAAATTGGAAGCAAACTTGGCATTATTAAAATACTATTTAGCTAAATTGCAACACTTAAAACAGTCTTCCGGTAAAGTTGGAGCAGGCTTGGAGGACAATACTAAAAAGAAGCGTAATCGACAGTTAGTTTGGCACTCGATTAATTCTTGCTTCGATGGACGACTGTGTACAGGACTAATTGCAAATTTAAGTATTAAAGATCCATTATGTTTCTTAAATAGGGCCTTCGATAATTTTCAAAGAAAAATTAAAACACATCGTCAGAATTCAATGCTTAAAGTTAATGTTGTATTAGTATGCAATTTTATTAAACCACAAAGTGGTGATGCAGATATGAAAACGTTTTCTACAAAAAATCATATAATCGATATAAATACTAATATAAAAACTTGGTACAAAGATAACGTAATCCATGTTTTAACAAACAAATTGGAAGAATTTAGCGAAAAAGATTCAGGTTGGGCTCTTTCAGAGGTTCTACATTTAAAAGTTAATATTAACAAATTTTCACCTTTAAAAGGGGGAACATCAACTTATGTGAATTTACCGGGTTTTATATCACGTAAACGAGCTGTTGTCAATGTAGAAAATAACGATTCTTTTTGTTTTTTGTGGGCTGTAGTTTCCGCTCTATATCCAGCTAACAACAAACATCCTGAAAGGGTAACAAGTTATCCGCATTTTAAAGATGTTCTAAAATATGATTCTATTGAGTTTCCAATAAAACTTGATGACATAAAGAAATTTGAAAAATTAAATAACTTATCTATTAATTTGTTTTGTATAGAAAAAAAGAACGTACTCCCTCTTTGTTTAAGCGATAATAGAAATAGTAACAGAGAACCCATTAATTTACTGGTGTTGTCAACAGACAAAAATGATAATTTTACAAGATTTTCAAACGTTAAAGTGTTTTTCCACTTTGCATGGATAAAGAGAATGTCTGCACTACTTTCAAAACAACTGTCTTCTCATGGACATAAAACTTTCATATGCTATAGATGCTTAAATCATTTTAGTTCTGACGATTTACTTAAAAGACATTTAGTTTACTGCAATAATATGAATAAGTGCGCCCTCAAATTTCCAAAGGAGTCGGACAAAATTTTACACTTCAAGCATTTCAGTTACAAAGAAAGAGTACCTTTCGTAATATATGCCGATCTTGAAAGTATTCTTGAACCGTGTGAAACCTTAAGAGTGGAAAATAATTCAGTTAATTATCAAAAGCATACACCATTTAGTGTGGCATATTATTTGAAATGTTCATATGATAATAATTTATCAAGGTTTAAACTATATCGAGGTGATGATTGCATAAAATGGTTTATTTTAGAACTGCAACATATTGCAGTGAATGTTAATAGTATCCTCGAAAATTCGAAAGAAATGGAAACTTTATCGTCCGAGCAAGAAATAAATTATGCTAACGCGACTCACTGTCACATATGCACCAAGCCATTTACATTGAAAGATATCAAAGTTCGTGATCATTGTCACCTTTCCTCAAAATACAGAGGATGCTGCTCATCAAGATTGTAATCTAAATTATAAAAATTCATTTAATATACCAGTTGTCTTTCATAATTTAAGACAATCTTACACTGATCAAGAATTTTATTTATTAACAAGAAAGGGTGTTTTTCCTTACGATTATATAGATTCGTGGGAAAAACTCACTGAGACATGTTTACCTGCAAAAACAAACTTTTATAGTCAATTGCATGATGAAGGTATTAAAGATGAAGATTATCAGCATGCTCTTAATGTTTGGAAAACATTTGACATAAAAACTTTGGGTGACTATTCTGATTTATACTTGAAAAGTGATGTTCTTCTTCTTGCTGACATATTCGAAAATTTTCGAAAAACTTGTTTATTAACATATGAATTGGACCCATTGCATTTTTATACTGCTCCAGGTTTAGCGTTCGATGCTATGCTTAAAACGACTGGAGTACACTTAGAACTTTTAACAGACATCGAAAAGCTCATGTTTATCGAGAGAGGTATCCGTGGTGGAGTGTCTCAGTGTTCTAATAGATACGCAAAAGCAAATAACAAATATATGGGTGATCAGTATGATTCAAATCAAGAGTCTACATATCTAATGTATTTTGATATAAATAATTTATATGGGGCTGCAATGTCTGAATATTTACCATATGGAGAATTTGAATTTCTAGAAGAGAATGAAATTGAAAATTCAGATATAATAAATATTCCAGACAATGCTGATGTTGGCTATATTTTTGATTGTGACTTAGAATATCCCACTCATCTACATGAAGTTCATAGTGATCTACCGCTAGCTCCAGAACATATGACTCCACCAATACCTTCAAGATCAAAGTTAAAGAAATTATTATTAACACTGTATCCAAAACGTAATTACGTTGTTCATTATAGGAATTTAAAAATGTATTTGAAATATGGATTACGTTTAAAGAAAGTTAACAGGGTTCTCAGATTTAAACAAGCTCCATGGTTGAAAAAGTATATTGATTTAAACACCATGTTGCGTCAGCAAGCTAAAAATGATTTTGATAAAAATTTTTATAAATTGATGATAAATGCTGTATATGGCAAATTAATGGAAAACGTAAGGAAATACAGAGATGTCCGTATGATCACTAAGTGGGAAGGGCGCTATGGAGCCCAAAATTGTATTGCAAAACCTAATTTCCATAGTTGTAGTATTTTTGATGATGATTTGATAATCATAGAAATGAATAAATTAGAAATTTTATTTAATAAACCAATATATGCAGGATTTTGTGTCCTAGATATATCTAAAACCTTTCTATTTGAATTTCATTATGACTATATCTTAAAAAAATTTAATAATAGCGCAAAACTCCTGTACACAGATACCGATAGCCTAATTTATCAATTTAAAGTGCCCGATATTTATGAGTATATTAAAGAAGATAATCAGAGGTTTGACACATCTGATTATGACTCTCATAATCCATATGGAATAGAACAGAAAAACAAGAAAGTCCCCGGTTTGATGAAGGATGAAAATAATGGAAAAATTATGGTTGAATTTGTTGGCCTTCGAGCAAAAATGTATGCCTATAAAGTTATTAATAATAAGATAGTTAAAAAGTCGAAAGGTTCTACAGCAGCAAGTGTTAGAAAAATTTCATTCCAAGATTATAAAAGAACTCTTTTCGATCACGAAATTATTTATAAACCACAGCATCTTATTAGATCTAAAAAGCATAGTGTCTACACAATTCGACAAAATAAGATGATTCTTAATCCTTACGATGATAAAAGAATTTTAAATTCTAAGAATACAGATACAAAGCCATGGGGTTACAAAAGAATTTCAGACGAGGACAATGATGGTAATATTCCAAATAAAAGAATATGTATTCGAATCTGTAGAAAGAGTGAGAATAGTTTAAATACGCAGGCTATATTCACGAGTCAGCAAATTACTGATATATAAGTAGCAAGCTAAGCGACAAAAGTCAGTTTGCTTTTGTTTCTTACACAAATAAAATGGATACAAGAAATCTGTGCAAAATTGCTTTACATTATGCAACTGTTGAAGTTTATAGTGACTTTATGAAACGTTCCATTGTCGAAGGTTGTGCTGATGATGAGGAAAGATTCAAGTTATTAAAAGATATCTTGGAAGAAGTGGTAATACCAGATGAAGCTTTTCAGTCGTTAACGGAACATGATATAGAACCCCATTTAGAAACCATAGAATTGTTGATGGATAAGAAAATGGAACTTGACAAGTTTATTCATAACTTGTTGGCCATATGTCAAAAAGAAGGATATGAGAATATAACCATTAAGCAGTTGAATGATGTCGTGCTAATATTACATCCTGAAATTAAAATGTCGTTCAGAATATACTTATTTGAATTGTTACTAGATGGTAAATATTATCCCTATATCTATTGTGGGGACACCAGTTTCCCATTAAAAAATATATCAAGTAATTATAAAACCATTGATAAAACAATCGATGAAGCCATCACTAGAGCAGCATACTATGCCAGAAGCCGGACACTTCGCAAACTGTACACAATACAAAAGTCTAAGAAATTAAACTGGAAATTTCAGCCATCAACAAATGCCCATCACTCTAATGTTCTAAAATGGATTCAGGATAATATAAAGAGAGCTGAACAAAATTCAAATGCTCGCTTAGGATGGAGTTGTGGTCCCGATTCCGGACCATGGCCTTCAACACATTTGCATGATTATAATAGAACCCTTTGCATATTATATGAAATTAAAGAATAAAATGATTTAACACAGTTTAAGGTTTATTATTTATTTATTAAGTTAATATTACAATTATTAATGTAGTTATAATTTATAAAATCCTTACAGCACTAGTAAGAGGACTATATTTAACTAATCGATCATGAAGTATAAGAGCGTAACAACTTGTGCTTGAGGGAACATCTTTGTTAGTTTCGAATTCCAATCGAATATCAACAGAACCAGATTTAAGGCTTTCATTCTGATGAGAACAATCTATAACAATTAGAGGTGCAAATTTCTTGAACTCTGCGGGTGTATAAATAGGTTCATTTTCCTTTTCATAATATGATCGTTGAAACTTTGCATACATGTCATACAAGGTTGCTATCTGATTGTTCTCAAAATTTATATTTAAATTATCATAAGGAAACATCTCAGAATTAAGATACAGCTTCATATTAATCAAATTACAATGATCAAATTGACTAAAATTTTTATTCAATTTATTTTTACGATCAGTATGGAATCCTACAATTACAAATCTAGGTTTCTCAAGTTGTGTTGCCGTCTTAATATTCCAAGTGTGACGTTGGGTTTCTTGTAAGAGAGGATACTCATGCAGTTCCCAACCTCTAAAGGCAACTTCCAGTTCCTTGTTTCTCGCTACATACTCGACCAATTTTAGTCTTTCTACATCTGCCACGGATATATGAGGCATTTTCCACAGTACTTTATTTAATATCACTTTAACTGACTCATTTTCTGTAGAATTTATTATAGCGTTAGTATCTGAATTTGAGCGAATTAACACCAACTCCTGTCGCAAATTTAAAATAATTTTCTTAAAGTCTTCACAAAATCCGAAAACAGTGGGTAAATCGATTATAACATTAAAATTTCCATTATCGTCAACTATATTTGACTGTTCGTTGTTATTAAAAAACCATCCACCATTTTGTAGATATTGAGTATCACTTCTATTGAATGATACGTATCCCTTTAGAATTGAGGTTAGACCTGGATGACGAATGCGATCTATTACATATCCTCCCATTTCATATCTGATCTCATCAAATAAAAGCATGACACCGTTATTCACAAATGCAGCAGTTTTTGAAGGAGTATTATCAGTTTTCAGTAATTTACCTTCAATATATAACGAGCTTCCACTGGGTAATGTGTAGACATCCTGCTGTTGTATTGGAATACGAATTTCATCATTCTTATTCAAAGACGTAGATGCATAAGGCTGATGAGTATGTTTCTCAGCACTACTAACAGAATTGTCAAAATAAGCCCTCTCATTAACACTTAATATATCCATTTTTTATCACTTCTTAAAAATAACTTTAAAACCAAGAGATTCGAGAAACTTCCGATTTCTTATTGTTATTGGTTTGATGGTTCGTGTAGAACTGTCCAAAGGTTTTATGTTTACACCTCCTATATAGCTTCGACTAGAGCTACCACGTTTGTTGTATCTTATTACCATTGTAATTATTAATTACGCTTCCTTCAAATGTAGTCTTAATGACAATACCTCTCTTCCGAAATTGACGAGCTCGCCGTCTTGACTGACTATATTAACAATAATTTGATCGATAATTCGAGTGTTGATGGGTAGATACACAACGTTACTTGGAGTCTCAACAATTTTGAATCCTGCTGGTACTGTAGGAAAAAATTCATGTATAACGTGAGCTTGTCTGTCATTAATATAGGATCCACTCACAATATTGCATTCTATGCAAATGGTATTTACACTGAAAATATCTACTGGAAAATCTGATTCGTGATTACCATATGCCGCTAATTTTCGTCGTTTAAAACCAAGCCAATGTCCTATCGAATCTTCTTTAGTAAAATCTATATCCTCACTGCATTTGATTCTACACTTCAGAGTGTTATTGTTGGCTTTAATGGAAATGAGCTTTGAATATCCTTTCACAATCCCCTCTTTTGAACTATCATCGTTTTCAAGCCATCTGGGGTCGCCTAAGGCTCGTTGTAGATATTTATTTACTGAATCAATATCATAGGTTCCTTCTGGAATTTCGATGTATTTACCTTCGGATCCATAATAAAATCTGTTGTTCTTATATTTTTCGATATTTGGAATTGAATTGTAGGATTCGAAACTGATTAATCCTAAGACGTAGTCTTTACTATCATCCAAAATAATTGGAGGATTATACCTAGAAGTAAGGGTTGAGCTTCTCCCAGAGAGTAGGAATGAATTCGTCGTCATCTTAGGTGTCGATGAAATATACTATTCAAAAACACCTACTGCATTCTTAATTATATAAAAATTTCAGACACAGATGACCACAGTTGAATGTATTAAATTTTTGTAACTTTTCATGGTTATACAATATTTTACATGGTTCGTTGGTATTAAGGTAATGTATCAATTCTCGTGGAGGTCTTAGGTTACCGTAACTATCAAAATATACTGCTTTTTCTCCATTCTTCTTATATGCAGTCCAATGTGTTCCAGGGCCTTTTTCATTATCGAGATTAATAATGCCGCATTCATTATATTGTACCCGACATGGTAAACTATCTTTCATAAATACACCTCGAAAATGTTGAATATTTAATTTCTTAGCCAATCTCATTAAGTCTAAATTAGTAAGAGCTCGTTTTGGTAATTTTATCGGTAACGCTTGGAGGGTGCTTTTCGTTCTAAAAAAAGACCAAATCCTTGCTTATACGGTCTCATGTATAGTCCTTTACCCATAGCTATTTCTTCCATTGCGACATTGTGACGTTTACTTTCTTCAAGCTTTCGCTTTGCATCTTTGGCATCATTAACGGCCTTTGCAATTCCTGCAGCTCCACCACCTAAAGCACCAAGCGCACTTAAGCCAGCAAATAATGGAATTAGTGGTAGAAATCCTCCTGTTTTAGGTATTGGTATTACTCGAGTGGCTTTAATATGTTTCTTTTTAACTTTATTAACAGCTTTTAATGCAACTTTAATGGCATCTTTCATATCCTTCACATTTTTACCTTTAAGCGCCACTCGTGCTTGCTTTGTTACGTCTTTAAATGGTAATGATCCACCCACCTTTCTAGATTTCACTTTACGTTTACTAGCATTACTTTTTCTTTTCTTAGTTTTTTTGTTACCACATCCCATTCCTAATTTAACTTTAGCTTTCATTGCTGTTGCCACAGCTAAGGCTGCTGCCTTTTCTCCTATGGATGCGTTTGGTGACTTAAGTCTGTCCACCGCCTTCTCACCTAAAATTTGATCTGCCTTATGGCGTTGTTCCAAGTCTTTCTCTCTGCTATAAGCCACGTCGTGTTGTTTACAAGCTTCGTCTAGACCATTAATACCCATATCACCTCTTGCTAACCTCTTCGCAAGTTTTGTACCGGGACCACAAAATTTATATCCCGGAATATGGAGCTCTACTGGTAATTTATTTATAATAGAGTCCAATATACCGCTGCCTGACTTTTTAGCTGTTCTAAGCATTTGGCACTACAAACGATTCACAAATGATATAATATTAGTATCATCATCCTATATATATATAGATAATCATAGACTGTGCTTTATTTGAAGTATTGCCTCCGTCATGCGCATTGTAAAACAATCAACAGTTTTACCTATTAACAATAGTGATATCAAAGAAAAGAAAATCTTGAAGAGACATGGAGAACTGCTACCATCCACAATCCGTTGCCTGGTTGTCGGTCCATCGAACTGTGGTAAAACTAATATTATGATTAGTTTGATTGAGCATCCTAATGGATTGAAGTTTGAAAACATTTATATTTTCTCTAAGTCTCTCTATCAGTCAAAATATCAATATTTAGAAGAGCTTCTAAAACCCATAAAAGGAATTGGATACTACTCCTTCAATAATTGTGACAACATTCTGCCTCCTGAAGATGTAAAACAAAATTCAATATTTATTTTTGATGATGTAGCCTGTGATAAACAAAATGTTATGAGAGATTACTTCAGTATGGGACGTCATAAAGAAGTAGATTGTTTTTATCTCTGTCAAACTTATACACGTATTCCAAAACATCTAATACGTGATAACGCAAATATATTGGTAGTCTTCAAACAAGATGACTTAAATTTGAAGCACATATATGAAGATCACATTAATACCGACATGAATTTTAATAAATTTAAAGAAATGTGTTCACTATGCTGGAAAGACAAATATGGTTTTATGGTGATTGATAAGGATAGTGATATAAGTAATGGTAGATATAGAAAGGGATTTGATCATTACATACATATATAAAGAGAGATACGTTCTGTTCACTTTATTCATCATTGTTAGTGTTCATAGAGCTAGACCGGCACTTAGCACTAAGCTGTTTTTTACTACATGGGATCGGGCATCAGACCTGTTTTTTACTGCATCAGACCTGTTTTATACTGCCTGAGACCTGTTTTTTACTGCATCAGACCTGTTTTATACTGCTTGAGACCTGTTTTTTACTGCCTGAGACCTGTTTTTTACTGCCTCAGACCTGTTTTTTACTGCCTGAGACCTGTTTTTACTGAGGTTAAGAAGAATTTGTAACTTCAATATGAATAGAAAGGAAGTTGAAGTAAAAAAATTGTTAATACAAAGGAGGAACGTAGTAAAGCAAAAGCTGAATGCTTTGAAAGAAGGAAGTATAATTCAAGAACAATCGTTTCTTCCTATCACGAAGCGTTTACAAACAATTGCCGAGAAACTTGATGGAGAGTCAAACATAAAAAGTGATGAGCCTGTAAAAAAGGAAGTAAAATCTAATTTCTCCTTTAGCTCACCGAAAAAAAGCAAAGCAAAATATAATAGCTCCAGGATTTTTAACGCACCAAGTTTCCTAGATACGTCGATTGTTGCAGAAGGAAATTCAAATGATAATGATATTGCTGATGGAGATAATGTGGAAAGTAATGAAGAACTAGATGAAAATATACAAGAAGCAAAAGATTACATTCAAACCTTAAGTAATGCACCCGACACATTGTACTATTTGGATCAACTTGATCCTTTACCCAGAGAATATGTTCATAAAATGATTGGTGATGTACATAATGAGTTTGACTTTAGGTATGGTGTTAGATATGATCCAGACCTTAATGAGCTAAAAATTGGCAACGCATCTTTACAATTCGATGGTAATGATTTGATTATAGGTGGATTAACTTATAAGGGGACTCCTGGACTATACGAGTTGGTTTTTAAGAAACATCCAGTTGGTTTCACAGAAGGTGATAGAAAAAACTACTTAGACATTGTTAAACGAACGAATGCTAATAAAAGAAACTACTCTGAAAATGAACAAATTCAGGGTAATGGATCTTACAAATATAAGAAAATCATATCCGCTTTGACCATACAACCACTAACACCACGAAGACCTCGTAGCATACAACCTCTAACTCGAAAGAGATTGGGTCTTGGTATGTTACTGGAAGCCTCGAATAGTCCAATAGATTACGTATACTGGGACGATCCTAATGAACTTGTTGATAGATTACGGCTTTTAGTTTCATCTCAAACCGCTGGTCATACAGGTCACACTAACGAGATCGTATCTATTATCGAAGAGTTGCGTGAATCTAAAATTATTGAGTAATAAGAAGAAACTTATAACTAGCTTAAAAATGACAATCGATAAATTTGGTAGACACATAAGTCAACCACAACACTCCTTTGAGGATCATGAAGATTTTGATGTAATGTCTACAAACATTGCAGAAAACATAGTGAAGGAACTATATTATAATGTTATTTTAACATTTGAGTCCGGGGCCTTTCAAGAAAATAGTAAGAAATATCTAATATCTAATATAAAAACATGCCACGTTTTCTTCTACGAGTCAGCTATGATTGAATATGTACTGGGTTACCCTAATGATATCATAACTATTATAAATGAGAAGGAATTTAACTTGACAGAACTAGTCAACGTACAGTTACGTCGCGGTGACAATATCTCGTTTCGAGAAAAGGATTCGCAAACTACGAATAGTAATTTATTTGTAGAATTCTTTATACGAGTTCCTGTGGGATTAAATATATAAGAAGGAGGAATGCATACTATAATATTAGTTGGAATCCAATATGAAATCTCCTGACAAATTGAATAAATATGCAACAAGAAGTGTAAAAGAAGATATTGTCAATGAACTACACAAGCCTGCCAGAATCAATTTCAAAAGACGTAGAACCGTAATAAAAGGCCTGAACGACTTAATACAAGCCGATTTAATTGATTTGATACCATATTCAACAGAAAATAAAGGGTATAAATATGTGCTAATCGTTATTAATTGCTTCTCTAAGTTTATATGGACAGAGCCTCTAAAGAGTAAATCCGCCCAGGATGTTACAAATGCGATGAATAAAATTCTGCGAGACCTTAAGAAGATTCCAAAAAATCTACAAACAGATATGGGAAAAGAATTCTATAATGAGAATTTCAGGAAACTCATGAAAAAGTATAATATTAACCACTACAGCGTTTACAGTACAAAAAAGGCTTCTATGGTGGAACGAGTTATTAGAACTATAAAAAATATGCTTTGGCGCGCTTTTAGTTTAGGTGGGACGTATAATTGGATTCATCTGTTAGATAAAATTGTTGATAAATACAACAATACAGTTCATTCTACAACAAAGTTAAAACCAAACAAAATCACATCAAGGAATGAGAAATCTATATTAAAGTCAACATACTCTCATTTAAAACTAGCTGACAGAATAACAAAATTTAAAGTAGGCGAGCATGTGAGGATTAGCAAATATAGAGAAGCTTTTAAGAAAGGGTATACACCGAATTGGTCTAGTGAAATTTTTATTATTAGGAAAATAAAATTAAGCAATCCCACAACATATTTATTGAAGGATGAGAGTGGTGAAGAAATAAAAGGAGGGTTCTATGAACTAGAGTTACAAAAAGTAAAACATCGTGACGCCTACTTAGTTGAAAAGGTATTACGAAAAAAAGGAAATAAAGTATTTGTCAAATGGTTAGGTTATGATGATAAACATAATTCTTGGATTAATAAGAACAATGTATTGTAACACGTTTTATTGTATATGAATTGTAATAAACAAAATAAATGATTTTATATATTGCAGTATTTTATTTAGATCATTAACCCAAGATAAATTCAAATTATGATAATAAATAAGTACAGCTCATCAACATCTATCGAACAGTGTCGAGACGCGATGTGAAGCGTGGCACCTGCCAGCCTACTTGGACTGTGACGTAATCGGTGAAAAGCTATGCCGATCCTGCTCCAGCCGCCATCTTGAATTTTGGAGCACGATCGGCATAGCTATTCTACTGACCTAATCTGACCTAACGGGCCCGTCCAATGATTACGCCATACATAATCTCGAAACCTGTACATACCCTCGAACTCAACCATATAAAATTACACAATATTTTGCAATCTCTGCCAATGATTACGTCATACATAATCTCGAAGCCCGTACATAGCCTCGATAAGGGTAAACAGGAATAACGAGGTGTAGATTGTTTTTAATAAAGTTTCAATCTGTATAAATCCATTCCTCGATTCTACAAATTTCAAATATCCCCTCCTTCTCTCCAACCTCTTGAACCGCTCGAACCGAGGTTCTCAGATACCGGTTCGAGCGGTTGTTATATACTGTTAAATAGCAAGTGACTGAGATTAGCTAGCTCCACACCAGGAAAATACTTTTTCACACACTTGACATGAATACATGTTAGCCTTTAAGATTATTTTAGTTAATGAGACAATATCGACTGCACTACATTCTTTTATACCCACCAAACGCATCCACCAATCCACCAAAGCATCCACCAATCCACCAAATGCATCCATCAAACGCATCCACCGAACGCATCCACCAAACGTATCCATCAAACACATTCACCGAACGCATCCACCAAACGTATCCACCAAACAGATTATATCTAACAAGTGTTCCAAATTACATCTCATCGACACACAAGGTGACTGGAAGTGATAGTGCTTTTTAGTACAAAAAACCATAACGCTGTTTAAGATTAATCTCATAGCATATGTCTAAGATTATAAATAGTCAATGGTAACCTTCAAATTTTATTTTTACATATCCATGAAACCTAGGTTATTTTTTATATAAAATAGGTGTCACTATAATTACAGTAATTCAGATATTGTACCATCACACCTCTAACTCTCCCTCGAGAAACAGATACCTTCAGGTCATACTTAATATTCTTAATTGATAATTATATTTTTAATTATTTATTAATACATAACATCTAGCCGCCATCTTCATTTTTGAGCGAGTAACACCCAGCTCCAACATCCCCACACCTGAACATCATCTCCGTAGCTAAAGTTTCGGTATATATGTAATTATGTATTACCAACAACTTGAAGTATCTCAAGATGATATCATTATTAAAATGTATAGTTTGATATTTATAACCACCTATAATGACTTATCCCACAACATACATAATCTCCTATATGAATAATCAATATTAGGCCCAATAGAATTTTTTGTTTATTTTTAATACTATAAATTACCTGCATCTTTAATTCAGAAATACTACCTTATAACCTCGTACAGAAGGATTATTAATATTTTTAATGATCTTCTTAATGTCTTTATTCTCTTAATGATATGTGCTATTTAAAAACAATATATATTTTTCTTTATGAAATTGTCCCCAGCCCGCAGCCGGACGCTTGATCCCATAATAATTATTTTGATATAAAATTTATGTCTTTAGATTATTCACATGTATTTAATCTCTTAATATCGCTTATATTTAATAATACATATTCCATTATGAAGTCACCACCCCCTCTACTCTCCACCATACTATATCCATCTCGCATAATCACGAGGCTACTCTGTTTTGTATGGGGAAGGGGCACTACACAATTATTGTGAACTGTTTGAATCATTTAACACATTCTATACTAACCCATGTTTTTATTTAGTTGTTATTAAACCTGCTTTCTGTTCCATACCAGCTCACGGTTCTAAGTGTATGGCTCATGCCTCATCTACCGAAAGACTCCTATAAACACTGCTTGTTTTTTCCTTAAGAATCTATGTTAATTTAAGTACCTTCTTTGAAACAAATTCTCATTTAATTACATGTTAATATAGACTAAGACTCATATTATAATATATTTAAAATCTATAGTAACCGCAAGTTTCTTATTCAGAACCCAAGATACTATTATTACCAAATTTTATTTAGTGATGACATCACAAAGATGAATACTCATGTTACAGAAAATTCCCCTCTCGTTGTTTGATTGGTTGTAATCTGAATACTTTAGAAAGGTTCATGCTCTGAATTCTGCAATCTGATTCACCCTGTATATTGTTTATTCGTCTTTTTGTTATACTCTATATTTCAAACATATAAGGATTTAGCTAGAAACTTGTAAGGTACCTATGGAACCCAATATTGATTAAGAACTATGATACAATCTTCATATTACCTCAATCTTTTGAAACTCTAAAATAAAATACCCAATCTGTTCTACATCTGTCAAACATCTGTTTGCAAATACTTGTTTTCTGTTTAACACCTGTTTTTATATTTACCACCCTGTATCATGAGAACACAGTTAAAATTTAATAATAATAATAATAATAATAATATCTCTATCCCTCATTCTCATCTAAGTGATGATCCCGGAAGTCAGAGACTTGTGTGGGAGAGGGAGCGGCATATTATTATTTTGCGGGCCGCGAGTGCGCCCAGGAACAACTTACGATGTTATAACTTTAATTACCATTTAGTACGAGAATAAGGGATACCTGGAAAACCTTATTAATTAAAGTGTACAGTAGGTTGTTAGCCATTTATACAGTGATATTGTAGTACTAGTTGCATATTAAGAACGCTACCAGCCTTATACACACAGATTTAATATTGGAGCAATTAGAAAAAGTTGACCACGGTGAGATTCGAACCGTCGTCAACCGCGGAGAACGATTGAAAACCAGACGTCTTAACCGCTCGGACACCGAGCTCCGACACCTTAATATACATTACTATTGATTAAACCCGAACGAGGGTCTAGAAGATTAGTTTATTTTAGACCATCTTTTATTACACCCTGTATATTACACTTCCAATCAGTGAATCAGTTAGATCTATTTTGAATAACTTGTAATAATAGAGAGGTAATTATGAGATATCTTGTATATTGCACATACATCGAACTTAATACCTATGCTAAAAATTACACAAACGTAGATCTACATATTTTAAATAAATTATATTAATAGAGAGGTAATTGTGAGATATCCTGTATATTGTACATACATCAAACTTAATACCTATGCTAAAAATTATATAAACGCAGATCTATTTTGAATAAATTATATTAATAGAGAGGTAATTATCGAGCTATCCTGTATATTGTACATACATCAAACTTAATACCTATGCCAAAAATTACATAAACGTCGATCTATTTTGAATAAAATATATTAATAGAGAGGTAATCGTGAGATATCCTGTATATTCTACATACATCAAACTTGGTTAAAAGTCTCTAAAAATTGAATGGGTCATATTTGTTAGAAAACTATAATTTACATCTACCTATAGATGCTCAAACTAATAAATCTAATTCAATTAACTACATACTTTAATTATGGTACACCCTGTATATATTGAATCTAATTCAATTTGCTACGTACTTTAATTATGGTATACTCTGTATATATTAAATCTAAAAATAACTCTCCAATACCAACTGCTAAATGCTTGTTCAACGTTTCTTATCCCGCTGTGCTGTGTGAAAATATTTTATCTTAATCTGTTTATTTTACTAATAAATATATTATACCAAATAATAACCTCTCATGTTAAAAATGTGTCTATGAGTTTTTCGATAGTAAAAAATTAGCGTGAATTAATTAATCGTATCAGTTTCTCTCTAAAAATATATCGAAATTAAATATATGAACTAGATTAAACAGGAACGTACACGCTGGAGATGGAGAAGCGCGCGCAACTTGTGCCGGCAGCCAGCTGAGCCTCGACGCGGATAATTGATAATTCTAATTTGAATATTTGCCTACTCAAAACGCTACAATAAAGCAATTTACTAATTTAAAAATTACTTCTCAATATAATGCTATGTTTTATATGCCCGAAGGATATTAAATCTGTATTTTACATAATGCATTTTCCTCCGTGTGGGTTCCTCCGTTATTAAGTGATGACCCTGCAAGACCGCGATGATACCCTACTAATTTCTTCGCCGGCCCGTGGTAGGTACCTGGAGGACGGTTGCAGAAGCTATGATGACCGCGAGGGTGCCGAAGAGCTTCTGCGCAAGCGTAAGGGTGGCTAGATCGGTTGAAGTGGGAGTGCCCTCCTGGAGGATTACTGTGAGGGTGCTAACGAGCATCTGCGCATGTGCGAGGGAACAAAAATGTCCCAAATTTACCCCCCTTTAAAAATACATTGGTTTTTTCCCAATAGTGGAAAGCCGTCTTAGAGCTGAGCTCCTTCCCACGTCTGACTACAACCATTGTATTTTTCAGCAAATGAAAGACCCCTTATACTACAATTACAAAGTAACCTCCTAGGAATCCGTATAGATTCCTAGGGGTTCACTACATTTATCTCGAAGTTTTATTAATAATCTTACATTTTCAGTTAGCCATGGTGGATTTGGTTTTTTAATGAGAATTTCTTTAACTGGAGCAATTAGGGACCCGGACCGTACCGTTTTTGGACAGAAAACCGGACCAGAACTGTAATTTTTTTTGTGGACCGGACCGAAACTGAACACATATGTCATGTTATAATTTATTTCAAGTGTCGAACCCGAACCGAAAAAAATTGAAACGGTTTTTTGGGTTAATTTGGGTACTTCTAAAGCTTCCGTTGTGATTGCGTTTTTGTTGATTTATCTACTGGCGAGTGACGTTTGCTTGAAAGAATTATAAATCTGTGGGCTTGGAGTTATGGAGTTGTTAAGGCCGTGTTCTGTGGTACAAACACCATTTTACTTTCCTATTTGTTTTTGTTGTGACCTTGTCACAGAGTATCCATTTTTTTTAACTATTCTGTGGTACCCATACTCTGTTATCGTGTTACGGTGTTACGCATCATTTTCTGTAACAGATTATCGTCATTCATCCTAGATAAATAAAAATAATAATAGGCGTTTTTTCGTCAGCTAACTACAACATACAATTGTTACCTGTGGTTACTTAAATTGACATTTGATACCAAATACCAAATGTCAATTTAGGTAATCACAGGTAACAATTGTATGCTGTAGTTAGCTGACGAAAAAACGCCTAATGTGTTCATTATCGTGACATCGTGACACAAAAATGGGCCGAAAATTAACTAATAAAGCCCACGAACAATTTAATTGTGTTCCATCAGAGGACATTTCAATTTGCAAAATATGTAAGGAAACGATGAAGGTGAGTAATTTTATTTAATAAGTTCCGTTATGGAAAGCAAAGTTATACTGGATTTACCACGAGTATTATATATTTTTTTTCTTATTTAGGGTCATCACGCTACGAACTTAAAAAAACATTAGGGATCCTGTATAATGTAATTAATTTTAAGTATTGAATTTTACAAATGGAAAACCGATAAGAACCCTTTGGACCGAAAAAGCTGGTCAGAACCGGACCCAAATATTAACTAGTGCACGGTAACCGAACCGAAACTGAAACGGTACATTTCTAACCGAACCGGTAGGTACCGTTATTACGTTAAGGTCCGGGTCCCTGCCCAGATAGCACAAATTATTTATGGAATAATCTGTAAATCTTCTAAAATGATTATTCATTGTCAATATTCCAGTAATATGCTTATAATAAATATACACTTTATATAATATTCTTAAAATATTCATTTTAGAATATTATGAATAGAATATTCCAGTAATATTTATTATAGAGTTAATATATTGTATTATTTAAAGAATATTCCTGTAATATTAGTTATAGAATATTATGAATCTAATATTCCAGTAATATTTATTATAGAGTTAATATATTGTATTCTTTAAAGAATATTCTTGTAATATTAGTTATAGAATATTATGAATCTAATATTCCAGTAATATTTACTATAGAGTTAATATATTGCGTTCTTTTATAGAATATTCTCGTAATATTCGTTATAAAATATTATGAGAAAAATATTCGAGTAATATATATTAAAGCTGGCACTAGTAATATCCACAAAAAATATGCATTAAATATTCTCGCAAAATATTTTTTTGTGAAATTGCACCAAGACTTGCGGTTGTGTTATAAAACATTCTGAAAATAATATTCGAGTAATGTCTATTACAGCTAACCAGCAATATATACAGAAGAAACATGCGTTTAATATTTCTAGGAGAATATATTATGCGTTTGATTTTGTAATATTTTTTGTAAAATATTATGAAACGTAGCAAGGTGTATTGAGGTGTATTGTCACCTACGAAAAGCAATGTCGTTTGCGACTCTACCACTGGACAGCGGTGCTGCCCCCGGTGTCATCATGCTACTCACCACCTCAAGCACGACCCAGACAAAAAATTGTTGTCTGGTTAAATGAAGGTTTCGGCGAAGTTTTTGTTTTTGAATATGTTCCGCCTTCAGAAACACACTTGTCCTAGCCGGGCTTTTATAGTTTGTGATTATGCCGCTGGATGGAGACACTTATGTCTTACCAGCAGAATGCTGACGTACTTCTCTAAGTGTCTTTGCTTGTCGTCGTCGCGGGGATCCGTCTTCAACGGGGAGGTCACTATGACCTTGCTGACCGACTAGCTCTATCTCAGGAGTACTTAAATCGCGCACGACGATCAAGGGATGCTCAGTTTGCGTTACTCGTTCCCTATTCCCGGTTAATGTTTGAAAACCAGGCATCAATTGTCCTATGTGAGTCTCAGATATATAGGTCGGACGTTGTCGTGATAAATCGGGTAGTGTCGGAGACCTTAAAGGTTGCGGGCGAATAGTCGTAGACGTTACTACTCGTGAGGGGGTATGATGTATGCTATCTGTAGTTGGGGTTGAGCACGGAGGTGGAGAAGTTACCATCCGTGGCTCTAAAGTAGGTATTCCCACTGGAGGCAATAGTGAATCGAAACTGTAGCCTTCGTGGCCAGGAATGTCCTGAGTATCCGACATTTTATAATGGGAATAAAATAAGTACACCTAGCACAGGTAAAGTTAATGACAGAAAGTATTTACTGATAATAATTTATATTTTTTCCTTTTAGGTACGCCACTGGATAAGCATCGGAGCAACACAGGTAAGTAATAAACTAATTTAAAGAAATATAGGAATATGGTGCAAGTATTAACCCCTTTTCTTTTAGGTACGGCTATGGTATACCACTACAAGGAAAAATATGACACAAAATAACCAGCTTTAACTAATAAGAGTATGACTCTGAGAACCTAAAGACGTTAAGGTAAAGTTATTCGGTAAGTTTCTGAGTATAAATCCCCTTTATAATATTCCTCTAAACCTGTAGTATATTCCTTATTATCCGGATCCTTTCCTGTAGATATCCTCTTCTTATTGTTGTTTTAAACGAAGTAGTTCTTTCAGTGTAGTTCAACCTATATATATAATAGACAGCTGACTCTCTACACAGAACGCTTACCACGTTCCCAAACACAAGATAATGTTTATAATAATTTGTCAAGAAAATGTTGTAATAGTTTCACAGACAGAACACAAGTTAATTAAGTTATTAACATAGAAATGTATATAACAGAAAACATTGACAAATACACACACAATATCTAGTTATATCTAACCACTTCCAATAAGTTTACTATCTAAACCTTCACTACTAGTTTTAGTTGCTTAGCTATCACTTAAAAGTCAATTTAATTGAATTCAAAGTCCAAAGTTACTTTCTCTCAGTGTAGAATCTAACAACAATTACCTAACTTAGGTTGCCAGGGCGGCCAAAAGCTAGTTAAGTCACACGCTAAAGCTAGAAAGTTATATTTAAGCAAGTTCAAAGTTAAGTTACTATTCAGTCCACTAATAGAGTCACTGGTCTTTAAAAGAGGTAAAAAGTTAATGTTCACTAAAGGTTTAAGCGTACCCAGTGCCCTGGTTTCACGCATGCATGACTGAGAGAATAAAATTTGTTCAAGCTTACCACAGAGTCCGGCGAAGAACACTACACTTGGTTTTAAAGACAGGTATATACTATAGGAAAGTAAAAGACTATCGTTGGGTGTCTGGCACCTTGAATATGTATTTATTTCTTGTAGGTAAGCTGCCTTCTCCTGGTCCTTTGTTCGACGTTGGGAATAGGTAAGGTTTGGAAATAATAATATAGTTTAGAAGTCACAAAAACACACATATATTACTTTTAACGCGGTTATTACAATGTTTGAGCACTTTTCAGTGTACAGATGCATATACACAATACATAAACTGACTAATTACTAGAATACCAAAATGTACAAAACATCCAGCAGCATGTCATGAGTATCTAGTAATGCGCTACTGCTTGAAAATCTGAATTCTATTTATAGGAAAGTTTCAGCAGGCGTGGCGACTCTCGGCCAATGGGAGCGCTCGGCGCCCTACCCGCGAACTATATAAACAAAACATTTCGCGAATTCTGCGTTATTCCGCGGGTTTGTGCCACCGGAGCACCACCGGTGACACGGCCCCCCCAGAAGATGGGATGCCGGCTCTTGGGCTGGCAGAACATCTAGAAAATAGCCTGCTCGCTGAAGCTTTTTACACATCTCTACATATAATAACAAAACACATAGGGTGTTGATTACCTAATCTACATCCAAAGACTAATCCCACAATGATACTACACAACAGGTAAGTAATCCAATTCCTATTTCATAACAATACATATCCTACTTTTAACATATACTCCAAACAAATACTTTAACTATCGATACACACAACATATAAAGCATTACTTATATATGACAACACTATACATACAGATGTTGTCTTATACTCATACATGTACGTACACATAGCTTAACTAACAATATACAAAACCCACAGATATAGGTACAATAGATCAGGTTATATGAACATTGGTTAGACACATTGGTTATATAACAAGTTATAAAAAAGGTATTAGTTAAAAAATGACAATTTGTACAAAGATTAAGACGTTTACGAACACTACACTTCACACATACACAACACTTAACTAACCAGGGATGAGTTGCTGCCGGTCCCGCCTCTGTCCTGTCCTCGTTGTGGTAGCTTCCACGGTGCCAGGGGGTCTAAAATACCTTCCCCGGATGGTAGGCCCTTACTTGCGTCACGGGTCAGGGGTCGGCCCATCCCGTGACAGGACATTGTTGGCCCTTGCTTGAGCCAGAGGTCAGGGGGTGGCCCATCCTCTGGCAGGACATGCTGCCATCTCCTGCTTATGGCCATAGGCCAATAATTGGAATGCCTAGACTCTGGCATTCTCCATCTTCGACTTCACTATCGCTTGCGTCCTCTAAAATGACAGAGGACGGTTGGTATCTAGAGGGACCAGGACATGGTTCCTCTCTGAATCCTTCCCTGGACTCCTCGGGATAGTTATTTGACTGATTTGGCCTCACATTATCAGACCCTTCTGGAGTTTGACCATTTACTGCATCGTCATCTTCCTCAGGGAACCGTATCAGTTCCACTTCCTCTGGCGGTCGAGCTAAAATATCGACTTCCTCCTGGATATTTGGCATCGGAGTAGGGGCAGCTCGAATGTCGTCCACATGTACCCGGAACTGGGACCCATTCCGGTCTATTTCGTATACTCCGTTTCCCCTAGCAGATATTATTTGGAACGGACCGTTCCACGGTGGTCCTAACTGCGTGTTAGTTCCAGTGAATGCTCTGACTAGAACCTGGTCTCCTGGCTGGTAAGTCTTGGCTGCTTCCCTTGGCTCGGGAAACCATCTTCTCTGAAAGACGGCTTGCCTTTCTCTGGCCCTATTGACTCGTCGTCTTCGTTGGTGGGCCCCATTTTCAGGTGGTTGTTGGGTGTTTGGGTGCCTCCATTCACCTGGTTTGGCTAATGACGTCCCTAGGAGCAATTGACTCGGCGATTGACCTGTAGACGAGTTATATCTGGAATTCAAAACAAAGGTTAAATCGTCTAGTCTAGTGTCCCATTTATTTTCAGTCGACATTTCCAACGCTTGAACCCTCAAGATTTTCTTGATCTCTTGGTTTCTCCGCTCAACCGGATTCGATCTCTGGTGATACACTGGCGTTAAATAATGGTTTAGGTGCTTTTTTGCCACATAGTTGTCCCACATGCGACCTCTAAATTGCGTACCATTATCCGTGATTATAGTTTCGGGATAGCCCCATCTATTAAAGGTTTTTTCCAGGAATTTGGTGATATCTCGGGTTTTACTATGAGGAGTAGCTTCTACCTCAATCCATTTGGAGAAAATATCCGTAAGAACCAGTAAGTATTTATTTTTATTCCTTGTTTCAGGCAATGGTCCAATTATATCGAAACTGACTGTTCGCCAAGGGTGAGTGATTGGTCTTGGTCGGAGCGGGGCGCTAGGTTGCAATACTCCTCCTCGCTTAGTAGATGCGCATATCAAGCAATGTTTAATATGTGTTTTTACTTGCCTTGACATGGCAGGCCAGTAGTAATATTGCTGCATTGCCCGTAGTGTTTCATCTCGCCCCGGGTGCTTTGCTCTTGGGGAATCATGGTATTCATAAATGATTCGCGGCCACAATTCAAGTGGTACAACCAATGCATGACTGTCGTTTTTTGTGAACCAAATTAAACCATCTTCGACGGTATAGTCGGCCTGCAACGTGCGCTGCCATGATGTAGTTGCCTCTTCACTTCCATCTTTTAATCTTTGCCACCGCTCTCGAGTAGCTTGATATTCGTCACTGGTCCTTTGCGCTCGTACTACTAAATCAAATAGGGTTTCATGCGTTGCTGGGTCCTCTATTTGCTCCAACATTGCCAGCACTAGTGGTGAGGAGTCATGGAAGCAACGAGGAATTCGTTCCCTTTTTCGTTTACGCCTATTACGATTTCTTGATACGGGATTTGGTTCTACTGTCAATCTGGTCTGTGTCAGTTGAGGCCCTTCCTCCGGAAGAGATTGCCTCGCCTCAGGCGGCAATAGTCTTTCGTCTTCTACGATCAGGTCTAAGTTTTCCTCCTCGATCGGATTTCTCGACAAATAGTCTGGCAGTTGATTCAGGCGTCCGGGGCAATGTATGACTTTAAAATTATACTCTTGCAGTAGTAAGGCCCACCTAGTGAGTTTTGCTCTTTCATCTGAATATTTTTTCAGCCATAGCAATGCCCTACTATCCGTGACTAAAGTAAAACATCGATCCTCCAAATACTGTCTGTACTTCTTACACGCCCAAACGACCGCCAATACTTCTTGTTCATTTACGTGTAATTTTCGTTCAGTCCGTGAAAATTTGGCACTTGCGCAGCTAATAACCTGTCGTTCGTTATTATCTCCCATTTGGAATAAAACAGCTCCCATGCCATTCTGGCTAGCGTCTGTTTGCAACCAGAATGGTCTTTCAAAGTCTGGTCGAGCCAAAGCAAGTGGTTGTGAAAGACGATTTTTTAACTCTTCGAAGGCTATCCTTGCCGAATCTGTCCATTTGAACCGTTTTTTCCCTATGAGGTCTGTTAATGGAGCGGCGGTGATAGCAAACCCTGGGATATATTCCCTTAGCCAATTTGCTGTTCCCAAGAAGCTTTGGAGCTCCTTCATGGTCCTTGGTTCTTCGAATTGTTGTATCTGTAGCACGTGTCTAGCCTGTGGTTGATTATCGTGTGCAGTTACTCTGTGTCCGAGATAGTCCAGCGCTTCTGCACCGAATCTACATTTTTCCAGTGAGCACTTCAGCCCATGTATCCTTAGTCGTTCCAGGACTAATTTGATGTGCTCCACGTGCTCTTCGTGGTCCTGCGAATAAATGATTATATCGTCCAGATACACCTTTACAAATTTTCCCAGGTATCCAGCGAGTACCTCGATCATCATATGTTGGAATGTAGTTGGCGCGCATTTCAGGCCAAAGGGCATAACTCGGAACTCAAAACTAGCCCCATCTGGTGTTGTGAAGGCGGTGTATTGAATACTATTTGGCTCCATGGGAACCTGCCAATAGCCACTTCGTAAATCGAGGGAGGTAAATACTCTTGCACCTCCCAGGTCCCTAAGAGTTTCACCAATTGCAGGTAACTGTGATACCTCGTCTGCAGTCTGTGAATTTAATTGTCGATAATCGACACAGAATCTATGTTTTCCATCTCGTTTTTTCACCAATACAATGGGTGAACTGAATGCCGAATGGCTACGTTGAATCACACCAGCAGCTAGCATTTTTGCCACTTCTTCTTGAATCACTTTTTTCTTTTCCGGCGTATACTGGTAGCGTCTTATTTTGAATGGTTTATCATCTTTCAACTTAATGACATGTTGTGCTAGTCGGGTGGTCGGCTGGCTCATCTCGTCTTGGAACACGTCTACAAAGTTATCGACTACTGCTTGGTATCGCGTTTGATGTTCCTCCTGAACATGTTCTTCGGTCAATGTCACAGGTTCCATCATCGTATCCTGCTTCCGCTGACCATCCCAATAGACAGTACTCCTTACTTTGCTTCCAACGTACAAACATCTATTCTGGTAGTCGATCGTTGCTTTCATACCTTGAAGCCATTCTTGACCCAAGATGACGGCTTCCACCATCTCCGACAGTACATATATTTCAACTTCCAACTCTTGGTGTCCTATTTTAATTATTTTATATAGTGGTCCAAATGCGGTTATTTGTTTTCCACTTGCCAGTCGTACATTCCTTCGACCTTCAGGAATTTCTTGTTCTGAGGTCAATTCCTTACTCAGGAAAGTGTGTGTCGCCCCTGTGTCAACCAGGGCCCATACTTTCCTTCCTTGGATCTCTATTGGTATTCTTGGTAATGGTAACACTTCTACCAAATTAAGACTGCTGGCATTCCTTGTCGATGTCGTAGGTGGCATGATCGCTCTCTGTCTGTTCCGTGAGTTACCTTCATCCCGTTCCTGCCCTTCAGAGGGTCTGGATACATTTCCACTTGTCCCAGGTCTCGGCCCTCGTGGGCATTCTCGATTAAAGTGGTTCCCACCACACCATCTGCACGGATATGGTGGACCATTTTCTCGGTTTTGGTTTGGTGGTGGATTTCTCGCAACTACTTCTACTTGTGAATTTGGTGGATTTCTTGGTGGGGCGTTGGCAACAGTTCTTGCTGGTCGATGGTCCTTCAGGTCCTTCTCGACAGCGTCAACCATTTGTACCAACTCGTCGATAGTTGTAAACGCATTGCACCGAATGTTTACTCTTATTTCCGGATGTAGTAGTTCCCGTATTTGGAGAATAGCCTCTCGTTCGTCCAGCTCCGGTGAAACTCTACGCAATAAAGCCCATTTCCTAGATATAAATAGTGCTGTCTCTTCTATTGTGGACTGCCTTTCTCCATATAGTTTCGCTCTTAGTCTAGTATGCTCTAAAAGGTTATCGTATTTTGATAAAAATCTCTGCCTAAAAGAGTAGTAGTCAAGGTCTAAACTGCGGTAAGGTTCGTACCATGTGTGGGCAGCTCCACGGAACCTATCCGTTGCTACTCTTGTCCACTCTGCCTCTTCAACCCCCTCTCTTAAGCAGTATCTCTCCACTTCTTTCAAAAAGACCTTGGGATCCTCAAAGTCTGATCCGCTATAAGCAATGGACAGTCTAACATCTTTTTTCGGTGTTTGTTTTATTGCTATGGCTAATTTAGTTATAGCCTCATTAAGTACTTGATTTACATCTGTTTCGTTGGTTGGGCGCCACCGAGAAGGCCTTAATTCCTGCCTCGGAATTTGGTTGCTTGGATTCGTCGGTTCGGGTCCTTTACTTAGGATATCTCGAGCCCCACGTTCATGGTCGCCATGTCGTCGTCGCGGGGATCCGTCTTCAACGGGGAGGTCACTATGACCTTGCTGACCGACTAGCTCTATCTCAGGAGTACTTAAATCGCGCACGACGATCAAGGGATGCTCAGTTTGCGTTACTCGTTCCCTATTCCCGGTTAATGTTTGAAAACCAGGCATCAATTGTCCTATGTGAGTCTCAGATATATAGGTCGGACGTTGTCGTGATAAATCGGGTAGTGTCGGAGACCTTAAAGGTTGCGGGCGAATAGTCGTAGACGTTACTACTCGTGAGGGGGTATGATGTATGCTATCTGTAGTTGGGGTTGAGCACGGAGGTGGAGAAGTTACCATCCGTGGCTCTAAAGTAGGTATTCCCACTGGAGGCAATAGTGAATCGAAACTGTAGCCTTCGTGGCCAGGAATGTCCTGAGTATCCGACATTTTATAATGGGAATAAAATAAGTACACCTAGCACAGGTAAAGTTAATGACAGAAAGTATTTACTGATAATAATTTATATTTTTTCCTTTTAGGTACGCCACTGGATAAGCATCGGAGCAACACAGGTAAGTAATAAACTAATTTAAAGAAATATAGGAATATGGTGCAAGTATTAACCCCTTTTCTTTTAGGTACGGCTATGGTATACCACTACAAGGAAAAATATGACACAAAATAACCAGCTTTAACTAATAAGAGTATGACTCTGAGAACCTAAAGACGTTAAGGTAAAGTTATTCGGTAAGTTTCTGAGTATAAATCCCCTTTATAATATTCCTCTAAACCTGTAGTATATTCCTTATTATCCGGATCCTTTCCTGTAGATATCCTCTTCTTATTGTTGTTTTAAACGAAGTAGTTCTTTCAGTGTAGTTCAACCTATATATATAATAGACAGCTGACTCTCTACACAGAACGCTTACCACGTTCCCAAACACAAGATAATGTTTATAATAATTTGTCAAGAAAATGTTGTAATAGTTTCACAGACAGAACACAAGTTAATTAAGTTATTAACATAGAAATGTATATAACAGAAAACATTGACAAATACACACACAATATCTAGTTATATCTAACCACTTCCAATAAGTTTACTATCTAAACCTTCACTACTAGTTTTAGTTGCTTAGCTATCACTTAAAAGTCAATTTAATTGAATTCAAAGTCCAAAGTTACTTTCTCTCAGTGTAGAATCTAACAACAATTACCTAACTTAGGTTGCCAGGGCGGCCAAAAGCTAGTTAAGTCACACGCTAAAGCTAGAAAGTTATATTTAAGCAAGTTCAAAGTTAAGTTACTATTCAGTCCACTAATAGAGTCACTGGTCTTTAAAAGAGGTAAAAAGTTAATGTTCACTAAAGGTTTAAGCGTACCCAGTGCCCTGGTTTCACGCATGCATGACTGAGAGAATAAAATTTGTTCAAGCTTACCACAGAGTCCGGCGAAGAACACTACACTTGGTTTTAAAGACAGGTATATACTATAGGAAAGTAAAAGACTATCGTTGGGTGTCTGGCACCTTGAATATGTATTTATTTCTTGTAGGTAAGCTGCCTTCTCCTGGTCCTTTGTTCGACGTTGGGAATAGGTAAGGTTTGGAAATAATAATATAGTTTAGAAGTCACAAAAACACACATATATTACTTTTAACGCGGTTATTACAATGTTTGAGCACTTTTCAGTGTACAGATGCATATACACAATACATAAACTGACTAATTACTAGAATACCAAAATGTACAAAACATCCAGCAGCATGTCATGAGTATCTAGTAATGCGCTACTGCTTGAAAATCTGAATTCTATTTATAGGAAAGTTTCAGCAGGCGTGGCGACTCTCGGCCAATGGGAGCGCTCGGCGCCCTACCCGCGAACTATATAAACAAAACATTTCGCGAATTCTGCGTTATTCCGCGGGTTTGTGCCACCGGAGCACCACCGGTGACATGCTGCCTGTGTGTCATTGTGCTTATCTCGTACTGACGAAGCTTAATAGGCAGGTCAAGTTGAGGTGGCAATACACCTCAAGCCACGTCACGACCCAGACAAAAAATTGTCTGGTTAAATGGAGATTTCGGCGAAGTTTTTCTTTTTGAATATCTTCCGCCAAAAAAAATATTCCAGGATTAAATACGTCCTAACCAAAAATGAATCTAAAAATAATCTATATAATATATTTATAATCTATAATTATCTATATAATATATTTATAGATTATTCTTTGTGTCATTTTTGGTGATCTCGGAATATTTGTTCCCTTATTCTGGGACTATTCTGCGATTATTATTTGAATATTTTATAATTATTCTTGTATTATCTTGTGGATTATTCTTGGAATAAGTTTAGGAATATTCTCTAGATATAGAAAAGTGTGTACTTTTCGATATTCTACAAATATTCCCAAAATTTATCTATATAATATTCCAATCTTCCTTCAGAATAATTTAGGTATATTCTAGGAATAGGTTTGTGCTATCTGGGTGGGAGCAATAGGTGTCATAGATTAAGAGAATCAGATTATTAAAATAATTAACCTTTGCAGTGGTGTCTTGTATTTCAAAAATATCATGAAATAGTATCAGTAACATCAAATTGTGCAATAATTGTATCAATACGTTTCAAATTTCAGAATTTAATGTAACAATGATCATAAGAGACTTTTATCATTTATAAAAGAGCAGAAAACTAAAGAATGATCAGACTGTTTCTCTGGAATATAAATCACACCAGGTTTATGGTAGTCTGTATCATTCGACAACAAAATAATATCAAGTGAAGTGGCTGTATCTAGTAATCTGTGTAGGCGAGTTAATTACTTGTTTAATATTAAAAGCAGTGATGTGCCGGATAATTATCCATTTAGAATTAACCGGCAAATTATCGATAATTATCCGTCGGCTAAAAATCCTTTCAAAATTAGCAGGCTAAATATTATAGTGCCAGTGGAAAAAATGGCCTCATAGGGAGATATATTGGAACTTTTATTTATTTTTTAATTTAATTTAGTTTGTTTTATATTTTTATTTCTTAATTTGTACGATTATTTTTATTTTTGATGGACTTAATTAAATGATGAGATTAGCTAACGGCTAATTATAATATTTTTAGCCGGCTAAATGCTAATTATATAATTAGCATTGGCTAAATATATAATTAGCGGCTAAAAACCCATCACTGATTAAAAGATTCAATAAATTCATTAAAAAAGCATAGTTTTATGATCATCTGTATCAAGTAAATTAATATTTATATCCCCACCGCATACAAACTTATCATTTGTTGGAATTAAATCAGGCGCAGAGTCCTCAAACAAGTTTAAGAAATCAATCACACTTTCTTTTGGCGGTCTATACAACGTACCAATCATAAAAGTATTTTTAGATATTATTATACGTACCCAAAGCTCCTCCAATGCAACATACCACATACCACAACTGCATATCTTAATCCCGTTCTCAGATAAAAGACAACACCACCACCCGCTGTACTCCTTGAATAAAAGTACAGGGTGCGGCAGCATAACTTCCTTTTTTCAAAACTTAATAAAACCCATTGTATGAATCAGAACATTTTTATTTGTTTTTTTATAATGTAGGCACATGCCTAAAGTTTTGTTTTACATAGTTTTGAAAATCAGATAGGTGACGTCCCCATTCTCCATGCACTGAGTAAACCGATTTCTGGCGTTTGTCATGACTCTTGCCAGCATAGCAGGCGTTATGTTGGCAATTTCTTCCTGGATGTGGGTCTTCAAATCTTGTAGGGTCCTTGGACGATTCACATAAACACGAGATTTCACATTAACACGGGTTTTATGCTAAAAATAAGTACCCTAGTTAGTTAAATTAAATAGTTATTTTTTATATATGTTATCTGTGATTTGTATTTTTTCACACGGCCAAATTTGGTAAAAATAAAAGTAGGTATAAATGGTAGGTAGGTAGGTTATAATGTAATAAAAATTTGAAATGGAAAATAGGCTAGGTACCAGCGAAAATTTGAAGACAGAAAAATAGTGTGAAGCATTGCTCCTTCATCACAGAAAACTATAATTTGGAATAAATAGCAAAAATTAAGAATAATGTATTTCGTAAATTACCACCTACGTGCCTACCTATAAGTAGATAATGAAATATGTAGCGAAAATTTTAACAATTTACGCACAGTGGTATTTTGCTAGTCACTCATATGCAACCATGACTCCACCTCTGTATTACCAGTTGCGGATGATACTTTAAACAAGCATTGGTGTCACATGGTACTCTTGCAACAGAGAAGGGGAACTCCATAAATTGACAGGAGAGACGAATTTCAGGGCTTTTTGGGTGTAAATCAGCAGGTGAGATACTTCTGTTATTGAATTTCATTTTCTATATATTGATTAATTTATTTATTATTTGCTATTATTATATTTGTGGTTTATTCAGGGCATAGTGTTACTCAGTAATTATATTTGGTATTTTTCTACTTTTACACAAGGATACGTGTAGGGTTTTTTTATTAAGGTTCAAAGCCACGTGTTGGCTTCAGTTTTTTAGGGCGTCTGATTGATGCCTTCTATATATATTATATTAGTACTTTGAATAACTAAATATCGCTGTAATTTCGTTTTGAATTCATGTCTTTATGACTACCATTTTGTGGTAATTTTGGAGTTCAAATCAAGTTTAAGACTACAAGGCAGTTGACCTTTAAGTTCGATTTTTTTATTAAGGTTATTTAACCAGCTTTGCAGGAAAATCTATAACTCAGGGCAATTGTTAGTCAATCTGTGATATTAAAGGGATTCAAAGTCATTTAGTCATCTCTGATTGGAGATAGGTTATTTTTTTACTGAGTATAGGCTAAGGTAATAAACCCCAAATAATTTCATGTTTAATATTTTTTTATCAATAAGTATCTCTCCTGATCAAATTGCACAAAGCCATTAATTTGATTTGTATTTCTATTAATTAAAATTGCGTAGATGTAAAATACATTTGTTTAAAGTTTAGGCAATTTTAATATTATTTTTGTTAATATTTAATAATCTGTTAATATTCAATCATTTACAATATTTAATTTATAACCCAGCAGTTAGTGAATGTTTATATATTTCCTTTTCAACCAGCAAGGTCACTAATAGGTTTTTGTTCACATTGTAATTTTTTTTCATAAGTAAAAGAAATAATTTCTCATAAATTCTTTTAGGAACTAATTAACAGTTTCTGTATTTAATTATCTACATAGTATATTTGTTATTTACTATTATTAAACTATTATTATTTCATTTGCAAATTTTGGATAATTTTATTGCAAATTATACAGGGTGATTCCTGTTTGTCTTTTATTTCATTTAATTGTTTTCATTACCTAATTTAAATTTGAATACCACAGTTGTGTTTGTTATCACAGCAAGATTGTCTACTGAGATTCTACTTTGTTAAAGTAGAGTTTGTATTTATCCTATGATTTTGGTTTAACACATTTACTGTATTTCATGAGAACATCTTGGCTTACTGGAAGAGAGGAATCTTCAGAACTTTTAACTCCACCACTAGGAACTGGAAAGGACAAAGTTGCTGACATCCAACGTCTCAGAACCTACCAACCAAACGCTAGCTAGCCATCTATTTTGGTTGCAGACTGCAGTAGGTGCATAACTGTTGCACTTTGGAGAGTCCTGATCTACCATTGTTAAGGATATATTTTGGTGAGAGTTAATCTGATTTCTTCGAGGCCAGAGGAATATATCTGTTCTTGTGTAAACCAAATCAATATCTGCTACCAGCAAGTTTTTGTAAAGTCATTGTTGCGTGGTAACAACCACAAATATAGTAGTTTAATCAATATTTAATACATGATCCTTATTCTTTAAACATTCAACACACTAATTGTACATATCCTGCATCATTATTTTTTTAACTGTAATATACAATTATTTTAATCGACTTGTTTAATTTCATCAAACATTCATTATTTTATATTAACTCATATTATTTATTATCGTCTATTTAAAATTATCCTGGCGCTCCAACAGGATAACTTAAAATAACATTTTTCTTCCTACGAACCAACACCTAACCGACAAGCTAAGCCGGAGCTAATGTCAGTAGTTCCTGGTGGATTAAAGCCAATTAATTTCCACTAGGTTATTGCAAATACTGGAACTTTTATTTGAAAAAAGGATATAAAATGTAGGTAAACACTGTATGCACTGTATATATTTCTGGTATAAAGTAAACACATGGGTGAATCTCGATAAGGAAACTTTGTATAATGCATTCATGCTGAGATGCGAAACAAATATTTTCCATTTCAAAAAAGTTTAGCCATTATTAAAGTGTGAAAACTGTCGTTTGCTCTTTTGACGTAGCCTGTAATAAACAACATATAAGTATTTGAATTTTATAAGTAATAATACAAACTGCGGAGACAACTTTCTGGACAATGCAAAAGTGTGTATTCAAGTATAGACATATTACTAGGTTCTATCTGATGTCCAAGTCTATCGGTTTTCATTATTATCCATGCCTATCGGTTTCCACTTTCAAATTTACACCGTTTAAAGTCAATAGCAACACGTAACAGGACATTGGTTATGATTTGGACATTATGATTTTGTATTAGATTTTCTTCGTGCTGTCGGCTGACAGTTTAGGTTATGTGACGATGAATACGATGATCGTCCACAGGTGGTATAGGGTGGGTGGGTAATGCAGTGCCCTTTATTATCGGTTACATTTGTAATTTCATATAAAGGTTTTTTTTGGCAAATTTAATTAGAGAATATTGGCGAGGGCCGTTTAAAAGGTCGTTTTGGGGCCCTACACTACGGTTCGAAGCCGCGCCCGCTCTTCGAAAAGGTGTAACGGCGGCGCTAAAAAATATATTGCTGTCATAATTGTTGCAACAAATAAATATTGTAGAAAATATTTATTTTTGTAAGTTAAAAATGATTGATTTTACAGACCGCCAAAATGAACGAATTAATTCCGAACTTTACTTGCAGAAAGAATAAGAACTACGGGCAATGAAACAGAATAACAATTAACCACTAACATCAAAGTCTACATATTATTATAATAATAATACTAATAAATAATTGGGATAAAAAATTTTTAAAAAAATTTCCTTCGTCGTGATTGGAACTCGCGATATCAGGATTACGACGTTTGAAATCCTACGACTATACCATTGGGCTTCTCTTTCTCTTGTAACATGCATGCCGCAAGGTCTGTTAAATATGTAAACTGTACGTGTTAACCTGAACAATTAATTTTTACCGATATTCTAATTGGAAAAGCATTTCGCTTCAGTTTTTTGGTGATCAGAAGAGTTTGGCAGTCGGTACTATCGATTCCGTTAGCAATATTTTTGATAGGAAAATAATGAAAATAACCTATCTGAAGTTTAATTAATTTGACAGTTTTCGTGGGAGGTGCTTGTCTCGTTAGTGCAATCTCACATCGGCAGATAAAATGAGAAAGAAGTTGAGACGGAGACTCCAGATTTTCGAAGATGAAATAGACGTAGGAGTCGACGTACGGTCTCGAAAAAAAATCTCAAAGGATTAGAGAAAACACGAAACATTCGCGTGAAGCGGTTTTCGAAGCCGTAAAAATTAGAAAAAGGTCTCGGGGGTCCCGCAAAAAGTCGGGATTTCGGCGGGCGTAACGGAACCATTAGGCGCGAGAACAAACGCCGGTGGTATCAGTAAGTCCATATCTCTCTCGATTTTTTTCCCTGATCGACGAAAATTTTGCAGAGGTTTTTTGATACAGCGTTTAAATTGGGAAAATGCGTAGGAAACGGGACGAAAATACCCCTACGCATTGGAGAAGGGCCGAGGGCTACCTTCGGTCGCCTGCGTTACAAATGACTGATTTAATTAGTTCATATTGATTACTTCACATAAATGTAAGTAAATGTTTTTTTCTTAATTTACAACAAATCTATATATTTTTAAGTTTTATGTTATATATTTAATTATAATCATTGTGGACACTTATATTGGGTATAAAACAAAGTGATCAAGTTAGTGTTAAATGTTAAAATTAATTTGTAAAATGTACTTTCAGACTATGACTTTTAATTATTGTTTTACTACAAAACTACATACCTAAGACTGCAAAAGAAAATCAGATTCGCGTTCAGCATACCCGAAAATGGGGGATAGCCAAAATTTTAGAAAAATTTGAGTTTTATGCTTAATTAAATAATTACATTCATTAGCTCATAGTTGTGTATTGTAAAAAAAAATTTCCTTCAATATACACCTAATCTGTGTATTTTTAACAGTTACATATTTAATTATAAGCATTGAAGACATATATTGGGTATAAAGTGATCAAGTTAAGCGTTATAATAAATTATGGAAGAATACAAGTTATGAATTTAGTTTTTTTCTTGAGAAAATAGTTTCACAAAATGTTTACTAAAAAAATGAATTATACTTTCAGCACTTAAAAATAATGTTTTATCATCAAGAACAGAGTATACCCCTACAATTCATGAAAATATTATTTAAAAAAATCGTTTGGTATAATTACATCATTCCAGATAAAAAAATTTCAGCTTTCTGTCTCTAAATTTATTACTTCATATACAAGGGATTATCTCAAATTTCTTTAATACGTATGTATTTTCTTAAAAACAATAGTCTAGAGCAGAGGTCGGCAACCTTTTGAGTCGGAAGAGTCAAAAATTAGAATTTACAAAAAAAAGTTACAAAGTTTTTAAAGAGCCACAAAATTTTTTTTGCCAGCAATAAATAGTACTCGAATAAATAAAGTTTTTTGATAAAAAAAACTAATCTATTTATTCATAAGAAAAAATATCTATTTATTTATATATAAGTAATGTTTTTCACAACAAATTAGATAATATATATATGGCATTATTAGATAATTACTTATTATTTAAGTAAAAAATTAAAACAAACATTTACTTACAACACTAACTTGTACTTCAATAACAAACAATTGAGCAAACAAATTCAATGGGAGCGTTGAATCGATTCAGAACGATTTTTAAATGTTTTTTTTTTTTTAATAAAATAAATAATATTTGCGTATGGAACTAAAGAGCCGGAGGTTCACACCCAAAGAGCCGCATGTGGCTCGCGAGCCGCAGGCTGCCGACCCCTGGTCTAGAGGTTTTTGATACCCGAAGGGTGACCCAAGGCCGTGGGCCTGGATCCCCTGTAGGGCTAGAAATGGGAACGAAAATCGCGATAGCGATTTTCTCCCATTTCTAGTTATTCATTAATTTAAAGAAATTTTTCTCAAAATCATTTTTACTTACTCTCCTACATTCAGTATTTACATCAATGTACTTTTTCATCCAACAAAACTGTTTAAATTTTAAAACCCTATGTATTTTTTCCACTTTAAATCCTAAAGCAAGTGCTTGTTCTAAATTTCTATAGTGAATAATATATGTTTTTTTATCGTAAGAGTTGTTAATAATTTTGGAATTTTTGATTTTGATGTTGGATGTATTAAATGTTCTGGCAAGAGTGGTAAATCTTTGTTTATTATGTGGTTCCCTAGGATAATGTATGTTAATTTCAAAAATGTACCCATATTCAGAATCATCAGGAATTTCATTGATATTATTAACCGAATAGATATCAACCCATTCAAAACCACCTGTTGGTAAACCAGAGCACATTGCAGTACCATACAAATTATTTACATCGAAATACATTAAAAAAGAATTTGAAATGTCGGGGTTGAAATCTTTACCCATATATTTATTATTTGCTTTACCATAACGGTTTGAACATTGTGATACACCACCACTTATTCCTCTTTCAACAAACATTATCATATCAATGTCTGTAAATAATTCTAATTCAATTTGTGAAATTTTCAACATACTATCAAAAGCCAACCCTGAAGCAGTGTAATAATGAAGACCATCTAGTTGATAAGTATTTAGACAGACTGATCGGAAATTTTCAAAAATGTCAGCCAAAAGTAAAACATCAGTTTTTAAATAAAGTTCAGCGTATTGTTGTAAATTTTCAATATGAAATGTTTGCCAAACTTTACAAGCATTTTCATAATCGCTGTCATTAATATCAGAATTATTTAGCTTGCTAAAAAAGTCATTTTTAGGAGGTAACCGTTGGTCCTGTAATTTTTCCCAAATCTGAAATTAACTTTAGTGTTATTGAAATATATTTTCTTTATTTATGGGGAGCAAATTTACATTACCCTTAATTTCGGTACTTAGGGCATCAATGATAAAATGACTGTCGTACACCGATAAGTTGTGAAAAACTACAGGAATGGCATGATTGTCTTGATAATTTAAATTGCAAGAAGAATGAGGAACTCCCCTATATTGGCCTACTTTCAGATCGGTAGGTTGAAATGGTTTTGAACAAATGTGACAATGTTGAGACATTTGAAAATCATTTTTTTGCTGCAGTCATTTACATAGTAAAACACATACTGCCTTTAGCATTGCATATTACTTAAAATGTTCTTATGATGAAGCACTGTCTGATTTTAAATTATATACAGGTAAAAATTGTATACAATGGTTTATAAATCAGCTCGAACAAATTGATTTCAAAGTTAATATTTTAAATAAGAAAAAAGAGACCAAAATACTAAAGGACGGACTATAAACCTTTATTATCAAAGGGAATCTTGACATTTGACTGGGAGTATGAAGTTAAATAAAGTAAATTGGTTAGGTTACAACATTGTTATTTTTATTACTTAGAACTAATACATTTTTCAATCTACATTAACCCATTTATTAATTCGATTTTACTTTAATGTTGTCATGATTTTTTGTTTCATCATCATAATCATCAATTTTAAAGATATTTTTTTGGGGAAATAACTGATGTAATGTAATTACAACTATAATTAATGTTAATAAATAATTCAATCTATATATAGAAACTGTTGCAAAAACCAAACTTATTATAGCTAGTGTTGTAATAAATAACTCAAGTTGAGCTGTCCATTTCCTGAAAAAGAAATACAGACATATTACAAAAAAATGCTTTCAATACATATTAATACAAAAGTAATTCATTATATAGAGTAAGTAACTGACTGAAGTATTTTCAAGTTATAACTTTTTTAATATTTAATTGTTGATATAAATAAAAGTAAATATATGCATGTTATATAAATGCATGCAAATATATGCAATATAAACAAAATTAAATATATACAGTGCCTGTCATAAAATTTAAACTACACTGTGTCCGAGGGCCTCTATGGGGATCTCGGAAACGTTAAGAGATACAAATTTGGTTGAAGAAGGAAAAAGTTGGAGTATTAGGAGAACAATAAAATGCCGCCACAAAATAGATGATTCACTTTTTGGTTTTCGAGTTATTTTGAAAAAACCGAATTTTTGGATTTTCAAATTTAATTTTTTCTGGTGTTATTATTGGACCTAGATCAAAACTGATGGCACTTCTCCACAGCCACTTTCAATGCCCTTTAACGTGGCATTGCCGTTTTTTTAATCCGACGTTCCGTATTTTTGCAACCATCAACAACTCAATTTTTTCAAATAAGCCTCTCACGTTCTGACATCAGATTTTGAAATCCATTTTTATTCCGAATTCAACAGTGAGTAACACTTTATGGTTTAACTGCGTTTTAGTTACATACGCTCTGCAATAGAACAATTTTGGTTGGGTGATAATATTACATGCCGCCATGTGAAACTTTTCTTCGGTTGAAACCATAATAGAAAAAATAACTAATTAATACATAATAAATTAAACACGAAACAAATGTGTCAAAAAATCAACGTTACTTTCAATCCAAATACGGCCATTATCACCAAGACAAAAGTATGCTTTGGAAAACAAATGGATGTGAAAAGAGGGCTCGCAAGGCCAGGCAGGCAACTGCCGAAGTTGCCTGCTTTCCCCCTTAAAGAGGCAAACAGAGCAGAGGAGCTCATCCGCCAAAGAGGGTCGAAAAAGGGCTCGTGAGGCGGAGGGGACCCCTTCTCCATCTCAACAGGCCTTTAAAAAGGCCCATGCTAGGGCCACATATAGCCTGACTGTTAACACGGCCTTGAGGGTTGCGATAGCCGGGGAGAATTTCCCGACTACGAGGCTCTCGACCAAGTTACGCAACAGTCTGGAGATTTTATTTATTTATTTTTGATTTATTTATTTTATTTTATTTACGGGTAACTCCCATTAATTACAATTTTACTTAATTGCTAAAGTTAGTAAAAGTGTATCAACCAAACAACATACATTTGAATAACTAATAGTATAAGCAAAAATTATAAGGTAAATATCTACACACATATACATCAAGTAAATAGTACATCGATACAGTCCAGCAGGAAGAGATATTTCTAAATATAAACAAATCTGGAAATTAGAAATTAAGAATGCTAAGTTTATGCTTAAACCTAACAAAAGGAGTATTAAAAAAGTCAACATCTACAGTGTTACCAGTTGCTGATAACTTAGACAGCAGTGAGTTTTTATCATAATTGTACATGTGAAAAGTCTGGGCGAATGTTGCATTATTATGAGTGTTCCTCCAAGGAACACTCATACAGGCATACAACAGGCATGGAAAAACTTCTGCGAGAGCATTGAAGACGCCTCTAGGATTTATAAGATCATGAAATATAACCACGAATCCAGGTTTGATGTTCTTAGGTTTCCTGATGGTACATACACGTACGTACACCACTAAGGAGGCGTTGGAGCACCTCGTAGATATCCACTTGGTACCTTACCCAATCAGCATAACATACATAAATGCTATAGCTTAACCATCCGAGCCGGATTAAGGGCAACCCACACGGTATTATAGGGTACGAGCAGTGTAGGGTCGAAAACTACTCCTCTCGGTAGCAAATATTTATTATTGTGTGCGAATTCGAGTGAAGCAGGAATCACACACTCAGCTAGCAAAGTGGGGGAGGAGTGGTTCTTAAGTTAACAAAAAAACCATTGAGGTGGTTTCATACAGATATCATATAAGGAACTTGAATGAGTATCAGAAATATACAGGGTGACGCACAAAAAACGGCTAACGCTATAACGTCGTTATTTATTATCCGATTTTAAAAATCAAAAAAACAAATGAAATCGTCTCAAAAACACTACAATTTGACATAAAGAATATTTTTAAAAAACTTCAAATTACTATACAACGACAGTCAATTGTTTTTTTTAAATGGCAAGATATATATTTTTTCACCAATATTTGTAGAGATTTTTTTTATGAATCCAATGGTATATGACAACGATATATTTGGACGAAAGAAAACATGATAAATTTAAAAAACTGTCTATAAAATTAAAATTGTTAATAATTCAAATTAACATCAAAAGTCAAGGGAAACAAAACAATCGATGATCATAAGTCAACAACTGTAGCATCTGTCAACTTGTAAGTACATAAGAGACTGGTATTAGTGGTGTGAAAGTTTAAAATATTACTTTTATTTACAAAATGAATAATAGTGAGCTTACTGATATGTTACAAATATATTTTGAAAATGGGAAAAATGGGAAAAATAGATGTCTCGAGAAATTTTAAGAATGAAAATAGGTACCTAATAAGTAACATAAGAAATTAATTTGATACATGCATACCTAACCAACCTAACATCGCCAATCCCTTGTCTATGATACATGCCACAGTTGTTGACTTATGATCATCGATTGTTTTGTTTCCCATGACTTTTGATGTTAATTTGAATTATTAACAATTTTAATTTTATAGACAGTTTTTTCCAATTTATCATGTTTTATTACGTCCAAATATATCGTTGTCATATACCATTGGATTCAGAAAAAAAATCTCTACAAATATTGGTGAAAAAATATATATCTTGCCATTTAAAAAAAAAAATTGACTGGTCGTTGTATAGTAATTTGAAGTTTTTTTAAAATATTCTTTATGCCCAATTATAATGTTTTTGAGGCGATTTCATTTGTTTTTTTGATTTTTAAAATCGGATAATAAATAACGACGCTACAGCGTTACCCGTTTTTTGTGCGTCACCCTGTATATGTATGTGTATATATATATATATATATATATATACATATATATATACATATATATATATATATATATATATATATATATATATATATATATATATATATACAGCCTTCTAACAAACCTGAAGCCTTAATATATTCCATACCATCCTGAAGCACCGGTTTATAGATTAGATACAGGAAAAATGATGTCATATTCGGGTGTATATTTGTTATGATACAGCCGATTCTGTAAGATATATAGTGATATTTTAAAAAATAAAATGTAGTGTATATTTACACATAAGCCGCACTATCCTGAAGGATACATATTTTTGGTACCATCCTGAAGCAAAATATACAATAATAGGTAGCTGTACAGTTGTTCCTGAAGCACGACAATGTTGCCGTACTTAAGGGTCCATTCAGGTAAACTTGACAGACATGAATTCATGGTTGGGTTGAGAGGTTGGGTACCCGATGGGTGAAGACTTTCCTACTACCGAATTATTTAGATTTCGGAAGTGCACGTAAAGCCGAAGTAAAAAGGCACATGGAAATAAAGTTAGCCCTTATTGCAACGGTACCGGATGTGTCTTATAATTGCAACAAAATTTCTTTTTAATGTTATAAATTATATATCACCGGAAAGATCAAAAGATAAACTAGATCCCTATAGTAGCAAATTTTTGTTTAATACATGTATTTTAGAGAAAACAGTTTTTGAAAATACGCTATTCTAGCACAAGATTGTTGTACTCTTAATGCTGTTATTCCGTATTTGCAGATTCAAGCACAGTGCCAGATGATTTCATATTTTGTTGCCAACGGAAACAGAATGATTTAACTCAGGTAGAAAACTGTTATTAAAATAATAACTTTACTATTGGACCTAATTTTAATTATTTTCGAACTCATATTTTATATTTGACGTTATCATTAATGTAACAATCATACCTAATATACATACCTAATTTTTTAGATATAGGTATTACTATTTATTTATAATAAAAATTGACATATTTAAATGGGTGATGATCCACGGGTTGCTACGGGCTTCATCCTGTTGAAATAAAACGCGCTTGTTGAATTTTCAGTACAAAGTGACTATTTATTTATTTTAATTTATTTCACATACGTTTGAGACTAAAGTTTAAACAAAATATTACTGAGAAGCATAAATATAGAAAGAAATCGATATATTTTAGAACTATAAATTGTAAAAGAGTGACTGACTTAATATATTACATATAATATTTTGGGCTTAATTCAGCACTCCCTCACAAATACCTACCATATCAAAAAAAAAAAAAAAAAAAAAAAACAATATACACAGATAAAACAATAAATTATTTACAATTATTATTAACAAGATATTTTGTTATTGTTTTTTCCTTCGTTGTTGCTTTTGTTTGTTTGGATCAACCAAAGCTAACCATCTCGCTCTTCACTACTTTAATGATTACTCTTATATCCGGGGTTGAAAACGGGTGGCACTGTTAATTTAGTTTATTTTTACCCACGACCATCTCCACAGAAGCTAGCAGCGAACCCCTATACTCTGAAGGCGAGTCAACCATCGCTGTACCCCTTTCATTGCCTCCCCTAAATAAAAAGAATCACAGCATCCCCCTCTTTTAGCGTAAGGCTCATGCTAAGAGTTAAATAGTAGCGGCTAGAAAAGGAGGGGTTACAAATAGTCATAGTTCTATACAACACCAGAGGATTCCCCACATAGAGATTGCAGCTTTAGATTGGAGGATAGACTCGAATGTTGCTACTGTGGAGCGGATTAAATGGGCCATAAATACTTTTGTCCCATATAAGAGTGCGGGTATGGATAGAATCTTTCCGGCTCTGTTTCAACAAGGGTCAGAATACACCATCCAAAATCTGCGTGATCTATACATAGCAGCACTAGCTCTAGGATATATTCCAAAACCCTGAAGAACAGCGAGAGTGGTTTTCATTCCTAAAGCAGGTAGAGCTTATGATGAAGCAAAGGCCTTTAGACTGATCTGCCTAACATCGTTCTTATTGAAAATACAAGAAAGGCTCATAGAGATTTCTGAAAGAGGTCCCACTAATGACTATACCATTATATAGCTCACAGCACGCCTACCAGACAGGTAGATCTACAGAAACAGCATTGCACTCTGTGGTCTACAAAATAGAGAAAACGATTAGCCAGAATGAGCTCGTTATCGGGACCTTCATGGACATAGCTTTCAAACTGCTCAATTTATACCTCCCTCAATGAAGTCACAGTTAGAGCGACTGTGGGTCGAGGGTGTCCGCAGGGGGGGGGAGTGCTATGGAACCTTGTGCTCGATGGTCTTCTTCGTAAGCTTAACAATGAAGGGATTATGACTCAAGCGTATATTATATTTTTGGGAGTTATCCTAAACGAAAAGTTGTCATGGGTACCTCACATAGACAGACAAATACAGAGAGCTACCGCGTCCTTCTGATCATGTAAGAGGCTCTTTGGAAAAATGTGGGGGCTTAATCCGAGAGCCACCTTATGCCTCTACACCTCGGTTATTAGACCCTTCTTTCAATTTGCGTCGATTGTATGGTGGTCAGCCCTCTGGCACGCTATGATCAGAGGCTCTGGAGGCTCTCCTGTCTCTCCCAAAACTGCATATAGTGGTTGAGGGGGAGGCAAGGAGGGCCTCTTATAGGGTCAAGCAGTGGGGGCGGTGGTTAGGTAAAAGCCACGATGGTGGACACCCAAGTATTCTTAAGGAACTTGTGGGAGGAGGCAGTCTGCTGGACACACCCAGCGACAGGATATCTCCCACTTATGTGATTCTTAAACCTTTCACAGTAGAGATACCGGACAGATATGCCTGGCTCGAAAATCCTGATGCTCAGGTCTCGAATGGGCTCGTCTGATTTACGGATAGGTCCAAGGCAGACCAGGGCACAGGGGCGGGAGTCCAAGGCGTGCGCCCAAGGACGAGACTATCCTTCGCCTTGGGAAAGTATGCCACGGTCTTTCAGGCGGAAGTGTTTGTTATCTCTGCATGTGTTCAAGAAAATCTCAAAAGGAGATATTCTAAGCAGTATATCTAGATATGCACCGACAGTCACGTGGTTTTACATGCCTTCATATCCTATAGGATTACCTTCAGGGCGGTCTTAGAGTGTAATAATGGTCTGGCCAAATTGAGACAGAACAACCAAGTAAAATTGACTTGGGTACCGGGTCATTACAACATAACTAAAGCACTTTAAACTACAACAAACTAAACATAACTAAAGCATTTTAGCACTGGCTAAAAGAGGCTCAGGTATAAAGTTTACAGGGCCTGAACCAGTACTCGGGGTTCCGCCGAAGTATGTAACAAGGTCTATTGAAAACTGGATCAAAAAAAGATCAGAGGAAGAATTGTCGAACGGGACTGGGCTGCGACAACCCAGTTTCTTGTCACGGGACTACTGACAAGTCACGCGCATCTCAACAAGCACCTTAACACTATCGGCCTTAGTGTTAAGGCCTGCACAAGAAGGTGAAGGTTTTGCGGACACGATGACGAGAACTCCATTCACATCCTCTGTCGCTGTGCCTGCCTTATGGTCAAGAGGCACAAACATCTGGGTGCAGCATTTCTCCTGTCCCAGAACAGTAGAGATCTTCCCCTAGAACAGCTGTTGGCCTATGCGCATAGCATGGGTCTCTTCCAATAGCTCTCGACGAGCGTCAGGCACAATGGGTTGAAAGACCTGAGTGCGGGTAACCGCGCCGCCTTCCAACAACAATAACAACAACAAATGCCAGGAGAATATGAATTTCCCATATCAAATAATATGGTCTGATGAAAGCATGATCACGAATAATGGTATTTTCAATAGACGAAATGTTCATTATTGGTCTGAAACCAATAAATGTTTAAACAAAATGTCAAGGCATCAACACCGTTTTGGTTTTTAATATCTGGGCTGGTATTTTCGGCAGAATGATTGTAGAACCGTTTATTGACCATCATAACTTAACATCAAAGCATTATCTACATTTGCTGCAAAACGATTTAGAAGGATGCTCGCGATAACATGCCTCTGGCGATAGTTCGCAACTGTTGGATACAGCAGGATGGTGCACCGGCACATAATTCCAGAGCCCGTTTGGGAATATCTTTCAATGAGATTTCCAGAGAAGGTGAATAGCACGCATTCATAAACACCCTGACCACCGCGTTCACCCGATATAACTCCGCTTGATTACTTTGTATGGGGGTTCGTTAAAAATCATGTTTAGCAGCAACATTTTGTTACAGAACAAGATCTGAGGGGGTTAGTTATGGAAGCATTTGTCAGTATTACTCCACAAATGTTAATTAAGGTGTGGAATTCCCTAATAGTGGAAATTATTTCGAACATATACTCTAAATTTAGTTGCTTTGTTCGTATTCGTTTGTTTTTTTTTTATTTTTAGGTCTTCTGTTAATTTAATTTTATTTACGCTTTGTTTATTCCATTAAATTAGTGGCTCAATTCTGCCATTAGATTATTATTAAACACCTAAATGACATAAACTGTCAATTGATATAGCTAATTGTTTATTCTTAAACATGTATATACAGGTCTGCTATAGAAATTTTCTTGATTAAAGCCGAAAAAAAAATTAAAACGGAGTTAAACCATGTGTTACTCATCGTTGAATTCGGAATAAAAAGGGCTTTTAGAATCTGCTGTCAGAACATGAAGGCTGTATTTGAAAAAATTAAGTTGATGACGGTTCCAAAAATACGAAACGTCGGATTAAAAAACCGACATTGCCACGTTAAAGGGCACTGAAAATTGCTGTGGAGAAGTGTCAGCGGTTTTGGTCTAGGTCCAATAATAACACCAGAAAAAAATAAATTCGAAAATTTAAAAATTGTTTTTTTTTTCAAAATAACTCGAAAGCCAAAAAGTGAATCATCGATTTTGAAGTGGCATTTTATTCTTCCCCTAATAGCGCAACATTTTCCCCATTTAACCAAATTTGTATCTCTTAATGGTCCGTCGGAAAGGCCGGCCTACGATGCACAGAAAAAACCGAGGTATAACCAAATGGGACCTTCACCATTTGGAAAATCATAATTTTTTACATACAAAAATGGAAATTGACGACTCTCTCCATTGGTCGAGACCAAAAATATACGCAAAAAACTGAAAAAAAGGGAAACTTTTTTTTTAACTTTGAAGACTCATAACTTTTTTTCTAAAGAGTGTAGAACAACAATTTTTTTTAAAGTTTTATTCCTCATTCAATTTGTTTTCTTTTAGTATATATTTCATTAAAAAAAAATTATAAACTATATTTAAAAAACAGTAATATTTAGAAAAAGACCTCGTCATAACTTTCTTGTGCAAAGAGCTATGTGAATGTTTTTTTTTCAAAAACTGCGTAATTTAATGGACTTCATTTTGTCTCGATTAACATGTGGTGTATTTTTAAAAATAAAACCGGTAGCGGTTTTTAAACGTCGGGGCGCATGCCTCTGCGGCGGGCTAGACGGCGATTTTTTCCCATCGCGATAGCTGCACCCGCGCCAAGTTACAGTATTTAATTTGGTATATTTGCACCTTATAAGTGAGTAGATATCGAAAATTTTATTCTCAAAAATTCTGTGTTTCGTTTTATTTATAATTGCTGAAACATTTTTGCTGCTTTGATTTGAACAAATTTTAATATTTGGTGATCTATAGACAATTATTAATGTATTTCTGATACAAGGATTACATATTTTCCACATGCTATCCTCCAATAAAAATGGTAGACTAGTCGTAAAGTGTGATGACACTGATGTTCTAGTACTATTAATTTATTATTATCCTACTAGCGAAAATTTTAGTAATAGTAATACCAAAGAAATATTCATGGAAACTGGTCACACAAATATGACAACTAACAAAAAAAGATATATTCCTATTCACGTCATTTCAAAAAAATTTGTGAATTTTATTTAATTTTAAATTGCCATGTAGGCTTACCAAGTTTTCACAGCCTCACAGGATGTGATACGACCAGTTCCCTTTTTAAAATGGGGAAAGAATGCTTGGGAGGTGTACTATAAAAATTGCGACACACTCAACCTTCACAAATTTGCCAAATTTGTATAAAAAGTTTGTTATACAAAAATAAAAATGCAAAAGATCTGATTTTTTAGTTTTAATCCTCGTTCAATTTCCTTTTTTTTGTATATATTTCATTAAAAAAAGTTGAAACCTATATTACAAAAACAGTAATATTTAAAAAAAGACAACAAATTGCCAATATTTTTTTAAACTCACTTCGCCATAACTTTCTTATGCAAAGAGCTATTTCAATGTTTTTTTTTTCAAAAACTGCGCAGTTTAATGGGTAGAAATCGAAAGTCGTTAATTTTCTTCTAAAAAGTTGTGATGATTTAGAAAAATAATAGATAATTGTGGAAAGTATATTAAATAAAAAATTTTACAAACAAAACAAAATGTTTAAAGAGGTTGGAACCTTTGGTGTGTAGATAACACTGACGTAGTTTTGGAAAATGTGGAAAACTAAAACTGTGTCAGTATCAAAACAAAATTTAGCAAATTATTTTCGAAAAATGTATCGTCATCAGGATCTCCAGCTTCAGTTTCTTCAGGTTCGCGATTAATATTAATGCAATTCATTTTGCATATTTGAAATTTGAGCTACAATACCTTTCTTTTTTACACTGACATTTTTGCGTTTTGCAGTTTTTGTCATTGCATAATAACGAAATAATTTTCCGTATATCTTTTGGAACTAGAACTTGATGCATCATTTTCGGAACCCTAAAGTCCATCCATATAACAGGAGATCTTTTTTGGTTACCTCACCAATACACCTTTTGACCCATATAAATGTTTGATGATTTGACCTAAAATTGCACATTATAATAAAATGTGCGTACATTACAAATTTTTGTTTTTTAAATTCACCTAAGTACATGTAGTTTGAAACTATCTTCTGTAGGGGGCAATTCCTGAGTTTGTATTTTACTCTGATTTGCATGGTTTAACCGAATTTCATTCAGATATTTTGTATTTTTATTTTTGTATAAAAAACTTACAAATCTTCTGGCGAACCTTATTCCTTCGCCAGGTGCCATTTCGGCAAATTTGTGAAGGTTGAGTGTGCCGAAATTTTTACAGTAGGTACACCTCCCAAGAATTTTTTTCCTATTTTAAATGTGATACTCCCAGCCGTATGACATCCCCATCACGTTGTATCACATCCTCTGAGGCTGTGAAAACTTGGTAATCCTTCACATGCCATTTTAAATGAGGTGAATAGGAATATATTGTTTTTTTTTTGTTAGTGGTCATATTTGTGTGACGTTTCCATGAATATTTCTTTTCTATTACTAAATTTTTTGTGAGTAGGATAATAATAAATTACAGTGTACCATTTTTATTGGAGGATACCATGTGGAAAATAATCCTTGTATCAGAAATAAATTAATAACTGTCTATCCATCACCAAATATTAAAATTCATTAAAATAAAACCATGACAAACGTTTCAACAATTATAAATAAAATAAAACACAACATTTTTAGAATAAAACTTACGATCTCTTCTCGCTGCAAAGTGCAAATATACCAAATTAAATACTGTAACTAGGCGCGGGTGCAGCGATCGCGATGGGAAAAAATCGCCGTCTAGCCCGCCGCAGAAGCATGCCCCCCGACGTTTAAAAGCCGCTACCGGTTTTATTTTAAAAAATAGACCACATATTAATCGAGACAAAATGAAGTCCATTAAATTGCGCAGTTTTTGAAAAAAAAAACCATTGAAATAGCTCTTTGCATAAGAAAGTTATGGTGAGGTTAAAAAAATGTTGATAATTTGTTGTCTTTTTTTAAATATTCCTGTTTTCTTAATATATTTTATAATTTTATTTTAATGAAATATATACCAAAAGAAAGGAAATTAAATGAGGAATAACACTTAAAAAAAATTGTTGTTCTACATTCTTTAGAAAAAAAGTTATGAGTGTTCAAAGTTAAAAAAAAAATATTTCCCTATTTTTACAGTTTTTTGTCTATATCTTTTCTCTCGACCAATGGAGAAAGTCGTCAATTTCGATTTTCTATGTAAGAAAATATGCCTTTTCAACTGGTGAAAGTCTCATTTGGTTATACCTCAGTTTTTTTAGCTCCGAAACTAGAAGGCTTTTCGCGCTCCATCCGACGAACTATAATGTTTCCGAGATCCCCATAGAGGCCCTCCTTATCTCGGACACAGTGTATATAGATTTTTACATTTGTGATATTTTAGTATGTATTTCTCTTAATATAATTTCATAGTATAAATATTTCAACTATGGAGAAAACTTAACTCCTCTTATGGTTTTCAGATTCGATTCATATTCACACATTCTATAAATCTTGTTTAGATAACTAGATTTTGAGAAGTGATCTTAAATCCGCGACATTTGCAGAAACTCTTTATGCTAATACTGTGGTATAATTTTATTCAAAATGAACCTTGTCAAAAATTGTAATTTATTATGTAAATGCAGTGATGTGCCGGATAATCCATTTATAATTAGCCGGATAATTATCGATAATTAACCGTCGGCTAAAAATCCTTTCAAAATTAGCAGGCTAATTATTATAGTGCCAGTGGTAAAAATGGCCTCATAGCGAGGTATATTGGAACTTTGATTTATTTTTTAATTTAATTTACTTAATTTGTACGATTATTTTTATTTTTGATGTACTTAATTCGGAGACTTAAATAAATGTTGAGGATTGCGATATTATAAAATAAAATACATAATAATCCCTATCACTAGATTTAATTTCTCCTTATCTATGACTTATAATATGATGACCTAATAATACCTATTATGTTTATACCTACCTAGTAGGTAAGAATAAATAGATATTTTATTGGTAATTGCGAAAAAGTTAATCTGATGTGTGAAAAATTAAAAAAACTGTATATTCTGCTAACGGCTAATTATAATATTTTTAGCCGGCCAAATGCTAATTATATAATTAGCATTGGCTAAATATATAATTAGCGGCTAAAAACCCATCACTGTGTAAATGTCCAAATGTACAATTTTTTATTAAACTGGATCTTTATCAGCTAAGTTCGATGATAGACACTTACATACTAATGCTATCTGAAAGCAGTGACCAAAGAATTATTTAATAATATAAAAAAATAATAATTTCTATTATTTTTTCCTTTAAAAAATACAACTTTAAATCAATCCGCAAATTTGCACCATCTTCTGGCTACTAGGTGCTCATAGCGACACTCACTTTTTAATCTTTAGTCTGTAAACAAAGATATATGAATCATGTCCTCTACATTCAGCAGAGAATCTCATATACAATATTATTTAGATATACAGGGTTATTCAGAACCTATCCATAATAAAATTTGGGGATGTTCAACATACATGTAGAAATGTGGTAGTGCAAAAAAAAATTTTTTTGGCGGGGTCTGAAAACTATTTAAAAATTTTTCATTGCACGCCACTGGATACTGGTCCACTGTAATGGAGTGACCTTGGGACTGACAATGCAAACTAGCTAGCACGAAAAAAACCGGCGCACCCAGCGCAAAAAAGATTTGCAGCGTTTTTACTTTAAAATAAACTTAAAGATAGATAGGCGTTCCAGGTACAAAAAACTTGTTTACTGTTTTTTGTCGGAATGTGGTATATCCGATGTCGTTGAAGTACAGTTGTCCATCTACGTAGTCGTTTATAATGGTATAACTTTAAACATTGTTTACGGGAAATCCTAATTACTTTTATTAAAATTTTTTTGGTGATATCGATTTCTTATTTAAGTATGCACATATCCTCAAAGTTTTAGAGATGAGTTCTGAATAACCCGATATATTTAACAGAATCCTCCAACTCATCTTTAATTAGCTTTACAGATGAACTAAGTAATTGTAAAAAAATAATAGGATTTTTATTTGACTTCATGTTTAATCTATATTTTTATGTTTGCCATGCTGAAAACAGTTTAAAAATATATAGGGCAAATTTGTAGTAAATTTAATACTCCAACAAATTCAAGTAATAGTAAGCAATATATAAAGCAATTTGTTTTGAGTGGCCCTACATACTCGAATATGTAACCGATTTAGTGAATTATTACAAGAAAAATACATACTTGTCAGAACCGTTTAAGTAAAACAGCTTTATATAAAAAATTACCTGTCTGCTATTGGAAGTTCAATATGCCATAAAGGTAAGGCACAAAGACTTAATGCAAATCCTGGGATAAAAGAATCATCAGGAGTTAACGCCTTGCTAAACCTAAAGAAATAATTAAATATTAAAAACAAACTAAAGAAGGCCTACTCAATAATAACTTTAAAGTTTAATGGTATTAAAGTTTTAATATTCTTTTTAATATTCTTGGAAAATCTCTGCAATTTCACTACTAATTTTGATGACAAAGCGTGACAGAAGTAATTTTAATAAAACAAACTCATTTCATAAGCTACTACGATTTTGTTAAAATTCTACATGACGTTCATTCATAACTTGTGCGGCTCACATCAAAATGACATTTTGAATCTAAAATATAGTCGGTGGTCAGACTATACTCTCAGGAGAGTGGCTCACTTGTTGGAGCGCTTTTACTATTCACTATATTGTATAGTAGGGGGTCCAAGGCTCTGAAAAATGAAATGACCCATGACGGTAAGGTAAATGATTTTTTATTTCACTTAGGGATAGAGGGTTCCTAGGGGCATAAGAAATGACTTGTTGGACCTTTGTTGGCTCTTGCACAACTTCTTAAATAGCAAAAAAAGAGGGCGGAGCCGTGTTTAAAAAATAAGTGATTTTGAACGTTTACACCGTTCTAAAAAAATAACTATTTGAGATATTCATATGATTTTTTATATGTGAATACTTGAGACATGAGCGCTTCTGCCTGTGCTAATAGAATTTGAAAATATTTCTCTGTTTTTTTTTTTTTAACAATGGCTAAAGTCGTAGTTACGAAATTTATGTATCGAAAATTTCAACATGCGGGCAACTATATTAAATTTTCAAAATTTGCACGTACTATATGTGAACGAAATGTGGTCTAAGGCTTGAAAAAGTTTTTAGAAAAAAAACAGTTCCCTAACTTATCTAGTTTTCGAGTTAATAATTTTTAAAGCAGAGCGTTGTTTACACTCGCGCCTGACCCGTGCCAATCAATTTACTGTGGTACGCGCTACCATCTAATCGAATATATCGGAATATTAGGCCAGACTATAAAATTGCGAAATAATTACATTCTTATAGTTTGTGACTATTGTTATTATATATTAGTTTATCAGTGTTTTATCTATTAGTGTATTGTTATTTATTTTAATTGAAACTCATCTTTGACAGGAATTACAACGTGTCGCCTTGTCGGATATCGCACTAGTTCCGTATTTTAGCCCTTAAAACAACTGTTAGGAAAAGCTGTATACATGTGCAAGCAACAGAATACTAACTATAGGCACATTTTTTATCACATTTTACTTTGCAATTGCACTTTTTTATTTTTTTAAGATCCGCCAATGGTTTTTTTGACATCATTTTTGGGATTATTTGATGATTAATATCCACCACATATCCAAAGTTTTTGGATAAATTGAGAACCGGATCAGTAGACTGTTTGTAGACTAACATTTGCTATACAACATGCGTTTTACATGGAGTGAAAAAGTATCTCCAGTAAGAGGTAGAGAACGTAAGTCACCCCGAGTAATGTAATTGAAAATAAATTTTGAGCATCAACCTCCAGCATGTTGTGACGTTAAAAAAATTAAGCATAATGTGTGGTACCTGAAATCCGTAGCTATCATATCAATGGGACGATCTTCAAAACCCTTAATTTTCTTCAGTAACTGAAAATCTTGAATTTCTTTGGCTTCAGCATAAATGGCATTCTGCTTTTCTTGGGTGGAAATCAAGAAAACCTCACGTTTTCCTGTTTTATCTCTATCTTTAAGGCATAGAAAACATACTTTTTTAAAATCCAGAGGCTGACTGTTACTATGACTTGATTTTTGTTCATTAGGGAAATTTTTATTGCCGGATTTCGCATCAATTAGTGCAAGACTCTTTTTGTGAGTATATTATTCAGACCAACACTTCCGATGTCTTTTGTCTTTTTGACTGTGTCCGAATAGTCTTTTATTAATAAAATTGTTGAGAATAATATATGTGTTGTGTTGAAATTTGTGAATTTCAGCACGTTTTTTATAAATTGAAAGGAACTTAATGAAAACAAATTTAAATGGCTGAGGCTTTAGATCTAAAAGAAATGTATCATATGCCAAAAGTCCCTTCTCAATCTTTAAATGAACTTGGCGAACGGGGATTTGCAACTTTAAAAATGATATTTTTATTAGAAAAGACAATGCTTATAGACTATTAGAAAATATTATTCACAACAATTTTATTAATAAAAGTCTACTGTATCATGGGAAGTGTTGGTCTGAATATACTCACAAAAAGAGTCTTGCACTAATTGATGCGAAATCCGGCGATAAAAATTTTCCTTCATGAACAAAAATTAAGTCGTAGTAACAGTCAGCCAGTGGATTTTAAAAAAGTATGTTTTCTTTTTGTTTTGTTGATTTCCACACAAGAAAATCAGAATGCCATTTATGCTTAAGCCAAAGAAATTCAAGATTTTCAGTTACTGAAGAAAATTCAGGGTTTTGAAGATCGTCCCATTGATATGACAGCTACGGATTTCAGGTACTACACATTATGCTTAAATTTTTTAACGTCACAACATGCTGGAGGTGGAAGCTCAAAATTTATTTTCAATTACTCGGGGTGACTTACGACGTTCTCTACCTCTTACTGGATATACTTTTTTACTCCATGTAAAACGCATGTTGTATAGCAAATTTTAGTCTACAAAGTCTACTGATCCGGTTCTCAATTTACCCAAAAACTTTAAATATGTGGTGGATATTAATCATCAAATAATTCCAAAAATGATGTCAAAAAAACCACTGGCGGATCTTAAAAAAATAAAAAAGTGCAATTGCAAAGTAAAATGTGATAAAAAATGTGCCTATAGTTAGTGTTCTGTTGCTTGCACATGTAAGTATACAGCTTTTCCTAACAATTGTTTTAAGGGCTAAAATACGGCAGTAATGCGATATCCGACAAGGCGACACGTTGTAATTCCTGTCAAAGGTGAGTTTCAATTAAAATAAATAATAATACACTAATAGATAAAACACTGATAAACTATTATACACAGGGTCCTGCACCACAGCTCCCTTCTTTTGTAGCTCATGAACCGGTGCCTTTATAAATTTCGTTCAAATTTGACTGCAAACTATTCGTAGAGAGGCACATTTTGAAAATATTTTCAAATATACAGGGTGCTCTAAAAACATGTACCATACTAAAGTTATGTTTTTTTTAATGGAACACCCTGTATATTTTTTCATTTTTGGATTCTACAGAAAATTCTAAACACATTTCATGTAGGATGTCCTATACCTATCTTCAACATTTTTTTGAAATATTGACAGGTGAATATTGACATTTTTGCAACTTTGACACCCTGTAAAATCTAAGCGGTTTGAGATCAAGCAAAACGGTTTCCACATTCCTATCTTAACTTTTCATAAGCTATCGTTTGGTACTAATTTCAAATTTATACAGGAATAAAAAATTTTAAAAATTTTCAGAAAATTTAAAATTTTTGGATAATTCTGAAATTAGTACCAAACGATAGCTTATGAAAAGTTAAGATAGGAATGTGCAAACCGTTTTGCTTGATCTCAAACCGCTTAGATTTTACAGGATGTCAAAGTTGCAAAAATGTCAATATTCACCTGTCAATATTTCAAAAACAGTTGAAGATAGGTATAGGACATCCTAAATGAAATGTGTTTAGAATTTCAGGTAGAATCCAAAAATGCAAAAATATATAGTGTGTTCCATTTAAAAAAACATAACTTTAGTATGGTACATGTTTTTAGAGCACCCTGTATATTTGAAAATATTTTCAAAATGTGCCTCTCTACGAATAGTTTGCAGTCAAATTTGAACGAAATTTATAAAGGCACCGGTTCATGAGCTACAAAAGAAGGGAGCTGTGGTGCAGGACCCTGTATAATAACAATAGTCACAAACTATAAGAATGTAATTATTTCTCAATTTTATAGTCTGGCCTAATATTCCGATATATTGGATTAGATGGTAGCGCGTACCACACTAAAATGAATGGCACGGGTCACAACGCTCTGCTTTAAAAATTATTAACTCGAAAACTAGATAAGGTAGGAAACTGATTTTTTTTAAACTTTTTCAAGCCTTAGTCCACATTTCGTTCACATATAGTATGTGCAAATTTTGAAAATTTAATATAGTTGGCCGCATGTTGAAATTTTCAATACATAAATTTCGTAACTACGACTTTAGCCATTGTTAAAAAAAAAACAGAGAAATATTTTCAAATTCTACTAGCACAGGCAGAAGCGCTCATGTCTCAACTATTCACATATAAAAAATCATATGAATATCTCAAATAGTTATTTTTTTAGAACGGTGTAAACGTTCAAAATCACTTATTTTTTAAACACGGCTCCGCCCTCTATTTTTGCTATTTAAGAAGTGGGGCAAGAGCCAACAAAAGTCCAACAACTCATTTCTTATGCCCCTAGGGACCCTCTATCAATGAGTAGTCAAAAATCATTTACTTGCCGATTTTGAGGGATTTTGAATGCCTGGACCCCCGACTAATAAAATAATCTTTAAGCAATACAATGATTTTGTATAGAGATTGAATATATTACTCGCTATACATAGTGATCAAGGCTACTCTACATAAGACTCTATATGAGAAGCAATGATGAGGGAGACCCTATCTGCCCAAAGTGTGGGGAGGGCGATGAAACGCCTTCCCACTTCTTGGCAGAGTGCGCGGCTTTCGGCAGACTGAGACACGACGTCTGGGGGGCCGGGGAGTTGCAAGGGGAAGAGGTTAGTTCCCTTGAATGGACCGACATTCTGACCTACATTAGAAGGTCGGGTAGGTTCAATGAGTGAAGAGGTGATGGCTAGGTAGGGACGACAGGGGTAGGTAAAAAGGGCCCGCTTGTGGCCTACTTGCCAGGTCTTGGCCGCCCCACTGCTACTACTACTACTACTAGTGATCAAGGCTACTCTACATAAGACTCTATATGAGAAGCAATGTGGTATATTTTGAAAAAAATAAGCAATGTGATTGACTAATCTCGAAACATGTTCGCAAAATCAAGGTTGAAAACTGGATAATGCACACTTACATGTTGACATCAACGATTATTTTTACATTTTTTTTGCGATTGTGGAAATTACTGGACATTTTAGTATTTGTAAAGACCTTATTTAACCGATTTAAGTTATTTATATATTTTTGAAAATCTGGAACCTATCTTACCAGACTCATATGGAATCGCGATTCCTGCATACTTCACCCGCCGAATAGCTCCATATGCTAGCAGTGAGCCACTCTATAATTTTTTATAATTCTGTATAATTTATATACAGATATATATACTAAAGATATAGACAGAGGTATGCACCATCACCACATGAGTGTCAGTCATCCCAACACCAAAATGACTGCCAGCTGTCTAAATGTATTAAATATCCCCAGTGTTGTACAGGCCTCGGACCGAAGACAACTTATTGAGGTTGGAAGATGTACTATAGTAGTTTGCTCTTTCTATCCTAGATTGCGTTACTTATGTCCCACGCTGATAACAAAAATTGTAGTGTATATGCCATCATTCGGCCTCAATCAATTATCTTCGCTTCTGAGACCAGTTCCAGTACGGCACTGAAGCAATGACAATAATGAGACAAAATAATAAAATTAGGACAGAATGGTATACAAAAAACAAGTAGTCAGAACGATATATCAATTTTAAATAAAACCACCCTATATCCCAAAAAAAGCATAGTTATGTCTTCCAGACAGAGCAGTAAGCTTTTCAGATCCAAAACACAGAACAACAGCTATAAAAAAGCCATAATAGCTCTACAAAAACAATTACCCCATTAAATTCATAGAGAAAAAATCCTCTGGAAGCTAAGCCAGCTTCTTAGCCAGCTAAGAAAAGTACATTTTTGTCGGCTAAAAATAGTTTTTAGATAAATTTCCCGCGAAAATTCGAACTTGTGACAATTAATAATCTAAAAATTAGAGTAGGTATCTATAAATTCAAAACCATTATTTTTGAAAAATGTGTTAGAAAAATAGGTAAAGTGAATGATCTCTCATTGTATTAACAGGTGATCAAACAGTCTTTTCATCACGGAAAACTTTAAATCAGGAAACGTACCTCTTTCCTTTTTAGCCTAAAACAAAAGCCTAATGTCTATTTGAAATTGGTAATAAACTATGTGATATTTATTCACAAACAAAAGGTATTTATGTTTGAATCTTAATTTGGCAATGGTAAAAATTGTAAATTTTTGTTGAAAAAAAAAATAATCTCTTTGTAGAAAATAATAAAAATTAGAATTTACAGTCCATCCAATACATTATGACATTTGGACAAAATAGACTTGATTGCCCTATGGGGTGACAAGATCCAAAATTGACGACGAAGGAGAGCTAATAAGGTATTACATCCAGGATGCAAATAAATCCTATGAAAATGAGAAATAATTAAACCTGTAAGATTAGCTGGCGCCCGAGCAGGGACCTGAACCATGGACCCTTGGATAAGATAATTTTGTAAGCTATAAAAAATGATTTTTTTCTAATTCACAGCCGACCGCGACGGAATTACTTTTATTATCAGTTATACCCTCAGATTAATTACATGGTTAATCTGAGGTTATACCGCCTACCGTCTAGATGAACTTAAAGGCTTAACCAACCCTCATCCATAAATCCTTAAGAGAGTACCTAACGTAAACCTAATGATGCTGAATTCCAAATATAAGAATATGACTAGAAATGGGAATTTCGTTCTCATTTCTCGCCCTACCGGAAGTCCAGGCCTGCGGCCTGGGGTCACCCTTCGGGTAAAAGAGCATCTAAAATAATATTATTTTTAAGAAAATACATATTAAAGAAATTTGAGATAATCCCTTGTATATGAAATAATAAATTTAGACAGAATGCTGAAATTTTGTATCTGGAACGATGATGTAATTATACTAAACAATTTTTCTTAATAATATTTTGATGAATTGTGAGGGTACCTACTCTATACTTGATGGTAAAACATCATCCATATATATTAAAACGCGTCGATTCTGTCTCGCTCTAAATTCCGTCGCCGAATCGACAAATTTTCTAAGCTATCTCCTCCGAGAGGGGATCGCTTCGCGATCCCCTCGGGCGACTGGAGGTCGCCCCGAGCCTTTCTCCTATGCGTAGGCGAATTTTCGTCCCGTTTCCTACGCCTTTTCCCCATTTAAACGCCTTTTTCAAAAATCATCTGCAAAATTTTCGACGATCGCCGTTCGGCGAGAGAGATGCGGCTAGCACCGGCGTTTGTCCTCGCGCCTAATGGCCCCGTCATGCCTGCCGAAATCCCGGCCTTTCGCGGGACCCACTCGACCCCTTTTCTAATTTTACGGCTTCGAGAACCACTTCACGCGAAACTTCCGACCTGTCTCTGATCTTTTGAGATTTGTTCGAGGCCGTATGTCGAGTGTTTCTACGTCTATTTCGTCTTTGAAAATCTCGAGTCGCATCCGTCTCACTTCTTTCTCATTTTATCTGCCGATGTGTGATTGAACTAACAATAAACCTCTCCTACGAAAACTGTCAAATTAATTAAACTTCAGATAGGTTATTTTCCTATTTTCCTGGCACGTACAGCGTACGTACCTACTTAACTGTATCAGCGTCAGCCACAGCCGAGTGACGCGGTAGCGCAATGATATAGTCGAAAGATTTCAAACGTCGTAATGCTGATTTCGCGAGTTTGAATCACACTTGAAGCACATTTTTTTTTTACTTTTTAATTCCAATTATTTATTAGTATTAGTGTTTAGTTATTCTGTTTCATTGTCCGTAGTTTTTATTTTTTGTGCAGGTAAAGTTTGGGATTAATTCGTTCATTTTGGCAGACTGTATATTCATCATTACAAAACCTTACAGTGTAAGGTTTTGTACAGAAGGTAGAACTTACACCTTACAAAAGTAAATATCTACAATATTAATTTGCTGCAACAATTATGACAACAATATATTTTTTAACGCCGCCGTTACACCTTTTCGAAGGGCGGACGGGGGTCCGAACCGTAGCGGAGGGCCCCATTAATAAACCTGATAAAAATGTAATTTTTTAAGTGCTGAAAGTAGAATTCATTTTTTAATAAACATTTTTATCAATGGGGCCCTTCGCTACGGTTCGGAGTCCCGCCCGCCCTTCGAAAAGGTGTAACGGCGGCGTTGAAAAATATACTGCTGTCATAATTGTTGCAACAAATTAATATTGTAGGAGATATTTACTTTTGTAAGCCAGAATGATGAATTTTACAGACTGCCGAAATGAACGAATTAATTCTAAACTTTACCTGCAGAAGAATAAAAATTATGGACAATGAAACAGAATAATTAAACCCTAATCATACTAATAAATAATTGGAATTAAAAAATAAAAAAAAAGTTACCTCCAGCGTGATTCGAACTTGCGACATTGAGCATTACGATGTTTGAAATCATGCGACTTGTACCATTCCGCCACCGCGTCACTCGTTATCGGAGTGACGCGGAGTGATACAGAAGTGTTTGGCAATTAGTACTATTGATTCCGTTAGCAATATTTCTCATAGAAAAATAACCTATCTGAAGTTTAATTAATTTGACTGTTTTCGTAGGAGGTGCTTGTTGTTAGTTCAATCTCACATCGGCAGATAGAATTAGAAAGAAGTTGAAACGGACGCGACTCAAGATTTTCAGACTAAATAGACGTAGAAAAACTTGACCGTCTCGAAAAAAATTTAAAAAGATTAGAGAAAGAACGGAAGTTTCGTATGAAGCGGTTCTCGAAGCCGTAAAAATTAGAAAAAGGGTCGAGGGGGGTCCGGCGAAAAGTCGTGCTAGCCGCATCTCTCTCGCCGATCGACGAAAATTTTGCAGAGATTTTTTGAAAAGGCGTTGAAATTGGGAAAACGCGTAGGAAACGGGACGAAAATAGGCCTAGGCATAGGAGAAAGTCTTGAGGCAACCTTTGGTCGCCCGTGGGGATTGTTTCGCGATCCCCGTTCGGAGGTGACACCTTAGAAACTGTCGATTAGGCGACGGAATTTAGAGTGAGACAGAATCGAAGCGTTTTAATATCCAGGGTGTCCCAAGATAATGTGACACATTTTAATGGGTTATAACGTCAAGGCAAAGTGAGATAGTGACTAGCGGTTTTCACTGGTGCTCTTAATTTTACAAAAAGTTTTCTTTTGTCATTGGTACTAGTTTGTTTTACTTCTACAGGTGCTTGAAAAAAATTGCCACTTTTTAATTCAAAATTGTGATGATTTTTTAAATGGAACACCCTGTAGATTATATTACTATTCGATACAGACACTTTTCCTCTTTTCAAAAATGTATAGTTTGATAGAGTTATACCAAAAAGTAAAGGAGTTATTTGAATTCACACATCAGCCCTTTTCAATAAACCATAATTTTTTTGCAAGATCGCATTTTATTTTTTTTTACATTGTCAGTACAGAATAACGGTATGCATCAACTAAAGCTATTATTAAGAAAACAACTAATTTAATACAAACTTATGCAAATTAGATTACAGCATAAATTACCAAGTTATTGAAACAAAAACACACATTAAGAAGAATTGAGTTTGAACATACATACATACATGTATTAAAAAATACTTATAAAATAATTATAAAGATGTATTCTACATCTTTAATGTTTGAGGTTAAATTGCTGAATGTGCCCACCGTTTTCTTCAATGTACTTTCGCAATCTAAACTGCATATTGTTGAAGGCAAGTTCTAACATTTCCGGTGTTATGGTCTGAAAAACATGAGTTATGTTTTAGTTGTTTTATATTTTGTACAACAGGACTATAACAGCGATCTTTGACGTAACCCCATTTGAAAAAATCAGGTACCGTTAGGTCGGGAAAATGTGCAGGCCATTCTATTGGTCCGGCTCTACCTATCTATCCTTTGATGTATTCCATTATTCTGTACTGACAATGTAAAAAAAATTAAATGTGATCTTCCAAAAAAATATGGTCTATTGAAAAGGGCTGGTGTGTAAATTGAAATAACTCCTTTATTTTTTGGTACAACTCTATCAAACTTACATTTTTGAAAAGAGGAAAAGCGTCTCTATCGAATGGTAACATAATCTACAGGGTGTTCCATTTTGAGATACAGGATGTTGAAGCTGTATAAAAAGCTTGCACGTTTAAAGTTCCATAATTATTATTAGGTATTTCAAACGATTTCAATTATTATAATTGTGGATGGTTTCATAAAATATATAAACACACTTTTTTGTACTGGGCGGAAAATGGGCAGAACATCAAAAAAATCATATTATTTTAAACGTTAAGTCAGTTGTGTTAAAAATACAGTACTACCAATTAGCAAACATCCTGTAGCACCAGTTTTATATATGGAGCTTTGGTGCTTATTTAAAGTTTCTATTCTCCTTCCTGTAATTTCTGAATGAATAATGTGTTTACTTTGGGAAAACACATTTCAATTACTGTTTTTTTAGATAATTATATTATCTTTATAGTTATCGATATTATGTAGCACTTCTTGTTCAGCCGGAAATAAAATTTATTGTATTAGGTAAACTTATTACTTCCATTACCTAAATATATTCATGTGATATGTCTAATGTATGATATACGTAATATGCGTTAGAAGAGAACAGTCTCTACCAACAGTTGCTTGTATATGATAGTGATAGAAGTAACATAGTGCTGTTAACTTTTTGTATAAATTGGCTAAAAATCAGACTGACTTGTCCCTATTTACTAGAGCCAATGAATTGTTCTATACCTAGAAGAGAATCATGACAGTAACTTATATTTTATAATGCTACTGGTCAAATAAATCTACTAATTAAATCACCTAACTACAACATGTGTAAAATTTTAATGACATCTCGAATATAAGTGACATTCAGCCTTATTCTATAACTATAAATGGGTATACTTTCCGTCGAAATATCTGATAGAAAATAATTTTGGCCATGCAGGCCTTGTCAAACAGCAATTCCAGCATCGAAATATGCATACGCAAATACACACAGCTGCCTCTAAATGATTTGACATTTGATTAACCTAACAACTGCTGAAACTTAAGAACTATTAACTTCCAAATACGCATTAATTCTTCCCACAACTTCTCAATGGAATTATTATTACTATACATAGTTTCTTTTGGGATTACACCACCTAACAAATTTTTGTAAAATAACAAAAATCAGGAAACCAGAAGCATACAAATTAAATATTAAAAGTGCAGTATCAAGGCAAACTTCTAAAGTTTGCCCCAAAAAACCACCGTATAATACGTAATAAAATAATATTTGATAAATTAACTACATTTTATCAGTGATTTTTCAGTATTATACAAAATTTTGTAATATTACATGTCATATTTTAAAATATTTCTAAATAAGATAATTATTACAATACAATTTAAATGAAATTAAACACTAACTAGCTTTGTACTAAATGTTTCGAGTTGATCCTCAACTCTTCGTCAACAGAATGTTTGTACGGTAAGAGCTCTTTGTATGATAAGAAGTATTTTTTGTCAGATTGAAATTTTTAATTAAATTTTGGGGCAAACTTTAGAAGTTAGCCTTGATACCAGTGGTGGCTCCTCCTTAAGGCCGCATGGCCGCGCACCCCTCCTCCAAAAATACCAAAGAAATCCTTACTATTATAATTATTGTAAATTAAATGCAAATGTTAAAACATGTATTGTGGTACAAAACTATTATTAGGAAAGGCTCGAGCGCTTGAGCTATCGTACTCATAATGTCACAGTCCACATTACTGGATCACCACAGCACACCACTGCACAGTGAGCAAAGCATCACAGCTTCGTGGCCGCACTTTGAGTCGCGGCCCAGGTAACTATGGCAACCGACCCGATCTCCTTTTCGATTAGACTCGTTAGATACTTTCCGTATGCTTATATTATGCAGATTTGGCCGCTATTATTTCGCGGCCCTACGCCAACATTATTAAACATTATAACTTATTTTTAACACATTACATATTTTTAACATTATTAAATAACTTATTCAATTTTTGTGAAAAGACAATTTTATATATTACTTAACATGAATACTGTTAGTAGTATAATTAGAGCTAATTTTGCAAATCTTCCACTGGAAAATAAAGTATAAATAAAAGAATTGGGCGTTGCCTGCCCAATAAAATAATTTCGATGAAAAAGTTATGGAAAAATTTATTTCTATGAAAGACCGTAGAGCTGATTTCAATTTTAGAAAGTGAGTGCACCCGTGTATAAATAACTGTATGAAGTTTTGTTTACCTAGGTAATAATTTAATGTGTCGTTTGATAATTATAAATTGAATAACTAAAATTCTTTTGAGTTTGTGATTGTGCCATATCGTTTTTAACTAACGGATATCTAAAAACTAAAAATAGTTAAGTTCCTGCTTCCTGAATTCTCGTTTTCAGCTTTTTGAAGGTAACGTCGTATATGTAAATTTTTGGTATCTAAATATTAATTACCTACTACCTACCTATTTAAATATTATTTTAAACAATTTTTGTCGAGATTTCCGTCAATCGTATTAAAAAGGAGGATATTTGTGTAACGAAAGTTATTTTTTCAAGCAAATATTTTTGCTATGGGAATTTCTAATTTATAATTTTAAGGGGTTTGACCTTGAAATAAGCAAAATTTTCGCCTGCGCCGCATTTTTTTATTTCTGCACCCCCCCATATCCAAATGTCACCAGCCGCCACTGCTTGATACTGCACTTTGAATATTTAATTTGTATCCTTCTGATTTCCTCCTTTATATCATTTTACAGGTGGTAGCAGATATACTGGGCCGGATCACCACCGGAAGTGACGTCACAACGAGCTGGGTGGACAGCTAGCAGCGACCTAGGGCACGGAGCTGCTGGTCATTGGCTTCAGAGGGTGAAGAAGAAGACTTAAGATACATCTTTGCAGGTGTAGGAGCTCCAGGGGCTGCAGAAGAGCACCCCCATGTAGGTTCGTCACGATGGCGGCCTGATGTCACGAGAGGAGCGGATAAATTTCCGACGGCGCTCCCACTGAACTGCGCACGCGCTAGTTTGAATCTATCTCTTCTTAAATATTAATCTTTTATGGCTGTTTTATATATAAATAAATAGTTCAAAAACTCAAGGCATAATTTAATTAAGGATAAGGACTCTTGAAAAACTATTTCTGTTTAAGTTTCACTGATGTATTTACTTTTGAGAGAAATGCGTGTTCTCAAAATTGGAACGTTAGCAATGTGTGTAAATTATTTTTATTAGTAGCTACCTACTTCCAAAAAGACGTAGGTTAAGAAATAAGTTTTTATTTCTTAAGTCATGCTTATATTGCTATTGCAGTACATATAGAAATGTATAATAAAAATAAAGCAAATATAGTGACATGAAATGTTAAAAAAGATGATAGATGAACATTTGAGTTGCACTTTTGTTTTCTATTTTCATGTAGGTATGTAGGTACTTAATTTTTTCTTTTATTTGAACAAGTTATAGGTTTGTAAGTACCTACCTATGTGTATAGAAAAACAAATAGATATGTAAGAGTTAAGTGAAAATCAAACAATTGTTTTTGTGGCTGTGGTAGGTGAAAAAATAATAAGGAAATAAACAAAAAACATATCCTGCTTTACGATGACATATAATTACAAATTTAATCTTACATGATAATAGAACATACATACAGGTCATTTATTTACTAGAAAATTATTTTTAATATCTATATAATCGGCTCAGGGTTTAGAGTCTCGATCGCTCAACCCAGAGGTCGTGGGTTCTAATTCCAATTCCACCAAACATTTTTAATTAAATTGTTTACTCGTAGATCAAGGCATATTCGAGGGCCAGGGATGGCTTGGCAACTATCCTGGCGATAGCCTAGGATGGGAAGAATGTCAACTTGGTGTTAATGTGAGAGATTAAAATCAGTTGATGTTTGACTGTCCCCCTAACTAATGAGGTTTTCCAAGTTTCACTCATTCCACCACTGAATGGTGGTTAGGGCCTATGTTGGAAGGTATGAATGATCTTTTAATAAAAACACACTGTAATAATTTTATATTCCTTTTATTTAATGTTTTTACTATGAGAGCTTTCTTGTAACTAACTTTAATATTCAGATTTGGTGTTGTTGGTAGGGGCACAGTTTTGTTACAGCTTATATGCTGTGGTTTTGTGAACGACTTATTCTTAGAATAACACAGCGATACTTAAAGAAACGCTGGGTCGCCGCCAGTCATAGCAGACACATAAATCCTTCTTATTAAGCTAACCATAATCAATTTGTTGGGGACTTATCCCGCTTATTTTAATTGCATTATACTCGAATTTCGTTAACAAAAGAAATGATGCAACTTTTGTTAAACTCAAGAACATTATTTATTCATCTCTGTTTCTCACATGCTTGACAACCCAACTGTCCGATTGGCAGTGCCAACTCTGTTAAATGTTACAATAATGATGTACTAAGACTAAACTAAGAACTGAATACAATTAGTAAGAGTGAATATCATTTTTGTTAATTTTCATGTGCTTAAACCAACATGTCCCCTCTAAATTGTATGAGCTTTCACTTATTTCTTTACGGGGAGCTTATACAACTAATGGTCCAACATTTGTTGCAAGAGTTAGGAAAAACCCCACAAAAACCTAACTATAGACCTATGAACAAGTTAAAACTATAACATTAAACCTTATAAACTTAACATTTCAATGAAATAACTCGTTATCAGAGTTTACATTAAATTTACTATTCTCTCATCTTGCAGTCCCATCTTCGTTCCCTGAAGTGGATGTGATGGTAAATATTTTGCTAGTAGGTCAGCCTCCTGATGACCTGTAGGCAAAAATATTTCAAACAGACAGTGTTTTTGTTTTCTTAGTTAAGCCTAAAAAGAAAATAATTATCCAATTTATAAGTGTGAAAACCGTACCTATATATGATAATGTAAAATAAATTCTATATAAAATATTATACAATAAATGGGTAGTTTTAGTCAGTAATAACACAAAAAAGGTGGTAACCCATATTCGTCATTTTCTGAAACTTTTCTTAGTACCACGAATTGCATAAATCTGTACCAGTATGTTATTGCCACACTGTATATTTTTTATAAAATTTTATATAGAATTGGCATACAGCCTTTTAGACTTTGTAAATATAATTTACCACTACGATTGCAATAATAATAAAAAGTTGTAGATTCTTCTGCCTTTGTTGCCTTTTTCATCAGAGAATATTGAGAATTATAGTCTTTGTTTGATATCATTGAGCCATACGTTAAATTCTATAAAAAAAAAATATTCATTTAAATATACCTACACCTGCAGGAACAATAAAAAGATTATAATTACTTACCTACCTTGAAAACTCTGGAAAGTATAAATTTCCTCAATTATCTCATATTGTTCATGCACGCAGAAAGGTAAATCTGACTTACAAAAATAAACGAAGACAAACGCTGACCAGAAATGATTTCACCTACCTGGAGAAGGGTGGAAACGAGGTATTTTCTTTCAGCCGTAGTCGGAGGATTTTTACTACTCAGCAGCTTCTTTCCTGAGGACACCGGTGGTTTTGTTGTGATTAGGTTTGCCGATTTACATCAAGGTTTATGCAGTTGTAGCACCGGATCTTGTTTCATCTCGTACTGTGCACGTGCACGCCGTCTTCCTCTCCAAAAAGAACGGTGGTGCACAAGCGCGCGGAAGGTAACTGGGGTAGGATGTCACAGGAATATGGGTGGGAAACATTTCCGGTGTAGACCGCGAAAAATACAAATTAACTAACTAAATGATAGCATGAACATTCCGCCCACCAAAATAAAGTACTTATTTTCTTACGATTTAGAATTTTGCAGATGCCTATAACTAACTATACGAAAAAGGTGAAACTCCTTAGTGGAGGGGTAAAGGACATAATTTTGCTAACGGACGATCTATTGTTCCTTTGGCAGTACGCACCTTTGCCACTCGAGGGTTACCGTCACTACTAGGGTAAAATTTCAAAATGCGTCCCAGTTGCCATTGCAGTGGTGGATGTAGATTATCTTTGATTAATACACACTCATTAAATTGAGGAGGATTCTGAGGGGTATTCCATTTGTAGCGCTGCTGGAGAGTGTGAAGATATTTCAAACTCCATCTACGCCAGAAATCCTGGTGCAAGTGTTGAATCAACTGCCATCGGTTAAGCCGGTTAAGTTTTAAGGAAGTGAGATCCTCATCGGGAGGTGACGTTAATGGTTCTAAGGTTAGAAAGTGACCCGGAGTGAGAATCTCAAAATTATATGAATCTTGACTTAAAGTGCACAATGGACGAGAATTGAGTGAGGCCTCAATTTGAGTTAGCACAGTAGTTAGTTCTTCGAACGTCAGAATTTGATTACCAATTACTCTTTTCAAGTGAGCTTTCATGGATTTTACACCGGCCTCCCAGAGTCCCCCGAACTGAGGAGAGGAGGGGGGTTAAAATGCCACCTAACACCAGAGTTTTCCGCTGCTGCCTGACAATAAGAAGAAAGTAAGCGGTTCGCTCCTACAAAATTAGTTCCCTGATCAATATATAGATCGTTACATCTACCCCTTCGTGCAACAAATCTTCGCAAAGCGGCCAGGAAAGCCTCAGCAGATAAACTGGAGACCACTTCCAAGTGAATTGCCTTGGTGGCAAGGCACACGAATAGACATATGTACGCCTTTTCCGACCGAGACCCTCGTCTCCTCTTTTCAGTGATAAGAATAGGACCTGCAAAGTCAACGCCACTGTGCGAGAAAGCCTTCACTTGTGACACTCTTGCCGGAGGGAGATCAGCCATAAATGGTTCCTGGACTTTAGGCTTGACACGAAAGCACCGATAACACCGTGATAGGACATGGTTGATGGCACGTCGAGGACTCAGGATCCAAAACCGTTGTACTACGTTGTATTACTTGTAGAGCCTGATAAAGATCTAATTCGGAAAAGGATCCCACATTCCACTGCTTATGATCATGCATAGAAGCATTCAGTCGAAATCTTTGACAGTATGCCACTATCCTTTGAATTTTAAGTAACGAAGAGAATTTAACCAACAGCCGAGTTATCCAATCACTTGGAACCAAAATTGTACATTCCACTTTTCTCTGTTCACATTCGACCGCTGTTTCAATCAGAGATGAGTTTGACGCACATCCAGAAGAAGGAATTCTTAGCTTTATGGAAATAAAGCTCGAGGGGTTTGTAACCACAAAGGGCCCGCCCACCATAGCGGATGTCCACACAACTCAGTCGGGGGAAGTCCCCGAGATACACAATCAGCAGGATTTTCTTTGCCTGCTACATGGCCCCAACAACTAGGAGGTATTCGTTCTTGGATATGAGTGACTCTATTGGCAATGAAAGTTTTCCATTTGTGAGGAGAGGACCGAATCCAAGACAAGGCCACTGTTGAATCAGACCAAGCAAAAACTCGATCAACAGGAAGATGACTTTTATAAGTAGACATTACGAAATGTATTAAATCTGATAACAGGACTGCGGAACAGAGTTCTAAACGGGGAATTGATATTCTCTTTAAAAGAGAATATCAATCCCACACACACACCAAATTGTGTGATTGCATTGTCCCTAGAAATCTGTCTAAAATAGACAACAGCGGCAAAACCAACCTCAGAGGCATCACAAAATCCATGTATTTCGTTACTTCTGATATCGATATTGCTCAACAGCAGACGAGGAATAGCAATTATCTTTAAACTCATGAGCTGAGACTTGTAAAGTAACCAACGAGCTTGACATTCTGAAGAAGGTTGCTCATCCCAGTCTAGACCCTGGGTCCATAAACACTGCATAAAATGCTTTGCCATGAGTGTGATAGGAGATAAAAAACCGAGAGGGTCATAAACTTTTGAAAGATCGGACAACACGTTTCCCTTGGTGCATGGCTTTTCAGTATGATCGACAGAATAGGAAAATGAGTCATTTAACGGATTCCATTGCAAACCCAAAACTTTTAAGCCGCTTGGTGGCTCAGAATCGAACGACAGAGGATGTTGATGCTTCTCCGGAACAGAAGACAGTAACTCGGGATAATTGCTGGACCATTTTCTTAATTCGAATCCAGCTTGAGATAATAAATCAACAAGTTCAGCTTTCATTTCACAAGCTAATTCAAGGGAGCTAGCACCTGTTACAATATCATCAACATACAAAGAAGATTTCACAATTTGGGATGCGAGTGGGTGTGTTTCCTCTGCCTCTTTTGCTAATTGGATTAGACAACGGATGGCAAGATACGAACTGGAAGAAATTCCATAAGTCACGGTGTTCAATCGAAAGAATTGAATAGGTTGAGAATTTGAAAATCTCCACAAGATGCACTGGTAATCGCGGTGAGGTTCATGAACAAGGATTTGCCGGTACATTTGGCAAACATCGGCAGTGAAAACAACTCGGTAGGAACGGAACACTAACAAAATCGAAGCAATATCCTGTTGTAATTTAGGACCGACTAATAGAACATCGTTTAGGGATGTTCCAGAAGATGTCTTTGCTGACGCATCGAAAACTACTCTAATTTTTGTGGAACTATGGTCTGGTCGAACGACACAGTAATGTGGGATAAAGAAGGGTCCTTTTCAAGCCGATTCTCCAAAGATAAAAATCTCCTTAAAGCAAGATTGTACGATTCGCCAAGTTGGAATGGAGTATCACGAAAAGGTAAATTCACAACAAATCTCCCATCGGGGTTACGATAATGTGTTTTTCTGAAAATATCCTCACAGAGTTGATCCTCTGGAGAAGAACACCTTTGCTGAGGAATTTGCTCTAATTCCCAGAACGCTTTATCACTCGTTTCCAGTGCAGAACCTAGAGACGTGCAAAAAGACTTGATGGAACCAGTAGGATCATTATTCACTCTACCAAGAATTACCCAACCCAACACCGTCTGAATTGCGCAAGGCTCATAATAACCTCCCCTTTTCACCCCAGGTAACAATATGTTTGCATATACATCTGCACCCAAGAGAATGTCTATGTTACCTGACTTTCCAAACTCCGGATCAGCAAACGACAAATTTTGAAGATGGTGCCATCCCTGGTTGTGGACAGACACAGGAGGAATGTTTTCACAAATGGTTGAAATGACCAACATCTCAATGTCTAACACAGGTTGAGGTTTAGTAAATGGAGTCATGGTACACACGACTTTACCCAAATTGGAATGTGTATTCATTTGACCTAAGCCTTGAATAGGAATTGAAGAAGAAGATCTGGGTAATGAAAGGTTTTTTGCACACTGCTCAGTGATAAAGCTAGATTGACTTGCAGAGTCAAGTAAGGCTCTACACCTTTGAAAATTGCCTCTCGAATCCTTGACCTTTACTAACGCAGTGGCAAACAACACAGAACTTTGATTGGTGATTGTACTTGCCATAACCTGAAGTGAAAGGTCCTGCGATACTCCCTCCTCATTTTTTGGATTTTCATCAGAGACTGACGGATTTTCTGAATGAAAATGTAAAAGACTGTGGTGTCTTTTATTACACACACGACAATTGTACTTCGAAATACACTTTGCAGATGAATGAGAACCAGAAAGGCAATTGAAACACAACCGCTTATTTTTCACCACGTCATTCCTTTCCTTAGGTTTCAACTTCAAAAAACCATCACATGAAGATAACAAATGATTTTGTTTACAATAAACACACACAGGTTTGTTGGTATTAGTTATTAACGATAAAGAAGATTTTTTTCTACTTGCTTACTAGTCCCTCTTTTTGATTGTGACGTAGAAGGGCCACCTGATACTATGGCATCGGTTTCTAAAGCCTTACACTGTTTCTGTACAAAGATAAAAAGTTCATGAAAAGTGGGTATTTCTACATCACTAAACTCTATTTAAAATCTAGTCCTTATGCTAGGATCTATTTTTTTTAATAGCCAATTAAATTTTGTGAAATCCCACCAATCACACTGAAACTGATCTAATGCGCCTAAATTGTCTGAAAATATTGATAACAAATTTCTCAAAGCAGCTGCGGCAGGATTCTTATCTTCTCGAGTCGACTCGAGTAGAGAAGTTTTTGCCGTTTCGCGATTCTTATTAAATATCGTGTCGATTCGATCTCGACGTTTTCTGTCATTTTCAGTCGACACACAAATAGGTGCCGAGTGGTTAAGTTCGCTCGCCATAACCTCACAAACGAAAGGTTTTTGAGCTATTTGAGTAGAAGGGAACGAAATTTTTTTAATCCATTGGAAAAAGACTATCCAGTGATTTATTTGTGTATTTATTTAAAAAATGTAAATATATTATAGATTCACGTAGATGTAATTGTTGAATGCCTAGGTGAATTACGGTTGATGAAATTATGTTCTTCTTGTGTAGGTTTAAGGATGGCAATATGAGTGCCAGGTGCCATCTACAGCACCTACCTGGCAAATTAAATTTGGCTATAAAAAGTTCCTTGTTAATATTTATTTCACGTCTAGTTCTTGGAAATTTTATATATTCCTCACTTAAGTGTGCATCTATGGCAGAAGTAACTTCTTGAATGTACCTAAAATATGTAAATAAAATATCATTAAATAAATTCTAATCTAATCTAATATCTGATCAAATAATTCAAAATATACCTATGCACACAAGTTTGGCTAATTCCTATGTTGAAGTTCTCCCCCACTCTACGCTGATAACATCCTGATGCATAGAATATTAAAGCCGTTAAAATCTTCTGCTCTACTGATACTTTTGATTCATATTTAGGGCGTCTTATATGTGATGTTAACATATTTACTAAATTCCGAAATAACTGTTTATTTACTCTAAAAAGTTCAATAAATCTTTGTTCTGGTATATTATCGATATCAAAATTTTGTCGTATTTCTTTCCTCTTTATTCTTAAACGATAGTTCTCTTGACGAACATTTTCCTGAATTAAAAACTGATTTAAAATTGGCAACATTTTTTAAATTTAAATAAAGCCAGCCACAAAATGTATTATCATTGAGCTTTGTAATGAAGGTTATGTTTATGTTTCATATTTTGACAGGACATCTTAACGTGTGCTACGGCGAAGCTACGATTCGATATTCGACATCTAGGTCGATATTAAATGAGAATCGTTTTCCAAGCGGCATCGAATTAACTGTCGAGTATCGTCTATTAAGCCGATCCGTATCGAATCGAGTAATAAGAATCCGGCTACTGGTGAATCACTACTGACGCTTTGCGCTTGGGCTCTAGCTTTCCAATAACTATGATATAACGCTCTTTTGTTTTGAAACCTAGATTTTAAAGACTCATAAGCTATAATGTAATTTTCGGCTCTCATTGGCAAGTTGTTCAAACACTTTAGTGCATCTTTTGTTAAATAAGCTTCCAAGTATTGAAAACGTTCGATATCTGACAAAGAAGAATTCTGATGTATTAGTGTATTAAACACATCAAAAAATGTAGGACAGTTATCAATATCACCATCAAATTGCAATTTCGGTAGCTTCACTCTCTCCGAAACTCTACTTTGGGTAGAAATAGTTTTCCCCTCAGTTTTTGTCTCATCCACCCCGCCCGTGGCAGTAGGATTATCTTTTCTAGACGTTGCTGCCGACACATGAGATTCGCGAGCTCTTTCAGAACGATTTGAATTTGAATGAACGGATTTCTCCGAGCTACAATAACCTCCCGAGATTGCTATAATTAAATCGTTATGAATCGATTTAATAGAATATTGTAAATCGTCAAATCTATTTTGTATATTATGTTGTTCCTCTAACTGAGAAGAATCAAGTAGTCCAGCAATTTCTAATTGCAAAGAATCAAATGAAGTTACTAGATCCCGTAACGAATCAAATCGTACCTCAAATTCACCAATAGCTGAAGTATTCGCTTGCGCACGTTGCGCGATTTTCAAGATATTTTCCACGCGCCTGAAAATAACTTCACGTTTGTTAGATAAGCTGTTGATTTCCACGCTCATTTTAATTGAAATACACGAAATCACGAGAGAAAATTAATCACAGTGTCTTGAACTTGAAAAGTATTAAAATCACGCGTTGGTAGCAAGTCTCTTGAAATTAAATACACGTGACTACACCGCTACCGCACCGGGAATACAGAAACACGAACGGTATAATAAAAACCGGTAACACTTACAAAAAACGAGTTTGAACTATTTGAAGTAAAGAATTCACCACAAAATGATTATAAGAAGCTGCAAAATAGCTAAAACACAATGTATTAACGTATTCTATGAAATGGACTGTATTTTTAAGAGCTCTTCTAATGCGGGTCGAAGGCCAAAATGTTCATGCACGCAGAAAGGTAAATCTGACTTCCAAAAATAAACGAAGACAAACGCTGACCAGAAATGATTTCACCTACCTGGAGAAGGGTGGAAACGAGGTATTTTCTTTCAGCCGTAGTCGGAGGATTTTTTACTACTCAGCAGCTTCTTTCCTGAGGACACCGGTGGTTTTGTTGTGATTAGGTTTGCCGATTTACATCAAGGTTTATGCAGTTGTAGCACGCACCACGATCTTGTTTCATCTCGTACTGTGCACGTGCACGCCGTCTTCCTCTCCAAAAAGAACGGTGTGTAACAGGTGGTACACCTGTGAAAGGTTGATGCGCAAGAGCGACACTGGCAAAAGCCCACTTGAATTGTGAACCTCGCTCAAACTAGACGTGCTCCCGCTCGAGCTGAAATATAATAAACCACATTGTACTGAAATGATGTTTTAATAAATCCCAACATAAACATATAACATGGCGCAGTCGTAAAAATAGAAGATATTGAAAGTAAGATACCTGTTTCGACCCGATGATTCAAGATTGGAAAAATACCAAGTTCTAGAAGTAAGTCAAAATGGCGGTCCACGTGGTGAATTCACCTTTACCGTTAAAGTTAACAGGTGATGTAGCACAGAATTGGATGTTCTTCAAACAGAAGTTTAATATTTTTATGGAAGCGAATAAGTTAACACAAGAAAATGATATATATAAAGCCAATTTGCTGTTAGGAGTTATAGGAGATGAAGTATTGAAAATATATAATAATTTTCAATTTGAAAATATAGAAGAAAAGAAGAGTTATGAGAAGATCATAGAAAAGTTGGACGCTTATTTTATTCCATTGAAAAATGTAACAGTAGAGAGAAATAATTTTTTTACGAGAGACATGGCAGAATGTGAAGCATATGAAGAATATTTACTCTCATTGAGGGAGTTAAGTGCAAATTGTGAGTTTGGAGGCTTAACCGATAGCCTAATAAAAGATCGCATAGTACTGGGTATTAAATGCGACAACGTGAAAAATCGCCTACTTCGAGAAAAGGACCTGAGTTTGGAGAAGTGCATGATAATCTGCAAAGCTGCAGAAAACGTAACAAAACAAATGAAGACCATTCAGAAGGAAACAACTCAAGCGTACGAGGTAGACCGAGTGAGATATGATTCCAAACAGAAACCAAGGGCAACACAGACAAATCACCGAGGAAGATATGAGCAATCCACAGCAGGAATGGGAAGTCTAGGACAGCAAAGGAAGACTCCGCTGCAAACAGGGAAACTTTTTAATAGTAACAATAGGTCAGGTATTATTTTGTATTTTGTAATAAATGTGGAACGAAACACAGCTATGATCATTGTCCTGCAAGGGGACAAATATGTAAAGTTTGTAAAAGATATAGACATTTTGCTAGATGCTGTAAAAATAAGCGAATTGAAACGATAGAGATTAATGATAGGGAACATTTGTTTATAGGTTCTATACATAATAATAAAAAAGAGTCTGATTGGAAAGTTAATTTACTGGTGAATGAGTGTTTGAATATTGATTTTAAACTTGATACTGGAGCCGATTGTAATGTTTTACCATTTTATGTATTCAGAAAATTAAATGTTGACAAAAAATCTTTGCAAGATTTTAAGGGTATATTGACTGCATGTAGTGGTCAGAGCATCAAAACGCTAGGTATTATTCACCTTAAAGTCTCAAGTGATACAATAAATGATACAGTAGTAAAATTTCATGTTGTAGACACCAAAATGCAACCTTTGTTGGGATTAGAAAGCTGTTGTAAATTAGATTTAATTAAGAAAACTAACAAAGTTCATGTGGTTGAAAAAAATGATGAAATGTCGAGAATAATCACTAATTATAAACATACATTCCAGGGACTAGGTACTTTAAAGACGGAATATAATATTGAGCTTTCTGAAAATGCAGTTCCTGTAATTCATCCCCCCAGAAAAGTTCCATTTTCACTTCATGCAGAACTACGGAGAAAACTGGATGAACTGGAGTTGCAAGGGATAGTAGTCAAAGTTACCGAGCCAACTGAATGGGTAAATAGTTTAGTAATTATAAGGAAACCAAATGCTGACCTAAGATTGTGCTTAGATCCCAAAGATTTAAATAAATATATAAAAAGAGAACATTATTACATACAAAATTTAGATGAACTAGTAGGAAAAATTGCTAATGCTAGAGTATTTTCTGTACTTGATTGCACCCAAGGGTTTTGGCAAATAAAATTGAATGAAAAAAGTAGTAAATTGTGTACTTTTAACACACCATTTGGTCGGTAACGATTCTTGACTCTTCCTTATGGACTTAGTTCATCTCCGGAAATATTTGAACATCAAATTAGACAATTGTATGATAGTGTGGAGGGTGTAAGCACATACTTTGATGATATATTGGTATGGGGCAAGGATTACAAGGAACATAACACTAGATTGTTAAATGTTTTAAAAATAGCTAGTGAAAGTAATTTGAAATTTAATAAGACTAAATGTAAATTTGGTTTAGATAGAATTAAGTATATGGGAAATATTTTAACATGTAATGGTGTAGAACCGGATCCAGAAAAAGTTAGGGCCATTAGAGAGATAGAAGTTCCTAAAGATAAAAAAGGTATAGAAAGATTCTTAGGTATGGTTACTTATCTAAGTCGGTATATAAACAATTTAACTCAGTTAACAGAACCTCTTAGAAAACTTTTAAAGAAAGATGTAATGTTTCAGTGGAATTTTGAACAAAATAATTCTTTTGAAAGCTTAAAAAAGTGCTTAAGTAACGCACCAGTCTTAAGATTTTTTAACGTGAAGGAGCCAATTACTTTAACAGTAGATCCAAGTCAAACAGGGTGTGCAGGGGCAATTCTTCAGAACAATTCTCCAGTAGCGTACATGTCTAGAGTGTTTACAGACAGTCAACAAAGATGGGCTCAAATTGAAAAAGAAATGTACGCTATTGTTGCAAGTTGTAAAAAATTTCATCAATACATATATGGGCGTAGTGATGTAACGATAGAAACAGATCATAAGCCGTTAATATATATAAATAAAAAGCCCTTATCACAAGCTCCTCCACGTTTACAAAAAATGCTTATGACTCTTCAAAAATATGATTTTAATCTGGTTTATAAAAAAGGGGTAGACTTAAAAATTGCTGATACATTGTCAAGAGCACACGTATTATTGGATAGGGTTGAAAGTTCTCAGAGTAATGAAATAGAAGCACAGTTGTGTATGGTTATAGAAAACTTACCGATATCTGATTATAAGTTAAAAGAGTTACAGAGGGAAGTCAAAAAAAGATAAACAACTTCAGGGATTAGTACAATTAATAGAAAATGGCTTTCCAGAAGAAAAAGCCAATTTAGAAAATGAATATAAAGCTTTTTGGCCATATAGAGATGAATTATCGTGTGGGAATGGTTTAATTCTTAAAAATGAAAAAATTCTAATACCTAAATCGCTTCGGAAGGAAATGTTAAAAATAATTCATTTGTCACACTTAGGTAAAGAAAAATGTAAATTGAGAGCTAGGGAAGTATTGTTTTGGCCGGGAATGTCTAATGATATTGACAATTTTGTTGAAAATTGTGATATATGTAATACATACAAAAGAAAAAACTCAAATGAACCGTTAATTTGTCATGAGATTCCAGAGTATCCTTGGCAGAAAGTAGGAGTTGATTTGTTTCACTTTAAAAATGAAGATTACCTATTAGTTGTAGATTATATGTCAAAATTTGTTGAGATAGCATTATTGGATTCACAAGAATCAAGATCAGTAATTACTCAAATGAAATCAATTTTTTCAAGACAAGGAATAGCGGTAACAGTAGTGTCCGATAATGAACCTTGTTTCAAATCTTTTCAATTCGAGGAATTTAGTAAAAAATACAATTTTCAACATATAACCTCAAGTCCTCATAACCCGCAATCTAACGGAGAAGTAGAAAGGACAATTCAAACTATTAAAAATATAATGAAAAAATCTTTTGAAGGAGGCACAGATACATATCTTTGCATTTTAGAATATAGAAATACTCCTATTTCAAAAACTATACCAAGTCCAAGTGAGTTGTTGAATAGTAGAAAACTAAGAAGTATCATTCCGGTTCAAAACAAAAGCTTACAACCAAAAACATTGAGTAGAAATTACATACAAAATGAATTCAGAAAACGCCAAAGTAAAAGTAAATTCTATTATGATAAAAGAACTCGAGAACTTCCAATCCTAAAAGAAGGAGATCAAGTAAATGTTTTGAATTTTAAAAATAATCAATTAGAAACAGCCACTGTGTTAAAACAAATAGAGGGTAGATGTAGAACTTATAATATTAAATTACATAAAAATGGTAAAAACTTAATAAGAAATAGAAAATACTTAAGATTGTTAAATAACCAAAATACCAAAAGAATACGAAAGACCGTAGGAGAAAATAGTTGTATAGATGACGATTCACTTATATTAATAGATAGGGAAAGTAGAAATGTAGAGGAAAGTGAACGGGAATGTATAGAATTAGAAAATCTAGGCCTAAATGAAAATGTGATAATTAGTGATTTAGAGAATGATGTAAATGTAGAAATACAGTATATTGAGAGCGACCAAGAAATAAGTCATGAAGATGTGGAGGGGGAAAATTTTAAAAGTAAGAGCGATGAACGTTTTCATAATAGTACGAGTCCCGACCACGTCTTCCTGAATATTCACACTCAAGTTGTGGAAGGACTATTAAAAAGCCTAGACGTTTAAATTTGTAAAATGTATATGTTGGCTGTATATGTTTTAAGATATTATATGTTTTGAGATATGTGTTTATATATATATATGTTTTAAGATATGTGTTAGTCTAGGATTGTAAATGTGAATATTGTTAATTTTTAAAAGGAAAAGGATTTAACAGGTGGTACACCTGTGAAAGGTTGATGCGCAAGAGCGACACTGGCAAAAGCCCACTTGAATTGTGAACCTTGCTCAAACTAGACGTGCTCCCGCTCGAGCTGAAATATAATAAACCACATTGTACTGAAATGGTGTTTTAATAAATCCCAACATAAACATATAACACGGTGGTGCGCAAGCGCACGGAAGGTAACTGGGGTAGGATGTCACAGGAATATGGGTGGGAAACATTTCCGGTGTAGACCGCGAAAATACAAATTAACTAACTAAATGATAGCATGAACACATATTTGTGACTAATTTTCAAATGTTCGCGTAACTCCTTTCAGTATTTAAAGGAACAATTACACCCATCAAGACATTTACTCATGAATGTTTCAAAATCGTAAGATACTATGCTAGTCGCCTTGTGCACACTTTTAAAATGTCTACTTAAATTTCTTTGTTGTGTAAATATCAAACCACACATTTCACATTTAACAGACAGTTAAATTTTCACTAAGGATAGTTTTATAACAACAAAATACAAAGTTAAAGTTCAAACGGTTTGGTTAAATCACGGTTAAATAAATACAACCAACGTATCTCCTCAGCCGCATGCGCAGATCGACGGGAGCGCGGTCGCATATTTATCCGCTCTTGTCGCGAGCCGCACCCAAGCTAGTAGCTCAGGCGGTCACGCGATGGCGCGGCAGTCTGGCGGCAAATTCAAATATCTGAGAAATTAGCGAGTAAATTCTAACGCAGCAAAAACCACACCCAAGAACTGCTGTCATAGGCGCAAGAGGTCTGCTGCTGCAATCTGGCGGCAAATTCAAATATTTAGTATACAGGGTGAATCAAAAGCTATATACAGGATGAGCCAAATAAGAATGTATAGAAAAAACAATAATGTAACTAGTATGAATGCGGATAGAAAAAACATGAGCAGTAGGTAATCATGTGATTAGGTCTGCTATCTTAAAGATGGCGGCCTGCCAAATCTCTGAAATTAGGTATGAGGATTGCTGCTGTCTGGCGCCAAATGTGTGAAATTCTGAATGTGTGAATACTGTCACGTGAATGTAGCAGCGCCCAATTGGTTACTGCTGTCTAGCTCCGATCTCTTCGGGTCACTTCAGATCACTTAGGATCAGTTCGGATTAATTCAGATCTCTTCGGATCACTTCAAATCACTTCGGATCAATTCATATCTCTTCGGATCAATTCAGATCTCTTCGCATTACTTCAGATCACTTCGGATCAGTTCCCATCGAATCGGATCAATTAGGATCAATTCGGATCACTTCAGATCAGTTCAGATCACTTCGGATGTAATCTGAAACAATCTAAATCAAACATCAAGGTTCTCGTGGCCGACTACTGGACTTGACCCAGAATTGGGTGGCCGACAACTGGTGCAATGATGGTCGAAACCAGTAAACAGCCGTCTTCCCCAAGCATGATGTTAAATTAAATATTCAAAATAATAATAAGTTTGCAAGTTTCTTATCAACTCGCCAGCAAATGTTACATGTCGGCAGAATTGAGATACGCGTTTAATAATGTTATTTTATCAAAGCTCAGCATTTATTTTAATACAATAGACAATGGTCTTCATTGTACGAAGAAACAAAACAAACGATTAGATAAAAATAAAGTACAATAACAGAAAATATTTAAAATATGATTAAAATTTATTCGCGGAAGCCGCGTTTTCCAGCAAGTAATTATTATCACTCGCCGCACACGTGGTATTTTTAATGCAATAGACAATGGTCTTCCATTGTACGAATAAACAAAGTAATGGATAAGATAAAAATAAAATTGCGTCAGCGAGATCTAATATAACTAGTTCTATAATAGCAGGAAATATGTAAAATGCGATAACATTTATTAGTTGAAGCCGCGCGTTTCTGGGAATTTTAATTACTATTACTAGCCGCACATGTGCATGGTACGACTTTGTTATCATGTGACAGAGAGTTCTTATAAATAGCCAAATCGATGTTGAAAATATCAGTTTCGCACACAATCGTCTAGCAGCAGCAGCAGCAGTTACATCACGCTCAGCATTGCTAATAGTATAAAGTAGTTTACTAAGTGTGTGACATCATCAACGCTAGTAAAAGTGTATAATACTCAAAGCTGGTATTATTAAAGTTTATCATTTGCAACATAGACATCTTCAACGCATTAAAGTGAGTAATTATTATTATTATTATTATTATTATTATTATTATTATTTATATATTAAGACATTTTTGCATAAAAGCCTTATTATATTAGATTTTTTTCTATTTTATTTGGAGAATGGATCTAAATGAAATTAATAATACTACTATCCACAGAAAAGAACTCATTAAACTTCAGGACCGACCTGCCAACGTTCCTGCCCTATTGCTGGTATAAAAATTATCACTACAAAGTTTGGTCGTTCTCCATTGGTGAAACTGGAGGAACATCGTGTCTTTTTACCTAAAAGGATGTTGGAGGCGATAAAAAGGAATTTAGAGTAATTTTAGGATAAAGGTTTAGAGTATTTTTTTAGCAGGTACGTGCTCATTTTCACAGGGCTTGTGGATGGTGGCAGACCCAACCCTGCAGCTAGCTTCAACATTCAAGAGGCCTCAACCTCATAAGGTGAAAGAAAAGTTAATTTTAAAAGTCGACATCATCCTAGCAAGACGTTGCTTAATTTAAAACTGTAAGTACCCTATTGTTCTATTGTTTGTAGCTAATTATTTGAATTATGGATACATTGTGCAACGAAGGTGATAAGTTCATCAAAAAATTGGAGGAGGTAGCTAAACTTTTGGGGGAACAACACCTAATGTGGATAATTATATAATATTAATTAACAAACAACTTAAATTGACATACCAGGCCTTGCGAAATAGTGGCTCTGTAGGAGTTTTACGTAAACTTTATGCTCAGTTGGGTCATTTAAAGCGCATCAAAACCCTCATACATTCAACACATGTAGGAGCTGGGTTTAAGGATAATAGGAGCCATAGAGTTAAATGGATGGATATTCAGTCAGTTTTTTCGGGGCGTATCCGGACAGGTGCTATTATCAATAAAAAACAGACATATCTGATTTTTTAAGTGATTCATTCACTTTTTTAAGACTAGACTAAATAAAATTCTAAAAGTCGAGAATTTAAATATTTTAACACCAAAAACGCGGTGATTGACATGGGAACAAATTTAAAGTCATGGTTCCAAGAGAACGTCGTAGATAAAATTTATAATAAATTGGAAGAATTTCAAGAAAAAGATAGTGGCTGGGCTGTTATTAAAATTCTCAGTTTAGAAGTAAATATCAATAGATTTGAAATGGGCAATGGTATATCTTCGTATGTTAGATCACCAGAACAAATTGTAAATAAAAATGCTTGCGTACACTTAAAAAATTACAATGATGACTTGTGTTTTGCATGGTCTTTTGTTTCGGCTTTACATAAACCAACTAATCCACATAGTGATAGAACCTCATCGTACCCTCACTTTACTATCGTACTAAATTTAAAAAGATTTAATATTTCCCATGACATTAGGCCAAATTGGTAAATTTGAAAAATTTAATGATATATCAATCAATGTTTACATCTTGCAAAAACGTGGCAAGACTTTTAATGTTGCACCTGCCCGTTGAACAACAAATAAAGTAGGGAGACACGTTAACTTGCTTTTAATTCAAGACAAATACTTCGATAAAAGTCAGAGGGGCGAGTGTGAGGAGGAAATTGATTGCGAAATTAAATATCACTTTTGCTGGATTAAAAATGTATCTAGAGTTGTTTCATCTCAATTAAGTAAAAAATCCCACAAATAGATTTTACCACAGATAATGGGTTTACGACAGATGATCATAAGGTCAGAGGCCACTGTCACTTTATGTGATTTATGTGAGGACCAGCGCATAACAAATGCAATCTAAATTTCAAAAATTTATTCGTAGTGCCCCTAGTATTTCACAACTTAAGTAATTACGATGGCCCTTTTATTATCCGTGAAATTGCAAAAACTGGCACCATTAGTTTACTACCGATAAATAAGGAGTGTTACATTTTATTCACGAAAACAATGCCCGACTTCGTGTTATTGATTCGTTTAGATTTTTAGCTGAATCATTGGATAAGTTATCGTCATACCTAACAAACACTGAACTAGCAAATTTGCAACAAAGAATTTCCGCTAGAACCGGATAAATTCAATTTGCTTAACGAAAAGGCGTATTTTGTTATGACTATGTAGATAATTTGGAATAGTTAAATGCAACCTCTCTACCACCGATAGACCAATTTTACAATAAATTAACTAATGCTAATATATCTCAGGAAGATTATACGCATGCCCAAAATGTTTGGAATTCATTCAGTTGTCAAAATTTAGGTGATTATTCAGACTTGTATTTAAAGGCTGACGTTCTCCTGTTGGCGGATGTATTTGAGAATTTTAGACAAAAATGCTTGGATACCTATAAACTCGATCCTGCGTATTATTACACGCTGCCAGGATATACGTAACATACGTTGCATGTTAAAATATACAAAAGTTACATTATGAAAGACATCAATTTGATGATGCTTGTTGAATGCGGTATACATGGGGGTGTTAGCCAATGCTCCAATCGATACGCTAAAGCAAATAACAACTTTATGGCTGATTTTAACCCATCCCAACTAGCAAAGTATCCCATGTACTTTGATGTAAATAATCTGTATGGCTGGGCAATGTCTCAATATCTCCCGTATGGCGGCATCAATTGCTTGGAAAATTTTGACGACACATTTGACGTTACAAAAATTTCTGACGAATCACCTGAAGGGTACATCTTTGAAGTTAACCTGGAATATTCCCAGCCATGACGCTCATAAAGGCCTACCCTATGCCCAGAACTCCGTCCGTACCTCCAAATTCTCAATTACCCAAGCTTATGACCACCCTGTATAGGAATAAGAAAAAATATATTATACATTATAGAAACTTAAAGCAGGCTTTTTCTTTAGGCGTAAAACTTACTAAAATTCACCGCATATTTAAATTTAACCAGTCTCCATGGCTGAAAGAATACATTGATTTGAATACAAAATTGGAAGCACAATCGAAAAACGATTTTGAGAAAAATTTATACAAACTAATGAATTCCGTTTTTGGTAAAACGATGGAAAATATTCGGAAAAATCGTCTGGTGAAACTCAAAAATCACTGCGAGGGCCGCTATGGAGCTGGTAATTACATTGCCAGCCCAAATTTCAATAGTAGGGAAATTTTCGATCAGGACGTGGTAGCAATAGAATTGAATAAATCAGAAATTTGCTTTAAAAAACTTTTACATGTTGGAATGTATATTTTAGACTTGACTTAGAATGTCAAAAATGTGCGTGTACGACTTACACTATAATTTTATGTTTAAAAATTTGCAAACACTTGCAAACTGCTTTACCTGATACGGATAGTCTTATTTACGAAGTCAAATGTAACAGTGTTTATGAACAAGTTATAAAAATTATTTGGAAAAATTTGATACTACCGACTATACCCCAGACAATCCGTATCAGTTGCCTTTGGTCGTTAAAAAAGTTCTAAGACTAATGAAGAACGAATGCGCCGCCTCCATAATGACGCATATTGTAGGCCTTCGCTCTAAAATATAGTGTTTTGATAGATGGTAAATCATGTATTATAAAATCCAAAGGCGTAAAGTCAAATGTTGTGAAAAAGTATATAACTTTTGCGCACTATGAAAATTGTCTTAGGAATAGTAGTGAAATCTTTAGGACCCAACGAACTATTCCATCCCACTTACGCAATGTATATAGCGTGGAACAATAAAAAATTGCCAGGCAAGTCCACATGACGATAAACGTTTTCTTTTAAATGATGGCAGCCACAGCAGTCTACCTTGCGGTTCTTATGCTATTATGGATGTTTAATTATTATCCTTATGTATATTATGCTTTGTTCACATATGCTTTATGTATAAAATAAAAAATGTCATTTTTTTATGTATCTTTTATTACCCTTTCATATATAAATAAACATGCTTAGAAAATTATTAATGACGTAAAGCACGTACACAAAAACTACAATTTTGTTGTAATGAAACTGAACTATCCCAATGAATTTTCCAGTCTGGCTTATTTTAGTGCACAAAGCAGGACAAATTAATTTTTAAATTAGTCACTTTGATAACTTGCTGGTAATTTTGACCAAATATGCAATAATTCAGTTGGTTGTATATATTTAACAATATATTTTAGTGGAACATGGTGCAGTTCGTCTGTAGTAAAATCACTAAAAGACTTTATTATCTGACGATGAAGTGACCTCATAATTTTACTTTTGCAACAGAAACAACTACTTGTTTTCTCATTACAGCTGTCAGGCTCAGACATTGTGAAAGACTGATTAAAATAAAAGAAGCAGCTTACTTAAATGTTTTTACTTATTATTTAAATCATATAGTATATTTTTTTTTATAATAATATAGATAGGTATTCACGCAGAGCATTACTTAACAAACTATCATTGGATACATCACAAAACGCTAAAAAATATTTCCTCTAAATTTAACGTTACTCTATTGGATTTAAGCCACAAATTTATTAATTCTAAAATATGATATGAATAAAATTTAACGAATCTAACATAGCAATACGAGATGATAATACACATGAGTCCATTATTAAAAGTTCCTTTATATCTTGATCAAACAGTTCAAAGCTGACGTTAAACTTTCTTATATTCACTACTTTGACATCGTCATAGAGGAGATGGGATATGTAAATATAATCCCCACACTTGTCGGTTACTGCTTCTGATACATCGGGATGACCTTCTTGTGTTTGCGAGAAGAAATTTGCTTGTAATTGTCGCAAAATGTCCGTGAATGTACACCAATCACATGTGCTCAAGGATATTTTCATTGGCTTATAATTGTATTGTATAATAACAGCAGGACAAAAGCTTTTTGCCGGACTCAAGCCACACTGGATTTGAATGGAGTTAGTCATCAAAGGGAAAATTACAGTAACAAATACACATTTTCCTTATTTGCTGCATGCTCGTATCTTGCCAATATGTCATATAGTCTAGTCTACTATCTTGAACAGTAAAGACGTGTCAATTCATCGGTTCTCGGTTCCGAAAGTGCCTACAATAAACCGACAAAGTGTAACCGGCAAGGTTCAGTTAGTGTTAACGAGACATCTGGCAAACAAATGTTCAAGAACTCACAAAATATCCATAAGTTGCAGGTAATTTTCTAGGATACTATGGCTTTTGCAGAAAACAGTATCATCTGGCATGTGTAGATATCCCTATTCCTACTGATATACCCGCGCTAAAGAACATTCCTGGAATAAGCTGGAAATTCAATAATTGTAGCGAAATACAAAATCTGTTTGATGAAAGGAAGCTCTTTAATATCTTTGAAGACAAAGTGAAATATTTTTTTGATGAACTTACACAGTCATTTGAGCACATAAAATCTGAATTCCTCAAAAAAGCTGATGAAAAATTTGCTGAGGTTAAAATCACTGAAATTTCACCTCTCAACATAATCTTAAATAAACCTACATATTCCGCTGCGCTATTCAATAATTCTCATCCTGCCATCATAGTGAAACCTAAAAAATCACAGGTCATACTTCAGAATGTCAAGCATATTAGGGACGGCGGTCTACTACTCAGCTGCAAGACTACAGAAGAAACGTCAAAATTTAAAAAAAAATGTTGAAGAAAAACTATCCACGGATTATGTGATAAAAGGGGTAAAAGGACTGCACCCTCGGATCCGAATAGTTGGTTTTACAGAAAAAATTGAACTTGATACTCTTTGGGAACTAATATTCAAACAGAATAGTGGAATTTTTTATTGTGACTGTAACATTATTAAATTTTGGCCAACTAAAAAAAAAATAAAAATGTGTATCAAGCAACGTTGCAGGTAGATAAATCAACTTATAATAAGGTACTTAATAATGGGTTTTTACTAATAGGGTTAGATTTATGTAAGGTATTTGATGCTATTGATATCCTGCGATGTTATAATTTCAATGGCTTTAATCACTCGCAGAAAGTATGTAACAAGGAAGTATCCTGCCCCAAATGCGGTGAATGTCACAGCTTGACTGTAGTGGTGAACAATTTACATGCATCAACTGTGTCAATCTAAAAAGTGGCAAAAATGTGAATATAAGAGTAGATCATGCTGCGTGGGATCTTGAGAAATGTCAGTCATATAAAAATGCTGTACTCAAATTAAAAACCGATCTTGGTTACCAATAACAATCAGTATTTATATTAGCCGATGACCCCAACTTTTCGACACACCACAATTTGCGGAATAATAGTGAACACTCCGCTCCTAAGAACAGCTGCTTCTCGTATACTATCAAAACGTTCGTGGCTTAAACACTAAACTAGATACGTTATACGATGCAATTGATGCGTGTACTTATGACAGTTGCTTTTTCAGAAACATGGTTAGGACCCAACATACAGGATCAAGAAATATTAAATAGTAGTAACTACAATTTATTTAGGTCAGATCGTGATAAAGTAGCCACGACTTGCAATCGGGATGGTGGGGTAATGTTGGCGGTTAGCTCTTCACTTAACGGGGGCAGTTAACTTAAATTTGGATACCAGTAGCTTTCATGACTTGCCATCTATTGATATAGTATGAGTAAAAATAATTAGCATATGGCAATTAGCAATCATAATATCTTTTATGTGATAACTTTATATACACTTCGCATCAAAATTAACGCACCACTTAGAAAAACCGAAAAAGTCAAACTGAATTTCCTGGCGCACCGTCAACCCGATTTCCATGATTTTTTTTTTAATTGAAGCCTACTCCTTCGGCAAGGGCACTATGGTAGTATCTCTTATTCCAATTTCAGTTTTGAATATACACAGGGTATTACAATGAAGTAAAGTTTTTTTCATTAACTTTGCAACACCCTGTGGAATGCTGTGATTAAAACGGTCGGTGTGTACTGATGTTAGACTGTAGCCCCATTTGTTTCGAACCTTTTCGTTCTTTTTTGAACCCGTTATCTCTATTATTAAAGGAGATACACAACTAAAATGAGTAGTAGTAGTAGTCTGCAAGTACAACTTAGTTCTACTCATAATGTCCATACAAGTGTATCCACTGTAAGAAGACGTCTCGCAGAACAGAATTTAAGTTCTAGAATTCCAGCCACAGGACCGAAGTTAAACGTAAACCATCGTTAAGTGCGATTACAATTCGCTAGAGAGCATGTGAATTGGAATCTTGAGGACTGGGAGCGCGTCTTGTTCACTGATGAGTCCAGGTTTTGTGGTCCGACGGCTAAATGAGCGTTACTCTCAATGAAATATTCGGTAGAGGGTGTTATTTAATGGAGGTTCTGTAATGGTTTGGGGCGGAATATTCAAAAAAGCTCGTACAGAGCTAGTTACTTTACGTGGAGGTTCCTTGACCAGTGCACGATATATTGAAGAAATTTTATCCGACAAGGTTGTCCCAAATATTGGCAATAATTTCTTAATAATGAATGACAATGCAAGGCTGCATGTTGCTTGTATAGTTCAGGAATATCTACAGCAGGTGTTGGAGGATTGAAACGCTGGACTGGCCTCCGCGTAGTCCAGATCTCAACCCTATAGATCATTTGTGGGACAGTTTGGGTCGGCAACTTAGAAATTATCAGTCGCTCGCCGCCTCGCTTGACGACGTTGAAAACATTCTGAGAGAAACATAGAATATTGACCAAGACCAGATTACGCATCTGATTTCAAGTATGAGTAGTAGATGCCAAGCCGATATTAGAAGTAGAGGTGGAAATATACGGTATTGATTTTCTTCGTCCGTTTTGTTAATTTTTGTTCTTGTTATTAAATAACTACAATACTGCATTTTCATTTTAGTTGTGTATATCCTTTAATAATAAAGATAACGGGTTCAAAAAAGAACGAAAAGGTTAAAAAAAAATGGGGCTACAGTCTAACATCAGTGCACACTGACCGTTTTAATCACATCATTCCACAGGGTGTTGCAAAGTTCATGAAAAAAACTTTACTTCATTGTAACACCCTGTATATGTTCAAAACTGAAATTTGAATAAGAGATACTACCATAGTGCCCTCGCCGAAGAAGTAGGCTACAATTTAAAAAAAAAATCATCGAAATCGGGTTGACGGTGCGCCAGGAAATTCAGTTTGACTTTTTCGGTTTTTCTAAGTGGTGCGTTAATTTTGATGCGAAGTGTATTTCCTCAAACAAATCATCTGAATGTTATAACTCCATTGTCGATGCTCTTTGCTCTCTTAATTTTATCTTTAATTCAAACACTTTGGTAATAGGGAATTTTAATATACTAGAATACTGTTCTCACGTTAATATCAATTCATCATCTGTACAAGCACTTGTTAACTTTTAATACTTTGTAGGTATGATGAGGCAATTTAATGATATAAGAAATTCCAATAATAAATTACTCGATCTTGTTATGTTAAACAGAGACTGTAAAGTAACAAGGTCTTCTGATATTTTGCTAAAGGAAGACTCGCACCATTCCGCTTTAGTGATCTCTTGTACCGATATAAAAGATTATAAGAACCGCCACGTGCGACATATATCTTATACATATAACTTTAAAAAAGCCAATTTTCCTATGCATTGTCATGCACTAAACATTACATGAGACCCCTGCAAAGGTAGAAGCAGAAATAAACCTGACGCGCCAATATCCTTGGCTGTAGTCGTGACCTCGGATGGTACAGGGCCGAGCGAGATCACCGCTCTTTACCCGTACCATCGCTGTAGGCCGGGACGCCTCGTAGAGCTTGACCTCGCGTTTAGTGTATCCCACCAATTGGCGGTGGGCGGGGCTAACGCGAGGCCTTCTCCTGTCCTGGCAAGACCCTATTTTCTTGTTCTTCTGGTGCTTTTCTTTGTTCTTTGTTTTTCGCCAGCGTCTAACCCATCGGGGGTAGTCAGGTTTTAAGAATTTGTCGGGTTATGGGTTAGATAGGAATTGCTATGTAGCATATGGAGTACCGCCAAGACGAGCCCGAAGGCTCAAGATCGGTACGAGGGTATGGTAAGGTATTTGCGGTGAGAGTTCGCCCGGGCCTGGCGCGCTACCATGTATGAGTCCACGGAGCTGCCAAGCCGCGGGCCTCTCGTTACCCGCGAGTCGTGGGAGTTTGTTTATTGTCTCTTCTGTGCTGCGTGGCTGCCTAGCTGAAATATAAATTATTTTATTAGCACATACTTACCCGAGATGGGAGTTGTCGAAGAGTGTTCCCATTACTGCGAACATCTTCTGCATCTGCTCTATCATCTTGGTCATCTTTGCAAAATCCAGGCCCTGCATTGGTGTTGGTGGCGGGGTTGTCGCCGTCTTTGCTTTTGCCGCCTCGGCAAATGTCTTGCGGCTTCTGGGCTTGGGGAACCTCGGGCATCCCCTGTAGCTGGCCGGGTGGTCCCCTCCGCAGTTGGCGCACTTTGCCGGCTCCTCCCTGGACTTCTCGCATGTTGTTGTGGGGTGGTCTTGGCCGCACTTCACGCACTTCGGGGGCGCCGTGCAGTTGGACGGCCCGTGGCCGAAACGCTGGCAACGGTGGCACTGCGTCGCTCCCGTGGGTCTTCTCTGAGCCTCTGCTCTTACCACCAGGTAACAACATCTGATGTTCAGGATATCAGTCTCCGCCGTTGGTACTTGGATCAGTACCAGGGGCATCTCCTTCTTTGTTCTCCTGGAGACCATCCTGCTTAGGGATATAGCATTATACCCCTGGGCTTTCAGGTCCTCCTCTATGTCGGTCAGAGGGACTTCTATGGACAGTCTCCTGAATACTACCCTCTGGTTCCTTTCCTCCGCCAGGATGAATGTGTGATACCCTTGGTTGGTATCACGGAGGTAGGCGGTCAGCTTCCGGTGGTCATTGGCCGTCTCCGGAGTTACTGTCACCCCGTCGCTTGTCAGTTTCGCCTTAGTGTAGCGGATCTGTTTGGCTTGGATCTCTTTCGAGACCCTGGTCCAGCTCCCGGCTTCACGGATCACCGGTGGGATCCTGCTTTTGGAGGTGGCGGTGGGGGTAGCCTGTGCGGTGGCAGGGGTGGTCGGCTTCTTCTTGGACTGACTCGTTGACTGGTCCGAGTCTGAACCTGAAACAGACAGTTTTTTTTTTGTTTTTCTACTTACCCGGGGCCCTACGACTTGCCACTCCTCCTCGGAGGCAGAGGGGGACGTGGAAGCCACCGCCGGTGCTTGGCGCCGGAGCCTCCGTCTCCATTGCCTCGATACTTTGGGTCCTCGCTAATTTTTCTTCAACTGCTGCCAGTCTCTCTTCCCATTTCTGGTTTAGCCTGGCAAGTTCCTGGTCGAATCCCTTGCACAGGTCTTGGTTTTCTTTTACATTCTCGTCAAGCTCTTTCTGCAGGCCGATCACAGCTTCTTTCAGTCTCACATTCTCCTCTCTCAGCATTTCCACCTCCGTCGGCTCTCTACTGCTTGTCCTCGCAGGAGTCTTTACCACTCCCGTGGTGCTGTCTATGCTTAAATCGTCTTCATCGTCACTATCTTCGTAATCGTCGTGTATCCACTCATCAACTTTGGACGCGTGGCCAGCTGCCTTTGCAGGTTTTGCGCGAACTCTCTGCGCAGTTTGCTTGTGACTGCGTCGTGTATTCGCTGCTCGTCGATGAGCACTTTCGGCCTCGCCTTTTCGGCGTCGCTGTTCGAACTGCTGCTCTGCCTTGAAGAAGGCATATTGTTGAATTCTCCTATCGCTAGTCGAATCCTGTGGGGCTTCGACTTCGCTGTGTACGTCTAATGATGCACTGTGTCGCTTTGTTTCGCTCGCTACCTACGTGTTACCACTTCGGCTGCTCAATCGGAACTAATAAATCTGAAAATCCAAAGTTCATATTTATATGAAGCCTTTAACCAATCAGAGCGCTCCGTTTCGCAGCGCGCTCCTTTTCGCATCGCGCAGTGGGCGGAGCCTAAGTCTACAGCTACTGAGAGTATAAAATGCGACCAAATTCTGCACTCAAGACCAAGTACAGAAGAGACAATAAACAAACTCCCACGACTCGCGGGTAACGAGAGGCCCGCGGCTTGGCAGCTCCGTGGACTCATACACGGTAGCGCGCCAGGCCCGGGCAAACTCTCACCGCAAATACCTTACCATACCCTCGTACCGACCTTGAGCCTTCGGGCTCGTCTTGGCGGTACTCCCTATGCTACATAGCAATTCCTACCTAACCTATAACCCGACAAAATCCCAAAACCTGACTACCCCCGGGGGTTAGACGCTGGCGAAAAACAAAGAAGAAAAGAAGAGCGCCCGAAGAACAAGAAGAATAGGGTCTTGCCAGCAGACCCTGCCAGGACAGGAGAAGGCCTCGCGTTAGCCCCGCCCACCGCCATTTGGTGGGATACGCGAAGCGCGAGGTCAAGCTCTACGAGGCGTCCCGGCCTACAGCGATGGTATGGGTAAAGAGCGGTAATCTCGCTCGGCCCTGTATCATCCGAGGTCACGACTACAGCCAAGGATACTGGCGCGCACTCAAGACCATCATTTTAGTTCCGATCGAGCAGCCGAAGTGGTAACACGTAGGTAGCGAGCGAAACAAAGCGACACAGTGCATCATTAGACGTACACAGCGAAGTGGAAGCCCCACAAGATTCGACTAGCGATAGGAGAATTCAACAACATGCCTTCATCAAGGCAAAGTAGCAGTTCCGGCAGCGATGTCGAAAAGGCGAGGACGAAAGCGCTTATCGACGAGCAGCGAAAACACGACGCAGCCACGCGCCCAAAGGTCGATGAATCGATATACGAAGATAGTGACGACGAAAACAATTTAACCATAGACAGCACCACGGGAGTGGTAAAGACTCCTGCGAGGACAAGCAATAGAGAGCCGACGGAGGTGGAAATGCTGAGAGAGGAGAATGTGAGACTGAAAGAAGCAGTGATGGGCCTGCAGAAAGAGCTTGACGATAATGTAAAAGAAAACCAAGACCTGTGCAAGGAATTCGACCAGGAACTTGCCAGGCTAAACCAGAAATGAGAAGAGAGACTGGCAGCAGTTGAAGAAAAATTAGTGAGGACCCAAAGTATCATCGAGGCAATGGAGACGGAGGCTCCGGCGCCAACCACCGACGCACCGGCGGCGGCTTCCA